>CM022299.1:124895054-125487554 GCA_011799875.1 Thinopyrum elongatum | reverse complement strand
AAACATAGCTTTTTCATCAAATCCCGATTGTGTGGGTGTGAAGTGGGAAAATCCCGTTCTAGCTGGCAGTGGGCATTGGACTGAAAATCCTCTTTCGCCGGGCCTTTTGAACTCAAAATCCAAACGGAGAGAGTGGTTCGAATCCACCTCAGAAATAACAATGAAAAAGGCGTCGAGCGGGTGCAAGCTCGAGGAGCTTGGAAGGATGGAATAAAGCTTGACCGTTTTTTCACTGAACTACTCGAACTTTTTGTTCGAAAAAGCGGAAATAGCTCAGTTCGAGAGAGGGTTGAGCTTCATCGGTTAGTGTGCACCAAAGGATGAGGTTTCTTTCCCGTCCTACAAATTGAAACCGTTCTAGCTTGATACTGCGATATCGTCAAATCATCCAACAGAGCATGGAAACCATTTCGGTGGCGGTAATGGCCTCCAGTAGTTTTCTATGGAACCATACCACTATGGTCATCTATATGATTAGACCATGCCGCTTCACTAGACTTTCCTGAACCATCCATTTGATCCCCACGGTCGTGACACCACTTTCTAAACAAAAGTTTCCAAAATCCAATGCGGAACCAAGCAGTAAGAGAAATTCATCATGGTAATTATTAGTCAAAAACCAAAGTGGAACGGAGAGAACGGAGAGTCAGTTACAATGAAAAAATTGTTGAGGAATCATGTTGAAAGAACAACATTCTGTGTCATAAATATCGTATATAGAGATTTTTCATGTATCGACGCTTTTGATTCAATTATGAAAGTACGATGTACTGGACTTGCACCCCTAGTTACACAGAAGTGCAAGCACAGAAGCGGATGACCGGACCTTACCAACATACTCAAAAAAGTATTCTATACTGGGGTCTGTGCTCTTGACAAGCAGTGTTTCCAGTCTAGTTGTGTCAAATCGGGTGTGAAGTGTCCTTCTAGGTTCTGGCTGGTAGACCAGAGGACTGAAAATCCTCTTTAGTTTCGCGCATGGGACTATAAATCCCAATTGTGCTAGCTCTGTGGTTCGATTCCACAACAGAACGAACAATGAATGAATGTGGGCGGTCAACCAGGTAAGCCTGTGCCCAGGAAAGAAAGGACTAGGGAGGGATTGAGAGAAGCTTTCACAGTGGAAAATGAAAAAAGCATATCATTCTTAGAAATTGTGGAATTTGACTCAGTTAGAGCTATGGTTTAGCATCAAGATGGAAGTTTTGTAAAAGCAACAGGAAGAATTGCTCAGATACCCGTGAGCGTATATAACTTGGGTCGTGTTATGGATGCTCTGGCTAAACCTATTGATGGGAGAGGCGAAATTGTAGCTTCCGAATCTCGCTTAATTGAATCTCCTGCTCCAAGTTGAATTTCCAGGCGTTCCGTATACGAACCTCTTCAAACAGGGCTTATTGCTATCGATTCGATGATCCCTACAGGGCGCGGTCAGCGAGAGTTCATTATTGGGGACAGACAGACTGGCAAAACAGCAGTAGCCACAGATACAATTCTCAATCAAAAAGGGCAAGGTGTAATATGTGTTTATGTAGCTATCGGTCAAAGAGCATCCTCCGTAGCTCAAGTAGTAACTACTTTCCATGAGGAGGGGGCCATGGAATACACTATTGTAGTAGCTGAAATGGCGGATTCACCTGCTAAAGATAAACATCCGACTACATTTTCCAACTGAAATGAAAAATGACAACCGAAATTGCATTGTACATCCAGAATAAACCTAAGAAGACATGATCCCAGGCGGATACTTGACATGATCCCCCTCGGCCAGGCCCATCGCAAGGAAAGCGAAAACCTAGATTTGCTTTATCGGGTATCAAACGGGGACTCCGAGCAAATAAAACACTTTTCAAAAGTATTAATACAGTCACATGTATGGTAAATGCATGAATGTGATGGACTAAAAAAATCTGCGGTTCCTAATGGAATAGGTAACAAAGCCACTTTGCCACCTACTGCTACTAACTCGCCGCCTCCCCACGTTAAGCTAGTACTTGTTGTTGCACCAGGAGCTGTTACGCCAGGCGCAGTAGCATGGATATTTTGTACCCATTGAGCAAAGATAGGTTGTAATTGTATGGCAGCATCCAAAAACATATCTTGTGGACGGCCTAAAGCACTCATGGTATCATTATGAATGTACAAGCCAAAACTGTGAAAACCTAGAAATATACATACCCAGTTAAGGTGGGATATGATTGCATCGCGGTGTCTAAGGACGCTATCTAATAGATCGTTGTATAGAGTAGTTGGATCATAGTCTATTACCATAAAAATTGTTGCATGTGCAGCAGCACCGACTATTAGAAATCCGCCAATCCACATGTGGTGTGTGAACAAGGAAAGTTGTGTACCATAGTCAATACTATAAATTAACTTATTTCTCACAATTTTTCTAGTTATGTCTTCTCCTCTTTACTTTTTATATTCTCTTATTTAATAATAATAATGGAATACTTGGTATTAGTAGAATTCTCAAACTACGGAACCAACTGCTTTCACGCCGGGGGGGGCAAGATCCAGAGCAAGGACCCTAAGAATCTGGAAGATATCTCGAGAAAAGGTTTTAGCACCGGTCTCTCATATATGTACTCCAGTTTATCCGAAGTATCCCAATGGTGTAAGACCGTCGACTATTTGGGAAAAAGGAGGAAAATCACTCTGATATCTGATTTCGGAGAAATAAGTGGCTCACAAGGAATGGAGAGACAGATTCTCTATTTGATCTCGAAGTCCTCATATAACACTTCTTCCAGTCGGATCAGTTGTTGGAAAAACATAATGCTCACACATGTTCCACACGGGCAATGAAGCATAGTATCATGAAATGAATGGAATACTCAAAGTTGTCATATTCCTATTAATGATTGTGACAGCTTTTATAGGGTACGTACCACCTTGGGGTCACATGAGCTTTTGGGGAGCAACAGTAATTACAAGCTTAGCTAGCGCCATACCAGTAGTAGGAGATACCATAGTGACTTGGCTTTGGGGTGGTTTCCCCGTGGACAATGCTACCTTAAATCATTTTTTTAGTCTCCATCATTTACTCGCCCTTGTTCTTCCTTTTGATTTAAACGTTCTCCCCCCAGTAGCTGAGGAGTTCTAGCAGGGGCAGGAGCAGCCCCCTTTTCCAGATCATGATTCTTTGGAGAGTGATGATTCATCAACTGATTCATCAGGGAATTCATCTGATGATTCATCAACTGGTTCATCAGGGAGTTCATCTGATGATTCATCAACTAGGCAGTCGGTATTCAAACAACTATTCAAAGTTCCCAACTTTGGGTAAAGGAAATCTGTACTTGACGACTGAACCAAATCCTTTGCCTTTATTTTTTCTATTATTTTTATATAGATCAGCTGAAAACAAAACAAAAATGCTACTACGTTGGGACAATGACCCACCTTTCTACTCAACCTGTCATCTTCTCTCCTCACTCCCTGGGACAAATAAGACTATTTATTAAGTGATAAACAAGAGAAACTAGTGATATTATCTAAGCTTCTGGCCATGTCTAATTGGCATTCAAGTCTGCCTTCCATTGCTTGAAATAGCCTAGCACCGTAAGTAGCAATTGGCTATGTCCAAACTCAAACGTCGTATTTTATCTAACCACAGGAGTCGTAATAAGGAAAGAAGACATAAGAATGGGAAGTATCCGCTAGTTATAACGTAGTATAAAGAGAGCTATTTCATGGATCTTGGTCACAATAAAAAGAATCCAATAATGATCTATCAACTAAATGAGTTTATTATATAATCCCGTATCTTCAAGGTGGTAGTTGAGCTCCACGACAACAACCCCAAGAGAGTAACGGCGCAAAGTGCCGCTATCACCGAGCCCGAAAGAAGGATCAAAACAACTAACACAAGGAAATACAATGACTAAGGCGGTGATTTATTTACCACTTTTGCTATTATTTAGGACGGTAAAATTCACCCCGTTAGTCGATATTCGCGTGCGAGAAAGGCACAACCATGAGGCTGAGAGGGGGGTGACGAACGAACCACGACGACGTCGATGGGAGCGAGGCACAAGCTTGACAGGTGCGGGTGCGGGGGTTCACCGACGCTGAAGAAGGGTTGGGTTTAGATGATGGCCGAGGGAAGGGGGGAGTGGGTGGATCCACATATGAGGCGGCTTGGGGAGGGCAGTGTGAGATTGTTCAGCCTGCATCGGATAGAGGTTCGCTGGGTTTGAGTGGGAAAACACGGTTTGAGGAGATAGAAGCCTCCAGAAAATTGTTTTTCAAGCTTATATTTTCTTTTCATTAGATTTAGTTATTTTTTAACAGCTATTTATGCATTTTTTTTTAACAAATTTACGGCAGCAAATACTCCCCTGTTCTCAAACAGGGCTAAAAAAAGAAAATACGATCAATAATCTCTCCCTAATAATAAAGCAGCTAGCGCCTCTGGTCGTCCGTCTAAAAAAATTCCCCTGAAGTTGCTATAAATTACCCGCTATGACACCCATAAGTCAAGAAAACGATTCATTTTTTTCCAAAGTCACCGTCGCGCTCAGTTGTTTTATAAAAATGATACCCCTCATATATCACAGAGATACTGGCGGCTCAGTGGCTGAAGCCTATCTCCTCCACCGCGCAGACCAGGGTTCGATCCCTAGGTTCTTTTTCTCACGCACCTCCTCCCTCCCACATACGCGTTCATGGGCCGGCCCGTGGGGCATGATGCCCCTGTTTTTTTTTCATTTCGTTTTTGTCTTTTCTTTTCTTTTCTCATTTCTGTTTTTGTTTTTCCCGTCTTAAAATTAATTCGAGATTTCCAAATTACAAAAGTTTGCGAGTTTTGAGAAAAATGTTTGAGAAATCATAGAATGTTTGTGAATTCAAAAATGTGCGAGATATCATAAATTTTTTGCAGTTCAAAAAACTATTGGTGATTTACAAAACTGTTCGCAAATTATAAAAAAATCACAATTTTTCAAAATTTGTTCCCCAATTATAAAAAAGTTCATTGATACAAAAAATGTTTGCTGACTCAAAAAATGTTCATGAATTCAAAAACTATTCATGCATTTCAAAGAATGTTCGTCTGAACAAAACAAATGTCCATGAATTCGAAAACTATTCATGCATTTCAAAAAATGTTCGTCTGAACAAAACAAATGATCGTGTATTTTTAAAAATGCCCAGATTTTTAAAACAAATGTTTGTCGATTCGAAAAACTGTTCGTCAATTCAAAAGTCTTTCATGTCTAGGATTTGGGTAGTTTTTGAAAAGTCTTTATATGTCTAGGCGCTAGGAGTAGTTTGTGGTCCATGAAAAAAAAAATTAAAGTTTTAAACATTCCCTTGCGCGGCACAATGACAAGTTTGTCATGCAGTGGCAAGCTCATTGCCTTGGGATTTACCACGTCGAATGCATTGCGATCACATGGACATCACGTCCATCATCAACGAGAGTGGGAAGAAAGATAAGTGGCAATATGGTGAGCCACTGTGTTAAAATAGAGGACGCTCATATTTTGAGGTATTGAGTCATACTTATTTGACTAGCGTGTATTTTTTTTGTCTCCCGTTGTAACGCACGGGCATGTTTGCTAGTTGGATATAAATAGCTACTCTAGATAGAAGGATCCGGAAGAGCAGGCATCGGCATGGATGGGGGGACGTCCGGATGGGGTTATCTGGGAAAGGCAAGATGGACGGACACGGCCGGCCGGTGAAGAAGGCAATTGGTACGCGTGCGCTGCGCGTGCGGTGACGGTGAAAGATTCCTATCGCGTAGCTAGAGTTCCTCCCGTCCCCAGCCCGTGCCGGACCGGCGGATTCCCTCCCCATCCAGGTCTCAACCCATCTCTCGCGACCCTTCCTCCTCCGGCCCGGCGCGCGGCTATATATACCACCGCAAGCAGCGGCCATTGCTCGCTCCTCACCAAGCAAGAGCATAACCAATCAACCACAAGTCCATTTGCGAAGACATCTCGCTCCGATCACAACACAAGACCACCATGGCTGACAAGTGCGGCAACTGCGACTGCGCCGACAAGACCCAGTGCGTGTAAGTACCTAGCCAGCCAGATCGAGCTATACATAAACCTCTCTGTCGATCGAGCTAATCCATCGATCTGATCCATCTCTTCTAGTCTAAGTACCTCTAACTAGCTGCTAGCTACTCGACATAATCTTCATCTTCGTATTCGTATCCATCTTTGCTCTACTCTGTCTCTGAACATGTTCCTGCGGTTTTGTCATGTGTGCAGGAAGAAGGGCGACACCTACGGCATCGTCATGGTTGACACCGAGAAGAGGTACTGTTTTCAGTTCCTTGATCCGCCCCGGTCAAACTAGAAAACGATCGATTAACTGTCCATACTGAAGAAAAATACTCCCTCTATTTCAAACATATTTAAAGTTCTAGTTCTGTCAAATTACACCAACACACAAGCTAGCTTGCTGTCAGATTAGCCAAATTAACTCGAGTTTGCAAGATCTAGTTCATGCAATTTCATCCGGGATGCTCTTGATAGCCTCCAGAACTAAACACAAAGTGATCGATTAGAGCTCAGCCTGTACTCAAAAACTTCTACGGAGATCTATCAAAAACTTGACGTTGGTCCATGCATGTGCAGCCACTTCGAGGTGCAGGAGGAGACCGCGGAGAACGACGGCAAGTGCAAGTGCGGCACCAGCTGCACCTGCACCAACTGCACCTGCGGCCACTGAAGAAGGAGCCCCGCTGGGCCTCTCATCACGTACGCGTCTACCCGTACTAGTAACCCGTGCCAATAAAAGTCTGTACGTGTGTGTGTCTACGTCTGTTCTGTTGTCGTGCGAAAACCTGAAGGTTAGCTGATGATGTGTGCATAGGATATCGGATCGGCCTCGATCCCGTGTTCCCCTGTAACCAGTGGCTGAGCTTCAGGTTGTTCTACTATGTGGTTGTGAGCTCGTACCATGTGACTTTCATTTCGTGTATCTTTCCTGCATGGAATGAAATTTATCGCGTGGTTTCCTAGCTACTCCTTCATTCGCATAATATAAGAGTGTTTTTTTCTTTTTTGAGGGGTGAAACAGTTCATTACTTAAATAAAGGTTGGGATCTCATCCGCTATTACATGAAGAATACAATCAGGTGGCATAGTTTGCCACTCCTCACAAACTTCAGAAACTACAGCACGCTTAGCTAGAATGTGGGCAGCGCTATTAGCTGAACGCCTCTTCCAGGTCACTTCACGTCCTTGCCAGTCTTGCATTAGACTCTTGATATTCTGCACAATTGGTCCAGCCGCAGATAGATTCTTCTTGCTGCTATTAATCATGCTTACCGCTTCCCTGCAATCAGTTTCGACGTGGATCTTCTGGACTCCCAGCTCGCGCCCAAATTGGAGAGCTTTTTGACAGGCCTTTAACTCTGTTATATCCGGTTTATCAACACCAGGGAAGAAAAGAGCTGCAGCACCCCGAAAGGCACCATTATGGTCGCGAAAGACCACCCCGCCTCCTCCCTTTGTCTCATCCTTTGCCACTGCTCCATCGGTGTTGGCTAAGATCCAGCCCTGCTCAGGAGGTTGCCACTTCTCTGGTGGCACCTTCACCTTAGTTCTTGCCTTCATGTTGACAATCTCAATGCATTCGTCCATGAAGTGAGAAACCGAGGACGCTACTTCAATCTCATTCTGGATCCTTTTGCCATCTCTCGTTTCATTTCTTGCCAACCAAAGACCATATACACCCTGCAGCAGCATCTCTCTTTCCTCATCGCCTGCTTGTCCAAGCCATTCTAGTAGCCATCGGCCAACTTCCTTGTTCGAGTGTACGGACAATGGCGGATAGACTGCCTGGCTACCCCTCTTTTCCGACAGTTCAGACCAGAATAGCCGGGAGTGGGGGCACGACCAGAAACGATGGGCCAAAGTTTCCTCTCTTCCGCATGCCGTGCAAAAAATACCCGGTTTGATTCTCCTAGAATGCAGCTCCGTACCCACCGCTAGGTCGTTGCGTATTAATCTCCAGGAATGCACTTCAACTTTGTTGGGAACATGAGTATCCCATAGAGCGAGCCAGCTCCTATGTGAATTAACATTTGACGAGGATTCCGGCCGTCCGGTCCTCGCCCTTTTCATGCTCATAAGGAGATGATATGCTGAACGGACTGTAAACACGCCATCCTTGGTATAATTCCAGGCCAAGTAGTCATCAACACCATTACCTCCAACGGGGATCTGTTTAATGTCTCTGGCATCATCTATTGAGAACATGTTATCCATTAGTGCATGGTCCCAGGTATCTCCTTCTGGGGAAAGCAGGTCGAACACCCGAGTGGTGCCGTGCATATAAACTTGACCCAGTGGTCGAAGACTTCCCTTACGTGGAATCCAATTATCATGATGGATGAGGATTTTAGAACCATCTCCAATACGCCAGATCAATCCCTCCCTTAACAAATCACGCCCATACAAAATGCTTCTGAATGTGTACGAACCACCTGCCGGGCAGGAGGCATTCAATATTGATCCGTCTTTGAAGTATCTTGCTTGTAGGACTCTTGCACAAAGTGAATCTGGGACCTGCAGAATACGCCAAGCTTGCTTTGCAAGGAGAGCTTGGTTGAAAGCTTCATAGTTTCTAAATCCCATACCACCTTCCCTTTTGGTTGTGCACATTTTATCCCAGCCTACCCAGTGCACCTTTTTTTCACCATTAGCTGAACCCCACCAGAAGTTTGAAGAGATAGTAGTCAGGTTCCGGCACATTTTCTTTGAGAGTTGAAAACAGCTCATGGTGAAAGTCGGTGTAGCTTGTAGACCAGATTTGACAAGCACTTCCCTAGCCACCTTTGAAAGGCCTTGGCCTTTCCATCCCATAACCTTTCCACGTGAACTTTCCCTAACATGTTTGAAAGTGCCCTCTTTCGATCTACCAACCACTGTTGGCAAACGTAAATACTTCTCACTGAGGGCCTCCGAATTGATCCCAATAATCCCTTTCAACATATCCTTGTTAGCTTTGTTACTACCTTTCCCAAAAAATATTGAGGATTTCTACAAATTAACCTTCTGACCTGAAGCCTCTTCATACACCTGTAGAATATTTTTGAGCACCTCGAGATTACTTTGGGAGCCCTTCAAGAAAACAATACTGTCATCCGCGAACAGGAGATGAGTCACATGGCGGCCAGTGCTCCCAAATGTCACTCCACAAATATCCTTTTTCTCGTTGGGCCTTTTTTAGGAGGGCGGAGAAGCCTTCCACACAGAAGAGAAACAAATATGGTGAGAGTGGGCATCCTTGTCGGAGCCCTCTGGATGGTGCAAATCTGTGCGAATAGCCACCATTTAGTTTAACCGTGAAACTGGCGGTTGACACACACCTCATGATCATATTAATCCATCCCTGAGAGAAACCAAAGCGATGCATCATTTGCTCCAAGAAACCCCATTCCACTCGATCGTAGGCCTTCATCATATCTAGCTTGACAGCACATAAAGGGTTTCTCCTCTTCCTATTTCTGATAGCATGCACACACTCATACGCCACTAACACATTGTCTGTGATTAATCTTCCCCGCACAAAGGCGCTTTGCTCTTCGGAAATCATTAAAGGGAGGATACCCTTGAGCCTATTCGCAAGCACTTTAGCTGCCACTTTGTATAACATATTACATAAACTGATGGGTCGGAATTGCGAAAGTAACTTCGGTGAGCTAACTTTCGGGATTAACACCAGTACAGTATCATTAAAAAATTCAGGTGTCGTACCTCCTTCCAAGAAATCCCTCACAGCAGCGCAAATATCCTCCTTCACCATAGACCAGTATCGCTGATAAAAGAGAGCCGGTAGACCATCAGGACCGGGCGCTTTCGTCGGCCCCATTTGAAACAGTGCAAATGCAATTTCATCATCCAAGATTAGCGCTGAAAGTGTCTCATTCATGTCACTAGTGACCAGAGTTTCCATTATCAAGTAGCCGCTCAGCACCTTCTGACCCCTGCGAAGAAAACAAATTAACATAGAATGCTGCGGCCATAGCTCGCATCTCCTCATCCACCGTGCATTTGCTGCCATCTTCACGTTGCAATGCGCGCACAGTGTTTTTTCTCTTGCGGTGACTCGCCCGATTCTGGAAATATTTTGTGTTTTGGTCCCCTTCCTTCAACCAGTCCAGTCTAGATCTTTGTTTGTCACTGTACTCTTATATTATGCGACGGAGGGAGTAGTAAACGTCCATTTGATTGTCTTTCTATCGAGCGTGTATACAGATGAGGGCGGCAATTAAGCAACACCTAGTGGTGTTCGTTTTTTTATCATGATATAAAAGATAATTTTTTTAGAACACGCAACAAAACTTGTCACAGCTTTATTGACGAAACTTTTTCTGAGTTGTTTTATTGACGAAACTTAGCAGGTTCTTTATACTACTGCATGAAGGTTAGACACAGAACACATACAGGTACTAGTAGAATGCCCGTGCGTTGCTATAGGCTATAATGCATATATAAATAAATTAAATAAATAATTAGGGTTGTTTTAAAGGTCGAAGCTCATTTCTCCCTCATACGTTCGGGCGTGTTCCGACATTAGACGAGTGCCCAGTAGGCTCCCTAGAATTCAACCGTCTGGATAATCCAGGCTCCCCAAAACCATATCATATATGGGGGAGAAATATAGATGTCTGGACTATTCTTCATGCTATCTCCAACACGCAAACCCAACAGCAAAAACCCCACTCCACGGCACACCTTTCTCTTTTTTCCAATCGGACCCACCATTTCCTACTCGATTTTTCGTCATACCGGGACATTTCTCACTTGATCCCTCACCTTTAGAACCAGATGATGTTCACCTTACCTTCGTCGTGCGTTGCAATATGTATGAAACTTTTTATATTTACAATATAATAGAGCGGGTAGAGCTAACATATACTATTAACACAAAACAACAAATAACTATAGAGATAATTCTCAAAGGTTCATTCAACTTTGCAAATTAAGACCGACTTGTAAAGCGAGTGGCAACCTGAACATATTCCTCGTCTCCAATAAGCTCCACCTCTAGCCCACACAACATTCATTGCTAGAAGTACTTATCATTATTCTCTTCCTCGTCCTTCCCTACATCTTTCATTCCTAGCCTCTTCGTCAATCTTCGTTGCCGCCAACCAGCACCACGTCAACATCAGTGTGTTCGTCAGTGACGTCTCATCTTCTTCTTCCTCCTTCCGCGCTAGTTTTAGTTCTCGATCCTACTTTTTTTATAGAATACTCTTCCTTTCTTTTTTCGCTTTATTTTCTAGAACATTATTTTCTTCTCCAACACAATGGATCATTTGGCCGCTTTAATTATTTTCCCTTCTTATTCTTGCAACACTCTTTCTTTCTACTATAGAATGAACCACCTGGCCACTGTAGTGTCTTGTTGTCCTCGTCCGTGAAAGTTTCAGCAACCGTCAGTGTGTGGACATACTGCAGAGCATGGTCGTCATGCATCTTGGTGAACGCTTGGTTGCCCTTGTCGCGAGCGCATATGGTGGCCGTTGTCTATGGTGCTCGCGACTGAAAGAACATGTGGTGCCCCCATGTGTGGTTTCGGTAATTGATGACATTCTCTACGGATTAATGGTTGCATTGAGTTATATTTGAAGGATTTGTCCATAGGCATTTCTTGAAGTCCATGTGTTTGTTTCAAGGAGTTTATGTGTTGGCCAAGGTGCTATTAAGGAATTATCCAAAGATTGGTCATGTGAGTGTTGAGCTTATTGCAAGCTTGTCTTGAAGAAGAAGATTGTGTGATCATTCATGTTTACCTTCAAGACATCATCCAAATGAAGAGAGTTGGAAAGATTCAAGGTTGATCAAGACTAAGTACAGAGAGTGATTCAAGTTGATCAACACACAAAGCGTAGAAGATATAACGAGAGGGATCAAGTGATCCCATGGTATGGTAAGCATTGTCCATTACGCTTTGTGTACTAACACATGGTCTACGTGAGAGTTCTATGTGGGGTTAGGTATGTTTCCATGGGCTTGCGTCAAGAGGAAGATATCATACAACCCATGGAGAGGATGACATCAAGTGGTGATCGTCATCAAGATTGCGGTGTGCAAGGTCAAGTGGAGCATCACGAAGAGATCAAGTGCTTGAAGCTTGCCGTCCATTGTGGTGTCAATGGACTTGTGAAGATGTGCCAAAGAGTGGCTCACCCATAGTGGAGTATGGGGGAGAAATCAACTAGTCTTCATCGAGCCAACGCAATCAAGAAAGGTGGTCCAACTTGAGGGAGTCAAGATCGTCATCATCTAGCTCAAGTGGACTATCTGCAAGGCAAAGGTTTGCCCTTGATAGGTTTTCTATTTTACCGGTCTCATGGTGGTAGTTGGGAGACCGGGTTATAGGATCGATTGCCGTACTATCAAGGGGGGCTCTCGATGAGTGGCTTCATCGTATCGTTCGTAGAGAGCTCAAACCATTGCATCCTTGCATCATCTTTATTGGTTCTTGTTTGGTTCTTCTCCTTGTGAGATTTGGAGCTTATGGTCATTTTCATGACAAGCTTGAGTTCATCGAAAACGGAGTTCACATGCATCTTATATGATGTTTTCGATGTTGGAGGTTATACCGGTTCTTCTCTTTTGGAGGTTTCTCTCCTCTATATCTTAGGCATACCTCCCCTGCCTCTTCTTATAACCAGTCGCTGTTGGATGCTACTCGTCGTCAGCTATCCAACAAGCTTGAGTTTGCTCATTTCGGAGCTCATATGCAAATGTTGTGACTGTTTCGGTCCAACCTGTTTCTTCTGTTTTGCTTGGGCTATTTTGCAGCACCCAAGCGGTAGTACCGCTTAGTACCACGGTAGTACCGCTTGCGGTACTTCCGTTGTGGACTACCGCTGCCACTACCGCTTGGGCAAAGTCTTTTGTGCATGTTTCTGTTGCCTATTTTCTCTAAGCGGTAGTAGATCGGTAGTACCGCTCAAGCGGTAGTACTGCACCCTCGAGCGGTAGTACCTCTTGTGTTTCAATGGTTGTGCTTGTTTCTGTTGCCTGTTTTCCCTAAGCGGTAATAGAGCGGTAGTACCGCTCAAGCGGTTGTACCGCTCCCCAGAGCGGTAGTACTGCTCAAGCGGGTAGTACCTCTCCCCAGAGCGGTACTACCTCTCTGGCAGATCTACTATTCATGTTTTCTGCCTCGTTGGGCTGTTTTGGCCGTGCTAAGCGGTAGTACCGCTGCTCCAAGCGGTAGTACCACTTGTGCACGACCAGTGGGCATAACGGTTGGATTCGGGGGTGCCTATTTAAGGGGGCCTTCTTCCCCAATGGACCCTATCCTTTGAGCTCACATTTGCCCCCCATTGTTGACCTTCTTCAAGCTTGCTATCTCTCAATCCCTCCATGGATTCTTGCTAGTTTTGGGGGGAAAAGAGAGAGGAGATCTAGATCCACATTTCCACCAATCACTTTCTCCTCTATGTGAGGGGAACCCCTTGGATCTAGATCTTGGAGTTCTTCATGTTCTCTTCTTTGTTTTTCCTCTCATTTTCCTCCCTAGCATTAGTTGCTTTGGTGGGATTTGGGAGAGAAGGACTTGGGCACTCCGGGTGCCCTTGCCATTGCATTTGGTGCATCGGTTTGAGTTCTCCACGGTGATACGTGGAAGTGAAGTTGAGTAGCTTATTACTCTTGGGTGCTTGGTACCCTTGAGCTTGTTCCTCTTGAGTGCTTGGGCGCCCTAGACGGTTGGTGGTGTTCGGAGCTCAATCATTGTGGTGTAAAGCTCCGGGCAAGCATCGGGGTCTCCAATTAGGTTGTGGAGATCGCCCCGAGCAATTTGACGGGTACCGGTGACCGCCCCCAAGGGTTGCCAAAGTGTACGGGTTCGGTGTCCGCCCCTAAGGGTTGCCATTTGTACGGGTTCGGTGACCGCCCTCAAGGGTCCCTTAGTGGAATCACGGCATCTTGCATTGTGCGAGGGCGTGAGGAGATTACGGTGGCCCTAGTGGCTTCTTGGGGAGCATTGTGCCTCCACACCGCTCCAAACGGAGATTAGCATCCGCAAGGGTGTGAACTTCGGGATACATCGTCGTCTCCGCGTGCCTCGGTTATCTCTTACCCGAGCCCTTTACTTATGCACTTTACTTTATGATAGCCATATTGTTTCTTGTCATATATCTTGCTATCACTTAGTTGTTTATCTTGCTTAGCATAAGTTGTTTGTGCACATAGGTGAGCCTAGTTGTTGTAGGTTTTGTGCTTGACAAATTAACCACTAGGTTTATTCCGCATTTGTTCAAGCCTAAACCGTAATCATTTTAAAGCGCCTATTCACCCCCCCCCCCTCTAGGCAACATCCTCGATCTTTCAATTGGTATCAGAGCCTCGTCTCTCTTTATTAGGCTTTACCGCCTAGAGAGTAAGGATGTCGACTAGGGGTTTAGGATTCTCTAACACTCTTAGTTTTGATGGCACAAATTTTGATGTTTGGGTAATTCGCATGCTTAATCCCTTTAGGGTCATGGACCCAAATTTAGAGCGAATTGTAGATATGGGTTTTTCTCCTCCAAAGGATCCCCAAAGATTATCTTTAGAGGATGAGAAAAACTCTTATCTCAATGCTCAAGCTACTAAAGTGCTTTTCGATGCTTTGAGCAATGTAGTCATATTTCAACTCATGTCATTCCGGGATGATCATGAGTTGTGGACAAAGCTTCAAGATAAATATGGCATGTCCAAGATTGGTGGGGATGATTGTCCTCCCTCCACCTCCGGTCGTATAGTGTTCTCAACTTCTTCTACTTCACCTACATGTGGATTGCCACAAGGTAATGATATGGTGAGTAGAGTTGGTCATTGCAATGATGATAGTGGGCTTTTTGTTGATGATCCCTTGTCACTATCTTATTGCAATGCTCCATCTTTGGACTTCAACACTTCAAGCTCTCTAAATGTTTCACATGCTTGTGTTGATAGTCCTTGCATATCTTGTAGAAATTGCTTGACTAAATCTCATGATGATATGCTTGCTATGTCTTGTTGCCATGATAAAAATGCATCTATTTCCTCGAATTGTTGTGCTAACAATGTAGAGGAAACCCAACACCCCATGGAACAAGATGTGGTCTTGAAGGGTACTTCAAGGGATCCTACATCATCATCGATTGCATTTTGCCTTATGGCTAAGGCTTCAAAGGTATCTCCCACTTTGAATCCCAATATATCTTGTGATGATATTGATGATGACAAGAATGATGATGATGATGCTGATAGTGATGAAGAGAATGATAATGTTGCCTCCTTAAAAATTAAGGGGGAAATGATTTATAAAGCTCTTCATAAGAATAAACTTGCTCGTTCCAACTTTATGGAAATCATGTCTATTGCCATTGAGGGCAAGAAATATATAGAGGAGTTGGAATCTCATCTAGAGGAGCATGAGGTCACCATTGAGAAAATGGAAGGTCATGAGCGTGACTACGCTAATGAGATCGCAGACCTCCCTCAAGCTCTTGAACTTGAACAAACCACCAAGGAATCTCTTGAGGAAACTTTTTCTCTAGAATTATCTAGAGTGAAGGAATCTCATGATAGAGCTCTTGAGGTGGCCAATGATTTTGAAACTAAAAATGATAAGCTTGAATTTGCGCATGCCAAACTCCTTGAGGATTTTGAGCACCTCAAAAATGGCTCAAGGGTCATTAAGAGTGAGCTCATCAAACTCACGAGTCTCATGCTCAACTTAAAGCTTCTTATTCAAAAGAGCTTGCCAGGTTGCCTTCTCCTCGTATTGTTAATGATGATGCTTGTGCTACTAACTCTATTACTTGTGAAGCATCCATTTTGAAGGAGAATGTTGAGCTACGGGCTCAACTTGAGTTGCTATCTAGCAATTATGGGAAATTGGAAGAAAGCCATGAAAAGCTCTCAAGCTATCATGATGATCTTCTAGTATCCCATAATGTGCTAAAGATAGCTCATGAGGCCATGATTGCTAAGGTAACATCTAGTGAGCCTCATGTGGATACTAGCACTACTTCAAGTCAAAATGCTATATTGCCATGTGCTAGCCCTTGTAATTCATCTACTCACAATGTTAGTACATCTTGTGATGAATTGCTTTCCTTGCCTTGTTGCTCTAACGATGAAGCTTATACTTCCTCTAGTACTTGTGTTGATACTAACCATGTAGAGGAAATCAAAGAGCTCAAGGCCCAAGTCACTTCTTTGAAGAAAGACTTGGAAAAGCGTCATGAAGGGAAGTCCACACTCAACACTATCTTGAGTGTGCAAAAATCTCCCAATGACAAAGGTGGACTTGGATTCAACTCCAATAAGAAGAAGAAGTCCAAGATGAACAAGAAGAAGGGCCAAGAACAAGTTAAGAATTCGGCCAAGATTATTTGCTTCAAGTGCAAAATTGAAGGGCATCATGTTAGATCTTGCCCATTGAAGAAGAAGCCCATTAATGACAAGCAACAAGGGAAGCGGCCACAAGTTCATTCTCATGCTCAACCTCAAGTTGAAGAAAGGCTTCCTCCCAAGAAGACTCAAGCTAATGCTTCTCAAGTTGAGAAATCAAGTGAGAAGAAAGTGAAGAGTAGACGTTGCTACTTATGTCGTGAGAAAGGTCACGTCGCTTCTTCATGCACTAGTGGTAACTTATCAGACCCAATTATTATTGATGATATCTATTCTCTTGGGAAGGATAAGGTTGGCAATGTGTTTGCCAAGTTTGTTGGTACTCAAAGTGGTGTCAAGAAAAGAACCATTTGGGTAGCCAAGCCTATTGTGACTAACCTCTTAGGACCCAACTTGGTTGGGGACCACCAAGCTCAAACTTGATCAATAGGTGTTGTTGGAGGGTATTGGAGACTTGGCTACATTATGAAGAGTTAAGGGGTCTTCATCATTCATATTGTCTCAAGCCAAGTCATTCGGATTATCAAGTTTCTATCTTATATCCAATGTTCCTCCTTGCGGTAACTCATGCTAAAATTGTTTACATTGAAAGTTACTTGCCCCTTTTGCATGTTTTGGTTTTGTACCATGCATGTGTTTGTATGTGTTGTGCCTCCAATTTGCTTATCTTGAGAAATCAAGTATGTGTATGTTGATATGCACATCATGTACATGTGTGTCGTGCGTTGAGCCTTTGTTCATCATGTTTGTATCGTAGTTGGCTCTTGTGAGAGATTAATGAAACATCCCATTTTGGGGGATTGATGTGCTTTGTGCACTTCACAATCCTATAAAATGTGTGTACATGAGGAATACCACCTAGTATTGATATTACAAGATTATCTAGTCTCTATGTGGTACGAATTCTCATGAGAAATTCAAATTCTAAATATTCCATTAATTATCTCGTGCGTTTCATTTGCCTCTTGTTAAGTTTTATTTGGTACCACATTATGGGGGAGTAATGTGCTATGTGCATATTACAAGCCTAGAAAATGTGTACATTTGAGATATTGTCACCTAGAGTTGATATTGTAAATTATCTTGTTCCTAGGTGGCATGTTAGCTCTACAAGTTGCAAATTTGCTTATGTGTTTGGTGTGAAGATGATGTTGGATATCTTTGCAATCTACCACCGGGAATTATTTCCAAATACTCCTTGTCTCTTGACAATTGGTAATCATTTATGTGGTAGAAATTATTGATCAGATTTACCTTGGTTTTTGTTTTTATTTGCCCTTATTTCTTGCCTAGATTGTGTCAACTCCCATTGCCTTCCGTGCCACTTGTGGATCTTGTTATTTTCTTGATCTTGTCTAGTGTTTTCTAGATATAGTGAAAGTGGTGATCCCATCTTGTGCATTTTGTATTCAAATGTAAATTCTCTATAATGCACAACTCTTGGGGGAGCTATCCTATGTTCTATAGAACACTCATCTTGTGATCCATTTCAAGCGTGTGGTGGTGGAAGGCAAGCTGTTTCGTTTTGGTACGTTGTGCCATCATGAAACTTTATAGAGGGCTTGGTTTGTTTGGAACCATCCTCTCTTTTGGGAGTTCGATATCTTTCATTTTGCGTGTTTCATTGGATATCTCATTCCTTGATGTATCTTTTAATGATATCTTCCAAGTGATGAATTCTCCATTTAGTATTCTATTTTCACTTGGTATTTCTTTTTCATTTGGTATTGGTCCTTGAAAGTCTTGAGCATGCATAATTA
Organism: Thinopyrum elongatum; assembly: GCA_011799875.1. Taxonomy (NCBI): domain Eukaryota; kingdom Viridiplantae; phylum Streptophyta; class Magnoliopsida; order Poales; family Poaceae; genus Thinopyrum; species Thinopyrum elongatum. The sequence continues at coordinate 125,469,415 of CM022299.1, read as the reverse complement.
CTTCATGTATTTTATTTGGCATGCTTTCTTTCTTTGACCCAATATATAAGGGAAACTCCACCTAGTCTCAATTTGGATGAGATGTGCATGAAATTCATTTTCATATATCTATATGCACATATTTATGTGGAGTTTGTCCTATGTATTGGTGTTTCTAACTCTTTGGTCCCAATGAGTTTGAGTACCATTTTGTTTGTGTTATTGTTCTAGGAACAATTGGAGATGCATTGGATACTCGGCTCACTCACAAGGAAGGTGTTGTCACCATGTGCTTATTGGAGTCAAGCTAGGATGATCGATGAACTACTATCTATATCTCGGTAACTAGTATCTATTCATGCATACATTTCTTGCACTCAACCTTGTGTAGGTTGCATCATGGCATGAATTTCTTTATTCGTTCTTATGATACTTGTTTCCTTTCTCAAAGCATCCCAACGATGATCTCGTGTTGCTAGTTGTGATGTCTTTGATGATTGTGTGGTAGGAGTTCATTTATATACAATAAGACCATATCTAGCCATGTGATATGCTTTCAAGCAAATATATTATTGGTATATTTATGACTTCCTTGTGGATATCTTCTTCTTTCCTTCTGTAACCATTTCGTGTGTACATCCTTCTTTGTGGATTGATATCATCATGATTCTCATCTACCTAGAATCTTTTACACTTGAGAGAAGTTACATCTCTAGGTGATATCCTTATTCTTTCACGTTCACCGTTTCTGTGGTGGTTTCGTGAAAGGATTTATCTTGAGTGCGGGTCTTATCTCGTTGCATCTTGACGCACTCTTTTTGTGGTGAAGATCATTTTTCTCATGCTTGTCTTGACGAGGCCTTTGCCATCTTAATTGGTATCCGTCGTCTTGATGAGGCTTTCATTTTCTATCTTCACCATGGGTTTTCACAAGCATTGGTTCTTAATTTGCATATTAGTAAGCTTGTGTATCCATTTGCTTGTTGTGTGTGTGTGTGGGAAGGACATGTCTTGCACCTTGTATCTCATTTATTCAAGACTATGTTGATGGTTAATGCTCATCCTTATATTAGTCTTCTCAAGTGCTTTGCCATGACTCACACACATCTTTTTGGTTGAGCCTAATCTTAAGTTGCCCCTTTTCCATGTTGCTCAACCATGTGTTTGTTGCAAGTGCTAGGCCGTGTTTCCTATATGCTCACTTGCACTTGTTGTGAGCTTCTATTGATTTTGGGGGAGTGATGATCCTATTTTGTGCCCGTTGTATTCAAATACAAATATTCTTATTTGTGCACAAATCATGGGGAGCTTCTCTAGTTTCTTTAGAACACTCCTATGCTCATATCATAATATCTTTTATTCCTGTGGCTCATAGGATCTTTGGTCTAGTTGGTTCAATTGGTATCTTTTGATTGCTTGCTTCAATTGGTATCTTTTGATTGCTTGATTGCTTGTGCCTCTCTTTGTTATGCCTTTGTGGCATATCATCCTTTTGCAATCTCTGGATCCTCAATATAGTTTGTCTTCCTCCAAGTATTTATATTTGGATATGTGTATTGCATTCCTCTCTTTTTGAGAAATACACAATTTATGGAGGAGCACTTTTATATTGGCCTTCTAAGCTTTTCACCCATTTTGGCAATCGATGCCAATGGGGGAGAAGTTTTAGAGAGTTTTGTGGAGAAGTTTACAGAGTTATTTCTTCTTGCTTTGGTTTTGTTCCTAAGCATTTGCATCTCATACGCATGCATCATTGTTGCATTGCATGGTGATGCATAATTCCTTATATAAACTCTCTTTAAAGTGATTGTCATCAATTACCAAAATGGGGGAGATTGAAAGAACATGTGGTGCCCCCATGTGTGGTTTTGGCAATTGATGACATTCTCTATGGACTAATGGTTGCATTGAGTTATATTTGAAGGATTTGTCCATAGGCATTTCTTGAAGTCCATGTGTTGGTTTCAAGGAGTTTATGTGTTGACCAAGGTGCTATTAAGGAATTATCCAAAGATTGGTCATGTGAGTGTTGAGCTTATTGCAAGCTTGTCTTGAAGAAGAAGATTGTGTGATCATTCATGTTTACCTTCAAGACATCATCCAAATGAAGAGAGTTGGAAAGATTCAAGGTTGATCAAGACTAAGTACAGAGAGTGATTCAAGTTGATCAACACACAAAGCGTAGAATATATAACGAGAGGGATCAAGTGATCCCATGGTATGGTAAGTATTGTCCATTACGCTTTGTGTACTAACCCATGGTCTACGTGAGAGTTCTATGTGGGGTTAGGTATGTTTCCATGGGCTTGCGTCAAGAGGAAGATATCATACAACCCATGGAGAGGATGACATCAAGTGGTGATCGTCATCAAGATTCTGGTGTGCAAGGTCAAGTGGAGCATCACGAAGAGATCAAGTGCTTGAAGCTTGCCGTCCATTGTGGTGTCAATGGACTTGTGAAGATGTGCCAAAGAGTGGCTCACCCATAGTGGAGTATGGGGGAGCAATCAACTAGTCTTCATCGAGCCAACGCAATCAAGAAAGGTGGTCCAACTTGAGGGAGTCAAGATTGTCATCATCTAGCTCAAGTGGACTATGTGCAAGGCAATGGTTTGCCCTTGATAGGTTTTCTATTTTACCAGTCTCATGGTGGTAGTTGGGAGGCCGGGTTATAGGATCGATTGCCGTACTATCAAGGGGGGCTCTCTATGAGTGGCTTCATCGTATCGTTCGTAGAGAGCTCAAACCATTGCATCCTTGCATCATCTTTATTGGTTCTTGTTTGGTTCTTTTCCTTGTGAGATTTGGAGCTTATGGTCATTTTCATGACAAGCTTGAGTTCATCGAAAACGGAGTTCACATGCATCTTATATGATGTTTTCGATGTTGGAGGTTATGCCGGTTCTTCTCTTTTGGAGGTTTCTCTCCTCTATATCTTAGGCATACCTCCCCTGCCTCTTCTTATAACCAGTCACTGTTGGATGCTACTCGTCGTCAGCTATCCAACAAGCTTGAGTTTGCTCATTTCGGAGCTCATATGCAAATGTTGTGACTGTTTCGGTCCAACCTGTTTCTTCTGTTTTGCTTGGGCTATTTTGCAGCACCCAAGCGGTAGTACCACTTAGTACCACGGTAGTACCGCTTGCGGTACTTCCGTTGTGGACTACCGCTGCCACTACCGCTTGGGCAAAGTCTTTTGTGCATGTTTCTGATGCCTATTTTCTCTAAGAGGTAGTAGAGCGGTAGTAGAGCGGTAGTACCACTCAAGCGGTAGTACTACACCCTCGAGCGGTAGTACCTCTTGTGTTTCAATGGTTGTGCTTGTTTCTGTTGCCTGTTTTCCCTAAGCGGTAGTAGAGCGGTAGTACCGCTCCCAGAGCGGTAGTACCTCTCCCCAGAGCAGTACTACCTCTCTGGCAGATCTACTATTCGTGTTTTCTGCCTCGTTGAGCTGTTTTGGCTGTGCTAAGCGGTAGTACCGCTGCTCCAAGCGGTAGTACCGCTTGTGCACGACCAGTGGGCATAACGGTTGGATTCGGGGGTGCCTATTTAAGGGGGCCTTCTTCCCCAATGGACCCTATCCTTTGAGCTCGCATTTGCCCCCCATTGTTGAGCTTCTTCAAGCTTGCTATCTCTCAATCCCTCCATGGATTCTTGCTAGTTTTTGGGGGAAAAGAGAGAGGAGATCTAGATCCATATTTCCACCAATCACTTTCTCCTCTATGTGAGGGGAACCCCTTGGATCTAGATCTTGGAGTTCTTCGTGTTCTCTTCTTTGTTCTTCCTCTCATTTTCCTCCCTAGCATTAGTTGCTTTGGTGGGATTTGGGAGAGAATGACTTGGGCACTCCGTGTGCCCTTGCCATTGCATTTGGTGCATCGGTTTGAGTTCTCCACGGTGATACGTGGAAGTGAAGTTGAGTAGCTTATTACTCTTGGGTGCTTGGTACCCTTGAGCTTGTTCCTCTTGAGTGCTTGGGCGCCCTAGACGGTTGGTGGTGTTCGGAGCTCAATCATTGTGGTGTAAAGCTCCGGGCAAGCGTCGGGGTCTCCAATTAGGTTGTGGAGATCGCCCCGAGCAATTTGACGGGTACCGGTGACCGCCCCCAAGGGTTGCCAAAGTGTACGGGTTCGGTGACTGCCCTCAAGGGTTGCCATTTGTACGGGTTCGGTGACCACCCTCAAGGGTCCCTTAGTGGAATCACGGCATCTTGCATTGTGCGAGGGCGTGAGGAGATTACGGTGGCCCTAGTGGCTTCTTGGGGAGCATTGTGCCTCCACACCGCTCCAAACAGGGATTAGTATCCGCAAGGGTGTGAACTTCGGGATACATCGTCGTCTCCGCGTGCCTCGGTTATCTCTTACCCGAGCCCTTTACTTATGCACTTTACTTTATGATAGCCATATTGTTTCTTGTCATATATCTTGCTATCACTTAGTTGTTTATCTTGCTTAGCATAACATGTTGGTGCACATAAGTGAGCCTAGTTGTTGTAGGTTTTGTGCTTGACAAATTAACCGCTAGGTTTATTCCGCATTTGTTCAAGCCTAAACCGTAATCATTTTAAAGCGCCTATTCACCCCCCCCCCCCCCCCCCCCTAGGCGACATCCTCGATCTTTCAACGACTCTGAGAGCCTGTTGACTGTCCTTGTCCATGAGTGATTTCAAAATGATTCAGCGCGATTAACTGTCTACCTAACTCTATGCATGCCTAATTAGCTGCCAATTAAATCAATTAATTATCTGGCTAATTGGAAAAAATCCCTACTTTGAATTTCTTGACATTTGAATGGTACACTTGATTTGAGAATATATCCTAACTAGCTATGTGTATGACTGACAAGAAATATAATATAATCGCGTCCACAAACACATGTACGTGGCGGTCCGATGACCCGCCTTCCTCCACGGCCGTCCTCGACGCCATGCTCCCGCCATGGCATTCTCGAGCATTGCATCGGCGTCAGGCCCGGACACGGCGTCCCTCCGCAGGGGCGCGCGGATGTGTACACCCATAAGAAAAAAATATTTTTTTATTTTGTTAGGAAACTTGTGATTGTCAATTAATAATAGAGCTAATGTTAATAATAAATGGCATAATGCGGTATTAGCCATTAGTTATTGAGGAATGTCTGATTTTTTTAAAGGTTATTGAGAAAAATATTTTGTCTTTGTTTTAGGGAGGTGATCTCAGATGTATGGTATGATTTCTGAATCATTATTTCCCTATTATTTCTGACTTAGCACCTACCAAAGTAAGCACGAAACCGTATCTCCCTCTTTAATGGGATTTGGATTTTTAATGGGAGAGAGAAAAATTAGTGGCAGGGGGTAATAAGAGGTGAGGCGTAAAAAATGAGACAAAAATAAACCGGTGATGAGAAGCTACCAACTCCCCCTTTAGGAGTAGAGATTCCTATTTCTAATTATCTACTAGCTTAATTAACTATCAGCGTAATTAATTAATTTCATTAATAACTCAGTATTCAAATTGATTCCGTGCTAAAAAATTCCTATTGAAATGGACTTAACTAATTGCATAAATAATTAACAATTTGATAATTAATCGCATTAATGGCTTGATTATTGTTTTGGCATTCGTTTCCAAACTATTTTCACCGTCGTCCTTGAAGGGGCGATCAAAACATTTTATCGTCAGTGCTTGGTTGTCCTCGAGCGCCTGTTGACCTCACCTGCGAATGTTTGGCAACTGTTTGGCAACTGTGAGCGCATGGACGTCCTACAGAGCATGGTCATTATCCATCTTACCAACCACTTGGTCGCCCACATCGAAAGCGCGTGGTGGACGTTATCCATATTCGAAAGCACTGGTCAATGATGTCGCTGACAGTTGATGAGAGCCTGCTGGTCATCCTTACCAGCGAGCGCTTTTAAATTGTTGGACACGCTTAACTGTCTACCTAGTTAATTAATTGCAGGATAAATTAATTGCATGCCTAATTATCAGAAGGCCGAATTAATTACCTACCTAATTAATTAATTTCCTGCCAAATTGGAATAAAACTCTACTTCCAATTATCTACCGGGCTAATTAAATGTATGTCTAATGAATTAATTGCATTAATGGCTTGGTTTTAAAATTGATTCCGTGTGAAAAATCTTTATTACTTGCACCCATAATTAGCAATCAATTAATTAATTGCATTAATGGTTTGATTTGTTAATTGATTCGGCACTCGGTTTTCAAACTATTTTCGCATTAATGACTATGTGCGAACCAACCAAAACGACGTACGGACTCCTCCATTAGAAGTAGAGATATGCGGTTATTAAGCGCCGCAGTGGGGAAACAAAACAAATCACAAAAATTGTTGGACCTAGCTTCTGCTAGACGTAGGCTCCACAACGTCCATTGTTATCCAACAAAATCGAAATCGAGATATGCACCCTATACAAGTGTAGTGTGAAGAGTTGTGAAAATCACCCGAGGGTACGCATACCTATAAATCTATAATTACTTTATGCACCTTGTGGGTTATGAGCGTGTTAGGGTTGTGTGCCTCTTGCTACGCAGAGGTGGATGTGAGGTTTATACTCGTTGTAATTTCGGAAATACCGTTTGGAGGCCGAGCACCATGAAGCTCGTTATCTGGCTCGTCAGTCCCCCTATGGATCAGCCACAGTGCCATTTACTCCAACCGTATTTCATCTAACACAGTTTTACACCACACCGTATACTCAATTTACGCACAGTGTTATACGCTGCCATGCCAGGCTGTTCACACACGTTACATCGCCTCACCCATTCTGTCCATGCACTGCTAGATGGAACAAATAAGTGTTGCACCTTGTTATTTTGTACCACCTGAGTTAAAATTGTAATTTTACAATTGACGAAAAGTTCTGCAAATAATTGTGGTGTAGTACGAACAATAACACTTCTAATTTTCTATCCAAGTTTGAAACATAGCTGTACAAATCATAATGAGAAAACATTTGCTTGGAGAACGAAATGGTCTGAATATGGCCTGGCTCTCATCACCAAAATACCAGCTTGTGGTTGTATATTTGTTTCAACATAAATTTTAAATTTTTGGAATGCAACTTTAAACTTCCATCTCCACAAAACTTCAAGAATATTCAACCTCAGAAATGAGAGTTCTTGAGAACAGGTGCACCGGATACTTCCCCGGTTACCCCTCGGGGATTAGATATACGTGCGATGTCACTAACCAAACGATGATCATTTTTCTCAAAAATATTTTTTGTATATGTGGTGAATATTTTTTTAAATATTTGATGACCATATTTGAAATACACGATGACCACTTTTTTTATATATGTCATAAACATTTTCCAAATACCTGATGAACATTTGTGTTTCAGTATGTGATGAATTTTTCACATACACGATGAATATTTTCCCAATACACGACGAACATATTTTAAATACACATGGTCAATTTTTAAATCAGTGAATATTTTTACATGACAACATTTTCTAAATACGCGATGAACAATTTTCATATATAAGACGAACACTTTCTTTCTGAATGTGTGGTGGACATGTTTTTGAATATGCAGTGAACTTTTAAAAAAAATACACAATCAAGGCTGGTTCTAATGTGCAATGGACAATTTTGCAATACTTCCGAACCTCTTTTAAAGAATAAATACAACTAGATAAAAAAACAAGAAAATCAAATAAAAAAAAGAGAAACAACTATGCCTGCATGTGCTCCTTTGTGCGTGCAGCGTGCCAGCGCCTATGTGCTGGACGGACGTGCCGCTGCTTCACACACTGTGAGCGACTACAGGTGAGGCATAGCAGGCGTTTCACGTGGAGCAATGAGAGGGAAAACCCAACCCTATGCAAGCTGGACTCCTTCTTCTGCAATGCGGCCTGGGACTTGTCCTTCAACACTCATGTGTTGCACGCCCTGTCGTCGTCCCTCTCCGATCACTGCCCTCTGCTCCTCGCCGATGACAGGGGGCCTAGGCGGCCTCGGTCCTTCAAGTTTGAGAACTTTTGGGTGTCCTTACCCGGATTCGATGAGGTGGTTTCGAAGGCTTGGGCCGAGCGGGTGAGACACACCGAGCCGTACCAGATTCTGTTTCATAAGCTCAAGAAAACTGCGCTTCGTCTTTCTCAATGGAGTAAGAGGCTCTTCTCCAAGGCTAAGGTCCAGATCCATGCGGCTCAGTTGGTGATCCTCCACCTTGACATTGCGCAGGAGGGGAGACCCCTCTCCCCTGAGGAGCGAGACCTCCGTTCGAGACTGAAGAGAAGGGTTATTAGCTTGTCGGTGCTTTAGAGGGCTCGTAAGAGTCAGTGAGCGAGGATTGCAAACTTGAAAGATGGTGATGCAAACACCAATTTTTTCATCGACGCATTAATGCTAGGCGGCGTAAAAACCACATACATCGGATCAAGCGCGGCCATGGTTGGGTAACCGAGCACAAGGAAAAAGAAAAGATCATTCACGACCACTTCCATGAGATGATGGGAAGAAGGGGCTCGAGCGGCATGGACTTTAACTGGGACGAGCTCGGCGTTGAGTCCCATGATTTGCACGGCCTCGATGCCACCATAACCGAGGGGGAGGTTTGGGAAGCCATCAAGGACATGCCTGGGGATAAAGCGCCTGGCCCGGACGGCTTCACGGGGTTGTTCTTCAAAAGGTGTTGGGGGATCATCAAACATACGGTCATGAGAGTGGTCCAACGTTTTGACTCCCTTCACATCGACGAGCTCCACTGGCTCAACTCCGCCAACGTTGTCCTCTTACCCAAGAAGGATGGGGCTGAAGGCATTTCCGACTATAGGCCCATTAGCCTCATCCACTCCATCGCCAAAATCATCGCCAAAGTTCTCTCGCTCCGGCTCGCCCCTCTAATGGATGGCCTTGTCTCTAACGCTCAAAGCGCATTCATCAAGAGGCGTAGCATCCATGACAACTTCATGAATGTGAGAAACTTCGCGCGGAGGCTTCACAAGTGCAAAACTCCGACCCTCCTTTTCAACCTTGACATCAAGAAGGCTTTCGACTCAGTGAAGTGGGGTTATTTCCTGGAGCTTCTTCAACGGCTTGGATTTCCCACCAAGTTCCGTGCTTGGATTGCTGCTCTTCTTTCGACATCATCCTCTCGCATCCTTCTCAACGGTCTACCAGGGCCGCCCATCAAGCACGGCAGCGGGTTTCGGCAGGGGGATCCCCTCTCCCCCCTGCTCTTTGTCATTGCCATCGACCCGCTTCAGAAAATCCTTGATTTGGCAATGAGGAAAGGTCTCCTTCACAAGGTCCGGGGCAGAGGGGCCGCGATGCGGACTTCGATGTATGCTGATGATGCGGCCGTCTTTGTGGCTCCTATCAAGCAAGACATTGACAACCTTGCTTCGATCTTGCGAGGCTTTGGCGAGGTTACGGGCCTCTGTTGCAACTTTCAGAAGAGCTCGGTCACGCCAATTCGGTGCACCCACATTAATCTTGGGCTCATCCTTGGGAGCTTGCCGGCCACCCGTGCGTCCTTCCCGGTCAAGTACTTAGGCCTTCCACTCTCGGTTTGGCAGCTTAAGAGGGTGGATTTTCAGTACCTCGAAGACAAGGTGGCCAGCAAATTGGTTACTTAGGAGGGCCAAAACATCACAACTATTGGGCGCACGGCCCTTGTCAAGTCAGTTCTTTGTTCCCAAGCGGTGTTCTCCATTACGCCGCTCATCGTGCCGGCAAGCACCCTTCATAGCCTGACCAAGATTGAACGGGCTTTTCTTTGGTCCGGTGCAGACAAGACCACGGGTGCCAAGTGCAAATTGAATTGGGACACGGTTTGTAGGCCCAAGGAGTATGGTGGCCTTGGGGTGCTTAACACTGACAAATTTGCGCGTGCCCTTCGCCTTAGGTGGCCTTGGTACGAATGGAAGGAACCCCACAGACTATGGGTTGGTTTTGGCAACCCTTGTACGGAGGATGATCTCAACTTCTTCTATGCCTCGACCACCATTTCTGTAGGTAACGGAGCCAAAACGCCTTTCTGGGATTCTCCTTGGCTCCTTGGCCGTAAACCCAAGGAGATCGCACCGCACATCTATGAAGCCTCCAGGAGAAAGAACTGGAAGGTTAGAGAGGCTATTATGGGGAACGCCTGGATCTTCAAAATCAGCTTCAACACCGTCGTCACCGGTGACCACATTCGAGAGTTTTTCACACTTTGGATGCTATTGGATGACGTCCATCTTCATGAGCATCGTGAGGACGACATCGTCTGGAAGCATTCCAATGACGGGATGTACACGGCGGCTAGTGCTTATAAAGCCCAGTTTCTTGGGTTAACTCTTTCCCCCATGGACCGCATGGTTTGGAAAGTTTGGGCTCCCCCAAAGATCAAATTCTTTGCTTGGTTGGCGATTCAAGATAGAATCTGGACTGCCGACCGCCTGGAGAGGCGCGGTTGGGCGAACTGTGGTCTTTGCCCTCTTTGCTCTAGGGAGCAGGAAGCGGGTGCTCATCTTTTCTTCACATGTCGCTACACGCTTCGGCTTTGGAGGTCTCTCGCTGCCAAGCTTGGCCTTCATCACGTTGACACCTCCCGGTGGCATCTTCATGGCTCCGTCCTAGATTGGTGGGAGGATGGTACTAGGAGCCACGTCCCCAATAGAAGCGCTATGGCCTCCCTCACCCTCCTCGTCTCATGGACTATCTGGAATGAACGTAATGCTAGGGTGTTCCGGCACAAGAGCGCTCCACCATCTATTCTTGTTAACACAATCCTTGAAGAGGCCAAGCTTTGGGTTACCGCCGGTGCAAAAAAACTAGGGCCTATTGTATTGCGTGAGTAGTTCGCATGCCGTTCTTGTGATGGACGTTGTAAAACTCTAATCTATTCTCCCTTATTTAATAGATGAGGCAAATCTTTTGCCTCCGTTTCGAAAAAAAAATTCAAACCCGCCTAGGAGGCACGTCATGTTCTTCCGATCATCGCCCAGCCGGAGGCCAACGTACAATTTGGGAACACGAGAGAATGGCACCGATGTATTTCTACTAGATGGCCTCCGTATATGACCTGAAAAGTCAGAAAGTGCGGATCCTAGTGCCACAATGTACGCACTAGATAGCGGCCTTCAGGCAGCTCGGCCTCCAAAATGTCCCTCCCTTGTAATTTCCATTTGTATTGATGTAACGTTTGAGTCAACAAACTTTCTTTATCGAAAAATTAATGATGGTCTACTATTTTTTTAGTTAAATCTACTTTTTTTATCATAAAACCTCATGAAACAAACATTTGGTAAAAGACGTCCTTTATAAACAGCCATTTACTTGTAGTTTTTCTTTTGAGCGAAAGCTTTAATTTGTTAGGAACCCAAGCATTCCTCCCCTTAGATGAGGGATTTAAAAGGCCCAAATCTCTTGTATTAGTCAAATCGAGTCCGTCAAAATTGAGAGTGGCTAGGTCTCGCCTACTACGTGGGACTTCCTATAGGGAGCTCCAATTTGGCGCAGTATGCGCTCAAGATGCATGACAAAAATGTTGGGGAAATAAAAAAAATACTCATGATTTTGAAAAAATTCATGTATTCAAAAAAGTGGGTGAATTTAAAATTTGGCTCCCAAAGTTTTAAAAGGTCAATCAATTCAAAAAATATTCGCAGATTAAAAAATTGTTCATGGATTTAAAAAATATTCATGCATTTATAAAAATGTACGTCTAAACAAAAGACTGTTTGTGACTTTCAAAAAGTGTTCCCGAAATTCAGAAAAATGTTCGCCGGTTCCAAAAATTGTTCATGGGTTAAAAAAATGAATGAACACAATTTTTAAAAATGCTTGTGATTTTTCTAAAAAAAATCATGATTTCAAAAAAAAACTCGAATTTGAAAAATGGTGACGATTTCAAAAAATGTTAAAAAATTTAAAAGATGTACAGAAAATGAAAAGGAAAAGGAAAGAAATAAATAACAGGAAAAAATAAAAAAAATGAAAAGGCAGAATAAACACGAAAGACTAAAACGAAAAAATAAAAATAAAAACCGGTCTAGGAGGAAAAATGGATTGGGCCGTCCCATACGGAGGACGAAGTTTCAGGAGGGAATAGAAGACCTCTTCCTTGAGAGCTCCTATACGCCGCCCGCGTGCGTCCAATCGTCGCCCCTTCGCTGAAGGCAACGCGCACACGGGCCGGCCCAATTATAACGTGGTTAGCGCAAAATTCAAAAATTCAAAATAAAAAGAAGCAAATGCGAGATATCGAACCCCCGACCTCATGCTGGATTTTGACGAGCCTAGCCAGCCGAGCTAGCAAGCTCGATGGTTATGAATGCAGCGCCACTTTTAAAGTAGAAAGTACAGCGGCAAATCCTTAGAAAAAGCATTCAATACTTTTACGATACTAGTAAATGCGCATGTGCAATGCACGTTAATATTGAGGCAATATATTAATTGCACGCGGATATTAGATATGCTATTATTGTGTATTAATTCTGTGATTAGTGCAATATTTGGTATGATATTAATTGCACGTTAAACACGTTGAACGCTCGCCATTGGAGTAGTCTAGATCGTTGGATTGACTTAGTTTGATGGCCGAGATCAGTTGGATCTGCCCCTTTGAGTCTTTTTATATTGGTATAGATATGTCGAACAGAATTTAAAATGCAGTGAACTTTTTTTGCAAAATGTACTGAACAAATAAATACTCAAAATGAACATCTTATAGTATACGTTGAACAATTTCTTAATATATGACGAACAAAAATTAACTAAACAATGAACATTTTCTAATATACGTTGAACAATTGAATAATCTAGGATGAACATTTTAGTAATACACGATGAACATTTTTATGATGCAAGGTGAACTATTTCATAGTATACAATGAACATTTCCTTAATACGATTAAATGTTTTGTAATACTTGGTGAACTTTTTATATAATACGCAATAAAGAGAAGAACAGAAACAGAAAATACAAAAGGAAACGTAAAGAGAAAAATGAAAGGAAAAGAGGAACCAAAACATAAAAATAAAAAAGCCGGAACAAAACAGTTGAAAACCGGTCAAAACAGTGAAAAACTGGAAGCAAAAAAACATAAAGAAAAACGAAAAACAAAACCCGCAAGAAACAAGCAAATAGCAGCGACCAAATCCGTACATGGGCCGGCCCATACGTTGACTCACTTCAGCGAAGGGTCATCCTTTTGACGCCTGCGGGCGTCAAATAGGATCTGCCCTCTTCCTAGGGCGCCGAGTGGGCGCTCGAAGGCGTGCAGTACTGCGCCGGCCCAGCATTGCTCCACGTCCCTATGTCCAGATGCTCGAAAAACAAAAAACAAAAAGGCGAAATACAGGATTCGAACACAGATACTAACGTTGACGAATTGGCGCAGTAACCACTGCAGCACGATCACTTTGTTGTGTTCTATTTGAAAACATATCTACTTTATCCTTTTCTCAGTTCCGGTACAAATCATTTTAAAAAAAGGAACGTACAAATGACCAAGAATTCATGAATTTTAAAATAAGTTCATTACTTCTGGAAAAAAACTTCACGAATTTACAAAAGAAACGTTCACAAAAAAAGTTCGTCTATTTTCAAAAAAAGTTTGCTGGATTTAAAAAAAACAAGGATTTGAAAAAAGTTCATCGATTTTAATAAAAAAGTTCACGAGTTTGAAAAAAATTCACCAGATTTTGACAAAAAAAATTATGGACTTGAAAAGAGTTCATCGATTTTGATAAAAGAAGTTCACGAGTTTGAAAAAAGTTCACTGGATTTTGAAAAAGTTCACGGATTTGAAAAAAGTTCACCAAATTTTGAAAAAAAGTTCACGGAGTTGAAAAAAGTTCATGAATTTGGAAAAAGTTCACCGAATTTTGAAAAAGTTCATCGATTTTCATACAAAAAGTACATGAATTTGAAAAAAATTCATCATTTTTTAAAAAAGGTTCACGGATTTTTTGAAAAAGTTCACGAATTCGAAAAAAGTTCATTGATTTTGAAAAAGAAGTTCACCGGAATTTGAAAAAAAAATGTTCATTGATTCTGATAAGAAAAGTTCACGCATTTTCGAAAAAAGAATGAAAAAGGAACGAGAAAAAAGGGAAAGGAGAAAAGAAAAGAAGAAAGGAAGGAAAAGAATGTTACAAATCAGATCACGGTCGTTTCTAGTTGGCTACCAAAGATAAAACGGGAGGTCGTGGGATCGATTCACAAGCGCGCAGATTTTTGCAGTTCAAAAACAGAAGAAAAAAAAAGTAAACAGGCCGGCCCAGCGCAGAGGGGGTGTGCGTCTGTTTGCGTCGATGCCTTTAACCGGCGCAACAGGCGCCGCATAGGATTTGGCCTCGTTGCGGCAGATTGGCAAAATCACTAATTGAGAAGTACTCCTTTCAAAGATCGGTTTTGCTAAAACTTATTCAGCTGAGAAACAAAATGGTCTCATTCACTTTTTAGACCGTCCGATCGAGTCATGCCATGATTCGTGTCTCCGTCCAGGTGGAGAGCTTCGTAGCGACGGGAGGCGCGGCCCATCTGTTGTCCCATTCGCGGCCGGGTTTTCTTTTTTGCCGCACGCTTGTTTTTCCTTCTCTTTTTTTTGCTGACGAAGCCACTTGCATTCCAGCCCGGACCGTTTTCGACGGAGAAGCCCAAGTACGCATAGGATATACGAAGCCCGTGTCTCATCGCCCCTCTTTTTCAGTCTCTTCATTTCTTCTTGGTGGCGGCTGAGACTCGGGAGACCCCGCTGCGGGAGATCGCAGCAGCGGCATTTTCGAAGTAAGAATCCGCTCGTTCTGTTCGTCCTCTATCTTTTCTTTTGTTGTTTGTAGAGATTCGTGTTCTAGGGTTTTCTTTTAGAGTTGTTTTTTTTTTCTGGCCAGATTCGTAGGAACGCTATATGATTTTTGACAGCTTAGAGTCACAGATGTGGACGGCTGTATCTATGGATGTGGATTTTGTGCGTAGCACGTATTTTTTTTGTTGGTTCACTCAAGTAGGAGAAATGGGCATGGAGTAAAGTAGGATCTGTGTTGGAAATGGGCGTGGATAGAAGTCATGTTTTCCAACACGGGTTTTTTGTGTGTTTTTCTTGGATGAAGATGAATGTGTAGAGTATGATTTTTTCCAACACAGAGTTTTTTTTGTCTCGCGCCACGACAATGATTCCCTCTGCCTTTATCCTTCACGCGCCGAGGATTTTGATAGTAACAGTCTGAATCCTTTTTTCCTGCTAGAACTGGACTATGTTTCCTCCTCTTGCGGTTGTTGAGGTCGTTGTATACACAGTAATTTTACCATGCATTCGGACTGTCACGAGATGGTTTAGGTAGCTCAGTTGGCTGATGCTGTTCTGAAGTGACTATGAATTTTTTTTTGTAAAGGTAGCAGACAGACAGTTTTTGGTTCAATGAACAATATTCTGTATTTTAGGCCACACTGATTCAAAGTGTTCAAGGTGTTGCTAATGCTTTTTAATATTACCAATGTGTTATCTAGCACTGAATAGCCTTTTTGTTCTTGATTTTTCTTTCATAAGCTATGGAAGTGGTCTTGGCTGAAAGCACCATTTCGGAAGGAATACTCTACAGTTCTTTTTGTTTTTGAGTTTTGCCTGTTGTAATACACGAATAGTGCTTTTTCTAGTGTAAATTTTGATGTAGATGTCTCTGTTTTTTTAGTGTAAATTTTCTCGATGTAGATGCATGTTTGCTCCTTTTTTTCTCCTGTTGTTTGATTATGGACCGAATTTCTTCAATTAAGTATTAGTTTGTTTGGTCTATACTACTGCAGTGTATTTTTCAGCTGATTTTCATTGTAATCAAGTAACAGTAGTTTCGGCTAGCATAGACTGCAATAGTGGATGGCCAATGTAATTGTATTTTTTTAGGTTTACTTTTTTACAGTGATATCTCTACTGTAGTTTCATTCTATAGTAGTCTATATTACACTTGTTTTTCACTGTAAATGGCCAGTGTAAATGCATTTTTTAGGTTTTGATTCTGGATTTTGTTTTTTCTTCAGTTAAGCCACAGTTTGTTTGGTGTACTTTGGCATGGATGTTTTGTGAACTGAATCAACACAGAGACTAGGTTTTTCTCTTGTTCTCCAAAACATATATTTTCCTATTTGCTTTCAATAGATCAAAATCAGGTTCTATCATGATTTCTTGATCTAGATAGTTTAAACAATGAAAAGAGCAAAGTGTGCTGTTACCTTTTTGATTTGTGTAGTTTCATCACTCTATGCTTTGTATTTTTTACAGTATTGGTATCATTCCAAAATAATCCGTTGTATTTTTCCTTTTTTGTCTTTTTGTTTTGTGCAAACTGATTGTGGAGCATTTTTTATATGTGAGTTTTATACTATGCAGGATGTTGTGCCCAGATTGCCATTCGTACTGTGAGAATGACGATGAGCAGAGCTTTGGCATTTTCATTCGCGACGGGTCTGAAGATTTTGCTGTAATCTCTTCCCCTTTTTCTCTTTTTGTTGGATTTTTTTCAATGTCTTTTCCTTTTTATGAAAGCATTCTTTCATTTTGCTAATTTTTTTGACTTTTTTCCTTTATTTTTACAAGCAGAACATCCCATGCACCGCAAGGAACTAGTTCAACCAGATGAGCGGCCTGAAGTTTAAAGCACACGGTCGTAGGTACGTTCTTGATGTGTTCATGGGACACTCGTCAACTTTGATTGGAGGTGATGACTAGGCGAAGTTCAAACGCGACTTCAATGTGTGCTAGTGAAAAATAGTGTTGTTCGACATGTCTGGACGGATGCCCCGGGCTTATGTGTGTTATGTTGGAAGCGGGCTTGCAGCAGATCACGGGGGCGCAGCACAGGACATGGCTGGAGGTGATGTTGGACAAGAGGGGGGAGCCGGTAATTTTGCTGTTGATGGAGAGGAAGGGGTAATCAATGTTTGTCATGGTGTTGAAGCTGCCCCAGACATCATTTATACCAGAGGTGTTGTTCTCAGCGATGGCGAAGGACAAATGTTGGGACTGGTAACCACCATTGAAGATGGATACATTGGACCACATTTTGTGCACCGCCTCACGCCCACGAACATCACAAGCCAGCTTATGGTACATCTTCTCAATCTACAGTACTTTTTTATGATTTCTTGCAAATATGTTTTTTTTACTAACACATTTTTTCACCTTTTTTCCTTTTTTTTTCTTTCCATTTGTTGACATCACATAAAAAATCCCCAAGAAAATAGTCCAACCACTGAACTTGGATCTAGAAGGGGTTGATGGGCTTTGCATGGGTGTTGGATACCACATGGATCGTGATGGACGGATGGTCTTCGACAAAGATTGGGGTGTTTTTGTAGCCAAGAACCACTTCCAGGTGGACAATGTTGTTGTGTTCAACTTCAAGCAGATCAATGCACAGGGCATCAACATAACATGCGTCGTCAACGGTTTGAGGGCGGCACAAGGATAAGAGTTTTGGTGCTAGGAATAGTGTGTTAGCATTTCCTAGGGCGGTCCTTTTTAGTGACTTAGGCTATCAAGCTACCTTCCTTTTATTTATATGTCTTGTTTTTCTGAACTATGTAAGCAATGGGATGGATGTTTTTACTCATTTTCATGTGCTTTTATTTTCAGTGCCTTTTTTGTGGCATGTGTGTTTTCCTATGCACCCCCTATGTTTTTTATATAACAATGGCACGTGATGGCAGAAGTTTAATATCGTTAAGTTGTTTTTTTATCTTTTTTCTGCCAACTTTTGTGTTTTTGGGAGTTATCGGCAGTACGCGTTTTCCACCAAGCCTTTTTTTAGCAGTAGGGGAGGGGCAACCCCTTTTTCGCACACCTCGACCGCAACCGGGGGTCGGAGGGAGGGTTGTCGACGCTGGCGAAGTAGTTTTTTCCATTTCTTCTTTTGCAAACTGCAACTACCCCCAAGCGCAATGGCAACTCAGCACACAAGCGTAACCCGCAAGACATGTAATGTGGCTGCAACCGGGGGTTGGAGGGAGGGTTGTCGGCGCTGACAAAATCGGTTCCATTTTATTTATTTAGGTCTTTTTGTTGTAGTTGCACTGCTCCAACCCGAGCGCAATTTGCAACTTAGCACACCCAAGCGCAACTGCTGGACATATAATGTGACCGCAACCAGGGGGTCGGGGCAGGGTTGTCGACGCTGTAACACCCCGAGAATCATGCTATAGTAAACTCCCCCTAATGGTGGCCATGTCATCATGGTTACTATGCAAATTGCCACTTGTTCAAAAAATCAAAGTCTAATTCAAATTCAAATTATAAGTGAAATTAAGAAATTCACAAATATGCAAACAAAAATGTTCATAATGTTGAAAATAACCCATAGTTAATTATGGTGGAGAAACCAACATTTTATAAAGTGTATAAGGGCGCCGAAACAATTAAAACTGGGGCCAAAATAATATTTGGATGGCTTTTAAAATTATAAAAATTCCAACCCTTTTAAAATAAAATCCAAACTGTTTGTGGCAGTGGCCTAAAATACAATGCTAATTTAGGTGCAAGCTCTATATTTTATAAAACTATTTTGATATAAAAAGAAATAGAAACCAGAGCAAATAAAAAGGAAAATAGATTAAAAAAGGGTACAAAGCCTACCAGGGCCTTAGGCACAGTGGCGGCCCAGGCGGCCCAGCCTGCCCCCTCCCCTTGTCTTCTTCGCCGCTACAGGGGGCAGGGGCCGTGGCAGGCATCCCGCGGCCATGGTCGCGCCTGGACACCTGTCGGCCATCCACTGGTACAACGAGTTGCTATACAAATGGTTTTAACCCCTTTCCGCGATGGCATTTTAAACCATCGCCTAATGAGTGTGTGCGATAGGGGGGTCCTTCCCACACGACCCAAAAACCATCGGGGATAGGGAGCCATGATGCAAATGCCTTGCCAAATGTAATCGTATGCGATGTAGCACACATTAAATTCTGTCACACGTGTGGGATCGGTGATTAAACGTTTCTAAGGATGCAGTGAAACCAAACAGTGTGTCGTAATGAACCATTTGGGAAAGAGTATGTAAGGCACACGGGCCAACATATGAACTGTGTGTGATATGTGCCCCATCACACACGAGTTTTCTGCGGAACTCGTCTGCCATGCATGACTCCATCGCACACGTTTCCGAACAATTACCGTGTGCAATAATGTTCTATCACAAACGGTTCAAGAGCCCCTTCGCACACATACAAGTGCTGCAAACCGTTTGTGATTTGTTGTGTATCATCGACGGTTGCGGTAAGAGTGACGTGTGCTTTTCGTTTGGGATCCCACACGTTTCCTGAAAAATTTACGACTGGGATTGTATTTTACATTGGGCACGGTTTACTCTGAGCTCTCGTGTGCGATAATGTGGTGTCACAAACGGTTCCGGAGCCCCTACGCACACGTAGTAGTGCTGTAAATCGTTTGCGATCTGCTGTGTATCACCTACGGTTCCGCTACAATTAAAGTATGATTTTTGATGTGGATCGCACACACTCATTTAATTGAACCATGTGCGGAGCAATTGCCAGGTTAAAGCAAAAATATCCCATTTGAATTGGCATGCAAAAAGCAAATTCGTCACAATATGCAATTGAACAAATAGTGTCCACGGGAAGAACATTCATCATATTTCGCAACAATTGCAATTGAACAAATGGTAGCTAAATTCCAATGATTTGTCGACATATATATGCATTACATAATTAATCATAGTGCACGAAATATGAAGACCTCATCAGATGGAAAACAATGGATCCATGCGTATATGTTTAGCGGCTAACTCTTACTCAATGTTTCAGGAGAAGGCATGCTGAAATCTTCATTATCACCAGTGGGATTGATGTAGTGATTCAGGAAGAAGTCGCTGATAAATCTCCGAATCATCAGCAATTCACCAGCGGGGAGCAGTTCAGGGGTCCTCAGTTCAAAGATGAGCTGCAGTATTTTTTAGATCAGAATGTGCCATATGAGTAGAGTAGAAGATATTAATTAAGATAGACTTACTGGTACTAATTCGCGAGTATCTTCACAACTATTAGCAGATTTGCAGATGGAGATCATGTGTCTGCAAACATAGTATCCACAAAGGTTGGTCCCTGCTTGTTGCTGAGGACACTGAAATTTTTTGTACAGAATTAGTCATGTATTTGTCCTGTTACGAACAACCTAACCGGTGTTAGATGTTTTTTCTTTGGACAGAAATAGAAAGAGGTTTATTTAGAAGCTTGAACATTTGACTAGCGTAAGAAAAGGTATTTGCAGACTATTGGATACATTTTTTGAAAATAACAGATTTCGGTGTGTTACCAGAGAAACGATCTCGTGCTGCAGAGGTAGTTCCCTCCTGAACAAGTTCCCTGGTTTAGTTTTTCACAATGCGAACACACTGCAAATGAAGATGAATTTTCACAACATCAATTATTGAACCAGATATGAATGCAAATTAATTTCAACATCATAGAATTCAATACCTATCCATGAATTGCTGAAGATGCGTCAGATTCTGAGCGTTTGTTGACTCTCTGAGAGAATCCATGTAGTAAACCATGTTCTTGTTTGGAACAATGAATACCAAGATCCAGTGATTGCTACATATTAAGAAAGCCATGAACTTACGAATTATGTCGAAATCTGAAAGACAATAAGTGTATGTGTGGTTGTTTATTTGACTTACCGTTCATGATATGGCTAGAGAAATAATTTTGCATGAGACGTGTTTTTGAAGATACGGGCGACCGTGTTAATGGCCCACTCCTGTTCATCCTTACCATGTAATGTTGTGCCATTTGCTAATGCAGGATCTATGAAATACACGCTCTCCCTTTTTCTTCTCTACGCGTTCAATCCCCTGAGAGGAATAAAATGCAGTTAGTTGTTTATCATTTACAGCCTTGTATGGAGAAGTTGATCAGAGTTTGTTAAGTACTTACAAAATCAGGCATCTAACAAGAGTGGCATCGAGCTCGTTGAAGTTGAAAAAGAGATGTAAGTCCTCGAAATTCACACGAACCAGGATCGTGTCAGAAATGATATCTGTTGTAGCAGACTAGTAGAACATGATGACCTGCTAACATTTGATCCATGCAATATTTATGTAACTCGCGGCAACTGGAGCTGCACTCATCAAACTATTCGCCAACAAGAAATGGCTGGCCATGGACGTAATTGCGTGCTTCAAGTATGTCTTATTTATTTTTAGCAAGCACCAAATCTATTTCTGCATCATTCATGCCGTCAGAAATAATATTACTCTCCGATTCGAACAACTTGCTGTTAATTTGGTTCTGGGCGATGAGTGCTTTAAGTAAGAGCCAATCGTTCTCATTCCTCTTCGCTCTCTGGGCGCGCTTCCTCACGGGTGCATTTTTTTGCCCGCTTCCTTCTTGGTACTTGAAGCACTTCTGGTCCAAAGTCTGGATGGCTGAAAGGCAGACTGCGGAGCAGACGGTAAAGCTTCGACGGACTGCTTAGCAGACGGTTTAGCTATGCCGGACTGCTGAGCTGGTGGTGCAGCTGCGACGGACTGCTGGGCTGTAGGAGCAGAGGCATCGGACTGCTGACCATGCGTTGAAGCTATGTCGGGTTTCTGCGCAGGTGGTGCCAACTTGTCGGTGTGCTGAGGAGGCCGTGCCAACACGTTGGTTTGCTGAGCAGGCAGTGCTGACGCAATGGTATGCTGATCACGCGGCTGCAGACCGACGGACTGATGAACAGTCGGTTATGGACCTAGAGACTGCTTAGCAGGCAGTTCCAAAGCATCAGACTGCTTAGCAGTTCGTTCCACCAGGTTGGTCTACTGAGCATGTGGTGAAGCTGGGTCTCCCCCCGCTGCTTTAGCGACTGACATCTGAACCGGTGGTGCGTCTTCAGCAGTTGTAGGCCTTGCCACTGGCTGCTCTGGGGCGGACGATGACATGGCATGTATGTCACAAAGTCTGGCGGGCTGATCACAGGTTGATGCATCAGCTGTCGGATTACGAGTATTAGGTTCCTTGGGGGAAGCATGCGAGAGCTGTTGTGGTAAGGAGAGCGTCACCGGTTGAGGGCCGACATTGGTTGCTCTTGGTGGGGCTTCAGGAATCTCATCCATGAAGTCTATTTCCTTTCGTGGCCATTGGATGTGACGTAACAATGTTTCACCCAAGGTCTTATGCTCATCAAAGTCCCCTAGGACAATCTTCAGGGCAAATTCATTGAATCCAGGCTTTACTTCAGTCACATAGCACTTCACACAACCAGGCTTCAATGGCACATTGTCCAACAAGAGGCCCTCTTCCAAGAAGGGTGGGAAAACCCAGGTTGTTGCACATTTTAATGTACCTTCATAATGTGTAAGCATGCCCTTCAGTCTATCTTTCATTCCAGATAGATTAGATATAGCATCATCATGAGAAGCTGCAGTCTCAGCGTCGCTGGGGTCAGCTGATGCACAGCTACTCTTGTGCGATGTTGTCGCGCAATAACCAGCATCCTCCATGCCCACCTCCCCTCCCATCTGCTGGCTATCTGTCGGTGTTAGAGTCTTCTGCATCATTATTGACTCCTCAATTTCTTTTCGAACAGTCGGATACATGTCCTTCCTCAACCTTTCATACAATTCATTCTGCTTCATTTCACTCCTCGCTTTTTTCATGCTGAGCCTCTCTTCTTTGTTGAGTGTGAAAGCCCTCTTGTGCGGGACATTAACACCTATACCCCCTGCACGGCCAGGGGGCTCTCTTGTTTATAGAGCATCGGACAAAATGTCACATGGCCCTGAGTTCTTGTAGAACCTTCCAGGGATCTTGGAAGCCTTTAACATCACGCGATACAGTTCTTCGTCATGTGAGTTTTCAAAGTAATAAGTTCCGCCATCACGCCTCCTTGCACGTGCCCGCAAGTATTCTCTAGCGCGTTCGCCCCTGATTTCACTAAAGGCCGGTTTCCCACCCGCAGCTACTGCTTCTTTGTCCTCCTGGTCCCATATTGGTTTCATGTCATAGTATCCTGCCACACCCATACGGTGGGGGGGTGTTCCTCTTCTGAAGTTCCGATTGCTTGGCACTCTTCTCAGCAAACTCTGTAGTTGCCCTGACCCTTTTGAATTCTGCCCAGTCTGCCTTTGTAATTTGGGGGTATGCGGGGATTGGGTCCTTGCCTTCACTTAAGTACTTCTTGTACAGCACGTGCTTCCATTTTCTCCAAGCATCCCTAGCCTTCTTCAGTACAGCGTGTTCCACCTGCATTCTCCACTGCTCTGGAACATTGAAGTGATCCATGATCTCCCGGACTATCCTTTGCCGTGTTTTTGTGTCAGCCTTCCGAAACCCCAGCAGATTAATGTTGAGCCTTGCCCTGCCAACAAATCCACACACACTCCTGAATCTCGTGCGTGCTTTATCTGGTTTAGTTGGAGCCCACGACTTTAAATCGATGTCGGTTACTTCATATACACCTTTAGGCTGGTGTGTGGGCTTCCTTGGAGCGTTCCTCCGTGTCGTTCTAGATTACTTGATCCATCACCATCTGCTGAAGACCAAGGGTTGTTGGAATTAGATGAAGATACATCGCCTGAAGCATGAGTGATGTCGCTGCTACTCGGCATCTACAGAGAACACATGTGAAACTCAGGAAAGGAGGATAAGCATAAAGCTAACAACTTGGTATCAAGCTGTCTAAACATGTCATGCAATAATTTAGAAAATGTACGGCTAATTTGTTAAGTTTGTGTGACTCGGGCGCCCACGATCTGTAAATCGATAGTAACTTATTGGAACAAATACGGCTTATATGTACTAGTTAGGAAGGTAGATAATGAACATATATACGCTCTCCGTTATTTTATAGCCAATTTGGGAACATACAGAATGAAATAGGAAGAGGGATTGCGAGGAAATATGCCTTACCGCAACGGAGAGCAGTAACTAACAGGATTCTTAATGCAAATCCGGCAGGACCACAGGAGAGGCGAGGGTTACATGATCGATATGCTTGAGGGTGGCTGGCAAGCAAACGAAGACGGCGAGGCGCGGACAGCCGCGTGTCGGGAACGGCAGTGGAGGTAGGGTTGACACGAAGAGCGGTCACACGGCCGGGTTGAGCACGCCGGTGCCGGAGAGGGTTCTGCTGTGGATTTGGGGGAGGGGGGAGCTGGCGATGGAGATTGGGTGGACTATTGAGTGAAACGCGGGCGGGCAGTGGGGGGTGTTGGCGGCCTAGGTGAAAAGGGTGAAAAAATATCCCCGGTCGCCGCGCGGAAAGACCTATGCAAACGGTTGCCTCTAAGCGCTCGTGTACACAAACAACATAATTTCGTTTGAAATGAAGACGTGGTAATTTTGAAATGAAGACGTGAGTTCATCGTTTCTCCTCCATATTTTTTTCCACGGTAAGCAATCACCATTATACCACAGGTTTGATTTGCTGGCGCATTTGAGGTTCGTGTGCTATATTTAAGCCATATTTGGCATTTACCGTGCATTTTGGCATATAAATCAAATCCTAGCCGGAACTGTATGATCTGATGAAAGGGATGAGGATTGTCGTTCGATCTGGGAGCATCCAACGGTGCAGACGTACGATCCGTGGGATTTGGGTTCTAGTCAATCAGAACGCGCGACTCAGATCGCACGTGCAGCAGGGGTCATCGGCCACGGTTTGGTCGGCACACGACTTTCATGAGTGAACCGTGAGCTATTTGAAAATATTTACATGAACTAACAACGTATTTTCGTTTGAATGAAAACATGAGTTCATCGTTTCGCCTCGAATTTTTTTCCACGGTAAGAAATCAACATTTTACCCTAAGGTTCGATTTTCTGGTTTGAGTCATTTTTTGCATTTACCATGCATATATATATAACCATGTCGCAACTACACGTGGGTGTTAGCAAGCTCATTTGTGTGTCGCTTTGCGAGTTTTCATTCATTGTCCGAGAAATGGGAAAAAAATCAAACAGTTCGGCCGCAGGGTGCGGCCAGAGGCGTAGGCCTTGTTGGTATTTTAATTACAGGAAATGCATATAGAGTCCGGAAATAACGAAAATCGGTGTATCAACGTGACGTGCTCTCACGATCCCATGGAAAAATTTTGGTAAAGTTTGGCACAAGTTTTGATGCTCGCACCTTCCAAACCGGAGCATCTCACAAGAATGATCATAGTTTCTAAAAGGAGACGCAACACTTCGGACTCCAAATCATCGGTGACTACATCGTTCCGCCTCGGAAAAAATTCACGGATATACCCTAGGTTTGATTTTCTGGCCCATTTCAGGTCTCGTCTGCTATATTTAAGTCTTTTTTTTTGCATTTAGTGCATATAAAATCGAAATCCTACTACAACTACATGTGGGTGTTAGAGGTGTACAAATCATTTGTGTGCCGCTTTGCGAGTTTTCATCCATTGTCCGAGAAGCGGGGAGAAGTTTCAAACATTTCGGCCGCGAGGTGCGGCCACTGGCATAGGCCTAGTTGGTATTTTAATTACAGTAAATTAAGATGGAGTCCGGACATGATCAAAATCAGTGTGTGCCCGTGGCGTGCTCTCACGACCCCGTAAAAAAAATTAGTAAAGTTTGGCACAAGTTTTGATGATCGCTCCTTGGAAACCGGAGCATCTCACAAGAAGGATCATAGTTTCCAAAAGGAGGCGCGGCACTTCGGACTCCAAATCGTCGGTGACTACATCGTTCCGCCTCGAAAAAAAAAATCACAGTAAACAATCACGGATATACCCTTTGTTTGATTTTCTGGCCCATTTCAGGTCTCATCCGCTATATTTAAGTCATTTTTTTTGCATTTAGTGCATATAAAATCAAAACCCTACTACAACTACATGTGGGTGTTAGTTAGCAAAGAAGGTGTACAAATCATTTGTGTGCCGCTTTGCGAGTTTTCATCCATTGTCCGAGAAGCGGGGAGAAGTTTTAAACATTTCGGCCGTGAGGTGCGGCCACAGGCATAGGCCTAGTTGGTATTTTAATTACAGTAAATTCAGATGGAGTCCGGACATCATCAAAATCGGTGTGTGCCTGTGGTGTGCTCTCATGACCCCGTGGAAAAATTTTGGTAAAGTTTGGCATAAGTTTTGATGATCGCTCCTTGGAAACCAGAGCATCTCACAAGAAGGATCATGGTTTCCAAAAGGAGACGTGTCAATTCAAATTCTAGTGGCCGGTGACTTCATCGTTTGTTCTCATAAAAAAATTCACGGTACGCAGTCACCATTATGCCACGGGTTTGATTTTCTGGTGCATTTCAGGTATCGTTTGCTATATTTAAGACATTTTTTGAATTTAACATGCATTTTGTGCATATAAATAAAATCACAACCGGAACTGCATGTGCTGTCGAAAGGGATGAGGATTACCGTTCGATCTGGGAGCATCCAACGGTGCAGACATACGATCCGTGGGGTTTGGGTTCCGGCCAATCAGAACGCGCGACTCAGATCGCGCGCGCAATCGGGGGGACGGCCACGATTTGGTAGGCACACGGCTTTCGTGAGTGAACCATGTGCTATTTGAAAACATTTATATGAACTAACAACATATTTTCGTTTGAATGAAAACATGAGTTCATCGTTTCGCCTCGAATTTTTTTCCATGGTAAAAAATCACCATTGCACCCTAAGGTTCGATTTTCTGGTGCATTTGAGATCTTGTTTGCTATATTTGAGTCATTTTTTGCATTTACCATGAATATATATATATATAACCATTTCGCAACTTACACGTGGGTGTTAGCAAGATCATTTGTGTGTCACTTTGCGAGTTTTCATTCATTGTCCGAGAAACGGGAAAAAATTCAAACAGTTCGGCCGTAGGGTGCGGCCAGAGGCATAGGCCTTGTTGGTATTTTAATTACAGGAAATGCATATAGAGTCCAAAAATAACGAAAATTGATGTGTCACCGAGGCGTGCTCTCACGATCCCATGAAAAAAAATTGGTAAAGTTTGGCACAAGTTTTGATGCTCGCACCTTCCAAACCGGAGCATCTCACAAGAAGGATCATAGTTTCCAAAAGGAGGCGCGGCACTTCGGAGTCCAAATCGTCACTGACTACATCGTTCCACCTCGGAAAAAAATCACGGTAAACAATCACGGATATACCCTAGGTTTGATTTTCTAGCCCATTTCAAGTCTCGCCTACTATATTTAAGTCATTTTTTGCATTTAGTGCATATGAAGTCAAAACCCTACTACAACTACATGTGGGTGTTAGTTAGCAAAGAAGGTGTACAAATTATTTGTGTGCCGGTTTGCGAGTTTTCATCCATTTTCCGAGAAGCAGGGAGAAGTTTCAAACATTTCGGCTGTGAGGTGCGGCCACTGGCATAGGCCTAGTTGGTATTTTAATTACAGTAAATTCAGATGGAGTCCGGACATCCTCAAAATTGATGTGTGCCCGTGGCGTGCTCTCACGACCCCGTGGAAAAAAATTGGTAAAGTTTGGCACAAGTTTTGATGATCGCTCCTTGGAAACCGGAGCATCTCACAAGAAGGATCATGGTTTCTAAAAGGAGACGTGTCAATTCACATTCCATTGGCCGGTGACTTCATCGTTTGTCCTCATAAAAATTTCCATGGTACGTAATTACCATTATACCACGGGTTTGATTTTCTGGCGCATTTCAGGCATCGTTTGCTATATTTAAGACATTTTTTGAATTTAACATGCATTTTGTGCATATAAATAAAATCACAACCGGAACTGGATGTGCTGCCGAAAGGGATGAGGATTGTCGTTTGATCTGGGAGCATCCAACGGTGCAGACGTACGATCCGTGGGGTTTGGGTTCTGGCCAATTAGAACGCATGACTCAGATTGCGCGCACGGTTTGGTCGGCACACGGCTTTCATGAATGAACCGTGTGCTATTCGCAAACCAGATTGCATATCTTCTGTTCATACATACTGGAGTGAGATCAATTGAGTGTGCTACCTCTATGGTATAATAAAAATAATAAAAAGTTCAAATTCATTGCCTGAGCTGACAGCATATCAAGGCCAACATATTAATGGTTCTTACATCAACAGAAAACCGGGCATAACTCACAAATTTAGTGCAAGCGACAGTTATAAATTGAATGAATTAAATTGCAGGGTAGGCATAAAAACTAGTCTTATGGCTTAATTCCCATGTACATGGGGGAACTAGGATCATTATGTTGACCCCGAATGAACTTGGGTTTTCTGATGATTTTACGCTTCTCTGTTTGAGGGGTGCGTGATCCCTTGGCTGGCAACTAATCAAATTCATCGTACTCGTCCTCCTCGGCAACATCCTCGACGCCCAATACCCTCCTCTTCCCATGCATCACTACATGGCAGTTCTTATGCAAGGGGTCTTCCGCATAGAAAATCTGGGTAGCATTGCTGGCAAGAATGAACGGGTCCGCGTGATATGCCATCATTGTCCTGTTAACACAGGTCTTCTTGTAACCATCAACCTTTACCTGACTAAGAGGGATCCATGTCCACCTGAATAATGCCACCTTAACTTTCACATAGTTAAGGTCCCAAATCTCTTTGATGGTTCCATAGTATACCCTTTTATCAACTTCATCTACAGTCATTCATTCTATTCGAACAGAGCTGTTCTGATATGAGGTCTTCTCATCATGTTCCTCAGTGTAGAACGTGTAGCCATTTATGTCATATGCTTGGTACATCAACACCATAGGTGATGGCTTTTGTGCCAACCATGTAGCAATGTCATCCATGGATCCTTGTGCCAAATGAATCTTCAGCCATCCGGCATAGTTCTTAGTGTTCTCCTTCATCTCCACATCTAATGGATACACCATTGGTAAGAAGCTTTGGCGTATCTCTGCCAAGTGTTCACCAGCATAAGCGTTGAGAACTGGGTTGTTAAGCAGTATCGTCAAATGGGCTTCTCGGCCAAATCTCCGGGTGCAGCCTTTTGCGTGCCAGCAAGGACCGGCTTACCTTTCAGCCTTCCCTCATGGCGAGAGAGGGGCAAACCTATAGGTCTTTGTTTCATGTATTCGGTGCAAAACTCAACCACCTCCTCCGCGGTATAACCTTGTAGGATGCTTGCCTCTGGATGGTTTCGGTTCCGACAATAGCGCTTCAGTATTCCCATGAACTGCTCGAAGGGATACATGTTGTGAAGAAACACAGGACCACAATACTTTATCTCGTCGACAAGGTGCACAGTGAGATGGACCATGACATCAAAGAATGACGGTGGGAAAACATCTCTAGGTTGGACAATATTCTTGCAATATCCTCTTGCATATGATCCAACTCTTTAGGATCTACAACTTTCTGCCATAGTTTGTTTAAGAAATCACAGAGCTCAATGAGTGTGTTTCTTATATCTTTGTCCATCAGATTCCTGATGGCCACCGGGAGGATTTGTGTCAACATTACGTGGCAATCATGTGACTTCATGTGTCCCAACTTTATTTTACCTGAGATCAGATCCACGAGACTTCTGATGTTTGCGGAGTAGGAAGAGGGTGTCTTAACTGACAACAAATAGTTGAAGAACTCTGTTGCTTCTTTTGTACTAAAATTGTAACTCTGGCGAGCGTGGAGGAATTTGTTATCATCTTCTGCTTCACTCTTGCATTTTGATTGATCACCAAGCATATCGAGCCATGCACCGTCACCATCCTTTGTTTTACCTTTAATCTTGAGCAGAGTACCAAGGATGCTTTCACATACGTTCTTCTCTACGTGCATGACATCGATGCAGTGACGTATGATACGTCCATTTTGCATCATGTTTTCCTACTATTATTTATGATGTTTTTATGCATAATAATGCTTTTTGGAGTAATTCTAATGCCTTTTCTATCATAATATGCAAGGTTCACACAAAGAGGGAGAATTCCGGCAGCTGGAAATCTGGACCTAAAAAAGCTACGTCAGGCTACCTATTCTGCACAACTCCAAATGAGCTGAAATTTCATGAGGAATTTTTATGGAATAAATAAGAATTATTGGAGCAAATAACTACCTGAGGGGGCCCACCAGGTGGGCACAACCCACCTGGGCGCGCCAGGGAGCCCAGGCGCGCCCTGGTGGGTTGTGCCCTCCTCGGCCCACCTCTGGTGCCCCTCTTCTGGTATATAAGTCATTTTGACCTAGAAAAAATAAGGGGAGGACTTTTGGGATGAAGCGCCGCCGTCTCGAGGCGGAGCTTGGGCAGGAGCACTTTTGCCCTCCGGCGGAGCGATTTCGCCGGGGGAACTTCCCTCCCGGAGGGGGAAATCGTCGTCATCATCATCACCAACAACTCTCCCATCTTGGGGAGGGCAATCTCCATCAACATCTTCAACAGCACCATCTCCTCTCAAACCCTAGTTCATCTCTTGTGTTCAATCTTTGTACCGGAACTATAGATTGGTACTTGTGGGTGACTAGTAGTGTTGATTACATCTTGTAGTTGATTACTATATGGTTTATTTGGTGGAAGATTATATTTTTAGATCCATTATGCTATTTAATACCCCTCTGATCTTGAGCATGATTATCATTATTGAGTAGTTACTTTTGTTCTTGAGGTCACGGGAGAAATCTTGTTGCAAGTAATCATGTGAACTTGATATGTGTTCGATATTTTGATGATATGTATGTTGTGATTCCCTTAGTGGTGTCATGTGAACGTCGACTACATGACACTTCACCATATTTGGGCCTAAGGGAATGCATTGTGGAGTAGTTATTAGATGATGGGTTGTGAGAGTGACAGAAGCTTAAACCCTAGTTTATCCGCTATTCCGTAAGGGACTGATTTGGATCCAAAAGTTTAATGTTATGGTTAGATTTATTCTTAATACTTTTCTCGTAGTTGCGGATGCTTTCGAGGGGGTTAATCATAAGTAGGAGGTTTGTTCAAGTAAGAACAGCACCTAAGCACCGGTCCGCCCACATATCAAATTATCAAAGTAGCGAACACAAATCAAACCAACATGATGAAAGTGACTAGATGAAATTCCCGTGTACCCTCAAGAACGCTTTGCTTATCATAAGAGATCGTTTTGGCCTGTCCTTTGCCTCAAAAGTATTGGGCTATCTTGCTGCACTTTTATTACCATTACTGTTACTTGCTCGTTACAAATTATCTTGCTACCAAACTACTCGTTACTTATAATTTCAGTGCTTGCAGACATTACCTTGCTGAAAACCGCTTGTCATTTCCTTCTGCTCCTCGTTGGGTTCGACACTCTTACTTATCGAAAGGACTATGATTGATCCCCTATACTTGTGGGTCATCAAGGCTATTTTCTGGTGCCGTTTCCGGGGAGTGAAGCGCTCTTGGTAAGTGGAAATTGGTAAGGAAAAATTATTACTACGTACTGAAATTTATTGTCACTTGTTACTATGGAAAACAATCCTTTGAGGGGTTTGTTCGGGGTATCTTCACCTCAATCGGAACCACAATTAGTTACCCCTCAACCTACTGCACCTACTAAAAATATTGGTTATGAAATTCCTTCGGGTATGATAGAACAACTGCTAGCTAATCCTTATGCAGGAGATGGAACGGAACATCCTGATATGCACTTGATATATGTGGATGAAATTTGTGGATTATTTAAGCTTGCAGGTTTACCCGGAGATGAAGCTAAGAAGAAGGTTTTTCCTTTATCTTTGAAGGTAAAAGCATTGGCATGGTATAGGCTATGTGATGATATTGGATCTTGGAATTCGAATCGATTGAAATTGGAATTTCACCAAAAAAATTATCCTATGCATCTAGTTCATCATGATCGGAATTATATATATAATTTTTGGCCTCGTGAAGGAGAAAGTATCGCTCTATATTGGGGGAGGCTTAAGTCAATGTTATATTCATGCCCCAATCATGAGCTCTCAAGAGAAATTATTATTCAGAATTTTTATGCTCGGCTTTCTCATGATGATCGATCCATGCTTGATACTTCTTGTACTGGTTCCTTTATGAAGAAGACTATTGACTTCCAGTGGGATCTTTTAGAAAGAATTAAACGCAACTCTAAAGATTGGGAACTCGATGAAGGTAAAGAGTCGGGTATTAAGCTCAAGTATGATTGTGTTAAATCTTTTATGAATACCGATGCTTTTCAAAAGTTTAGCACTAAATATGGACTTGACTCTGAGATAGTAGCCTCCTTTTGTGAATCATTTGCTACTCATGTTGACCTCCCTAAGGAGAAGTGGTTTAAATATCACCCACCTATCAAAGAAGAAATTAAAGAACCAGTAATAGCTAAAGATGAAACTATTATTTACAATGCTGATCCAGTTGTGCCTACTGCTTATATTGAAAAACCACCTTTCCCTGTTAGGATAAAGGAACATGCTAAAGTCTCAACTATGGTCAACAAAAGTTATATTAGAACTTCCAAACCTACTGAACAAATCAAAGTAGAACCTAGTGTTGCTATGGTTAAAGATCTCTTGGTTGAAAATATAGATGGGCATGTTATTTACTTCTGTGATGAAGCTGCTAGAATTGCCAAACCCGATGAAAAAGATAAACATAGACTCGTTGTTGGCATGCGTGTTATCTCAGTTAAAATAGGAGATCACTGTTATCATGGTTTATGCGACATAGGTGCTAGCGTGAGTTCCATTCCTTTTACCTTATATCAAGAAATTATGAATGATATAGCACCCGCTGAAAAGAAGACATAGATGTTACTATTAAACTTGCTAATAGGGACACCATCACACCACTTGGGATTGTTAGAGATGTTGAGGTCTTGTGTGGGAAAATAAAATACCCTACTGATTTTCTTGTTCTTGGTTCCCCACAAGATGACTTTTCTCCCATTATCTTTGGTAGACCTTTCTTGAACACCGTTAATGCTAAAATAGATTGCGAGAAGCAAACTGTCGGTGTTAGTTTTGGTGATGAGTCTCATGAGTTTAATTTTTCCAAGTTCAGTAGAAAACATCATAATAAAGAGTTGTCTAGTAAGGATGAAATAATTGGTCTTGCTTCTATTGTTGTGCCTCCTACCGATCCACTAGAACAATATTTGCTAGACTACAAAAATGATATGCATCTGCATGAAAGAAATGAAATAGATAAGATTTTCTTTGAACAACGTCCTCTGCTTAAACACAATTTGCCTATTGAAACTCGAGGAGGTCCTCCTCCACCTAAAGGTGATCCTTTGTTTGAATTAAAACAATTGCCGGACACTTTGAAATATGCTTATCTTGATGAGAAAAAGATTTATCCTGTTATTATTAGTGCTAACCTTTCAGAACATGAAGAAGAAAGATTATTGAAGGTTCTGAAGAAGCACCGAGCTACCATTGGATATACTCTTGATGATTTAAAGGGCATTAGTCCCAATCTCTGTCAGCATAAAATTAATATGGAGCCTGATGCTAAACCTGTTGTTGATCACCAACGACGTTTAAATCCTAAAATGAAAGAAGTGGTAAGAACAGAAATATTGAAGCTTCTGGAAGCAGGTATAATCTATCCCATAGCTGATAGTAGATGGGTAAGTCCCGTTCATTGTGTCCCTAAAAAAGAAGGTATTACCGTTGTTCCTAATGATAAGAATGAACTTATTCCACAAAGAATTATCACTGGCTACAGAATGGTAATTGATTTTAGAAAACTAAATAAAGCTACTAGAAAAGATCATTACCCTCGGCCTTTTATTAATCAAATGTTAGAAAGACTATCAAAGCACACACATTTTTGCTTTCTTGATGGATATTCCGGCTTTTCTCAAATACCTGTCTCACAACCTGATCAAGAGAAAACCACCTTTACTTGCCCTTTTGGAACTTATGCTTATAGACGTATGCCTTCTCGTTTATGCAATGCACCTGCTACCTTTCAAAGATGTATGACTGCTATATTCTCTGACTTTTGTGAAAAGATTGTTGAGGTTTTCATGGATGATTTTTCTGTTTACGAAACTTCTTTTGATGATTGCTTGAGCAACCTTCATCGAGTTTTGCAGAGATGTGAGCAAACTAATCTCGTCTTGAATTGGGAGAAGTGCCACTTTATGGTTAATGAAGGTATTGTCTTGGGACATAAAATTTCTGAACGGGGTATTGAGGTGGATAAAGCTAAAGTTGATGCAATTGGGAAAATGCCATGCCCTAAAGATATCAAAGGTATTCGTAGTTTCCTCGATCATGCTGGTTTCTATAGGAGGTTTATTAAAGACTTCTCTAAAATTTCTAGGTCTCTTACAAATCTTTTACAAAAGGATGTTCCATTTGTTTTTGATGATGATTGTGTAGAAGCCTTTGAAACACTTAAGAAAGCCTTGATTTCTGCACCTATTGTTCAACCACCTAATTGGAACTTCCTTTTGAAATTATGTGTGATGCTAGTGATTATGATGTTGGTGCTGTTCTAGGACAAATAGTCGATAAGAAATTAAATGTTATTCATTATGCTAGTAAAACTCTCGACAGTGCTCAACGAAATTATGCTACTACTGAAAAAGAATTTTTAGCAGTTGTGTTTGCTTGTGATAAATTTAGATCTTACATTGTTGATTCTAAAGTGACCGTTCACACCGATCATGCTGCTATAAAATATCTTATGGAAAAGAAGGATGCTAAACCTAGACTCATTAGGTGGGTTCTTTTGCTACAAGAATTTGATTTACATATCACTAATAGAAAGGGAGATGAGAACCCCGTGGCTGATAACTTGTCTAGGTTAGAAAATATTCTTGATGACCCACAACCTATTAATGATAGTTTTCCTGATGAACAATTAGCTGCAATAAATGTTTCTCATAACACCCCTTGGTATGATGACTATGCCAATTATATTGTTGCTAAATATATACCACCTAGCTTCACATACCAACAAAAGAAAAAATTCTTCTATGATTTAAGACATTACTTTTGGGATGACCCACATCTTTATAAAGAAGGAGTAGATGGTATTATTAGATGTTCTGTACCTGAGCATGAACAGGGACAAATCCTACAGAAATGTCACTCCGAAGCTTATGGAGGACATCATGCGGGAGATAGAACTGCTCACAAGGTATTGCAATTGCAATTTGGTTTTTATTGGCCTACTCTCTTCAAGGATGCCCGTAAGTTTGTTTTATCTTGCGATGAATGTCAAAGAATTGGTAATATTGGTAAGCATCAGGAAATGCCTATGAATTATTCTCTTGCTGTTGAACCATTTGATGTTTGGGGATTTGATTACATGGGACCTTTTCCTTCCTCTAATGGGTATACACATATTTTGGTTGCTGTTGATTATGTTACTAAGTGGGTAGAAGCTATTCCAACTAGTGGTGCTGATCACAACACCTCTATTAAAATGCTTAAGGAAGTCATTTTCCCAAGGTTTGGAGTCCCTAGATATTTAATGACTGATGGTGGTTCACATTTTATTCATGGTGCTTTCCGTAAAATGCTTGCTAAATATGATGTTAACCATAGAATTGCATCACCTTATCATCCTCAGTCTAGTGGTCAAGTTGAACTTAGCAATAGAGAAATAAAATTAATATTACAAAAAACTGTCAATAGGTCCCGAAAGAATTGGTCTAAGAAGTTAGATGATGCACTTTGGGCTTATAGAACAGAATATAAAAATCCTATGGGTATGTCTCCGTATAAAATGGTTTATGGAAAAGCTTGTCATTTGCCTCTTGAGTTAGAACATAAAGCATATTGGGCAATTAAAGAACTCAACTATGATTTCAAACTTGCCAGTGAAAAGAGGTTATTTGATATTAGCTCACTAGATGAATGGAGAACCCAAGCCTATGAAAATGCCAAGTTATTTAAAGAAAAAGTTAAAAGATGGCATGACAAAAGAATCCAAAAGCGTGAGTTCAAAGTTGGAGAATATGTCCTTTTGTACAACTCTCATTTTAGATTCTTTGCAGGAAAACTCCTCTCCAAATGGGAAGGACCTTATGTTATCGAGGAGGTTTATCGATCCGGAGCCATGATGTCTGCTAGAACTACGTCGGTTTTTCCCCAGAGAGGGAGGGATGATGCAGCACAGCGACGGTAGGTATTTCCCTCAGTGATGAGACCAAGGTTATCGAACCAGTAGGAGAACCACACAACACCACGTAAACAGCTCCTGCACACAAAGAACAAATACTTGCAACCCGACGTGTTAAAGGGGTTATCAATCCCTTTCGGGTAACGAGATAGATAAAATTGTAGTAGATTGGATAAATAGATCTCGTGGGAACGCGATGTAACACCCCTAAGTATTAGTCACTGTGATCAACTGCTAATAATGCCAAGTCATATCATTTGCAGTGCTTAGTCATAGTGGTTAACCAAAACAATTCAAACTCTATTCTGAAAATCAACTCAAATTCAAAAGTGCAAAAAAAAAATTGCTCAAACACTATGGGAAAAATGTTCACTAAATAGCAAATATTCCAGAAGCACTCATAAAAATATAAACAATGATGATGGAGTTAGCTAAATGACTCAGACTACATGAAAGAGCACCAAAACCGAATTATTTAATCCATTTATAATTAAATCAAATTCAAATAAAATTCTACTTTGCCCAAACCATTTTTTGGTGAAAGGAAATATTGCATTGTAATATTGGGGACAACTCTCATATTTTACAAAAATGCAAAAGTGACCTAACTATTTCAAAACAGAAAGGAAATAAAAGAATATTAGAAAATAGAAACAGAAAAATAAAACGAGGCACTGTGCACTGGGCCTAAGTGCATAGTGCCCCGATCCGGCCCAGCTAGCCCATCTCCTTCTCTCCCCTCACGCGTGTCGGCATGGCCGTGGACGCGCCGGCGCGCGCCGACAAGACGCCAACACGGCGACGCTACAGAGGCCGCGGAGGGGATAAGGTCGACCCCTCCACCTCTCCGCCGTCCTCATCCACTCATTCTCCCCCACTCTCCTTGCTCGCTCCTTCCTTCTCTCCCTCTAATCCACCGACAACCGAGCGCCACCGCCACCTCTGCTCCGTCGACCTCGCGGTCCCTGGCGTCCCCGCGAGCCACCACCATGTCCGAGAGGAGCGCCGTGCCGGACCGCGTCTCCTACATCTACTAATCGGGGCTGGGGAGCCCTCACCTGGTCGTATCGAGCTCCGCCCCTCTTCTGCATCGCCGGCGTGACTTTGACGAGCTCGAGCCCGACTGCAGCTACTAAACCCCCCAAGGACCACTGTGAGCCGCACTGTAAGCCGCCGTGTCGAGCCCCTCTCTTTCTCCCCTTCCCCGCACTCGTAGCCGTCGATCTTCTTCATAGCCGAACCGCCGCCGCGCGAGCTTGTCGCCGGCGTGGCTCCAGTGACCTAACGGTCGAGCGAGTGTGTCCGTAAGCTTCCCCGTGACGCGTAGATCTTCACTAGCTAGCCCTTTTGCTTCTGCGCGAGCCCCAGCCCCGAATCTGGTCACAGCCGGGCTCCGGTCGTCGCGGTAGTGGTCGCCGCCGTCGTTTCCAGTCGCCTCCGGCCCGGAGACCACCCGTGTTGGATGCGGCGTAGCGCACTCGTTCAACCGCAAGTCAAACGCCTCACCGTAGCGGAATTCCGGCGAGCCCCGAGCTGCGCCGCCGCGTTTTTCGATCACCGGCGCTGTTCCGGCGCCGGCAGCCGATGTGCAGTAGTGGGCCCCGCCTCGGGGCCACTGACTGTGGGGCCCCGCGTGCCCCTTTGACCCTGTTGACCTGAGTCAACGCGCTGACGTGGCGGTCCAGTGTCACTGACACGCGGGCCCCACTCCAATAAACTAATTAAAATAAATAATTAATTAGTTTAGCTAATTAAGTGGCTAAGCAGTCACTGACATATGGGGCCCACCCCCTAATTAACCCTGTTAGTTAGATTAATTCACTGTTAGTCTTAACAAAGACTGACATGTGGGTCCCACTGGACCCACATGTCAGGTTTGACTCTGGTCAGCCGCTGTTGACTGCTGATGTCATCACCTAGTCATGCTGACGTCATAAATCAATTCTGTTAATAAAAATAATTCCAGAAAATCAATTTAAAATTTGACAATTAATAACTTTTAACCGTAGCTCAGATCAAAAAACTTAAAACATGAAACTTGATCAGAACGACGAGACGAATCTGATCGTGTCGTCTGTTTCGATGCCGGAACCCCCCCTATGTAGGAGAACCCGTAACTTTTCATCTGTATCTGGTAGATGAATAGTGCATAATCACCGGTAAATAAATCCCACCTTAATCCTATAATAACTAAAATGACTTAGACATACTTCAGGCAACCCTGCACTGCATCCTAGTCATGGCATGTTCTGTATTGCATCATTTGCTGTGCATTTATTTGTTTCTTCCCCCTCTTCTCTCTCGATAGACCCTGACGTCGACGTAGCTCCCGAGACTGACGCAGCTCCGGAGGTCGACTACGCTCTTGACGACCTTGCCCCTGCCGTCAAGCAGACAGGCAAGCACCCCCTTTTGAGCATTCTGATATCGCCCATTCTCTTCTCTCTTATGCTTGCATTAGAATCTGCTGCTGTTACTGTATCCTATATCTGCTGCATAGCCTGTTCACTTGTAACCTGCTGTTGATACTTACCTGTTATCCTAAACTGTTTAGAATAGGTTGGGTAGAGACCATCAGAGACCCCACTTATCCCGACTGCCCCGCTGGATGATCAGAAGACCCGAGCAACAGGATCGAAGATCAGGCCCCGACACCGCACGACACTTCCCTTACCTGCTCGACACTACTGGGTTACTATCAAGTGCCAAGGGTGATACGTCGTCAGCACTTCTGATGATAACCTTGTAGGTTAGTTAAACGGTCGTGGTCAATGAAGGTGATTCCTCCTACACCACCCCCGAAAACGACACTGTCGTGCAACTCCTCAAGAGTGGACCTCGAGGGTGATTCCTCTTACGTTCACCTTGACGGTTATGTCAGGTGGGGATCCAACGAGGGTGATGCCTCGGATTCCTTCCTGATGCGGTAGCCACACGGATGACTTACATTACTGATATTACTGTTCATACTAGATAAAGACGGGTCAGCCCTGAGGGGTACCCGCGCGAGCTTAATTGCGAGTGATGTGGACTCGGGTGGACTTGGATGGTGCCCGAGAGTTGAACACGAGGTGTGGCCGGGCATTCTTAGCCCTTGCCGCAAGTCCTCGAGACGGGGCGACGGGGTCACATCTTTCGTGAGTCTCTGCTCGTTACCGCGCGCTCCTAAACCACTAATGGTTTGGATATTTGATCAGAGGGGCCTCTGGCCTGATAGCACTACCCATCACGTGGGCATAGTATGGGCGTTCTGTGTCGTATAATTCAGCTGAAGCTTAATGGACGTCAGCGACTGAGCGGCGCGCGCCGAGTTGGACTGGTTACGCAATTGCGCTTGTATTAAGGGGTTGCTAGGTCTGCTCTCGGCCGCCTGACGCAACGTGCAGGAGTTCCCGGGGCGATGGCCCAAGACCCCTGGGGGCATAGGTTTAGTCCGGTGTGCTGACCTCTCTGTTAAGTATTCGATCGGGTTGCGGCGTATCGTTTGGCCGAGGCCGGGCATGACCCAGGAAAGTGTGTCCGGCCGGAGTTAAGTGAGCGTGGTGGGTAAGTTGGTGCACCCCTGCAGGGAAGAAAACATCTATCGATAGCCTGTCCTACGGTAACGAACACTCGGAGTTGTATCCCGATCGGAACAACTAGAACTTGATATGATAACTGGATAGTATGGCTCTGGGATTGCTTTCTCGCAGGGAGTCGAGGAAGGATCTCCGGGCGAGGTTGATGACATTACTACTACTTTACATTATGTTAATCTGCACTCATCTAATGCTGCAAGACCGATGAAGATGCTGAAGATGCTAGTCTTCGATAGGACTAGGTTTGCCCCCTCTATTCTGGCATTTCTGCAGCCCAGTCCACATATACAGCCTCCTTTTGAGCCCTCGAGGCCCAGTCTGCTGGAACTACGTCGGTTTTTCCCCAAAGAGGGAGGGATGATGCAGCACAGCGATGGTAGGTATTTCCCTCAGTGATGAGATCAAGGTTATCGAACCAGTAGGAGAACCACGCAACACCACGTAAACAGCTCCTGCACACAAAGAACAAATACTTGCAACCCGACGTGTTAAAGGGGTTGTCAATCCCTTTCGGGTAACAAGATGGATAAAATTGTAGTAGATTGGATAAATAGATCTCGCGGGAACGTGAGATAAAATAAATAAGTAAAAATTGCAGCAAGGTATTTTTGGGTTTTTGGATTAATAGATCTAAAAATAAAAGTTGCAAATAAATAAAAGAGCGAGTAGCAAAATAGATCTTGAAGGCAAATATATTAAAGAAGAGACCCGGAGGCCGTAATTTTCACTAGTGGCTTCTCTCGAGAAAAATAGCAAACGGTGGAAACAAATTACTGTTGAGCAATTGATAGAACTTCAAATAATCATGATGATATCCAAGCAATGATCATTATATAGGCATCACGTCCAAGATTAGTAGACCGACTCCTGCCTGCATCTACTACTATTACTCCACACATCGACCGCTATCCAGCATGCATCTAGTGTATTAAGTTCATGGAAAAACGGAGTAATGCAATAAGAACAATGACATGATGTAGACAAGATCTATTTATGTAGAAATAGACCCCATCTTGTTATCCTTAATGGCAACGATACATACGTGTCGTTTCCCTTTCTGTCACTGGGATCAAGCACCGTAAGATCGAACCCATCACAAAGCACCTCTTCCCATTGCAAGATAAGTAGATCAAGTTGGCCAAACAAAACCCAAATATCGGAGAAGAAATACGAGGCTATAAGCAATCATGCATATAAGATATCAAAGAAGACTCAAATAACTTTCATGGATAAAAAGATAGATCTGATCATAAACTCAAAGTTTATCGGATCCCAACAAACACACCGCAAAAAAGAGTTACATCATATGGATCTCCAAGAGACCATTGTATTGAGAATCAAACGAGAGAGAGAAAGCCATCTAGCTACTAACTACGGACCCGAAGGTCTACAATGAACTACTCACGCATCATCGAAGAGGCACCAATGAGGATGATGAACCCCTCCGTGATGGTGTCTAGATTGGATCTAGTGGTTCTGGAACTTGCGGTGGCTGGAATTGATTTTCGTCGACTCCCCTAGGATTTCTGGAATATTGGGGTATTTATAGAGCAAAGAGGCGGTGCGGGAGGCGGCCGAGGTGGGCACAACCCACCTGGGCGCGCCCTGGTGGGTTGTGCTCCCCTCGGAGCACCCCTAGGTGCTTCTCCGGCCCACTGGATGTCTTCTGGTCCAAAAAAAATCCACAAAAAGTTTCGCTGCGTTTGGACTCCGTTTGGTATTGATTTCCTGCGATGTAAAAAACATGCAGAAAACAGCAACTGGCACTGGGCACAATGTCAATAGGTTAGTACCAAAAAATGATATAAAATGATTGTAAAACATCCAAGAATGATAATATAACAGCATGGAACAATCAAAAATTATAGATACGTTGGAGACGTATCAAGCCATCAGGATAAATAATGCCGAAGGTACTAACCCGAAGGTTGTTAATGGGTAACGAATAAAACATTATATCTCAGGTATGCCCATTAATGTTAAAAGCAATATTATCCAAACTATGACACCGGAGGAACACATAAAGGAAACCTTCCGAAACACTCTAGAATAACTGAAAAAGAGGAGGTACGTGATACGGTAAGTAAACGGACTCCGAAAAATCTGCAAAAATATTTTTTGTCAGTTTTGGAATATAACAAAAATTAGGAAAATAAGAAACAACCAGGAAGGCACCC
Source organism: Thinopyrum elongatum (assembly GCA_011799875.1). NCBI lineage: Eukaryota > Viridiplantae > Streptophyta > Magnoliopsida > Poales > Poaceae > Thinopyrum > Thinopyrum elongatum. The sequence continues at coordinate 125,427,765 of CM022299.1, read as the reverse complement.
CTGGTGGGCACAAGACACCAGGGCGTGCCTGGCTTGCTAGGCGCGCCCAGGTGGGTTGTGACCACCTCGGGTACCTTCCGGACTCCGTTTTTCTTCAGCTTGCTTGTTTTCCAAGATAAAAAATATTTATATACCCCCCGAACCTATTGACCACCGTATCGTGGAGAAATCTTCTGTTTTCTTTTCTTGCTGTTTTCCTGATAGATCTGAAAATATGTCGTCTCAAGATTCCAAGGAGGAGTGCCCAGTTTCTTATCAGCCTTTAGATAAAAATATCTTCAAAGATACCTATCCCTATATATGGTTCTCCGATGAAGAAGATGAAGATGAACCAGTCCCTCCTCGTTTCAAGCATGAAAGCATGGAGGCGTTATGCAAGAGGATAATAAAGCTTGAGATGGATAATGAAGAGTTAAGGATAGATAACTTTTACCTTCGAAATAAGTTGGAGAAAAAGGATGAATCTACTACTTCATCACCACCACCTCCTTCTTCATCAACAAAGGAAAATTGAGTAATCGGGTATGGGCATTCCCCTTGGCTTGTGCCAAGCTTGGGGAGGTGCCCCGGTATCGTATCACCTCCACTATCTTTTGCCTATACTTATCTTAGTTCGATCCATAGTTATCTTTTGCTTTAGATGAATAAAAGTTTAGTTCGGTCCTTTATTTTCGAGTGTTTGCTTAGTGATCTATCTTTGTAATCGTGTGCAAGATATATATAATAAAGTTTAGTTTGAGTTTTGTTTTCTTTACTTTCATGTTCAATAAAAAGAAAGGAAATAAATGAAAAAGATCATATGCTAATTTTATGGTAAGTAATGACATCACATAAGGAAGAGTATAAGTAGAAAATTTTATTGGAGATTGACAAACATAGCATTGGTCAATGATGCAATTCATGAAAGAATTAATAAGGGAATAGAAGATTCACATGCAAATACACTATCCTGGACATCTTTTGTGATTGTGAGCCCCCATCAAAATATTATATGCCAAAATTGTTGACGTTGGACAAGGAAGACAACGTAATGATTTATGTTTGTTCATATTCACATAGAAGTTATATTGTCATAGATCCTTTAACATGTGGTGCTTGCTCCCATCTTTGCTAGCCAAAAATTCCGCACTAAGTAGAGATACTACTTGTGCATCCAAAAACCTTTAAACCCAAATCTTAATTTGAGAGTCCACGATACCTACCTATGGATTGAGTAAGATCCTTCAAGTAAGTTGTCATCGGTGCAAATAGGGCAATAAAAATTGCTTCTAAAAGTGTTGGATCATTTAGTGTAAGAGAAAATTGAGTGTTGTACGAACTTGTGATGGCAAAGAATAAAAGTGACAGACTGCATAATAAAGGTTGCTATCACAAGGGGCAATATAACGTGACGTTCTTTTGCACTAAGAGATTGAGCATACAAACAAATAAGTGCATGGCGACCTCTGCTTCCCTCTGCGAAGGGCCTATCTTTTACTTTTATGTATTTACTTTTATGCAAGAGTCAAAGATCTTCTCTCTATTCCTTTTTATTTTCTCTTTTGGCAAGCATCATGTGGTGAGGAAAGATCTAGGCACATATATCCAGTTGGATATGAGTAGCATGAGTTATTATTGTTGACATCACCCTCGAGGTGAGTATGTTGGGAGGCGAAACTTTAAGCCCCTGTCTTTCTATGTGTCCGGTTGAAACGTTTTGCTCATGTGTATGCGGTGAGTGTTAGCAATCATAGAAGACTATATGATGTTTGAGTATGTGGACTTGCCAAAAAGGCTCCGATACGTGACCCTTCCTGAAAAGATGATGAATTGTAGTTGCAAACTTGACTGAGAACATAGTTTGTTGGTTTTCAATAGAGTTTATGCTTTATACTTCGATGTTGTGATGAATTGTTACTTGTTCATGAGAAGTTATATGATAAAAGTTATGTGATAAAGTTCTATGTTAAAGTTTGTTGTTGTTATAATAATATACATGATGCTTCTATGTCCGTATTTTGTTTTTATCGACACCTCTCTCTCTAAGCATGTGGACATGTTTTTCGATTTCGGTTTTCGCTTGAGGACAAGCGAGGTCTAAGCTTGGGGGAGTTGATACGTCCATTTTGCATCATGTTTTCCTACTGTTATTTATGATGTTTTTATGCATAATAATGCTTTTTGGAGTAATTCTAATGCCTTTTCTCTCATAATATGCAAGGTTCACACAAAGAGGGAGAATTCCGGCAGCTGGAAATCTGGACCTGAAAAAGCTACGTCAGGCTACCTATTCTGCACAACTCCAAATGAGCTGAAATTTCACGAGGAATTTTTATGGAATAAATAAGAATTATTGGAGCAAATAACTACCAGAGGGGGCCCACCAAGTGGGCACAACCCACCTGGGCGCGCCAGGGAGCCCAGGCGCGCCCTGGTGGGTTGTGCCCTCCTCAGCCTACCTCCGGTGCCCCTCTTCTGGTATATAAGTCATTTTGACCTAGAAAAATAAGGGGAGAACTTTCGGGACGAAGCGTCGCCGTCTCGAGGCGGAACTTGCGCAGGAGCACTTTTGCCCTCCGGCGGAGCGATTCCGCCGGAGGGAACTTCCCTCCCGGAGGGGGAAATCATCGTCATCATCATCACCAACAACTCTCCCATCTTGGGGAGGGCAATCTCCATCAACATCTTCAACAGCACCATCTCCTCTCAAACCCTAGTTCATCTCTTGTGTTCAATCTTTGTACCGGAACTATAGATTGGTACTTGTGGGTGACTAGTAGTGTTGATTACATCTTGTAGTTGATTACTATATGGTTTATTTGGTGGAAGATTATATGTTCAGATCCATTATGCTATTTAATACCCCTCTGATCTTGAGCATGATTATCATTAGTGAGTAGTTACTTTTGTTCTTGAGGTCACGGGAGAAATCTTGTTGCAAGTAATCATGTGAACTTGATATGTGTTCGATATTTTGATGATATGTATGTTGTGATTCCCTTAGTGGTGTCATGTGAACGTCGACTACATGACACTTCACCATATTTGGGCCTAAGGGAATGCATTGTGGAGTAGTTATTAGATGATGGGTTGCGAGAGTGATAGAAGCTTAAACCCTAGTTTATCCGCTATTCCGTAAGGGACTGATTTGGATCCAAAAGTTTAATGCTATGGTTAGATTTATTCTTAATACTTTTCTCGTAGTTGCAGATGCTTGCGAGGGGGTTAATCATAAGTAGGAGGTTTGTTCAAGTAAGAACAGCACCTAAGCACAGGTCCACCCACATATCAAATTATCAAAGTAGCGAACACAAATAAAACCAACATGATGAAAGTGACTAGATGAAATTCCCGTGTACCCTCAAGAACGCTTTGCTTATCATAAGAGATCATTTTGGCCTGTCCTTTGACTCAAAAGGATTGGGCTACCTTGCTGCACTTTTATTACCATTACCGTTACTTGCTCGTTACAAATTATCTTGCTACCAAACTACTCGTTACTTATAATTTCAGTGCTTGCAGACATTACCTTGCTGAAAACCGCTTGTCATTTCCTTCTGCTCCTCGTTGGGTTCGACACTCTTACTTATTGAAAGGACTACGATTGATCCCCTATACTTGTGGGTCATCAACGTACACGTAGAATCTCCTAGTAAGGTAATTTCTAGAACACCGATTTCTTCTTAAACACTTGATTCCTGGGTGTTTGTTTCACCGTCAAAGCGTGGTTCTTGCCAAGCACAACATTAATTTGTTTAGCCATTTTGTGGACCACCTCCCCAGCATAAGGTCTTGGGCCCAAACCTACCTTTGTCGTACCATCAAATTCAGCTTTCATCTTTCGGTATGGGTGATTTCTCCGTAAGAACCTTCGATGACGCAAATACATGGTTTTGCGCGAGTTGGGAAGAAATCTGCTAGCTGTCCTATCCATGCATGTGACACACCCTACATCTCCCTTTGTTTTCTACCCCCGATGTGTTGCCTAATGCCGGCATATCTTGAATGGTGTGCAGCAGCATCGCATGTAGATCGAAAATCTCCTTTTTGTAAGCATCATAACATTTTACAGCAGGCTCTTTTACCCACACTGTCGACAGATCTTCTACCAGTAGCTGAAAGTAAATGTCGATGTCATTTCCAGGTTGCTTCGGGCCTTGGATAATCATTGACATCATAATGTATTTTTTCTTCATACACAACCAAAGAGCTAGGTTATATATGCACAGAAGCACTGCTATGTGCTCTGTTTGGTGCTCATATCGCCAAAAGGATTCATCCCGTCAGTACACTCCACGAGCCTTATACTTCTAGGATCCTTGGCAAAGTCTTTAAACTTGTTGTCCATTAATTCCCACTGAGCCCCATCTTTCGGGTGCCTCATATATTTATCCGCAGTTCGCTCATCATGATGCCACCGCAACCTCTTTGCCTCTCTAGGGTTTGCAAACAAACACCTCAACCTTGGAATTAAAGGCAAGTACCAAACAACCTTGAACGGGATTCCTGTCTTGATCTCGTCGTCCAATTTGTACTTGTCCTTTGCTCTCCTGCGCTTGTATCGTGCATGCTTGCATATGGGACATGCACACAAATCTTTGTACTCACCACGATACAATATACAATCATTCACACAAGTGTGTATCCTCTTTACTTCAAGTTCCAATGGGCAAACAATTTTCTTCGCTTCGTTCGTGCTTTTGGGGAGCACATTATCTTCCGGAAGAATTTCTTTGAAAAGACCTAACAACTCTGTGAAGCCCTTGTTTGATAGACCGTTTGCTGCTTTAAATCTGAGAAGCGCCAGGGTGGCACCCAACTTGGAATATTTCTTTTTGCAACCTGGATACAATTCTTTCTTGGAGTCCACAGCAATGGTTGGCAGATCCTTGTACCCAATCATATCCTTTTTTGGGCCCTTGAAATCTGCAACCATAGCAGCAAAATCTAGCATATCAAGATCGTCGTCGTCGTCTGCGTTGCCGTCTTGGTTTTCTAGTGGGGGTTTCGGCTTTCCGGTGTTCCATTGGTAGCTTGACGCCTCAGCCCTGATGTTAGATTCAACATCCATGTGACTCTGACCGGGGTTTGGCATCTCGCAGCCCTGGGTATATTCATCCATGACCTGCTCTTCACCGTGTCTGGTCCAACGTGTATATCCATCCATGAACCCCCGAGAGAGTAAGTGCCACTGGACATCTGTAACTTCACGTGACTTTGTATTGGCATAATGACTGCATGGACACAGGATGTAATCCTCATCACCAATTCTCTTCTTTGTACTTTCAGCCAAATTCATGAACTCTGTCACGCCACTGATAAAATCTAAGCTTCTCTGATTCTTCATCCATTCAGATCATTCCATCTGCACCACACGAAGGGTAATTAAAAACAAAACAACAACATTAATACACGGATTAACTGATGCCCAAAGATGCGTGCATAAATCACAAGATTTTATTTTCATAATTACTGAGGGTGCTCCATATTGTTATCCAGACGTGCGATGACAAAAATTAATGGCAGAGTACTACAGCACTACCCTTAGGAATTGAATACCTTAATTAAGCCACTCACGAAAAGAATACCTTAATTAATTAGCCGCGCGGCGACCTCCACCCAATAGACAGAGAAAAGCGCGATGCGGCGGCACGCCAAGACAGCAGGGTCGAGGAGCAAAGCTTAGTGCGGCTACCGCCTGAAGTTCGACCTCCACTATCCTGCCATCGACCGCGATGGATGTGCTCAAATCACGCCGCCACCGACCTCGATGGTTGAGCTCCTCCCATCTCCCGTCGTAGACCGAGGATTAACCTCCTATGACGCCACCACCGCCCATCGACCGAGGATTGACCTCTTATCCGGTAGCCACTGCCTCGGCCGCCGCCATCTCTATCTGCAGAGCGGCTGTTTTATTTTTTGACGAGTATCCACAGAGCAGTTGTTTACACTAGGTATTACTGTAACTAAATTATATTGCAGCCCCATATGTACAGGGTAATACATCACATACGGTTATCTCACGGCAACCGTGTCTCACCTACGTTGTCTTCTCACACGGTTTGATGCGGAAATCATGTGTGAAGGTGTAATACCTAACACAAATGACATGTATAAACAGTGTGCCATATACAACATATAGTGCGAAAGTAGTTCCCGGCCGTTAGCTTATCCCCACAGTTTCCCCATTTCCCCCAAATCCCTAGATAGCCTCCAAATTCCCTCATGTGGCGCTAACATTGGGGGAATGCGGACGAGTGGTGCTGATGGTGTCGGTGCGGCTGCTCCTGCTCGTATCGCCGCTCTCGGCATCGCCGCCACGACGGCGGTCACCGCCGAGCACTTGCTTAAGGTCATCAGAAGGCAAGTGTACTACGGATCTGAATCGTCCTGTCAGTTTCCAATCTATCCCTATCTTTTTAGCATGTCCAAAGTAGCTCCCTGCTAAATCCGTCCTGAATGACCCCCCCCCCCCTAGGAAAGCGATCTGCCGCCGGATCCGGAGCATGACTCCAGACTCCCGCAACACGAGTTCGACAACGAGTTTTGCGCCACCAAGAAGTACCAAAAGCTGAGTTGTGTGCACGGGCACACTCCCGCTCGACATGTATGCATGGAGGGATTCGACATTGGCAGACGGTTTCTCAGTTGCCCCTTAGAGGTTAGTGCTAAGTTCATCATTTTACTTGAGTTAATGCCACCGCTCATCCTAAATACTATTTAACATTGGCAGGGATATGAGGGTTGTGCCTTTGTTAACTGGCTGGATGAAGAATGGCATGGCAGGGCTCGGAGTGTTATCACCAAGCTCGCAGAAGATAACGTAAAGCTAAAGAAGAAACTAACTGATCTGGAATGTACAATCAGTACGATGAAGCAAGAAAGAGTCAATCACAGGCAATAGATGAAAGCAAGAGACAAGAAGGAACTAGCATGCGTAGTTGTGGTTGTCGCATTAGCCATGTTCTATCCACTGTTTGCAATGATGATTAGGGGTTTTGTTTGACAGTATTGCTAAAGCACATCTAGATCCTATGCCATTGATGTTACGCGAAGATTCGTGCAGATATTTTCCTTTGTCTTTTTTTTCCTTTGTAGTTTGATTATTACTGTCTTCATCAATAAGAAGAGCTCAATGTATTGCTTGCCAACTGTCCTACTCTGTTCGTACCGGTGCATAAGTCACATTACGAAAACCAAATAATCCCAAAACTCGTTCCTTGTTTTTTGTCCTGAAAAAGAAATCAGCCAATAGGAGTCCTGGGGCTACTATGCATTCAATGACTTCAGACTACTTAACATAACATGCAATGGTCAATTCTCTGCACGCAATGGTATTGATTACCAAATAACCATCAAGTTCTCTCGTTTTCCCCCACCTAGGTCGCCGATACGTAGGGAGTAGTACTATGAAAAATGCTTGCTTCATATTTGGACGCTCCAACGCGTGTGCGTAATTATCACATTGAGAACTGCACAACCCCGGGAATTTGGAGTGACTGGGTACAAATAATTGCGGTTGATTATATCAGCGGTTAGATAATACATCAATCCCTCACTTCAATTGGCATTCGTCTTCTCTGCATACCCCGCTTAAGTGTCCACCATCTTCATCATCCCCGGCCGGCCGCGCTACACACTTGCACACACTCTACAATCTCGCTTTCTCGTGGTTTTTATACGTACCGCAGCCATGTCGAGCGACAGCGAGGACGACAATTCCGCCAGCAGTCTAGCGCCCGATGATAGGTCAACATCGGAATCATCCCCCTCGTCTTCCATGAGTCCGGCGTTGAGCCCAGACCTCAATTATATCTGAATCATGGAAGGGACGCCGCCTCCAGAGTCGTCAGACGACAACCAGATAGACGAGGAGCCGTCGGAGGACGAAGAAGAGGACGACGATGAGGAGGAGGAGGAATGGTTGAACGAGGAGGAGGACGACGACGACAGCAACGACGATGACGACAACGGCAGCGATGAAAAGCCAACGGTCAGCGGCAAGAAGCGTCCTCGCCAAGACGATGTCGCGGGGCCATCCAACAACAACAACAACAAGAAGGACTAAATTAAGCAGACTGTATATATCTTTTTTTTCGTTCGCTCGTATTAATTCGTTATCTCTATTTCCCCTGTCAATCTCATCACAGACGGTTAGTAATACGTATTCAACAGAGATCTTTTACATTATCGCCCACAGTTTGGTTTCTTGAATTGTGTGCCCTGTCAAGCACACAATTCGAAGAAAAAAAGACCGTATGGGCTGTCTATAATGATTGCACACAATTCTAATTACCGACCTGTTTGCCGGGTGTCACACACATCTTGTTTCGCCAAATCGTTTGTGTTCAACTCGATCATCGCAAACGGTTCATCGGAGCGAACTTTATGCCGTATATCGCACACACCTTGATCTGGCTGCCCGTTTCTGTTATTCTGTCTCATCGCAAACAGGTCGTATGGATCAACCGTATGCCCCGCATCGCACACGCAACTACAATCTGAACCGTGTTGGATGTATTCACCATCGCAAACGTTTTGCAACTTTTTTGACGGTTTATCTACATCACCGTTTGCGATTAATGCATCGCACACAGTTTCGTCGAAGGGTCTTTGATTGTAGTGTCGCGTTAGCAGCATCCTGCAGTAGTGATCCACCGCTGCCCTGCGAGGATAAGGGTCACCCGGCGCCCCTGGACTAGCCCTAGCTCGCCTTCCCTCTCTTCCTGCTCCCCTCCCTCGATTGCGCCGTCGCTCGAAGCGGCCGTCGCCGTGCCTCACCTCGCCCGCGCGCCCACCGCTGACCCCGCACTCCGAGACCTTGTCCATGGGCTCCGTCTCCCTCCCCTACATCATCCACACACCTCTGCATGAGCTCATCGCCACTATGACGAGAGCATAGAGCTCCTCCTTCCCCTCCGGCCGCCGCCGTTCGTCCCTGATTTCGACGCCGACGGCTCCTCCCCGGCCTGCTCTTCGACCCCAATGTGAGCCCCAACTCCCCCTTCGACCTCCCCTTGCTTTCCCCCATGCCTGTGTAGTCACTCCGTCGAGCCCGAGCCTCGCCACCACTCCGCCCCGTGCTCCCTCGTCTCTGCCCACGCTCCCGCCGCGTCTTGGACACCCTGTGCGTGCCCATGCACGACCGCTGCCGCCCGCGCTCACTCGCCCCTGCATCCCGCAAGGGCTCGACACCGAGCGCCGCCCGCAGCCGCCGCTGGACGTTCTCGATGTCGGCGCGCCGACCACCCCCCGGGCCTCCCTTCACCACCCTTGGGCGCGGCCTCGCCTCGTGTGTGTGTTGCACGCTCGTGCGCGCCCGCCTGCGCCCCTGCCTCCGCCTACCGCTTCTCCCTCGCGCCCGTTCAAGCGCCGAGCTCCGCCGCCGCCAAGCCTCGTCGCCGGCCCCACTTCCGGCCGCCTCGCGGCCAGCCGCGAGCTCTCCTTTGTGCGGGCGTGCGTGGGCTTGCCCCTGGTGCTCCCGGCGCGCCCAGCCGCCGCTGGCGGCATTGCTCCAGCGAGCCTCCGCCGCCCTGGATGGCCGCCGGCGATTAGTCGTGACTAATCTGGCCGATTAGTGCTAATTAACCCCCCTCCCCACTTAACTAACCCGAAGCCTAACCCCCCTGACATGTGGTCCCCCGTAGTTTAGTGATTAGTTTAAGTTTAAGTTAATCAAATAATTAATTGACCACTCACAGCTCGGCCCCACCGCTTAATTAGTCCACGAGACGGGGCGACGGGGTCACATGATCGCGAGTCTCTGCTCGTCACCGCGCGCTCCCAAGTCACTAACGAGATTGGGTATTTGGTCTGAGTTGGTCGTTAACCTATACGCACTAACGGCCACGCGGGAACAGTTATGTGCACTCGGCATCGTATGTATCAGCTGAAACTCTTCGGACGTCAATGACTGAGTGGCGCGCACCGGGTTGGACTAGTTACGCCTGCGCTTGTATAAGGGGGCTAGATCTGCTCACCGACCGCGTTCAACGTGCAAGAGTGCAAAAGGCGATGGGCCCAAGAGCCCTGCACGCTTAGGATGTAGACCGGCGTGCTGGCCTCTCTATTGAGCCTAGGTAGGGCTACGACGTGTTGATCTTCCGAGGCCGGGCATGACCCAGGAAAGTGTGTCCGGCCAGAGTGATCGAGCGTGTTGGGTAATGTGGTGCACCCCTGCGGGGAAGTTAATCTATTCGAATAGCCGTGTCCATGTTGATCTTCCTAGGTCGGGCATGACCCAGGAAAGTGTGTCCGGCCAGAGTGATCAAGCGTGTTGGGTAATGTGGTGCACCCCTGCAGGGAAGTTAATCTATTCGAATAGCCATGTCCATGGTAACAGGACGACTTGGAGTTGTATCCCGATCTTTACAACTAGAACTGGATACTAAGATGTGAAATGGATATGATGGCTCTGGAATTGCTTTCTGGCAGGGAGTCGAGAAAGGATCTTTGGGCGTGAATACTACAACATGCTTGCTAATTATAATATGCTATTATGTACTCTTCTAAATGCTGCAATATGCTTGAAGATGCTAGTCTTCGATAGGCTAGGCTTTCCCTCCTCTTCTGGCATTTCTGCAGTTTAGTCCAAGATACATCCCCATTCCTTTGATATGTACCGATGCATACTTAGCATAGTTCTAATGTAAGTCTTGCGAGTACTTTGGATGAGTACTCACAGTTGCTTTGCTACTTCTTTTCCCCTATACCTGTTTGCTGTGATCAGATGACGGATCCTAGGAGCCAGATGCCACTCCCGATGACTACTACTACCGAGAGGGTGCCTACTACTACTGCAGACCGCCGACTACCAGGAATAGTTAGGAGGCTCCCAGGTAGGAGGCCTTGCCTTTTCGATCATCGATGATGTTTTTGCTAGCCTTCTTAAGGCAAACTTGTTTAACTTATGTCTGTACTCAGATATTGTTGCTTCCGCTGACTCGTTTCTATTCGAGCTTATGTATTCGAGGCCTTGAGGCCCCTGGCTTGTAATATAAAGCTTGTATGATTTTAATTTGTGTCTAGAGTTGTGTTGTGATATCTTCCCGTGAGTCCCTGATCTTGATCGTACACATTTGCGTGTATGATTAGTGTACGATTGAATCGGGGACGTCACAAACGCCGATGAAATCGGTTCCATTTTTTTTAAATAGGGTTTTTTGTTGTAGTTGCAACCGCTCCAACCTGAGCGCAATCACAACTTAGCACACCCAAGCGCAACCCCGCAACACATATAATGTGACCGCAATCGGGAGTCGGGGGAAGGGTTCCGACGTCGATGAAATCGGTTCCCATTTTTTCTAAAAAAAATTGGTTTTTTGTTATAGTTGCAACCGCTCCAACCCGAGTGCAATCACAACTTGGAGCACCCAAGCACAACTGCAGGACAAATAATGTCACCGCAACCAGAGTCGGGGGAGGGTTTCTTTGTTATAGTTGCAACCGATCCAACTCGAGCGCAATCGCAACCGGGAGTCGGGTGGAGGGTTGTCGACGCCGATGAAATCGGTTCCATTTATTTTTATTTTTTTTAGGTTTTTTTTGTAGTTGCAACTGCTCCAACCCAAGCGCAATCGCAACTCGACACACCCAAGCGCAACTGCAGGACATATAATGTCACTGCAAATGGGAGTCAGGGGAGGGTTCTCGACCCGATGAAATCGGTTTCATTATTTTTTACTTTTTAGGTTTTTTGTTGTAGTTGCAACCGCTCCAACCCGAGCGCAATCGCAACTCAGCACACCAAAGCGCAAACTATAGGACATATAATGTCACCGCAACCGGGAGTCGGGGGAGGTTTTTTTGTTGTGGTTGTAACCACTCCAACCCGAGCACAATCGCAACTCGGCACACCCAAGCGCAACCCCGCAAGACATATAATGTGACCGCAACCGGGAGTCGGGGAGAGGGTTGTGAATGCCGATGAAATTGGTTCCATTTCTTTTTTTAAGTTAGGTCTTTTGTTGTAGTAGCAACCACTCCATCCCGAGCGCAATCGCAATTCAGCACACCCAAGCGTAACAACAGGACATATAATGTCACCACAACCGGGAGTCAGGGGGAGGGTTGTCGACGCCGATGAAATCGGTTCCATTTATTTATTTATTTATTTGTTTTTTTTTGTTGTAGTTGCAACCGCTCCAACCCAAGCGCAATCATAACTCGGCACAGCCAAACGCAACTGCAGGACATATAATGTCACCGCAACCGGGAGTCGGGGAGGTTTTTTTGTTGTAGTTGCAACCGCTCCAACCCGTGTGCAATCGCAACTCGGCACACCCAAGTGCAGCTCCGCAAGATATATAATGTGACCGCAACCGGGAGTCGGGGGAGGGTTGTCGACGCCGATGAAATCTGTTCCATATCTTTTAATTTTTTAGGGTTTTTTGTTGTAGTTGCAACCGCTCCAACCCGAGAGCAATCGCAACTCAGCACACCCAAGCGCAATTGCCGGACATATAATGTCACCGCAACCGGGAGTCGGGGGGAGGGTTGTCGACACTGATGAAATCGGTTCCATTTCCTTTTTATTTTATTTTACGTTTTTTGTTCTAGTTGCAACCGCTCAAACCCGAGTGCAATCGCAACTTGACACACCCAACTACAAACTGCAGGACATATACTGTCACCGCAAACGGGAGTCGGGGGAGATTGTTTTGTTGTAGTTGCAACCGCTCCAACCCGAGCGCAATCACAACTCGGCACACCCAAGCGCAACCCCGCAAGACATATAATGTGACCACAACCGGGAGACGAGGGAGGGTTGTCGATGCCGATGAAATTGGTTGCATTTCTTTTTATTTATTTTTAGTTTTTGTTGTTGTTGTTGCAACTGCTCCAACCCGAGTGCAATCGTAACTCAGCACACCCAAGCACAACTGCAGGAGATATAATGTCAACACAACCGAGAGTCGGGGGGAGGGTTGTCGATGCCGATGAAATCGGTTCCATTTGTTTTTTATTTTTTTATGTTTTTTTGTTGTCGTTGCTACCGCTCCAAACCGAGCGCAATCGCAACTCAGCACACCCAAGCGCAAGACATATAATATGGCCGCAACCGGGAGTCGGGGGAGGGTTTGTCGACGCCGATGAAATTGGTTCCATTTTTTTAATATAGTTTTTTTTGTTGTAGTTGCGACCGCTCCAACCCGAACGCAATCGCAACTCAGCACATCCAAGCGCAATTGTAGGACATATAATGTCACCGTATTCGGGAGTCGGGTGAGGTTTTTTTTTTGTTGTAGTTGAACCGCTCCAACCCAAGCGCAATTGCAACTAAACACACCCAAGCGCAACACCGCAAGACATATAATGTGACCTCAATCGTGGGTCAGGGGGAGGGTTATCGGCGTCGATGAAATCGGTTCCATTTCTTTTAAAAGCAATTAGGTTTTTTTGTTGTAGTTGCAACCGCTCCAACCCGAGTGCAACGGCTACTCGACACACCCAAGCGCAACTATAGGACATATAATGTGACAGCAACCAGGAGTCAGGGGGAGGGTTGGCGACGCCGATGAAATCGGTTCCATTTTCTTTTAAATTTTTAGGTTTTTTCTTGTAGTTGCAACCGCTCCAACCCGAGCGCAATCACAACTCGGCACACCAAAGCGCAACTGCAGGACATATAATGTCACCACAATCGGGAGTCGGGCGGAGGGTTGTCGACGCTGATGAAATCGGTTTCATTATTTATTTATTTATTTAGGTTTTTTTGTTGTAGTTGCAACCGCTTCAACCCGAGCGCAATCGCAACTCAGCACACCCAAGCGCAACTGCAGGACATATAATGTCACCGCAACCAGGAGTCGGGGGAGGGTTTGTCGACGCTGATGAACTCGGCTCCATTTTTTTAAATTAGGTTTTTTTTGTTGTAATTGCAACCGCTCCAACCCGTGCGGAATCACAACTCAGCACACCCAAGCGCAACTGTACGACATATAACGTCACCGCAACCGGGAGTCAGGGGAGGTTTTTTTGTTGTAGTTGCAACCGCTCCAACCCAAGCGCAATTGCAACTAAACACACCCAAGCGCAATTCCGCAAGACACATAATGTGACCTCAATCGGGGGTCCGGGGGAGGGTTGTCCACGCCGATGTAATCGGTTCCATTTCTTTTTAAAAAATTTGGTTTTTTGGTTGTAGTTGCAACCGCTCCAACCCTAGCGCAATTGCATCTTGGCACACCCAAACGCAACTGCAGCACATATAATGTGACCGCAGCCGGGAGTCGGGGGGAGGGTTGTCGACGCTGATGAAATCGGTTCTCTTTTTTTATTTTTTAGGTTTTTTTGCTGTAGTTGCAACCGCTCCAACCCGAGCGCAATCGCAACTAGGCACGCCCAAGCGTAACTACAGGACAAATAATGTCACCGCAACCGGGAGTCGAGGGAGGTTTTTTTTGTAGTTGCACCCACTCCAACCCACGAGTGATTGCAACTAAACACACTCAAGCGCAACCCCGCAAGACATATAATGTGACCTCAATCGGGGTCAGGGGGAGGGTTGTCGACGCCGATGAAATCGGTTCCATTTCTTTTTGTAAAAAATAGGTTTTTTTGTTGTAATTGCAACCGCTCCAACCCGAGTGCAATTGCAACTCGGCACACCCAAGTGCAACTGCAGGACATATAGTGTGACAGCAACCAGGAGTCGAGGGGGTTGGCAGCGCCGATGAAATCGGTTCCATTTTCTTTTTAATTTTTTAGGTTTTTTGTTGTAGTAGCAACCCTTCGAACCCGAGCGCAATGACAACTCAGCACACCCAAGTGAACTGCTATAGTGTCACCACAATCGGGAGTCGGACAGAGGGTTGTCCACGCCGATGAAATCTATTCCATTATTATTTATTTATTTAGGTTTTTTGTTGTAGTTGCAACCGCTCCAACCCGTGCGCAATCGCAACTCAGCATACCCAAGCGCAACTGCAAGACATATAATGTCACCGCAACCGGGAGTCGAAGGAGTTTTTTTATTGTTGTAGTTGCAACCGCTCCAACCCTAGCGCAATTGCAACTAAACACACTCCAGCGCAATCCCGCAAGACATATAATGTGACCTCAATCGGGGGTCGGGGGAGGGTTGTCGACGCCGATGTAATCGGTTATATTTCTTTTTTTTTAAATAGGACTTTTGTTGTAGTTGCAACCGCTCCAACACGAGCGCAAGGGCAACTCGGCACACCCAAGCGCAGCTGCAGGACATATAATGTGACCGCAGCCGGGAGTCGGGGGGAGGGTTGTCAACGCCGATGAAATCGGTTCCATTTACTTTTTAATTTTTTAGTTTTTTTTGTTGTAGTCGCAACCGCTCCAACCTGAGCGCAACCGCAACTCGGCACACCCAAGCGTAACTGCAGGACATATAATGTACCGCAACTGGGAGTCGGGGGGAGGGTTGTCAACGCCGATGAAATCGGTTCCATTTCTTTTTTATTTATATTTAGTTTTTTTGTTGTAGTTGCAACAGCCAAATCCGAGCGCAACTGCAACTCAGCACAACCAAGCGCAACCGCAAGACATATAATGTCACCGCAATCGGTGGGGGGGGGGGGGGAGGAGGAGGTTATCGACACCAGTGAAGTCTTTTTTCATTAAAGTTTTTTTTGTAGTTGCAACCGCTCAACCCGAGCACAACCGTAACTCAACACACCCAAGTGCACCCGCAAGACGTCTAACGTGACCAAAACTCAACGGCTTTTCTCTTGTATGTACACCGGGCCCTCATCTTCTTTCCTTTTTTTTTCTTAAATAACATTTTTGCAAAGAGGGAGACAACCCAAAACAAACAACTCAAAAAGGCCCACAGGACTAAGGCCGAGAAGCCCGGAGTCCGTTGGATTCAATTGTTTTTCCTTTTTCAGAACTGGACAAGTAACCACACGGATTCATGTTGTAATTTTTTGACGATAATTATTGTTGGCTAGATGTATATATTTTTTTCCTAGTACTCACACGCCACTACAATTGAATCATTCATTCTATGGGCCGTTTTATACACTAGTTTTTTTTCGATTATATTACAGTCAACTTTTTTGTACTGCTCAAGTGCAATATTTTTGTGATTCTTAAAAAAAAGTGCAATATATTTTTACACGCTAGCTAATTTTCCAACTTTGTCAGTTTTCTTTTTAAAAAAAGGCTGGGCTCAGCAAGCTCGTAATATACGAGTCTAATAAATAGTACTATAAGACAAATAGAAAAAGCGTGTGGCAATCGACCCATTATATGCTCATCTGTGAATGGTGGTAGGCTCGTGATATGCTCAAATATGAGCTTTTTCATATATATATTTTGTTTTCATAAAAAAGCCTTTTTGTTCCAAATGCATGAAAACATATACACACAGAATAGAAAAGAAAAGAGACAAGACTACGGACACACAGAGCAGCCCACTAGTAGCCCATATTTGCGACCCAGACAACGCACCTACCAAGAAAACTGGCCTACCGAGAAAACTAGACGACGCACGTTCAGGATTGATACACGATGATGTCAGCCTGACATCAGCTGACTGAGACCAAATTATTATTATTTTGAAAAACCCCATATATTAATTAGGTAAAACAAGATTCTTACGATCATTCATTACAAAACTAGCCACGCAGGGCGGAACACTATTACATAAAACACCATCGGTCCTGCTATCAAAACTAAATTTAGCAATCTCATGCGCCACCCTATTAGCCTGCCTATCAATCTTCACGATCTTGAAATCCTTTATAAGTTTTGAAACGCTCAACGCCTCCTTTTTCAGATCCATAAGAGGAGACCTGTCAAAAGACTCTTTTGCCAGAAAAGAAGCAACAAAAGCACAATCAGTTTCCAAAATAATTTGTTTGTGAAGTGTAATACCAATGTATAATCCGGCGAGGGCCGCTCGAAGTTCCGCTTCATCTACACATGTACAGGACCTGATAAAATCCCATGACGAAACCAAGACTTCGCCCAAGTTATTCCTGGCAACAACCCCGACACTAGCAGATCTCATGCTCTCCACGAAACTTGCATCAACATTTATGTTAATATACTCAGGATCTGGAGGCTCCCACTCTCCCCGCTCATTCGCGGTTGGAATAGCACGCCTCCAGTTGTCAGTCACCCCCTTACCTTTGTTGCTCAAATCAACATGCCCACAGGCGTTTGCTGACGTGAAAGATTTCCAGTAATTTCCCACAAAAATAACAGAGGCAGCTAGTGATTCTTTCCCTTTTTCGAAGATCAGATCATTCCTCAGATGCCAAGCCCTCCATAACATGAATAAAACTTGCTCGCGTACCGGTGACCCCAACTGGTCAAGCAGAATGAGAATCCAGTCCGGCCCCGTGCATCTGAAAAGCTCCTTTCCAGGAATATTCCATACATCTCTCATGGCAAAACGGAAGGCACGCGCCTTAGGACAAGTCACAAGTGCATGGAAAATACTTTCATCCTCCTGTTGGGGATCGTAGCAGAATTTTAAAATTTTCTACGCATCACCAAGATCAATCTATGGAGTCATCTAGCAACGAGAGAGAGGGGAGTGCATCTACATACCCTTGTAGATCGCGAGCGGAAGCGTTCAAGAGAACGGGGTTGATGGAGTCGTACTCGTCGTGATCCAAATCACCGATGACCGAGCGCCGAACGGACGGCACCTCCGTGTTCAACACACGTACGGAGCGGAGACGTCTCCTCCTTCTCGATCCAGCAAGGGGGGAGGAGAGGTTGGGGAGGACAGCTCCAGCAGCAGCACGACGGCGTGGTGGAGTTGGAGCTGCGTGGTATTCCTGCAGGGCTTCGCCAAGCACCGCGGGAGGAGAAGGAGGTGTTGGAGAGGGGAGGGGCTGCGCCAGGGATGAGGTATGGCCTCCCTCCCACCCCTCCACTATTTATAGGGGGAAGAGGAGAGGGGGCCGGCCCCCTCAGATCCAATCTGAGGGGAGGGGAGGCGGCCAGGGGAGGGAAACTTGCCCCCCAAGCAAGGTGGAAGGCTCCCTCCCCTAGGGTTTCCCAACCCTAGGCGCCATGGGCCCTTGGGGGGGGCACCAGCCCACTAGGGGGCTGGTTCCCTCCCATATACAGCCCATTAGGCCTCCCGGGTAAATCAGCCCCACCCGGTGGACCTCCGGACACCTTTCGGTGGTCCCGGTACAATACCGATAACCCCCGAAACTATTCCGGTGACTGTATGACAACTTCCCATATATAAATCTTCACCTCCGGACCATTCCGGAACTCCTCGTGACTTCCGGGATCTCATCCGGGACTCCGAACAACATTCGGTAACCACGTACAAACTTTCCCTACAACCCTAGCGTCATCGAACCTTAAGTGTGTAGACCCTACGGGTTCGGGAGACACGTAGACATGACCGAGACGACTCTCCGGTCAATAACCAACAGCGGGATCTGGATACCCATGTTGGCTCCCACATGCTCCTCGATGATCTCATCGGATGAACCACGATGTCGAGGATTCAATCAATCCCGTACGCAATTCCCTTTGTCTATCGGTACGATACTTGCCCGAGATTCGATCGTCGGTATACCGATACCTTGTTCAATCTCGTTACCGGCAAGTCTCTTTACTCGTTTCCGTAACACATCATCCTGTGAACAACTCCTTGATCACATTGAGCTCATTATGATGATGTCCTACCGAGTGGGCCCAGAGGTACCTCTCCGTCACACGGAGTGACAAATCCCATTCTCGATTCGTGCCAACCCAACAGACACTTTCGGAGATACCCGTAGTGCACCTTTATAGCCACCCAGTTACGTTGTGACGTTTGGTACACCCAAAGCACTCCTACGGTATCCGGGAGTTGCACAATCTCATGGTCTAAGAAAAAGTTACTTGACATTGGAAAAGCTTTAGCAAACGAACTACACGATCTAGTGCTAGGCTTAGGATTGGGTCTTGTCCATCACATCATTCTCCTAATGATGTGATCCCGTTATCAATGACATCCAATGTCCATGGTCAGGAAACCGTAACCATCTATTGATCAACGAGCTAGTCAACTAGAGGCTTACTAGGGACATGTTGTGGTCTATGTATTCACACATGTATTACGATTTCCGGATAACACAATTATAGCATGAATAACAGACAATTATCATGAACAAGGAAATATAATAATAACCATTTTATTATTGCCTCTAGGGCATATTTCCAACAGTACTGTTGGGGATCGTAGCAGAATTTTAAAATTTTCTACGCATCACCAAGATCAATCTATGGAGTCATCTAGCAACGAGAGAGAGGGGAGTGCATCTACATACCCTTGTAGATCGCGAGCGGAAGCGTTCAAGAGAACGGGGTTGATGGAGTCGTACTCGTCGTGATCCAAATCACCGATGACCGAGCGCCGAACGGACGGCACCTCCGTGTTCAACACACGTACGGTTGGGAGAGACGTCTCCTCCTTCTTGATCCAGCAAGGGGGAAGGAGAGGTTGATGAGGATCCAGCAGCACGACGGCGTGGTGGTGGAAGCAGCGGGATCTCGGTAGGGCTTCACCAAGCACCAACGAGAGGGAGAGGTGTCACGGGAGGAGAGGGAGGCGCCAGGGGCTGGGGTGTGTCCTCCCTCCCACCCCTCCACTATTTATAGGGGGAAGGGGAGAGGGGGCCGGCCCCCTCAGATCCAATCTGAGGGGAGGGGCGGCGGCCAAGGGGGTGGCTTGCCCCCCAAGCCAGGTGGAGGCGCCCCCCACCCCTAGGGTTCCCAACCCTAGGCGCAGGGGAGGCCCATAGGGGGCGCACCAGCCCACCAGGGGCTGGTTCCCTTCCCACTTCAGCCCATGGGGCCCTCCGGGATAGGTGGCCCCACCCGGTGGACCCCCGGGACCCTTCCGGTGGTCCCGGTACAATACCGATTACCCCCGAAACCTTCCCGGTGGCCGAAACTGGACTTCCTATATACAATTCTTTACCTCCGGACCATTCCGGAACTCCTCGTGACGTCCGAGATCTCATCCGGGACTCCGAACAACCTTCGGGTTACCGCATACTAATATCTCTACAACCCTAGCGTCACCGAACCTTAAGTGTGTAGACCCTACGGGTTCGGGAGACACGCAGACATGACCGAGACGACTCTCCGGTCAATAACCAACAGCGGGATTTGGATACCCATGTTGGCTCCCACATGCTCCTCGATGATCTCATCGGATGAACCACGATGTCGAGGATTCAATCAATCCCGTACGCAATTCCCTTTGTCTATCGGTACGATACTTGCCCGAGATTCGATCGTCGGTATACCGATACCTTGTTCAATCTCGTTACCGGCAAGTCTCTTTACTCGTTTCCGTAACACATCATCCTGTGAACAACTCCTTGATCACATTGAGCTCATTGTGATGATGTCCTACCGAGTGGGCCCAGAGGTACCTCTCCGTCACACGGAGTGACAAATCCCAGTCTCGATTCGTGCCAACCCAACAGACACTTTCGGAGATACCCGTAGTGCACCTTTATAGCCACCCAGTTACGTTGTGACGTTTGGTACACCCAAAGCACTCCTACGGTATCCGGGAGTTGCACAATCTCATGGTCTAAGGAAAAGTTACTTGACATTGAAAAAGCTTTAGCAAACGAACTACACGATCTAGTGCTAGGCTTAGGATTGGGTCTTGTCCATCACATCATTCTCCTAATGATGTGATCCCGTTATCAATGACATCCAATGTCCATGGTCAGGAAACCGTAACCATCTATTGATCAACGAGCTAGTCAACTAGAGGCTTACTAGGGACATGTTGTGGTCTATGTATTCACACATGTATTACGATTTCCGGATAACACAATTATAGCATGAATAACAGACAATTATCATGAACAAGGAAATATAATAATAACCATTTTATTATTGCCTCTAGGGCATATTTCCAACACCTCCACCCCACAAATAGTGCACATGCCTGACACCGTTTGGTGATGAGTAACTCTGTTTACCTGGGTCGCCAGACTGTTGGACGCAGCTCTCCATGCAAAAATTCTTATTTTTTGCGGAACTTTGGCCTTCCAGATAACATCCCACATCCTCCTATCCTCATTCACGACAGTGCTGGACGTTCCTTTCTCGCCCTTATAGTCCCTTAAATTTAATGCCAGTCTGTACGCACTTTTAACAGAAAACATACCATTTTTCTCAAAATGCCAAGCAATTTGATCACCCTCTCCTATAGACTGTATACGTAAATTTAGGATCTCCTCAGCATCATGGTGATAGAACAAGTACTTAATTAAATTTCCATCCCATCTTCTTGTTCCGCTCATAAATAATTCAGACACCCATTTCAGTCTAGTACGGTTCTTCTTTGCTAAAACTCTGAAGCCGGAATTTCTAGGAAGCCAGTTATCTCTTCAAATATTTACATTTTTTCCATCGAACACTCTCCATATGACCCCTTTTTTTAACAGATCCAGGCCATGCATAATACCTTGCCAATTTACGGAAGTAGATTGCGGGAAAACAGTATCCAGGATGTGACCATTGGGATAGTATTTTGCCTTCAAAAGCTTTGCACACAATGAATCTGGATACACCAATAACCGCCAAGCCTGTTTGGCCAAGAGTGCTTGATTAAATAACCTAAGATCACGGAAACCCATGCCTCCCTCACTTTTTGGCTTAGTGGGTTTATCCCAAGCTAACCAATGAGTTTTCCTTCTGTCTTCTTCGTCTCCCCACCAGAAATTCCTTATAATCTAAGTCAGCTCATCACATAAAGAGGTTGGAAATTTGAAAATACCCATGGCGTACACTGGGAGCGCTTGCAATACTGCCTTGATTTGAGTTTCCTTTATGCCGCTTGAAGCGTATTTTTCAATCCAATCTGATGACCTTTTTAAAGCCTTATCTTTGGTAGACTGAAACTTACCAACCTTCATTCTACCCTCAGGTACCGGCAGGCCAAGGTACTTGTCCTCAAATCCTTCTGCAGTAATATTTAGAATAACCATCGTGGCCACCTGATCTTCCATACTACACTTCTTGCCAAATTTAATCGAACACTTATCAAGGCTCAGAAGTTGTCCAGTTCCCACCTCATAGATCGACAGAATATTTTTAATGATTAAGGCTTGATCTATGGATCCCTTGAAAAAGAGGAGGCTGTCATCCGCAAACAAAAGATGAGAAATACCAGGGGCTTGTCTGTTCAAGTGAAATTCCTTTAGAGCACCTTTATCACAAGCATCCTTTAACAGCAAAGAAAGGGCCTCGGCCACAAACAGGAACAGATACGGAGATAATGGATCCCCTTGCCTGAGACCGCAAGATGGGTAAAAAGGTTCCAACAACTGGCCATTAAAGCGAACTGAGAATTTCACATAAGTAACACACGTCATAATCCAGTTAATCCACATTGGCGCAAAACCAAAAGCCCCCAACATACTCTTTAAAAATTGCCAATCCACTCGATCATACACTTTTGCTAGGTCCAACTTATAAGCACAAAACTCTCCACGCAGATCTTTTAACGTACTCAACGAATGAATACATTCGAACGCAATAAGCGCATTATCTGAAATTAACCTTCCTGGAATAAAGGCACTCTGGGTGGGAGAGATCATACCATCCAAGAGAGGTCTCAGTCTGTTCACCAGGCACTTCGAAATAATTTTATAAATGACATTACACAGGCTGATCGGTCTGAATTCTTTGACGGACTGAGGGTTCTTCACTTTGGGAATAAGGACAATGGTAGTATCATTTACACCTTCGGGCATAACACCTGAGATAAAAAAACTGTTGAACAGCCCTTACAATGTCCTCCTTAATTAAACCCCAATTTCTCTGAAAGAATCTCACAGGAAACCCATCAGGACCTGGTGCTTTTAACGGACCTATCTGGAAGAGAGCATCACTAATCTCTTCCTCAGAGAAAGGTTTACAGAGCTCCGCATTCATATCATCATGGACGAGAGGTTTTACAATCGAAATAATATGAGAAGGATCAACATTAGTATCACATGTGTACAGTTGCTTAAAAAACGAATTTGTGATACCTGTGATTTCATCCATATTCTCCGTGAGAGACCCATCACTCCTCTTGATAGCAGTAATATTATTATTTTTTCGCCCTCCAAGAGGCCTTTCTCTGGAAGAATTTTGTATTACGGTCCCCAAAACCATTTTCTCGATACAAGACCTTTGTTTCCACATGATTTCTTCCTTTATAAGTAGCTCATCCATCTCCAGGAGAATTTCCTTTCTTTCCATCACAGCCGCCTTGTCGCTCCTTTTGAAAAGATCATTTAATCTTTTACGAGCCGCATCCAATTTTTTTGGGAGATAACCAATATGAGTCTGACTCCAAGAATGCAGGGACTTCAATAATTTACCCAGATTTGTTGCCACATCCCTCAAATCCCTCACTTGCGTACTATTATTCCAACACGCTCTAACCTGTTCATCCAAAGCCATACTTTCCCTCTCCCAAAAAGCTTCATATCTCAAATGCTTATTAAAGGCAGTTTTAGGTTGACTACCCAACAATTGAATATACAAAGGACAATGATCTGACCTGGAGGAAATAATATGTGAAACCTTGCAATGAGGAAAAATAGAAGACCATTGAGGACACGCCACCGCACGGTCAAGCCGCACCTTCACATTACGATTTCCTTCCTGCTTATTATCATACGTCCAAGGCACTCCATGAAAACCCAGATCGAATAAATTGCAATCAGAGAGAACCTCCCGAAAATTAGCCATGAGGTTAGATGATCTTTTATTACGAGAAAAATGCTCATGCTGCCACATAGCCTCATTAAAATCGCCGACCATAAACCAAGGGCCAGAACCAAGAAATTTAACCCGTCTCAAAAGCTCCCACATGACGTACCTTTGGCTCGCCTTCGGTTCCCCATAAACCAATGTGCATCTCCATTTTGGTCCCTCACTCTTACAGATATACAAATCAATAAAGTGGTCACCAAATTTGTTTAACTCCACAGAGAAGCACTCATCCCAGAAAACCGCTAAACCACCGCCTTTGCCTTTACCCGAAACAGTGAATACATTTTTCATACCCAGATGATACCTCAAACTCTCAACATAATCTTTATTTTGCCTAGTCTCGGACAGAAAAATAATGTTGGGTCGGTAAGATTTATTGAGGCACACTAATTCTTGAACTGTACGAGGCCGACCCAGCCCTCGACAGTTCCAACTAATCATTTCATGGCTCCTGACGGGCGTCCTCACACGCGCCCGTCAGTTGACCGACAGCCCCCGAGTCGGTAGCTTCCTTAGTAGAGACCTCCTCCACTTTTCCCTCCCCCACAGACTCTCTCCTTCTACCCTGAACCTCCTCCTCTCCCCCATCTACCTCTTATGTTACATGCACCATATTCCCATCTATGCCTACCAGAGTCTCCACCCTCTCACCACTGAGACCAAATTAGATCTCATTCAGCTGAGTTCCTGGCCCTCTCTTCAAAGATCACTTCCACCTTTTCAGATCGCGACAAGTGACGTGTTGTATGTACGTCATTTGTCGCAACCTGAGAGTTTTCTCTTTTTACGTAGATTCATTTATTAAAAATGATTTATCTCTTAAACCGTGCGTCCAAATCTCGAACCGTTTTCACCGTTTGATTCCTCGTGTCGAGGTCTTAAAAAATAGATCCATATTGGTAGGTTTTGACGAACTTTTTTTAATAAAAAAACAAGACAAAAAACCGGACCGGAGCACTTTTTTTCCTTTCCGAAAGCCGTTTCCGAGAAGCACGACCGTGCCTCTCGCGGAAGCAAAACCGTTCCTCTCGCGGAAAATAAGAGAAAATGTATTTTTTTTCGTTTCCAAGAGGCACGGCCGTGCCTCTCGTGGAAGCAAAAATAAAAGAGAAAACACTTTTTTTTCGTTTCCAAGAGGCATGGCCGTGCCTCTCGCGAAAGTAAAACCATGCCTCTCGTGAAAGCAAAATCATGACTCTCGCGAAAGGAAAAAAAAGAAAATATTATTTTTTTTCGTTTCCGAGAGGCACAAAACCGTGCCTCTCGCGAAAAGAAAAAAAATGATACGTGTTTTTTCGCTAAAAAATTTGGTCCAAAAGCTAAGGAAGGCCAGTGAAAAGCCAAAAAACCGGGCAAAAAACCATTTAAAAAGCCGAGAACGCGTGCGAAAAAATAAAAAATAAAAAAATTCGAAGGAAGCGTTCAGAATGCGACACATGGCGGCGGCTGAGAGCACGCCAAATGGCACGCTCTCAGCCCATCCCCAAGTGACCCTTGGGAAGGCTGGGAACGAGTGATCCTTAGAGCATGGTTAATAGTATAGCCAGCTGCTGGCTATAAGGTCTTGCCACATCATCTATAGCCAAGCTTATAGCCCGCAAGTATAATAGTTGCATATAAATATGTAATACTTTTTTGATACATGGCCCACCATCCTGTCTCACAACATGCCTAGAAGCACGTGCTGCAGCCGGCTGTTAATCAGTAGCCTGCTTCTCTTCTCTCTCCTCCTCTCTCTCCTTCTTTTTTTTGATACATGACAGTTTTTGAAAAACATGAACAAATTTCAAATTTCCAAACAATTTTGGAAAATGTGAACAAAATTTGAAAAATATGAAAAAAAAATATTGAAATTCTGAACATTTTTTTTAAAAACGTTCACCATATTTTCGAGTCCAAACATTTTTTTAAAAAGTGAACAAAATATGAACATCTGAACTTTTTGAAGAATTCTTTGAAACTTGCGAAAAAAAAGAAACACACAAAAAAAAGAAACAGGAAAAGCTAAAAAAAGTTAGAAAAAGGAAAAACAGAAAAACCCCAGAAGTAGAAACCAACAAGAAAACACCCAGTTCAGGAACCTTCAAGAAGGTTCCCCAAACCGGTAGAAAAAGAAAGACCTTCGCTAGTAATTTGGCCGGCCCACAGCGTCGTTTGCTCGTGCAACCGTTTGCGAAGCCTCGACATTACGACGCAGTGAGCGGCATATAGGGTTTTCCCAGTAAGAAGTCGCCCTATCGAATAGGGGGCGCCCAACACATTGAAGCGATCGACCGAGAGGTACCGTAGGGATGAACCAAAGCACTGTAGCGAGCGTCAATGAACTCAAAAAGTTCACAAGTTCAAAAAAAGTCCACGAATTTGAAAAAGGTCAAGTGTTCAAAAAACGGTTAGGGCCATTCAAAACAAGCTTATGGACTTGAAAAAGTTCACAAAATTAAATAAAATCATGGATTTGCATAAAGTTGATCGGTTTTGAAAAACAAATCACAAAGTTGAAAAAATATAATGGATTTAAAAAACAAATTTTGAAAAAGTTTATTGATTTTAGAAAAATCATGTATTTAAAAAGAATCAGGGATTTTGAAAATAAATCACGGATTTGGAAAGAGTTTATCAATTTTGAAAGAAAAGATCACTAATTGGAAAAGAATTTGCGGATTTTGAAAACAACTTCATAAATTTGGAAAATGTTTGTGGATTTGAATGTATTCAGACATTTGGAAAAAAAATAGAGGATTCAGAAAATGTTGATGTGTCTTCAAAAAAATCATGAATTTGAAGAAAGTTTTCAAATTTAGAAAATATTCATGCATTTTAGAAAATACAAATAAAAGGAAAACATGAATTAAAAACGTGCAGAAAATCCAAAAAGAAAAAAATGGTTTGGAAGCTTTCCAAAAGCAGTGACCAAACTTATGCTTAAATACCAATTAAGGGGCAGCACCGCCTAGGACAACCGATATAACAGGCACTACGAGCGCCGAGTTGGTGTTAGGAGACGAAAAAAAAACCTCGGCCATTGGCTTAGGCCTTGTTCGGTTAAGCCCAGCCCCGCGAGGTTTTGGGTCTAATCCATGCGGGTCCGCAGGGATTTCCCCCGCCGGGGAATAAACCCGGCCCGCCCAGTTTTTTCCATTCGGTTAAGCCCCGTGTGGTATTTCTCCGGCCCAAACCTCTCCAAACCCACGTGGAAAAAATCATCTCCTGGCACCCCGTGGAAGCAATCCCCGAGCGAGGCGCTCGTATCGTCTCTCCCGAGCGAGGCCACAGAAGCGGAAGGAGGCGGCGGCGGCGGCGGCGGCGGCGAGTGGACGGCGACGGCGGCGGCGCAACCTACGCGGAGAGAAGGGCATCCCCCTGGTTCGACGACCTTCCACGAGGCCCTGCCGGAACCCTAACCTCCGATTGTCCCATCTCCCCCGCCGCCCCCTTGCCACGGCCGGAACCCTAGCTCTGGAGAAGTGGTTGCTGCAGGGGACGAGATCTCTGGTTAGTTCTCTCTCTCCCTCCCCCTCCCACTCTCTCTCTCTCTCTAGCAGCACTGATTCGCCCCTCCATGAAAACCTAGCCGGATCTTGATCTGTCTTCCAGAATGTGGTCGTCAAGGTTGAGACTTTTTCTTGGGGTTCCTAGGAACTAGCATCAATTGTTATTTAGATAGGTAATGCAAGTGGTTGCTGGGTGTTGTCACTCCATATTGAAATGAGAAAGGAAGGTCAGCTAGATTACCTATTCTGATATGTCGTTGTTAGTAAATTGTACTGGAGTCAGCAGTACAATTTGGTGTTAGTAAATGGACTCAGCAGGTTACTCTGTACTGGAGTCAGCAGTACAATTTGGTGTCAGTAATTTGTTTGTATGTTTGTTGTGATTTGTGGGTAGTACTCCAGCTTCAGTGTTAATTTTGTAGTTAGACAGACTGATAACAGGTCGAGAGAGAGGGAGAGGATTGTCACTAGGGTCATCATCTCGATTTGCATGATTGGACCATCTGCTGTCTCTTGTACGCAAAGCCACTGCACTTTCCTAGACTATCATTAGTTTATTTTATTTTTCTCGACAGAATTAGTATAATTGTTAGTCTATTTCTTGGTATAAAGAAGGACTAAATATACATAGTGCAGTTTGTGTGTGATGATTATCTGTTCTTGATTCTTGTTCTTGATTATCTAAATATACATAGTGCAGTTTGTGTACATAATGAAAAGATAGCTAAATCTGCATTTTGTCTTCATTTTCTAGAGGCTAGCTTCGTCGCCTCACAGCTGCAGCAAGACCCTGAATTGGGCAGTATCGTGACCCTGAAATGATGTTATTCGTTTTCCCTGCACTACATTTGATAGAGACCGGTGGAGTTGCTCTTAGGGAGCCGAGGATTCCGCGTCATAGATCGTCGCTAACAGGAGAGATGTTTGTTAAGGAGTTACTCGAAGGGCACGTCAAAAACTGTCGGGTAGCATTTAGGATGGAGCCGCATATCTTCAAATCTTTGGCTAATTATCTTCGAAGGGAGAAGTTGGTGTCTGATACCAGAATTAAAGTCGAAGAGAAACTAGCATCATTTTTGTGGATGTTATCTCATAATTCTTCATTTGAAGACCTTCAAGTTCGGTTCGGTCACAGCGGGGATACTTTCCATTGGCAAATGAAGAATTTCTTTGACATCATCCCTACTCTCTCCAAGCATTTTTTGAAGCCTCCAAATCCCCATCAAATACATCTGAAGATTCAGTCGGACACGAGATTCTTTCCTTATTTTCAGGTTTTTGCTTCGCCAACTTTGATCCACATCGATAACTTACTCTTCATCTTATAGGTGCTAAGTTATAGTATTTCGTTGCAGAACTGCATTGGGGCAATTGACGGGACACATGTTCCCATAACAATTTCAGGAGAAAAAGCCGCACCATTCAGAAATAGGAAAGGGACCCTAAGCCATAATGTTATGGTCGTGTGCGACTTCGACCTGAACTTCACCTTCATTTCTTGTGGCTGGGAGGGATCTGCTACTGATGCTAAAGTTCTTCGGTCAGCACTTAACAGCGGGTTTCAAGTACCTCCGGGCAAGTTTTATCTGGTTGATGGTGGTTATGCGAACACACCTTACTTCTTGGCACCGTATCGTGGTGTTCGGTACCATCTGAAGGAGTTTGCACGCGGTCGTCGTCGACCCCAAAATCATAGGGAGCTATTCAATCTCCGGCATGCCGTGTTACGAAATCACGTCGAACGGGGATTGGGAGTCTTGAAGAAGCGGTTCCCAATCCTAAAAGTGGGCACGCATCATCGAATAGAGAACCAAGTCAAGCTACCTGCAGCGGCGGCAATCTTACATAACATCATCCGATCTGAAAAGGGAGATGAGCGTTGGTTAGATAACCAACCAAACAATATACCTGTCATGAATTTTGTGGATCTTCCTGATGGTGATATTCCTCAAAATCATCAAATCAACCATGAAGGCGACAACCTTAGAGATGCCATTGCTCATCAAATGTGGGCTGATTATCAACATGCATGACTTATCTTGTTCATTTGTAGTGTAGTAGTAATAAGTTTAGTGTAGAAGTTTATGTTTTTGTTCTGCTGTTCATGTCATGAATATTGTTCAGAAGTCACTATGATGACTGCTCGAGGGTCACCAAGGTTGAGCCTGCTCAAAAAAGCTGTCGAAAGGGATAGAGCATCACCTCCTACAGGGAGTGTAACAAAGAGGAAGAGAGGGTCTCCCAAAGGTAATAAACTATCCGTGACTTTATTTCTCTAGTTGGGACTTTATTTGCTTAAAACCAAAATAGTTAAGATAAAAAAGGTACATTAACATGCAATGTGAAAATGCAGAAGATAGAGCACAATGGAATGCAAGCCTTGAGAAAGATCTTGTGGACTTGCTTCGTGAGCATGATACACCTGAACATAAGGGTCAAAATGGATGGAGCTCTGAAGCATGGAATACGATAGTGAAGAAATTCCACCAAAAGAATCCTTATGCTAGGTACGAGAAGAAGAAAATCCAAGAAAAGGAGAAAGAGTTAAAAAGAGAATACAAGATGATCAAAGAGATAAGGAAGCAAAGCGGCGTTTCATGGGATGACCGGCAGTGCAAGATTCTAGCGGATCCACCACTTTGGAAAAACATCATCATAGTAAGAATGTCATTGTTATTCCCTAAAAGTTTCATTACTTGTTGCATGCTCTAATATCATTGCTTTGTCAACTATGTAGTCACACCCTAAAGCTGGAAAGTTCAAGACAAAAGCTTTCCCTCTTTTTGAAGCTTTGGGAGAATTGCATGATGGTTAGTTATCAACTGCATTCATATACTCATGTCATTGTTTTATGTTTGTTTACTCTTCTAGTTTGAAATCTTATATTTGATTGTCACTTCAACTTGTAGGCCAAACCGCTGAAGGGACATATAACTTCACCTCTATCGAGTCATCACATTGCTCAACCCAATCACATCTCGAGAATCTTGGAGGAGCTGGCGAGAATCAAGGAGAAACATCAGCTGATGGTGAGAATCTTGGAGGAGAACGGGTGCAGATTGATGAAGATGTTGAGGAGGTGTATGTGCAAGAAAACATTGCTGCGGAGCCCCAGCAAACTCAACCAAATTTGGCTACTGCACCCTCAAGAAATGGAGAAGAGAAAGAACCAAAGAGACGGAGAGGGGCGAATGGTGATGTGGCTGCAATGATGGAGAAGTACTTGGAAATAAGGGCGAAGCAGGTGGAGGATGAGAGGAATAAGCCAAGGGTTGTGGATGAGTACTCTATCAAAAACTGCATCGATCTTCTGAAAACAATGGACATCACACCTGAGGAAGAAGTCAAGGCTTTCCAAATCTTCAAGATCCCCGAGAACCGAGAGATTTTCATGAGTGCCAGACCAGAGACTGCTCTTATGTGGCTGAGAGCTGAAATGGAATAACACAGGTACTCAAATTCGGCAAATCTCTCATGTTACTATGCTCGTTGCTAGCATGAACCTCCCTTGTTCTTTTATTTCCTTGCAAGATCATCTAGAATCTCCCTTGTAGCTACTTAATCGACTGATTATTGCGCTTATTAATTTTGTTTGAAGGTTACTGATATTATTTGTTACTAGTCGATGCCCTGATTTTTAGTGATAGAAAAAAGTATGTGATTATTGATGATAATAAAAGTCCATTTCTTACTCTGGTTGTTGATGATCATAAAACAAAGTTCTATAACTACTGCAACCTGTTAACTGTTGTTCCTTTTAACTATGGTTGTTGGTGTCTCTGCTGCTGCTGCTGCTGCTGCTGCTGCTGTTTGATAACTAAGAAAAGACTCCATTTTTATGTGCCTGGATCAATGCATATGTTTTTAGTTTTTACCATATAGTCCTTCGCTGTGGACTAACTGCCTTTATTGCCAATGCAGTGCATCAATCACTACGGAAGCGGCATCGACGAGATAAATTATGTAACATTTGTATTATATCTTCAACGATTTTGCAGAGATACTAAACCATATTCTGAAAGTTGACCGACTCCAGCTTGGAACAACTAAGAATTTTTAGAAATATTTTGCTGTCTATTTGAGATAAATTATATGTAACATCTGTATTATATCTTCAACGGTTCTGCTGTTTATTTGAGATAAATTATGGAACATCTGTATTACATCAACTATTTGCTGTTTACTTGAGATAAAATGTATAGGCTGGGTGGTCTTTTAATTCCATCGAACAGGGTTGTTGTCTTTGTGTATGGATTAGAAGGGGAGCAACCGAACAGGTTGTGCACACAGGGATTCATATGGATGGGGAATGGTGGGGGTTGGGTGACAAGGCGGGGATCACCCAATCCCTGGGAGGTTAGAAACCAGACGTGGATTCTACCTTGGGCAACCGAACAAGGCCTTAAGCGTGTACATAATGGGTCAGGCCTAACAGGTTGTCCCTCCATTTGCCTGTGTACGGTATGGTAGGTACTTCATTATATATATTTCAAAAGCTGTATAATGTACATATTTCTGGAATTACTTTATTTAACCTTTTGAAAAAAATAATCACACATTATCAAATTTGCATGCAGTGTAAAATTTTGTTCATATAATTTGTCAAAAAAAACATAAATAAAAAAATCATCACATTTAGAAAAAGTTTTTGCAGTGTAAAAAGAAATGTTAGCGCAAGTTTTAAGAAATGTTTGTACCATTCAAAAAAATGACATGTATTCAAAATATGTTTAACATGTATTAAAAAATGTTCAATGCATATTTAAAAAATGTTTAATATGTATGCAAAATAACGTTCAAACATATATTTGAAAACAATACTCATCATGGTTTAGGAAAAATGTTCAACTGATATCAGAAAAATGTTTATTGTGTATACGAAAAATATACATTGTTTACTTGAAACGGTATTGAGCGTGTTCTTGCAAGAATGTCCATCAAATATATTTTATATAAAATGTTCAGAATATGTCGGAAAAATGTTTCACATGTATTCACAAAATATTCAACATGTAT
The DNA here is from genome assembly GCA_011799875.1 of Thinopyrum elongatum. NCBI lineage: Eukaryota > Viridiplantae > Streptophyta > Magnoliopsida > Poales > Poaceae > Thinopyrum > Thinopyrum elongatum. Next base: position 125,395,546 of record CM022299.1, on the reverse strand, counting down.
CTAAAAAATGTTTAACATGTATTCAGAAAAAATTCAAAGATGCATTTTAAAAGTCAGAATGTATATAAAAATAATTCAGCGTGCATGCGAAAAAATACAATGTGTATTTTAAATATCAAAAAAGTATATAAAAATGAAAAAAATAAACTGAAATGAATAGAAAAATAAATTAAAAACCCGATGAAAACCAACAAGTAAAACATATTAAGAAGAAAAGAAAATCGAAGAGAGCCGTTAAAGAAATACTCAATCCGTCCCAAAATAAATGACTCAACTTTATATTAACTTTAGTACAAAGGTAGTACAAAGTTGAGTCACAAACATGAAAGATTCTAAGACCGGTATCTTCTGGTCTTTGAGAACCTTCGCAAAACCGTTCAAATGGAGGGGGGTGCATCTCGCAATAAGCAAGAATGGAAGATATATCCCTCGCGGTCTAATTAATTTTTGAAAATCGGAAGCGTCATGGGTGGGCTTGCTTTGCCATACGTGCAGAATTACCGATGTAGGCAGCCTGTCCATTAGAGCATCTCCAGCCGTTGGCCCCCCACGAGGCTTCAAAATCACCGCCTGGGGGCGAGCCGGCGCTAAAATCGGCGCTGGGGGCGATTGGGTTCCCAGCTGCCGCCCCGAGGTCGCCCCTAGGCGCCGATATCGGCCCATTTTTTGCGCAGATGTGACCGCTTTTCGGCCCAGTTTCGACGAAAAATCGGCCCGATATCTGTGACGCCCCCGGCTCAATCGTGCACTAATCATACACGCAAATGCACACGATCAAGCCTAAGGACTCACGGGAAGATATCACAACACAACTCTAAAACATAAATAAAGTCATACAAGCTTTATATTACAAGCCAGGGGCCTTGAGGGCTCGAATACATAAGCTTGATGCCAAACAAGCGTCGGCGGAAGCATCAGATATCTGAGTACAGACATAAGACAGAGAGATAAGCCTTTAACAAGGCGGGACAAAACAAAAGCTACGATCGAAAGGCGTAGGCCTCCTGCCTGGGACCCTCCGATCCTAATCCTGGTAGTCGGCCAGCTCATAGGAGTAACCACTCTCGAGGTGGTAGAAGTAGTCGTCGGTGGGGCAGCTGTCTCAGGGGCTCCGTCATCTAGTTGCATCAAATGGATATGGGGGAAAAAAGAAAGCAAAGCAAACGTGAGTACTCATCCGAAGTACTCAGCAAGCAAGGATCTACACTACATATGCAACATTATCAAAGAAAGGCTGTATATGTGGACTGGGCTGCAGAAATACCAGAATAGAGGGGAAAGCCTAGTCCTATCGAAGACTAGCATCTTCAACGGTCTTGCAGCATTACAAGAGTGTAGATTAGTACAGCATAAGGTAGTAGTAGTGTCATCAACCTCGTCCAGAGATCCTTCCTCGACTCCCTGCGAGAAAGCGATCCCAGAGCCCTAATGTCCAAGTATCAACCTCGGCCAGAGATCCTTTCCCGACTCCCTGCGAGAAAGTAATCCCAGAGCCATACTATCCATATCTCATCACAAGTATCAAGTTCTAGTTGTATCGATCGGGATACAACTCCGAGCGTCCGTTACCGAGGATCCGGCTATGCATAGATTAGTTCTTCCCTGCAGGGGTGCACCAACTTACCCACCACGCTCGCTTAACTCCGGCCGGACACACTTTTCTGGGTCATGCCCGGCCTCGACCAAACGACACACCGCAACCCTACCTAGAGCTCAGCAGAGAGGTCCCCGTCGATCTACATCCTAAGCGCTCGGGGGTCTTGAGCCATCGCCCCTCGCCCTCCGGGTCATTGCGCACATGGCTCAGATCCAAGCACCACCTCTGTCGTGAATGGCGCCAATCACTCGATGCCGCACTGCTGAACTGGACGTCTGACAGAGCTTTCGGCTGATGCTACGATGCAGAGTGCCCATAACTGGTCCCACGTGATGGTTAGTGCTATCGGGCCAGAGGCCCACTCGGATCAAATATCCAAATCGTTAGTACATTGGGGGTGCGGTAACGAGCAAAGACTCACGATCGATGTGACCCCGTCGCCCCGTCTCGAGGACTTGCGGCAAGGGCTAAGAATGCCCGACCACGCCTCGTATTCATATCTCGGGCACCCTCCAGGGCAACCCGTCTCCACGTCACTCGCCACTTAGGCTCACGCGGGTACCCCTCAGGGTCGACCCGCCTTTCCAAGTAACAGTTGTAAAGTCTAAGTATCCGTGTGTCCATAACATCAAGGGAATCCGAGGTATCACTCTCGTTGGATTCCTACTTGATTTATGCGTCAAGGTGAACTCGGAGGAATCACCCTCGATGGGTTCACCCTTGAGGTGTTGCACGACAGCGTCGTTACCGGAAGTGGTGAAGGAGGAATCACCCTCGATGACCACAACCGAATAGCTACTCTACAGAGTTAACATCAGAAGTGCTATACGAGGTATCACCCTCGGCACTCGATAGTAACGCTGCAGTGTCGTACAACTAAGGGAGTGATGTGCGGTGCCGGGGCCTGTCTTCGATCCCGTTGATCGGGTCTTCTGATAATCCAGCGGGGCAGTTGGGTCAAAGTGGGGTCTCTGATGGGTCACTAACCGGCCTATACTAAGCAGTTTAGGATAAACAGGTAAGGTTTCAATAGCAGGTTACAATAACAGGCTATGCATCAGAATAGGTAAAGCAGTAGCAGCAGCAATTCTAATGCAAGCACAAGAGAGAAGAGAATAGGCGATATATGCATGCTCAAGGGGGGGTGCTTGCCTGGTTGCTTTGCAAACACCAACGGGTCTTCGACGAGGTAGACGATCATCGGGTCATCATCGGTCTCGGGGTCTATCGAAAGAGGAGGGGGAAGAAACAATAAATAAAGATAGACAATTGCAATCACAGATGCATGACATGACAGCACGTTATTCAAGGGATGCCCTAATGCAGTACTACGCAAGTTAGTGGGAGCGGGAAATTATCCGGGAGTGTTCTCCCAGCTCCGGGTGATTATCGGATAGATGAAACGGAGGGGAAAGTTCCATGTTCATCATGCTAGAGACATGTGACAGATATGAGGAGGGCATATTCGGATTCGTCTCATCGTTCTGAGCAACTTTCATGTAGAAAGTTTTTCGATCAGAGCTACAATTTATTTTCTATGATTTTTCAAAGATTTAACAATACCCGGAAAATCCCTGAAATTTTGCTGAGAATTCGTCAGTTTTTTAAACATCACTTAGCTGTTTTCAAAAGGCTACAACTATTGTTCTGTACATCCTATGATTTTGTGCCTTATATCAATTTTGAGTATTCTCTGTGATCTACAAGGTAGTAGCACTTTCATCCATATTAGAGTTCATTTGCTTGATCATCAACAGCTCTAAAGTAGCTATGAATATAAAGCTGTTTTTCAGTTTTTTCTGTTAACAGAACATTGAACTTTGTGATTTTCGTAGGAATTAATCCACGCATTATCTGAAGCAGGTCCAATGGAACAAAATGAAGCTTGTTACGTCTACTTTCCGTTCATATAATTTTTACCCATGTTAGGACTTGTCTTATCGCTGTTTAGGGGCTGTTTAGAGGGCTAGTCAGTGTAATATCAGTAAAGCTAGCTAGCAGGTTAATTGATGAACAGTAGCCACAACGTACAATGCGCGTCTCGCCGGAATCAGCTCTAGTTGATTTCAATCAACTCTGACGGATCAGAACAAGTCATCGTGGTTTATTCCAACAAGCAGCAGTGCGCGGCTGCAGTAGAGGCATAGCGCCACGCGGGCGGCAGCGGCGACGAGCGAGCGCTGGCGCCGGCGGCAGCGCGGGTGAGCAGCGGCGGTGGTAGCGCAGCAGCAGCAGCAGCAAGGATCAGCAGCCGTGGGCAGCGGCTGCAGCGAACAGCGGGAGCAAGGGCGCGGCCCGGCGAATGCGGCGTCGGGGGTGAGTGGCGCCAGGGCGGTCGGGTGGCGATGGTGACGAGGCCCTCGGGCGGCGGCGTGGTACCGGCAGGCGAGGCTGATGGCGTGCGGTGACGGAGCGGCGGGAGGCGCAGGGCGGCGGCGTCACGACGAGGGCGACGGGAGGTGTAGGGGCCGAGCCCCAGTTCAGATCGGGGGGGGAGAGGGAGGAGAGTGGGGGGGATCGTGAGGGTTGTGGGGGGGGCAGCTAGGGTTTCGGCTGGGGGCATCAGGGGGTATGTAAGCCGGGGTGTGGGCCGGCCTGGGGTTGGCCTGGTGGCCCAGTTGGGCTAGGCCGGGGGGGGAGGGGAGTTCCTCTTTTCTTTTTACTTTGTTTTGTTTTTTTTAACTGTTTTAAAACCTTTTAGTTCTATTTTATTTTGGCTGTACAAAATACAAAATTAGTACCTAAAATAAGGTTTCAAAACATACCACTACCACAAAAAGTGTAGTAGCTAAATAATTTAGTTTGCATATTCTATTAATTAAAAGAGCATTTAATTAATTGTTTTGCCACTGTTTTGATTATTTAAGGGCATTTAAACACTTTACAAAAGGTTGGTTCCACCACCAAAATTAGTTAGGGATTATTTGCCACATGATGAACATTATTGATTTGCTGTTTGAAGAAATAATTATTTGACTTGCATTTCAAATTTGAGTTTGGGTTTGATTTAAACAAGTGGCAGATTGACTGAGTGATCATGATAACATGGCCACTATTAGAGAGAGATCACTATAGTGTGATAGTGGGGATGTTACAATATCGGCGCAAATCGGCCCATATTCGCCGTGGTTCGGCGCAAATAGAAATCAATAGAAATCAAATAGTTCAATACAAATTACATAGTTCAACAAATAAAAACTCATATTTCATCACACGTCGAGCTAGGCGTTGCCCTTGAGCCTCCATAGGTGCTCCACCAGATCCTGCTGCAGTTGTTGATGCACCTGTGGGTCACGGATCTCCTGACGCATATTGAGGAAGGCAGTTCAGGTTGCCGATAGCTGGTGATCAACTTGCGCAAGAGGACCCTGCCTGTAATATGGTTCAGTGTCAAACACTGGCTCTTCCTGCTCGCTCTCAATGATCATGTTGTGCAAGATGACACAGCAAGTCATGATCTCCCACATTTGATCTTTCGACCAGGTCTGAGCGGGGTACCGGACAACAGCAAATCGAGATTGGATCACACCAAATGCCCACTCGACATCCTTCCTACAAGCCTCCTGAACCTTCGCAAAGTGGGAGTTCTTGCCTCCTGGCACAGCATTTGAGATAGTCTTCACAAACGTAGACCATCTCGGATAGATGCCATCAGCTAGGTAGTACCCCTTGTTGTAGTGCCGGCCATTGACCTCGAAATTCACCGGAAGAGAATGACCTTCAACAAGCTTGGCAAACACAGGGGAGCACTGCAGCACGTTGATGTCATTGTGAGTTCCTGGCATACCAAAGAAGGAGTGCCAAATCCAGAGGTCCTGTGTGGCCACTGCCTCAAGTACCACACTGCAACCGCCTTTGGCGCCTTTGTACATCCCCTGCCAAGCAAATGGACAGTTCTTTCATTTCCAATGCATGCAGTCGATGCTTCCAAGCATCCCAGGAAATTCTCTTGCTGCATTCTGTGCTAGGATCCGAGCACTGTCTTCAGCATTGGGTGATCGCAAGTATTGCGGTCCAAACACTGCCACCACTGCCCTGCAGAACTTGTAGAAACACTCAATGGTCGTGGACTCGGCCATGCGCCCATAGTCGTCGAGTGAATCACCGGGAGCTCCGTATGCAAGCATCCTCATAGCTGTCGTGCACTTCCGGATTGAGGTGAATCCAAGTTTGCCGGTGCAATCCTTCTTGCACTTGAAGTAGCTGTCGAACTCCCGGATGGAATTCACAATCCTGAGGAAAAGCTTTCGGCTCATCCGATAACGGCGCCGAAATACTTTGTCGTCGTGCAATGGAGCATCCGCGAAGTAGTCGGAGTAGGGCATGCAATAGCCTTCCAGACGATGCCGGTTCTTTGCTTTCAGCCGCCCCGGCGCCGAGCCACCTCGCCGCGGCTTTTCATTGCTCGCGAACAGGCCGGCGAGGGCAGCGAGGACCATGAGATGCTCCTCGTCCTGGACGTCGGCATCGGCTTCCTCCTCCAGCAACGCCGCGAGCGCCTCCTCGTCGTCCGAGTCCATCGCCGAGCAGACAAATCGTCGAACACCTGGCGGGCGCGGTGGGCGCAGAGCCGCCGGTATGCCGCCCTGCGCGGCCGGAGTGCCGGAAAACTCGCCTGGAAGGTGGTGGAGAGGTTGCCGCGGCGAAACCTTCTCTCTTTTCCGGCGGGGAATGGCCTATCTAGCGGTGCTGGGCGGTGGGCGACGCCGGGATCGGCAGGGAGGTGGTCGAGCGCGCGGGTGTGGGGGGGGCGAATCTGGACGATTGCCTTGACTTTTCGCCTGACAGAGTGGCCCAGGCGTGTTTTTCCCTTCCGCCGGAGCCCCGGAGCGCCCCCCAGTGCGCTCGGTTCGGCCTGGAATCGCCGGGCCCAAAAACGGGTCGAGCCAGCGGATTTCGGCGTCTTGGGGACGCGTCTGGGGGGTTTTTCAGCGCCGGCGCGGAAAAAGTCACCCTGAAGGCCTGTTGGGGGCGCGGCTGGAGATGTTTTTACAATTCTGAAACACACACCTCACTCATACAGTAGAAATCACGTACGAGCATGGAGAAGAAAGAGAAGAGGTAAAACGAAAGACAAGCGAGAGAAGGTACTACGAGTAGGACCATGGCAAGAGAGACAGGTCCGTTTTTTTCAGGCCCAGCCGTCCGGCACACAACACAACAGTCTCCGGCGCTGTCGCAACTGTTGAGTTTCCGCGGCATGTGACTATGTCTATGTGAGCACCTGCAAGCCTCGGCTCGGCTGCACCTGCACGCAAGCATGGCAGGCTACGCAGCATGCAGTAGCATCTTTCTCAGCTTCGAGACAAGCCATCGCCATCGCCAGTCACTGCATCCGCATGCGCATCTCCATCAAACCACCAGCCACTACAGGCTAGACACCCCACACCACCACCACCACCACCACGACCCCACCCCCTCCCCCCTCTCTCTTTCTCCTACTGCTCGGGCCTCGTTCCCCCCTTCTTGAACCGGATGTTGGGACCTGCGGCGACCGCTATCACTACGTCCACGCATACGGCTACGCCAACGTCGAGCACTGCAGCTGTGCCCACAACGCCTACGCCGAGCTCTCCCACCCCTACGGTAGGGGAGTCTGCCATTTGAGTTCCATGTCTATGGTTTCTACCCTTTTGATCGCCGGACTTTTGGCTGTGTTCGATTGTCGACCTGTGGCATGATGATCGCCGACTTGTGGCATGATGATCGCCGAACCTGTGTCGTTTTTTAGTAGCGGGAAAGAGAACTTTGAATTTTTGTGCGTTTTGGGGCCGAAACCTAGGGACCCGGCTGGAAACTTGATTCCCCCCCAAACCGAAAAAACCGCCGGTGCAAACACGTAAAGGCCTTCGTTAGATGCGCTGAGGGGCCAAACAGCCGGACACACTCTAACCCGCCCCCTCTCTCACTCTCTTTTTTCTACTGCTTGGGCCTCGTTCCCCACTTCTTCCTCCTCCTCCGGATGGATTTCCTCAAAAAAATACTACTCCCTCTGTCATGTCATGTCGAATCTGAGTGCATGTAATCCAGCGGTGGCAAGAATGCATGATGGGCGGCGTCTCTTCTAATCGAGCCGCGGGATGCCAGGCATCAGACACGCACGTCGGGCATGGCTTTAATTTGTCCGTACCAGTGTATTGTGCACCGGTCAAAATGAGCATTTTTGTTCTTTCTCTCAAGAAACACAGCTCCGCTTGCAGGGCGGGGTCACAGGGAGAGTACCTGCTGCATGCGCGTCTCTGCCTCAAGCAGGAATTAGTTTGGAGAAAGCAAATGGCACCGGTCGATCACTTGGCCGGCCTCGCCTAATGACGGAGAGGGGGCGGAGGGGCCACGTACCGACGGAGAGGTGGTTGGGTTGGGTTGGGATATATTGTCTTCCTCCTCCAGATCCCGATCCCCCGGCCGCATGTGCACGGCTAGCTAGCTACGCAGTGCTGGCCGGACATGCATGCCCTACGAGCTTCGTCCGTCCGTACGTCCACGCCGGCATGACCGAGACAACGTACTATGCACATGCGTGTATGTACACACTACATAGGTCGAAATTAAGATTTCACGTGTCACTAATCAATCCCACAATCCACAAACCGCGTATAATTTCACATGTCACTAATCAATCCCACAATCCACAAACCGCGTATGGAGTATGTTAGAGCATCTGCAACCGGACTTGACAAATCCAAACCCCTGTCCACGGAAGCATGACCGGTCATACCTTAATTTTCCTCTTTCACAACCGGATACATTAATTACGAAATCTCAAAACCGTACAATTATGTGCAATGTAGAACTAGTATAAACTTTTGCCCGCGACCGTGCTTGTTGTTCCGGACTTGTCCATGTCCGGCAGTCAGATGAGCGCTCAAAGTGAAGGTGCGGTCGCCGATAAGGTAGAGTAAGACATGGGACACAGAAGGCACTTCTGCCTCAACATAAAATTAGTATAATTTTTTGCGGCAACCATGCTTGTTGTTTCGGCCGTGTCCATGTCCGACGGCTGGATGAGCGCTTGAAGTGAAGGTGCGGTCGCCGACGAGGTAGAGTAAGGCATGGGACGCAGAAGGCACCGCCATCTCCCAATGACCTACACTTCCTCGTCGGCCCCCGTGGCCTGCACGTCGCCGGTCGATGTGATGTCGACGATGGATCGGAGCCCGACATGTCCACCAAGACGCAGGTGCGGCGCTAGAGGTTGCCGGTCACCCACATCAGCGCCGTGGTGTGCGACTCCGCCTTGTCGACATCTGCCACGAGGGTTGTCACGGCCTCCCGCGCCCTCTGCCTCGGCTGGCGGGCCATGGAAGGCCTCCAAGTCGGCGTGCCAATGAAGGGGTTGTGTCTCTGTTACGGCGTTCGGATGCCAGACGGACCGCACCGCCTCCGGCGAGGCAGCAGCGACGCGGCTCATGCCGGATCGAAGCGCCATTTGGCTGGACGCTATGGATTCCCGCTGGATCGAGTCCGACCGTTGTGGGGCGTTCTCCACGCGGGTATGGCGGAGCGCAACGTGGACATCCATCTCCTCCTTGGGCCCGCATGGGATGAGCTCCCATTCCGCAGATCGGGTGATGGAGGACTCGGATCCGCTGCCCGCCATGCCGAAAAAGGTCGAAGATCGCCGGAAGGGAGCTTGGGGCGGAGTGGCTAGGGTTTGGTCCGGGGAACGAATAGGGATGAATATATGTTGGGTCGAGGTGGGCCAACGTGGGTCATATTCAACGTAGCGGACGCGCCTGGATCTCCCCATATCCACCCAGATTTGAGCTAGATATGAGGGGTGCCAGTCAGGTCAGCCTGGGCGTATAGAGAGGGGCGCCCAAACTGTAGATGCTCTTATGCCCTTACTAACTACTACCTCTATTTTAAACTGCCAAGACGTCTTACATTTAGAGGGTGTAGTAATTAAGTATGCAAATGAAAATAGCTTATGTGTGGGTTTGGGCTGGCAACTATAATGTATGGGTTTCATCACAAGAAGCTCATCACATTTTTGAAGAGTGATTCTAAAAGGTGGAGGGCCACATGTCACAATGTATGAGACTATGTATCTAATTGGTCAGTCCATGTGATCGTGTGAGAGCATGAATAATGTGTTTGTCAGCCCAACCTTTTTCGATGCAATGCCTTTATATCAAACTTTTTTTTTTACAAACAACGGTTACTACGTAGATGCGCACACGCACATTAACACACACGCACTCATACATCACCTACTAAAAATCACGTTGAAGTTGCGGAGCTTCAAGATTGATGAAGTCATCCTGGACGCCTCGTTATCGATGAAATGCTCCTTCCCACTGAAAAAATATGCGCATTAACAAGGCACCAAACGTCAAACCTAGGGTTTGATCCTGATGGGTTGGGGATACCACCACCCTCCTAACTATCCAGCCACTAGTTGGTTCTCCTTATCTAAACTTATTTGTGTTGGTTTTTAGACTGACTATCTATTAATCTCTTTTGTCATTGATCATCATTTGTGTGCTTGCCATGATTAAACTTCTCAACAAATTATGCCTCAAAGGTCATATTTCTATTCATAACATATCAATGGAAACACTTTATGCTGTTCTCCCCCTCAAAACTACAGTACTCAGTGTCATTGATGTCCAACATGGTTGGTGCTGCCATCATGACTAGACAGTCAATCTCCTAATTACTAAAAAGAAAAGAATAACCAATTTACCCGGCCCCTAAATTCCTAAACCCCTAGTTCATAAGTCGAAGAACCATATATTATGAATTATAAGTTACATTCGCATCCACTATTCGGTCGTTACTTGAGTCGGCGCTTCAAAACATGTTTGTTGACGTATAAATGTATTGCCTAGTCTCTTTCATCAGATCGGTCTTTTGGTTGCATTGGCTAGAGCATGCACTTCTACATGATATCGGAGCCAAGAGGTCTTGTGTTCAAGACCCGGCTAGCGCAATTAAATTGCAGCCCACTTTCGGTCCATGTTTAGGCCTAAGAGAGCCACACGTGAGGGAAAGTGTTGACGTATAAATGTATTGCCACAACGGCCATCGATGGTGGCAAATTAGCTACAGTAGGCCAATGTAAGGTGTCAAGAGCTAACACACCAACTCAATCAGAGAGGGAAAATAGGTTGGGAATGGACACTCGAGCGAGTCATACAATTGCTTTCATCGCCGAGGTCATCGGCGACACTCTTGTGCATGCGTCGTCGTGGTGCCTCCCATCGCCTATGTTTCCTGCTCGCTTCCTCCCTCTACCATCAACTGTTTCATGCTTGCAAGCAGGCGCTTGTAACGGTAAGTCAGTAACTAGTCAGAGTAGAAGAGAGAAATATTGCCACATGGCCAAGACTGGCCAAATACCGCGTCGAGTCAGCAAGGACACTTCTTTGGTTGAAAAGAGACAAAACTTGTCCACTATTGAGAGTTTATATCATACAATTTGTCTAGTTTTGAAGTTGACTGAGTAAATCCGCACTAGTCAACTAGTTTATCGACGGAATATGTGCTTATCTCTTGGTAAACGATTCATGGTTGTAGAGGTCAGTTATATATATATATATAACAATTAATAAAAGTATGCAAATTACCCGCAAAAAAAAGTATATAAATTGTAGACTGTGCTACGCTTAAAATAACATGAAGCTATAAATTTCGTCTTGTCACTTCTCACTGGAGACGGCAGTTTGATATATTGCATGAAGGGACAGTCCAAACCCATGAGCGCTGTATGGCGCTTCGGCCGTTGCTATATGTGCACAGTCCACACTAATTGGGCATATGCATCTATACATATTTTGGCCCCGTCTTGGGCATGGCAACGCTGCCTGTTCTTTCGTATGACCTGTCTCCTCTTCCTGTGTCTCTTGGTTGCTTCCTGCCCATGCTTCTCTTCTTGTTCTTCTCTCTCGGCAGGCTTGGTGACTTGGTCAACCAGTGAAGTACTAGTACACCAAAGAGGATAAGAAGAATCAAACTTGGTTATGCAAGTTGAGCTTTCATGAACGGATTGGATTTGATGAGGCCAGTGGGTCTTATTAAAAACCCTGAAGCCGTCGTTCCTATACACAAAACCTGGATCATTATCCACACCATTAGAATATACCTGTACTGCTCAGTCGAAACACACCCTAGTAGCAGTTGTTTTTGCCAGTAGGCTTAAACAAAATGCGGAAGAAACACCTCCTAATTCACAGGTCAACTATGTCAAAACTAGGCGGAGAAGTTTTCGCGCTGCAAATTTGGTGATGCGGTATATTTTTGTACTTACTAGTATAAGATATACTTATGCACAAACACAAATCTTTTGAATTGATGGAGCCATGGAGGTACCACATGTGCATTGCTACCGATGAGAGCAACCCCTTCCACCAAAAAAGAATTTAATGTATGTTCTCGCAAAAAAAGGGACACGTATGTATGTGGGAGCGTCTGAAACTCATTTAGATGACATATAAAATGGTCTCATTCACCTGACATAAGATGGCATCATCTGTTTGTTATCCCAGCCCGTTTCCGTTGTAGGCCCAACCAGAGTTGTTTCTGTTCCGAATGGGCCAATGCTGGCGAGTTGTGTGTTGTTTTTCCGTCATAGTTTTGTATGGCCTTTTATACTATTGGGTTTCTATATGGGCTGTTGTTCGCTGTTTACTTTTCAGTTGTGTATGGCCTTTATGCCTGTTTTAGTGGTTTCTGTGGTTCTGAACGTCTCCATGTCCGGCAGCACGTCACTGATCGATGTTGGATGTTGTCAACAGATGCTACCACACTTGGTTCATGGGAGCACTAGTGTTAGGAGGAGGGTAGGTCCGTGACAAAGAAACTTTTTTGTTTTTTTTACTTTTCCAGTTTATTCCACCTCCAGGCTTTAGGCACATCTCGATGTACCATTCTGGGAGAGGATGAAATGGTCCTGACTCCTGAGAAAGCACTAGGAAAAATTGTGACACGTTGCCGAAAACTAGTGGACAAATGGACTATTCACGCACTTTTCTGCAGCTACATAATACTACTTTAGAAAAATCATTTTGCTAATTGTCAGTTGATTAAATTTTTGTAAGGTGTATTCCGAAGTATTTTTTAACACATGTGCATTTTGAAGATAAAATGCACTTTATAAAGTGTACAACTTTAGTAGAAAATAGTGTAATATCTCCCACCTGAATGATTTAATATCGACATATCACATTACAAAAAGGGAAATATATAAGTTTGGAGCCATGACGTAGATGTAGATTTAATTATCGTAGTTCATCACATCTCAAATCAAATCAAATTAAGTGGTTGACATGCAACTAGCTCCCCCAACCCTCCGAAACCCTCCCGAACCCAGTTATAGTCGCATTGTGGCGTATGCAGTTGCGGTCAGGTTACAATGGTTGCAGTTGCATGTCTACTGGTTGACATGCAACACCCCCCCCCCCCCCCCCCACCCCCACCACCCCCCCCCCACCACCACCACCACCACCACCACCACCACCATCACCCCCGACAACTCCCCTCTCGAACCCAGTTGCAGTCGCATTGTGGCACATGCAATTGCGAGTTGGGTTACAACACTTGCAGTTGCATGTACAATTGCCTTCTCGTACCTAGTTGCAGTCGCATTGTGGAGCATGTAGTTGCGGCCGAGTTACAACATTCGCAGTTGCATGTCTAGTGGTTGACAAATGCAACTCCCCCCACCCCCGGACAACCCCGACAAACTCCCCTCTTTAACCCAGCTGCAATCGCATTGTGGCACATGCAATTGCGGTTGGGTTACAACACTTGCAGTTGCATGTACAACCGCCCTCTCGTACCTAGTTGCAGTCGCATTGTTGTGCATGCAGTTGCAGTCGGATTAGAATGGTTGCAGTTGCAGGTCTATTGGTTGACATCCAACTCCCTCCACCCCCCGACAACCCCGACATACTCCCCTCCCTAACCCAGTTGCAGTCTCATTGTGGCACATGCAATTGCGGTTGGGTTACAACACTTGTTGTTACATGTACAACCGCCCTCTCGTACCCAGCTGCAGTCGCATTGTGGCGCATGCAGTCGCGGTCGGATTAGAATGGTTGCAGTTGCATGTCTATTGGTTAACATGCAACTCCCTCCACCCCTCGACAAACTCCTCTCAACAACTCCCCTCTCGAACCCAGTTGCAGTTGCATTATGGCACGTGCAATTGCGGTTGGGTTACAACACTTGCAGTTGCATGTACAACTGCCCTCTTGTACCCAGTTGCAGTCGATTTGTGGCGCATGCAGTTGCGGTCGGGTTACAATGGTAGCAGTTGCATGTCTATTGGTTGACATGCAACTCCTCTACACCCCCCTCCCCCGCGCCAACCCTGACAAACTCCCCTCGACAACTCCCCTTTCGAACCCAGTTGAAGTTGCATTGTGGCACGTGCAACTGCGCTTGGGTTCCAACACTTGTAGTTGCATGTACAACTGCCATCTCGTACCCAATTGCAATCACACTGTGGCGCACGCAATTGCGGGCGGGTTACAATGGTTGTAGATGCATGTCTATTAGTTGTACATGCAACTGCGACCCCACAAAAAACTTGCAATTATGACCCTCTTGAAAAATTGCAGTTGCAACCGGATTTTAAAAATGCAGTTGCGACTTCATTTGAAACTTGCAATTGTGACCCCCTTAAAATGAAAAATAAAAATGAAGAAAAAATATTTATCTAGTTGTACATTTAAAATTAACTAAATCTCATCCAAATAGAATTAGTCACGAAGTGTTTACATATAAGAATGAAAAAAAAGGTAAAAAAATAGGTGAAAAGGGAAAAAGGAAAAAAAAAGGAAACCAAATGATAATAAGAACAATAAAAAAGCGCAGCCAAAAAGGAAGAAAAGATGAGTGATGGGAATGAAGAATCGAAGGGTCGCTGTCCTTGTATTAACCCGAGGTAATGTATAGAAGCCCCGTGCAGACATTAAAAAAAGCTAACAAAAAAAAAGACATGAGTGTGGATTACTGTGGTAGATGCGAGTGGATGCGAGCGTCGGCTTGGACAAACGGGCCGACGAACGAAACAACAGGCTGCGCGTGTCGCTGTTTGACCCATTTACGTAAAAAAGAAAAAAAAACTGTATGAATCACCACGCCTTAGATCGAACGGCCATGGATCTGAATGAGACCAATCTATTTCTCAGCTAGCTGAATTTTAGCAAAACCGTATGTATAACCTCTACGTACGTAGGGTTTTAATCCCTGATGGGCACCGAGTACAACTGCCTGTACTTGTCACTCCACTCCACACTGAATATTAAATTATGCATAAAGATTCCTATTCAGTTTCCATTGTTTGCTGCAATTATCTGTTTTTTTTAAATAGGTCATTTTTGAACCTCACTTTTCTTTTGTTTGCAGAAATATCAGCCATAATTAATTACTTTTGAGTGTGAAGTCTTTAATTTTAATTTCATATAATAAAAATAACATATTTAAAAAGCAATTAAAAATCATCTGTTTAGAAAGACGATACAAATAGGGAACATATACGCATGTACACTCGCCTATGCGAGCACCTCCGAGAGATTGTGTCGACAAATACTAAGATTGGTGAAGTCACCACAGGTGTGTCGTAGTCGACGGTAACGTCGTCTCCTACTGAACGAGCATTACGAAAAGCTTGAAATATATTCAGGAAAATGTGAACACATGTGCTAAATCTATTTCTGTTTCGAACACAGTACAAGTGGATTGGTACGACAACAACGAACCTAACCATCTGAGTTATGCCTAGTTCACTAATTAAATTTCATATTATATTTTTGCGGGAAAATTAAATTTCATATTGATGATAGAAAAAGTTCTAAATGAAGAGAGTGCGTGGTCACTTTTCATAGTACAATCTTGCTAAGTCTCAGTCGACTTAAACTTCGTTATGTCTCAGTTGGTGTTATATTCGTTAGATCATATATTGAGATCCATTAAAAAAAAACATTGAGATCCGTGCAAAATTTTCTTTTCATTTGTTTTTACTTGGTATGTCACTTGACTGAGACTTGATTAAATCTCAGTCAACTGAGACCTAGACACACACTTCATATTATAGGTGTGCCTTGGTGCCGTCTACTTTGCGAAAGGTTTCCACCAGGTTCTCACTGGACGATCCTTTCCGCTTGACATTTGCCACTCGATTGCCACTTTCTTTGACTTTCAGAAATTCGCTAGGCATTTTCAGGTGCTCTCCACCCTCAAACAAGCTTTCAGCATTACCTGCCAATTTTCTTTTCCACCGGAAGCAGCAGCAGCGTGCCCACCACGTCATACTCTGCCATGCATAGAGCCCGTGTACGTCCCTTGTGGTCACGTAGCGCGGCTCCGCGCCAGCGCGAACCAATTGGACGCTAGTAGCTCAGGGCATGGCCAATGCTCCATCCTGGACGGCTGCCCCAGCCCTCTACGTCATCTTTGAAGCGCCAAATCAGTTCAAACTGCTGCTCCAAAAGCAAAGTGGGATCTTGCAGAGGAACCGGGTTCTTCCCTGGCAAAAGCACAAAAGGTAGGGGAAAGCAAGGAGACATGTGCGTACGGGAGATTGGAGAAAAATTGGGTTGAGGAAAAGTGTGGGCCCGGTGAGGCAATGGATGCATTGGGTGGATGAAATTTTTAGCAACTGCTTCGTACAATTCTAAGTACGTGGATCATGGGGCACCACTATGGTGTAGCCTTGATTGTACATGCCGTCAGTGCACAGTTTAACGGCCAGCGTCGTTCTCGAAGACGCACCCTCCAGAAAAGCCACCTTGCTTACTGCCCCCGACATCGCGGGCCCCGGTGTGCTGGACGTGCCTGTCAGTGAGCGTGTATACAGATCGGTATGGGAACGTGTACGTAAGGTTAGGTTGCCGAGGGCGCAGAGACATCGCAGCGAAGAACGGCTGCTTCCGTATTTAACTCCGGTGGGGAAAAGGATCTGCACATATATGCCCCCCAAAAGTCGGATTATTCCGCTCCGGTTTCTCACGAGCTTTCTATATGTAGGAAAAATACCTGAGCCCCCCAAGTGTAGGAATATTGTGTAATTGACCTAGGGTCGTGCAAGTTTTTCTCGATATTATTTCTCTTTTTTTCCACTCTCTTCGTTTCTAAATATAAGACCTTTTAGAGATTTTAATACGGACTACATACGAATGTATATAGACATGTTTTAGAGTGTAGATTCGCTCATTTTGCTTCGTATGTAGTCCATATTGAAATATCTAAAATGCCTTATACTCCCTCCGTTCCTAAATATAAGTCTTTTAAGAGATTTCACTATAGACTACATATAGAGCAAAATGAGTGAATCTATTCTCTAAAAGGCGTCTATATACATCCGAATGTACTCTCTAGTGAAATGTCTAAAAAGACTTATATTTAGAAACGGAGGGAGTAGTATTTAGGAACGGGGGAGTATAATTACTTTGTGAACTTTTTTTGCAGCCAATTACTTTGTGAATTCAAAATGAGCAATCCTTGTATATGGCAAATTGTTCGTTTATTTGTCAGCGGGAGCACATATAGTTCATCTTTAGATTTTAGAGCTGTATGCGTGGCCAATGCCAAGAAATTGTCTTCGAACAGAGGAAAGGCAATAACTTTGAAGACAATTTAAATTCCCGAATCACCCAGAGTGTAAGGGCATCTCTAACGCCGACCCTGAAAGTGACACATTATTTGTTTGCGGACTGGCACGGATTCTTCCATGAACACGGATACGGGAGTCCGCCATCCTCAAATGCCCCCACCTTAGTTAAACTTAAATAAAATATAGACTAGTTAGCGAGTGCGGCGATTTGGTGCCCGGGCTCAGATGAGCCCGGGCGTGAACAGTACCTCGATTTGACATAGAAAAAAAGTTCAAAAATTTTCAAATTTTTTTGTGGTGCAAGATGCTCCTGTGTGTGAACTCCATACAAAAATTTATGAAGTTTGGAAATTCGAGAAGCTCGTGGCAAAAAAGACAAATTTCGAATGTCTGAGAAACTTTTGAAATCGCACTGTTCACACCTGATTTTGTTTTTTTTTTCCACGAGCTCCTCGAATATCCAAACTTCACAAAATTTTGCACGGAGTTGACGCACTGGAGCATCTTGTAGCACAAAAAAAATCAGAATTTTTTAAACTTTTTTTCTATTTCAAATTGGGGTACTGTTCACCGGGCTCATCTGAGCCCAGGCTCAGCCTTGAATTATCGCTAGTTAGCTTGCTTCCGCCAAATCTAGTAGCAGGTAGACTGCTTCCTTTTCTCATATGAAGCATTTGAAGAAAAAAAGAAGAAAATAATAATAATGAAACAGAGTGGCTAGTGGCTACCGTCGAACTTTAAACATGCTATCCATCAAATGGCATGTCAAACCCAAATAGCAACGCAGCAGCGGCCTTCCGCCATCCGGAAAGAGAGGAGAGGATTACGTGGTGGCTTTTTATTGGCCATGCAGATGTCTGAACTCCCGCAAACCTTCCTCAAGTTTGCTTCTGGTTTGTAGATATTCAGACATGCAGACTGGTTGATGCGTCTCCAACGTATCTATAATTTATAAAGTATTCATGCCATGTTTACAACAATTTTATATGATTTTGGTATGATTTTATTAGAACTAACCTGGACTGACGCTGTTTTCAGCAGAACTACCGTGATGTCGTTTTTTGTGCAGAAATAAAAGTTCTCGGAATGGGCTGAAAATTTACGGAGAATATTTTTGGAAAATATAAAAAATACTGGAACGAAAATATATCAGAGAGGAGTCCCGAGGCAACCACAAGGATGGAGGGCGCGCCCCCCTGCCTTGTTGTCGCCTCGTGGGCCCCCTTGACTTGTCCCCGACGCCAACACCTCCTATAAATACCAAAACCTCCAGAAATAAACCTAGCCGTGGAGTGTGATTGTTGGTGGAGGGGGAGTAAAAACTTTATCATTCTATTTGGGAACCGCCTATAATGTGTCTAGCAAGGAAGATAGTGAGAACTCTTGGTTGTTATGTTGACAATGAAAGCATACCTCTCAAAATTATGTTCATCTCTATTTTAAAAGTTTCGACCTCTGGCACCTCTGCAAATCCCTGCTTCCCTCTGCGAAGGGCCTATCTTTTACTTTTATTTTTGTTGAGTCAATTCCTTCTCATTCCAACCTACTCTTTAGTTGGCAAGCATCATGTGATGGGGAAAGATCTAAGCATATATGGCCATTCAAATATATTTGATCATGAATTATTATTGTTGACAATTATCTATATGATAAATAAGTTGGGAGGCGAAACACTAAGCCCCTATCTTTCTCTGTGTTCGATGGATGCTATTTGTTCTAAAAATATGCTTTGAGTGGTAGCAATCATGGAAGATTATATGATAGTTGAGTATGTGGGATTTGCTAAATCAAAGCTCTTACATAGACCCTTCCTGAAAATAAGATGAATTGCAATTGTTTGATGACTGAGAACCTAGTTTGTTAGTTTTCAAGAAAGTTTATGATCTATGCTTTAACATGTGAATAGCTTGCTACTTGATCATGAGAAGTTTTATGAGATGAGCTACTGTTTATGATTTATAATGATGCTAGAAAAAGTGATTGAAATTATCATTGATCAAACTTGTGCACTTGCTAGCATTCACACTTCATAAATTATTTCCTTTATCATTTACCTACTCGAGGACGAGCATGAATTAAGCTTGGGGATGCTGATACGTCTCCAACGTATCTATAAATTATGAAGTATTCATGCCATGTTTACAACAATTTTATATGATTTTGGTATGATTTTATTAGAACTAACCCGGACTGACGCTGTTTTCAGCAGAACTACCGTGGTGTCGTTTTTTGTGCAGAAATAAAAGTTTTCGGAATGGGCTGAAAATTTACGGAGAATATTTTTGGAAAATATAAAAAATACTGGAACGAAAAGATATAGGAGAGGAGTCCCGAGGCAACCACAAGGGTGGAGGGCGCCCCCCTAGGGCGCGCCCCCCCTGCCTTGTTGTCGCCTCGTGGGCCCCCTTGACTTGTCCCCGACGCCAACACCTCCTATAAATACAAAAACCTCCAGAAATAAACCTAGATCGGAAGTTTCACCGCCGGAAGCCTCTGTAGCCACGAAAAATCAATCGGGAGCCCATTCCGGCACCCTGCCGGAGGGGGAAACCATCACCGGTGGCCATCTTCATCATCCCGGCGGTGTCCATGATGAGGAGGGAGTAGTTCATCCTCGGGGCTGAGGGTATGTACCAGTAGCTATGTGTTTGATTTCTCTCTCTCGTGTTCTTGATTTGGCACGATCTTGATGTACCACGAGCTTTGTTATTATAGTTGGATCATATGGTGTTTCTTCCCTCTCTATCTCTTGTTGTGATGAATTGTGTCTTGCTGTTTGAGGTTCCGTTATGTTGGATTGAGCATTTGATTTGAGAACACTTGATGTATGTCTTGCGATGGGATATCTGTGGTGACAATGGGATGTTCTATCGATTCACTTGATGTATGTTTTGGCACTCAACTCGCGGATTCCCGAGGTGACATTGGGGTAATCTATGCATAGGGGTTGATGCACGTTTTCGTCCCACGTTCTTCGATAGAAACTTTGGAGTGATTCTTTGTTGCACGTTGAGGGATTGTTATGTGATCCAATTATGTTATCATTGTTGAGAGAACTTGCACTAGTGAAAGTATGAACCCTAGGCCTTGTTTCCAAGCATTGCAATACCGTTTTTGCTCACTTTTGTTACTAGTTATTTTGCTGTTTTTATATTTTCAGATTACAAAAACATATATCTACCATCCATATTACACTTGTATCACCATCTCTTCGCCGAACTAGTGCACCTATACAATTTACCATTGTATTGGGTGTGTTGGGGACACAAGAGACTCTTTGTTATTTGGTTGCAGGGTTGTTTGAGAGAGACCATCTTCATCCTACGCCTCCCACGGATTGATAAACCTTAGGTCATCCACGTGAGGAAATTTGCTACTGTCCTACAAAACTCTGCACTTGGAGGCCCAACAACATCTACAAGAAGAAGGTTGCGTAGTAGACATCACTGGTCCGCGGGCAAATAGGAGTCTGCTTTGGGTGGAAAACTACGTCCGGACAGCTCAGTCCGGACGTTTGCGGGATATTTGAGGGTCCGCATTGGAAATGCCCTAAAGCTTTTACAATGGGACATACTTGTGTGTGATGCTCATTATTTATTTAGCCGTAGTTTGAAGGATTCCAAAATGGTCTTAATTGAGTTATCTACGATCACAATGTTTCATAATTTAAAACATCGGAGAGGAAATTTTGGCTCACGTTGGTCCAGATTGGTTACTTCTTTTGTTGGATAAGGTTAATGAAGAGATGCAGTTGTTGCTTTCATTTTGGAGAGCTTGACACTTTAGGAATAGTGTGACCTTTGGGGATGAAAAATGCTTCAATTTCAGCTTATGTTCTTGTACAATCTTTGGGCGCCTTTAAGTGGAGCATCAAAGGAAACTATTCATTCATGGCCTGATAAAGGTAAACGGGTCGTTGACTAGGCGAGTTTTACTATGCTCGATTTATCATGTACATCCTTGACACGCAATATGTTGGAATAATTAAGATTAATGTCGATCAATATGTTGGAATAATTAAGATTAATGTCGATGAGAGCTTTTTGGCGGAGGAAGGTTTTTCTAGCGTATGCGTTCTGGCTAGAGATCATAAAGGAATGGTTTTTTTTAAACTTCGCGCGTTTCCGTCTATGGAGGAAGCGAAACTCTTTTAGCGGGTCTATATGTTGTGTTGGCCACGCATAACCCTATTATTTTGGAGATTTGATATTTGTTGTGATTTTTTTGTCTGGTGATGTTTTAGACAGGTTGATACTCGTTGAGTTGAAGATAAGCGTTGGGGGTCTTTCAGCTTATTCAACAATTCTCTTTGGTGAACATTAATTTGGATGCAAATATAGTTGTTGATGAGATTGCAAAATTTTGTTCAAACTCTAGGTGGGATGGGTTGTTGGTTAGGGGACAATTATGTAATGAATGTTTTTTTGCCTTTTTTCTTCTTTATATCAATATATGGTGTGATTTTGAAATCCAAATTTAAAAGCGTTGTCAAGATATATAAGAAGAAAATAACCAACATTGCTTTAGCACTCTAGCTAACCATTGTCGGCAAATTGACCTACTCATTGACTTTTTGCATGAAAAATCAAAATCATAAATCCAAACTCCTTCTACACGGCCAACCTTTAAAAAAAAGGTATAATTGATTTTATGCCCCTAGTTGGGTCACACTCGGCAGGTTTACCCCTAGTTTTCGAAAACACTCGTTTCCGCCCAAACCACTTTGCTCGTCTTATACTTTTGCCCTTTGACTGTCATTTCAAAAAAAAATTCATACTAACTCAGAAAAATGCGAATAAGATATCAAAATGTTAAGAAAAACATCACCTATATGTGCATGTGATTTGCATTCAAGAAAAAAGTGTTGGAAAATCCCCATCTCATTTTGAGCTCATATGATCTCAACACGAACAGTAAAATTTGAATTTTTTTTGTAAAAAAGTTCAAAAATTCCTATTTTTTGGTGGCAAACATTGACCAATGTTTCGAGTGCTTGCCAAGTTTCATCGGGGAATGACATTCGTGGAAGTCGTGGCCAAAAAACAAAATTAGCACTCCAAAATGTTTTTGTTTTGGAGCATCGGTTTTTTTGCCACGACTTCTACAAATGTCATTCCCTTATGAAACTTGGTAAGAACTCAAAACATTGGTCAATGTTTGCCACCAAATTTTTTATTTTTTCCGGGTTTTACTGTTCATGTTGAGATCATATGAGCTCAAACTGAGATGGGGACCTTCTAACACCTTTTGTCATGAATGCAAATGACATGCACATACAGATGATGTTTTTATGAACATTTTGATATCTTATTCATATTTTTTTGAGTTAGTATGAATTTGTTATGATTTTTTAAAAGTGACGATCAAACGGTTAAAAGGCAAAAATATAAGACGAGTAAAGTGGTTTGGGCAGAAGGAGTGCTTTCGGAAACTAGGGGTAAACCCAATGGGACACAACTAATGGCACATAATTAACTATCCCTTTTAAAAAAACACGTACCAGTAAATACACAATCTTAGAGGCCCACCCATGAAAAACTCCCAAAGAAGCAATCAAAGGACCATGCCATCATGGTCCACCCTCAGGGAAAACCCAAAATTACAAACAAGTCCCTCACTCATCTCGCCGTCTTCTTCACCTGGCCGTTGCTAGTCAGTGTCTCACTACTCGCCCGCCTCCACTCCCAGGGTCCATCCACCCCCTCTCCCTCTTCCTCTCCCGCTCCAAACCCTAACCGCACTCCTCCGCAATTCGCTGGAACCCCGAGATCCGCTCCCCCGCATGCCGTGACTGCCCCGGCGGCGCGGCAGGCCGGGCCGAGTGACCCGCGCACCCCTCCGGCGCCGTTGCAGACGGCGCCGCCATGGGCTGCGTGTGCGGCCGCCCCGCTGCCATCGACGACGGCCGGTGCGGCCAGACGCCTCCGCCGGCGGGGAAGCTCTCGGCGGCGGGAGTGGCCGTGCTGAGGAGGGAGGAGGAGGCGCGGAAGCAGGCGAGGGCGCTGGAGACGAGGCGGGCGGCCGCGATGGCCATGGCGGCGTGCCAGGTGAGGAGCCCGGTGCCGAGGGCGGTGGAGGCGGAGCAGGTGGCGGCAGGGTGGCCCCCGTGGCTCGCCTCCGTCGCCGCCGAGGCCGTGCGCGGCTGGGTGCCGCGCCGCGCCGAGTCGTTCGAGAAGCTCGACAAGGTCACGCTCTCTTCGTTTCTCCGCTGTCTGTTTCGCATTTTGCTTGTAGCTTTGGTCTCTGCTTCGGGACATCAGAACAGTAAAAATTGGAAAAAATTCTCCTGCAATTGTTGCCTCTCCCTTTCTTCTGGATTTCTGTTACAAGACGAGGAAATATGGCGATTAATTTCCCTTCTTTATTCTTTCTTGATTGCTTTAGTGGATGCTTGGGGTTTGCAAAATTGCGCTGTAACTGGGGAATTTGCCTTTTTTTAGTGGTAATTGGTAGCTGGGGACGACTGGTAACAGTAAAATTCTGTTGTGAGTGGAGAATGTCTTTTATCTTGGATGAGAAAATGTGGTAGTCTTTTCTTTCTGTTGGACTTGTTTTGTTAGTCTCAGTGGACCATGGAACCTGGAAATATCAGACATCACTAGCAATCTCTGCCATTAATGGGGCAATCCTTTCGTCTCGGGGGCTAGTTTGGATAGGCAAAAAGTAGACCCAATCTCTTTAGGTTCACATGGATCTTAGTTTAGTTCCCTTCCCATCTAAAGGAATTACGCTTATTCCCTTCCATCCCAGCAGCCCTTGCTAGATGTATATGACGACAAGGTTCGAGAGTAAGTTGTCTACTTTTCAGCTACATATTGCTGCCCCAGGGAAGACAAAAATGGGCAGTGCTAATAATGGCATCGTACTTTTCACATTGTATCAAACTTCATTAGATGGTCGAATTTGGTGGAGGCATTCCGTCTTCCATGTTGTTGGTACGTTAGGTTTGCACTATTGCTTTCAAAGGTTAGTAACAGGTTGAAAGCAATGCATTATTTTTCTAACATAAATTTTATGCTGCAATAAACGAACCTGTAAATCGTTTCATCAATGAAATCGGCCAGAAGTCCCTTTTCTTTAAAAAAATGCTGTAACTTGTTTACATAGATGCTTGCTGTACTAAGTTTTCAGTTTCCGCATATAATATCACCTGGTTTAACTTATATTTAAATATTGTGTTCAATCATTGCTCTTTTTTCCGTTATCTAGCAAAAATCATTGTCCTTTTGTATTCAGATTGGTCAGGGAACATACAGTAATGTCTACAGAGCTCGTGATCTTGAAAAACAGAAGATTGTTGCTCTAAAGAAAGTACGCTTTGATAATTTGGAGCCCGAGAGTGTGAAATTCATGGCCAGGGAAATCCTCATTTTGCGACGGCTTGATCATCCAAATATTATTAAGCTGGAGGGTCTAGTAACTTCAAGGATGTCTTGTAGCTTATATCTTGTTTTTGAGTACATGGAGCACGACCTAGCTGGCCTAGCTTCTTTTCCTGGACTAAAATTGACGGAGCCTCAGGTACATGGTATTCCAATGCAGGGGTGCTTAGTGCATTCCTCATTCAATATTTCCAAAAAAAGTCATGTTATGCAATAATTATAACCCTTATGGTTAGAACATTCAGCTAATAAGCATGATTTCTTTACAGGTTAAATGTTACATGCAACAGCTACTCCGTGGCCTTGAGCATTGTCATAGTCGTCACATTCTGCACCGTGATATTAAGGGTTCCAATCTCTTGATTGATAACCGAGGCATACTGAAGATAGCTGATTTTGGCTTAGCAAGTTTCTTTGATCCTGAACAAAGGCACCCTTTGACAAGTCGTGTGGTCACACTTTGGTATAGACCACCAGAACTTCTGCTTGGTGCCACAAATTATGGTGTTGCTGTAGATCTGTGGAGTACTGGCTGCATTCTTGCCGAGCTATATGCTGGCAAGCCTATCATGCCTGGTAGAACAGAGGTATGCTATCAAGTCCTTTCCTTACTCGAAGCAAGTGCAACAAGATAGTGTTCTCAATTTTGTTATAGTAAAACTAACTTGTGTACACTATTCTTTCTGCAGGTTGAGCAGTTGCATAAAATATTTAAACTCTGTGGTTCGCCATCAGAGGACTATTGGAGGAAGTCTAAACTTCCCCATGCAACCATTTTTAAGCCACAGCATCCATATGCAAGGCGTGTTACAGACACATTTAAAGACTTTCCTTCACCTGCTCTAGCATTAGTAGATGTTCTTCTTTCAGTAGACCCAGCCGATCGACGGACAGCGTCTTCTGCGTTGCAAAGTGAGGTATTCACATTCATTCTACTTTTCTCCAGTGTCGTAAGACAATTCTGTTTGGTTATTTCGGACGTACATATTTTACTTGACCAAGTACATCAAGCCATTTGATTTCCCAACTTACTTTTTCCCTGTAAAATATTTTAGTGGACTAGTTATTGAAGCTTGAACCGTTGAACGTAGCGAAGCTTAACCATTTCAACCTTACTTTTTTTGTTCCTTGGATAGATCAGCTTGCTTCTGATTGGATTTTTAACATTTTATGTTTAAGAGTTCGTCCTAGTTAGTTGCACTGTCTAAGACAGTAATGAAGAGCTCCTCCTACTTATTTTATGTTGTCTCTGAGAGTCACCATTTTCTACTTAGTTGCACTGTCTAGATTTTTTTTAGTTGGGTACAATTGTTTAGATCAAGGACGATAGTTATAAACATATAGTGCTACCCATTTCTGTGGCCTACTTAATGTGTATGTCTTTGTTGGAAAATGGTGTAGCTTGCAAACTGGAGCCAGCTAAAAAAAGTCACAATTAATTATGGAGTTGAATGTATAAATGCTACCTTATGATACCATCCATGGTTTTGTTTTGTTCTTATTAATTTAGAAATTTAACAATGTATTTATAATTATGTTTTTGCAGTTTTTTACAACAAAACCATATGCTTGCAATCCTTCAAGTTTGCCAAGATACCCCCCCAGCAAAGAGTATGATGCAAAACGCCGAGATGAGGAAGGTCGAAGGTACTCTCAACCAACTTATTCTCTTGAACTGAGAACATTCTTATAGAGCTCGGATGAAGGTTCTCTGACCTGATGTCATTCTTATTTTATTTTCATATAGAACTGGAAACACGGTTTTGCAATGAAATAAGGCTGTTTATTCACACTGAGCAAGTTGCACTAGCATCTTCATTACCTCATCGAATGCCTAACTTGTGGTAGCCCATACTCCAAAAGCCCATATATTTGCTTTGGTTATGAACATGAACTTACCTGTACAGTTTTTTGGGAAGAAAACCATTTAATGCCACCGGATAACTCCATAGTTCTACCTGCAACCAGATAACCGCATTCTCCTTCTAGGCCCACATTTTCTTTCTTCTAAGCCATTGCTGTTGCCATTTTGTCCTGGTGACATTTATTTGTGGACACATGAAACACAGTGGAAAAATAGTCATGGCCATTGAATGAAGAGTTTGAAATATGATGCCAATGGAATGATTAAGCACTTATGTGGGAGCATATCACGCAACTGATAGTTATTGTGTGGGAGCATATCATGCAACGGATAGTTATTATGTTCCTTTTTTGCGGGGAACAGATATTTGTTCTACCTTTTCATTACCATAAGAGACTATCTTTCCACTTGTGAAATCTATAGTTACTGTAGTACTGTGTCTGCCCAATAAACATGCTTTGAAAATTGGCTGGAAGTTAAATGAATAGTGTAGATTTGATTAAACAGAGGGTGAATTCTGTTGCTGTCATTCTTTTATTCACTTTTCTAAATACCACACTGGGATATTCTTCACCTACCTGTAAAAAGTAGGTATATTGCCCATTTTGTATGCACTCTTTTAGACTTTTACACCTTCATGACTCGTTTCATATGTTTGGTCTTTCATTGCCTATGGTTTGTTGTCTGCTTCATATTTGTTTTAATAGTTTGAACTTTAGTGAAAAAGAAATAGGCTTGTGTCACGAATCACTTTTGTTTTTAATCTCATGCTTATGCCTTTCTCTAGGCAAGGTACTGCTGGAGGAAAGCAACATCCTGAAAGACGAAGTAGAGAGTCAAAAGCAGTCCCTGCACCTGATGCAAATGCAGAACTAGTGTCATCTTTGCAGGTATAACCAACTCCTTTATTGACATCTTACTGAATATAGTCTTGTGGTTGTTGAGGTACAGTCACTGTTATCAGTGTTCTTTGAAATTATGTTTCCACTCGTAATCGTAAATAATGCTATATGATCATTCCTTGTATATATAAGCTACCCTCCTTTCTCACAAGCATGTTGTATAAAGTCTTAAACACACCAACAAGCGTGCTCAGTGCATTTTCCTCTAGATTTTTACCATCCCCTTATTGCTGTCTTCTTTTTCAGAAGAGGCAAGCCCAAGCCAATACCAAGAGCAGGAGTGAGATGTTCAATCCTTGCAAGGAAGACTCCGCATCTGGATTTCCAATCGAACCACCCAGTTCAACTCACATCATTGAATTGTCTGGAGACTCCAAACACGTCTACCCAACGAGAACCTTCCATTCTGGGCCTTTAGTTAACCCATCAAAGACTGGGACAAGCAAACATGGCGAACATCATGTACGTGCCGTTGTGGATCCCCGGAATTTCCCTGTGGTTGTATCAGCAAAATCGGATACACGTCCGGATGATAGCAATGTGACCGGGTTTACTCAAGCTGAAGCATTTGCTCATGGACGGAGGCTCTCTGAATCTATTAATGGGCACTTCAGTGGTAGCGGGAAGTACGACCAAGTATTCCACCAGAAAGATGATAAGAGTGGCGGCAGGGTGGATGGAGGAGCCATAGTAAGTAACCCCAAACTTATGCCAAACGGCGATAGCCTTTTCTTATGCCATTTCGTTCATGGTCATTGCATGGTTCCTTCAAATATCATTTGTTGCAAGTCCAATGCCAAAGCCGAAAAGTAGTTTCAAATAAATACATGGAGGGTGACATTTTAGGAGGGTATACCGTATCCATTCCTGGGTGAGAAATGTTAGGCAACAACAGTATACTTGTACTATAACGGTTCTAGCAAGGAAACTGAAGTGTTTGGCGTTTGACAGCAGGGCTACGGATCCAAAGGCAACAAGATCCACCATTCTGGGCCTCTGACCTCCTGCCCTTCGGGCAACGTTGACGAGATGCTCAAGGAGAACGACCGGCAAATCCAGGAGGTTTTCCGGCGAACCCGGGTGGAGAAGTCGAAGGTGAGGAGGGCCCATGGGCACGCCGGAGAGGCTGGCCTGAGAGACTTCGGCGCTGTCCCGGTCTTCCCTTCCAGCCGCTCCAGCTACCGAGCCGCGCCCCAGTAGTAAGTCGGGGACGTGTGGGCAGGCCGTGTAAGTTCATATAGCTTAGTGGCAAGATCACTCCGTTTTATTGCTTCTTTCCCCGCTTTAATTCCCGGGGGATACACAGCAGATTCTGTACAGGAGAAAGACTCGGCCGTGTAATATTTGCCTGATGGAATTACCACGGAGATGGAGGTGTGAGGGGGTGTCGTGAAAAGTAGTGTTGTCTGGCAGGTCTCCCTCGTTTCAGTTTCTGGTTTGCTTGTGAGGGTGGAGTGTTCCACTCGTTCAGTGTTAATTAATGACACTAGAAACCGACCTGAACTGTGATGGGCACGAGCCGGGGCCTCGGGTCAGTTTCCTTCTGGATCACTTTGGCTGATGATGCAGTCAACGTGACTTTACCTTGTACTACAAGGACTACTTTTTTTAAGTAAAAAAAATCAAGCGCCTATAGTAAATAAACTTACGAAAAACCTGACACAGACACGCCCACAAAACCGCCATCACGGAACATTGCAGCAGCGTATAGGGCACCGGCCGACCTGGCTATCGACAGGCTCCACGCACGGTAGAGAAGAGAGCACTGGTCATGGTCATCACCCATCGCACTAAATCCATTGACTCTGACCTCACGGTAGACGGCCATCAACCAAGTGAACATGACGAGCCGCAGATGGCGAGTGGCGTTGGTTTACCTGGAAAGCGACGGCCGTCCTCGACTGCGGCAATTTTCTAGTTAAATACTGCGACACTCGCAGAGAGGTGTCGGGTCATCTGGATCTGAGGACACATGCGGCGTTGCGTGTCCTCAAAGACGAAGGGGATAGCAAGCATGCAAGCAAGAGGAGAATACAGGTCCGTTTCATGCGTTGTGTATGACGATCCGAGACCGAGACAACATATGTCCACGTGTGTGCGTAAAGGTGCTTCTGGCCTTGTGCACAGTCACGCGGCCCGTGATCAACTTCTAGCCCGCCTACTGAGCTCTACCCTCATAGCGTCCTGTATGTAAACCAATGATCCAGTGGACATATGATATGAACACGAGTGGCCACTCGCCGGAACCTACCGGAAAGTGCTACCCAAACGAAGAAGACCGTCACCCTGCTGGGATAACGTTTTCGTCGCCGTCTTGCCGTGCACGAGACGGGCGCCCCGCCTCAGCGGTCAGTCAGCCCGGCGGATTCTTCCTTCCTTCCCTTCCCGTACGACAGGCGACAGCAACATCCAGCGATCAATCGATCACCTCCGTGCCAAAGCAAGCACGTATGTACGTACGAGAACAAATCGAGCTTAGCTTCGTCGATGACGGGCGCACGGCACGGTGTGCTCAAACATGCGAGACAGCGACCCCGCGAAAAAAAAAATCATCTGAGATGTCAGTGATGCGCGTGCGTACGTGTGCGACGCGAGAGTGTGGTTCAGCAGTAGAAAATCATTGTCAGAGGCCTCTCCAAAGCATCTCGAATCAAGCATTGATCGACGAGGATCGACGGTCCTCACGTGCCATTCATTGGCCGTGCCGTCGTCAACAGCCGTACCGCTAGCAGCAACAGGGGGCACGTTAAAAGACTATCACGCGATCACACTGCTCCGCGAAATGGTTTGGATGGCATGGCAACCTGTGGCGTGGCGAGCGACAGGCGGAGCCATGTACCGTCGCCCGTCAGTCAGACGCACCATCTTCTTCTGAAACGCGAATTGAAGGCCGGTTCGTTAGAGCGTAGCCGGTGTAGATCCATGGCGATGTTTACTAGTACCAGTACTAGGACGCGACGGGATGGCCAATTATTGGCTCGTTTTTGTCTACGCTCTGCCCACTCAGTCCCTAGCTGCTCGAGCTGGACAGGGAAATCCCGAACTATTAGCCAGAACCGTTCCTTAATTGCGCGAAAAGAATCGAGTCATGGCACTACTATGGTGGGTGCTGCATTTCGCAACAGAAGCTAGCTTTTATAAATAAAAACAAATTCATATTTGACCAATAGGACATCGCAATCTGATATCATGTGGGTAGATGGTTAGGAGAGTGGTTGCATTCTTAACCCACCAGGGATCAAGCCGTAGGTTTGGCACCACCACACGGTGACTACGACTATAGGCCTTAAAATTCTTGTCGATGCCAAAATTATCAGTGTTGTATTGCACTTTGCACCAACATCGATCGAGGAATGCAACAATTGAAGAACCTGCAAAAGCCTGTATAAGAGCAATTCATGTTGAATCATCGTAATAGTAGGCTACCACGTGCGATGAAGATTGACAATCGCGCCAAGCGTATCGACATGAGGATCACCCCGGCCTAGTCGGACAGCCACAATACTATAGTCAAAACATGTTGACAGACAACATGTGTAACCAGCCTGTGAAGAGCAATGGCGACAAAAACTCAGGGGCTCCTAAGCAACACCACATGAAGCGCCACCGAGAGACTGAAGCCGGAAACTTTTACTTAAGATGATACCACCATCATCACTGTCGGAAGGACGTCACCATTTCTCGAAAACCTACCACACAAAAGACGAGAGAAATGGACCCCCTCCCCTCACAACGACAGGGTGACACTGAAGGCAAAGGGGAGAGGAGATTGATTTTTTTTATGGCGAGGGTTCCGGAGGGCAGGAGACAGGGCTGCTCATCCTCGGTGACAAAAGCCACTTAAGAGAACCTACAACCGGAGTTGCCTAATCCGAGCCCCTATACGCCCGTGGGCGCACCTGCAGACAGTGACCGACAAGCTCTCAAATGACCTCATTTGCAACCACAACCCCTGCTTTTGAAACAACAAACACATGCACTTCGATTTTCAGCATGGATCCACATATGGTGTACAAGATCATTGAGAAGTTGGACTCACAGTTTAAACTTGGCAATATGCTCTGCCACTTGTTCCGGGAGGCGGACCTAAACACCGGGCTTCTCAAAATCACGCGTGCGGGCTGCCCTTTCACCCTCATCCTCGACAATCATGTTGTGCAAGATTACACAACATGCCATGAGCTGCCAAAATATATCTGCTTCCCACATCTTGTAGCTCCACAAACAACACCCCGACGAGTTTGGAGCATGCCGAATGCCTCTCCGCATCCTTCTAGCTGCTTCTTACATTGTTGCGAAGTGGATTTGTTTGTTTACATGGGAACCGAATATGGTCTTCACAAACGCCGCCCATTGAGAATAGATACCATTGGCAAGGTAGTATCTCATGTTGTAGTTGTGCCCGTTCACGGTGTAGTTGCACGACAGAGCTCCCCCATCACAAAGTCTCTTGAACAATGGAGATCGTTGGAGCACATTGATGTCATTGTTAGAACCAAGCGTGCCAAAGAAAGCATGTCTGGTCCACAAGTCTTTCGATGCCACTACTTCAAGTATGATGGTGGCTTCTTTGACGTGACCTAGGTGTAGCCCATGCAAACCTTTTGAGCAGTTCTTCCATTGTCAGTGCATGCAATCAACTGAACCCAACATACTTGGAAATCCTCTTGATGCTCCAATTGCCAACATTTTTTCTATGTCCTCCACAGTTGGCGCTCTTAGGTACTCCGGTCCAAACACCTTCACCACAGTGCGTGCAAATTGCACCGTGGTGTTCATGACCGTGGTCTCTCCCATCCCGATTTCAGTATCAATTGCATCGACGTCCTTACCGTAAGCAAGCATCCTAAGAGCAAATGTGCATTTCTGTAGAGGAGAGAAAGAAAGTTTTCCGCAACAATCCTTCTTCCTCAATTTGAAGTTGTCATCAACCTTCTCCACGACAGTCACTATGCGCAAAAACAAATCTCTGCTCATTCGGAAGCGATGTCGAAAGTGACCTTTATGGTATGTTGGGTCAATTGTGAAGTAGTCCATGTACAAAAGCCGTGCACCGGCAATCCTAACCGAGGGAATAACTCTCGACCCTTTATGGAACCCTTGACGTTCAGTACGTGCTCCTTTGCCTTCTCCATTATCTCTTGGATGCTCATCATCATCATCATCATCATCATCATCATCATCATCATCATCATCTCAACATCTTCATCGTTCGAATTCGATGAATAGATGAACTCGAATATGAATTCGTCAAGGTCCGTGTTTCCATAGCCATCATTCCGAGAGGGATCCATGGGTGACCTAGAAATGACCAAAAGAATAAAACCGTGTTTGGACATTTCATCAACACATAGACCACGAGGTATATATCCAGGGAGTTGGACGTACCGGGGCTGCGGCGACCTTGACCGGTAAAGGACGACGGTGGAGCAACAATGGTGACGAAACTACGACGACAACTGTGCAGACGAGGGAGAAAAAAAACAACTACGATGGAGCTTTTCTGTCCTGTCAGGAACAGGGCAGTCCGCGCAGACGTTTGGGACGTATACGAGGGCTCCGGTTGTAGCATATGTTCTAAGAGCATCTACAGCCGAGCGCCCAAATCGGCCTTAAACGGCCGGGCGGCCCGCCCGGCCACTGACCGATCACGAAAATCTGACCTAGACGGACGCCCCAAATGAGTTAATTGCATGGAAGTACCACACTTGAGCACGTTGTAGCGGATTGGTACCACTAGTCATATTTTTTGCAAGTCGGTACCATCTCTGCGCCTAATTGTTGCAAAATGGTCTAAACACCGTATAACACTGTGTTGACGGTGTATCTACCGTTGGGGCCCGCCTGTCAGGGGCTGACTGTTGGGGAACGAAGCATGAAAATCAAAAAATTTCCTACGAACACCCAAGATCTATCTAGGAGAAGCATAACAACGAGAAGGGAGAGCGTGTCTATGTACCCTCGTAGACCGTTAAGTGGAAGTGTATATCACGTGGTTGATGTAGTCATACTCGTCACTATCCAATTGTGATCCAAACCGATGAAGTACCGAATGGACGGCACCTCCGCGTTCAGCACACATACGGCTCAATGACGTCTCCTCCTCCTTGATCCAGCAAGCGAGGGAGGAGAAGTAGATGGGATCGCTGGCAGCACGACGGCGTGACGGTGATGGTGGTGGAGTGATTACAGTAGGGCTACGCCGAGCGCTACCGAAACAACGAAGAGGGAGGAGTTACGAAGTAACAGGAGAGAGAGGGGGGCAAGGGCTTGTGTGTCCTCTTGGGGGCACCCCCTCCCCTCTATATATAGGTGGAGGGGCGTGGTGGCCAGCCCTCCAAGCACTAGGGAGCACCAAGGGGGAGGAGTTGGACTCCTGGTCCAATTCCCTCCTTTTCCATACTCAGGAGGACTTTCCACCTCTCCCAAGCCACATGGGCCTTGAGGGACTTGTGCGCCAGGCCCAATAAGGCCAGGGCGCCTCCCCTCAGCCCATGCTGACCCTTGGGATGTGGTGGAACCCTTGGTGGACTTCCGGACTCCTCCGGAAGTTTTTGGAACCTTCTAGAAGCTTCCCGGTACAATACCGAAAAAACTAAAACTTTTTTCGGAACCCTGAAAAAACTTTCCATATATAAATCTTTACCTCCGGAGCTCCTCGCGACGTCCCGGATCCCATCCGGGACTTCGAACAACATTTGGTCACCAACATGCATATCCCAATATTACTCTAGCGTCACCGAACATTAAGCGTGCGGACCCTACGGGTTCGAGAATCATGTAGACATGACCGAGACACCTCTCCGGTCAATAATCAATTAATAGCAGAACCTGGATGCCCATATATATTAGTTCCTACATATTCCACGAAGATCTTTTATCGGTTGAACCACGATGTCAAGGATTCGGTTAATCCCGTATGCAATTCCCTTTATCCGGCGATATGTCACTTGCCCGAGATTCGATCGTCGGTACCTCCATACCTAGTTCAATCTCATTACCGACAAGTCTCTTTACTCGTTCCATAATACAAGATCTCGTGACTAACTCATTAGCCACATTGCTTGCAAACTCTTTACGATGTTATATTACCGAGAGCGCCCAGAGATATCTCACCGTCACACGGAGTGACAAATCCCAGTCTCGATCCATGCCAACCCAACAGACACCTTCGGAGATACCTATAGAGCATCTTTATGATCACCCAGTTACGACGTGACATTTGATAGCACACAAGGTATTCCTCCGGTATTCGGGAGTTGCATGATCTCATGATCTCATGGTCTTAGGAATAGCTAGTTGACATGAAGAAATCTATAGCAATAAACTCAAGTGATACGATCGAATGCTAAGCTTACGGTTGGGTCTTGTCCATCACATCATTCTCCTAATGATGTGATCCCGTTATCAAATGACAACTCATGTCTGTGGTTAGGAAACCTTAACCATCTTTGATCAATGAGCTAGTCTAGTAGAGGCTCACTAGGGACATAGTATTTGTTTATGTATTCACACATGTATTTAAGTTTCCGGTCAATACAATTCTATCATGAATAATAAACCTTTATCATGAACAAGTATGATAATAACCAATTTATTATTGCCTCTAGGGCATATTTCCAACAGTCTCCCACTTGCACTAGAGTCAATAATCTAGTTTACATAGTTATGAATCTAACACCCATGGAGTCTTGGTGCTGATCATGTTTTGCCCGTGGAAGAGGTTTAGTCAATGGGTCTGACACATTCAGATCCGTATGTACTTTGCAAAGTTCTATGTCTCCATCCTTAATATAATTACAAATGGAGTTGAAGCGGCGCTTGATGTGCTTGGTTCTCTTGTGAAACCTGGGCTCCTTGGCAATGGCAATAGCTCCAGTGTTGTCACAAAAGATAGTCATTGGATCCGATGCACTAGGTATTACACCCAGATCGGATATGAATTCCTTCATCCAGACTCCTTCATGCGCTACTTCCGAATCAGCTATATACTCTGCTTCACATGTAGATCCTGCCACAACGCTCTGCTTAGAACTGCACCAACTGACTGCTCCACCATTCAATATAAATATGTATCTGGTTTGAGACTCAGAGTCATCTGGATCTGTGTCGAAGCTAGCATCGACGTAACCCTTTACGACGAGCTCTTCATAACCCCTATAAACGAGAAACATGTCCTTAGTCCTTTTCAGGCACTTCAGGATGTTCTTGACCGCTGTTCAGCGATCTACTCCTGGATCACTTTGGTACCTCCCTGGCAGACTTATGGCAAGGCACACATCAGGTCTGGTACACAACATGGCATACATTATAGAGACTATGCCTGAGGCATAGGGAATGCCTTTCATCCTTTCTCTTTCTTCTGCCATGGTCGGGCTTTGAGTCTTACTCAACTTCACACCTTGCAATACAGGCAAGAACCCTTTCTTTGACTGATCCATTTTGAACTTCTTCAAAACTTTGTCAAGGTATGTGCTTTGTGAAAGTCATATTAAGCGTCTTGATCTATCCCTATAGATTTTGATGCCCAATATGTAAGCAGCTTCACCGAGGTCTTTCATTGAAAAACTCTTGTTCAAATATCCTATTATGCTTTCTAGAAATTCTATATCATTTCCAATCAACAATATGTCATCCACATATAATATTATAAATGCTACAGCGCTCCCACTCACTTTCTTGTAAATACAAGCTTCTCCGTAAGTTTGTATAAAACCAAAAGCTTTGATCACCTCATCAAAGCGAATATTCCAACTCCGAGATGCTTGCACCAGTCCATAGATGGATCGCTGGAGCTTGCATACTTTGTTAGCATCCTTAGGATCGACAAAACCTTCTGGTTGCATCATATACAACTCTTCCTTAAGAAACCCGTTAAGTAATTCCGTTTTGACGTCCATTTGCCAGATCTCATAATCATAAAATGTGGCAATAGCTAACATAATTCTAATAGACTTAAGCATCGCTACGGGTGAGAAAGTCTCATCGTAGTCAACCCCTTGAACTTATCGGAAACCCTTTGCGACAAGTCGTGCTTTATAGATGGTGACATTACCATCAACGTCTGTCTTCTTCTTAAAGATCCATTTATTCTCAATGGCTTGCCGATCATCGGGCAAGTCCACCAAAGTCCATACTTTGTTCTCATACATTGATCCTATCTCGGATTTCATGGCCTGAAGCCATTTGTCAGAATCCGGGCTCATCGTAGCTTCTTCATAGTTCCTAGGTTGACCGTTGTCTAACAACATGATTTCCAGGACTGGATTACCATAGCACTCTGGTGCGAAACGTACCCTGGTCGACCTACGAAGTTCAGTAGTAACTTGATCCGAAGTTTCATGATCATCATCATTAGCTTCCTCTTCGGTTGGTGTAGGCATCACTGGAACTGCTTTCTGTGATGTCCTACCTTCCAATTCGAGAGAAGGTACAATTACCTCATCAAGTTCTACTTTCCTCCCACTCACTTCTTTCGAGAGAAACTCCTTCTCTAGAAAGGACCCATTCTTGGCAACAAAGATCTTGCCCTCAGATCTGTGGTAGAAGGTATACCCAATGGTATTTTTAGGGTATTCTATTAAGACGCACTTCTCCGCTTTGGGTTCGAGCTTATTAGGCTGAAGTCTCTTGACATAAGCGTCGCATCCCCAAACTTTAAGAAACGATAGGTTAGGTTTCTTGCCAAACCACAACTCATACGGTGTCATCTCAACGGATTTAGATGGTGCCCTACTTAAAGTGAATGCGGCTATCTCTAATGCATAACCCCAAAACGATAGTGGCAAATCAGTAAGAGACATCATAGAACACACTATATCCAATAGAGTATGACTACGACGTTCAAATATACGCTGTGGTGTTCCAGGTGGCGTGAGCTGCGAAACAATTCCACATTGTCTTAAATGCATACCAAACTCGTAACTCAAATATTCACCTCCACGATCAGGTCGTAGAAACTTTAGTTCTTCTTACGATGATTCTCCACTTCACTCTGAAATTCCTTGAACTTTTCAAATGTTTCAGACTTGTGTTTCATTAAGTAAATATACTCATATCTACTCAAATCATCTGTGAAGGTAAGAAAATAACGATATCTACCGCGTGCTTCAACACTCATCGGACTGCATACATCAGTATGTATTATTTCCAATAAGTCACTAGCTCGCTCCATTGTTCCGGAGAACGGAGTTTTAGTCATCTTGCCCATGGGGCATGGTTCACATGTCTCAAATGATTCATAATCAAGAGATTCCAAAAGTCCATCAGCATGAAGTTTCTTCATGCGCTTTTCACCAATATGACCTAAGGGCAGTGCCA
This sequence comes from Thinopyrum elongatum, assembly GCA_011799875.1. Lineage (NCBI taxonomy): Eukaryota > Viridiplantae > Streptophyta > Magnoliopsida > Poales > Poaceae > Thinopyrum > Thinopyrum elongatum. The sequence goes on along the minus strand of CM022299.1, from coordinate 125,357,919 downwards.
CAAATATGTGGTAATATCATTATTAACTTTGCATCTTTTGGCATCAATATTATGAATATGTGAATCACTACGATCAAGATTCAACAAGAATAAACCATTCACAAGGGGTGCATGACCATAAAAGATATTACTCATATAAATAGAACAACCATTATTCTCTGACTTAAATGAATAACCGTCTCGCAATAAACAAGATCCTATATAATGTTCATGCTCAACGCAGGCACCAAATAACAATTATTTTGGTTTAAAACTAATCCCGAAGGTAGATGTAGAGGTAACGTGCCGACGGCGATCACATCAACCTTGGAACCATTTCTGACGCGCATCGTCACCTCGCCCTTAGCCAGTCTTCGTTTATTCCATATCTCCTATTTCGAGTTAAAAATATTAGCAACCGAACCAGTATCAAACACCCAGGCGCTACTACGAGCACTAGTAAGGTACACATCAATAAAATGTATATCAAATATACCTTTGTTGACGTTGCCAGCCTTCTTATCTGCAAAGTACTTGGGGCAGTTCCGCTTTCAGTGACCATTCCCCTTGTAGTAGAAACACTCAGTCTCAGTTTTGGGTCTAGCCTTGGGTTTCTTCACGGGAGCGGCAACTGCCTTGCCATTCTTCTTGCAGTTCCCTTTCTTTCCCTTGCCTTTCTTGAAACTAGTGGTCTTTCTAACCATCAACACTTGATGCTCCTTCTTGATTTCTACCTCCGTGGCCTTAAGCATCGTGAAGAGCTCGGGAATCATTTTCTCCATCCCTTGCATATCACTACAAAAAAAGACACATCCGTGACATTTTGGCCCGAACGAAAACTTTTTCTGTCATGCTTATGACACTTCTATGAAGATAATTGTGACAAAACCACGTATCATCATAGATGTGGTGGGCTCCTACTTCTATGACAAAAAATCATGATAGAAAATGGGCTTTTCATCCTGGGCGGGCCGGGGACGCACCTGCATGACATTCTTTGGGCCGTCCATGATGGAAAAAATCATGGTAGAAGCGAGGGCGAGGAAAATATCGGGGAGTTCCCGGTTACGGTGGGTGGTCAGGGCCGAGCGATGCATGGAGGGATTGCGCGTTTCTCTCGTACACGTACGCGTGTGTGTGCGAGGCGTTGGGCTCTAACTGAACCCGAGCGAGGTGTTCACTTACTGAACCCGAGTGATTGCACTAGCTATGTTACTGAACCCGAGCGATCGATCCCTTGGCTTTTAACTGAACCCGAGCGATTCCTTCGCTACTGCTGCTAACTGAAGTCAATCAAACCTACTGCTGCCTCTTGATGAACAGTGACCGTTGTTGGGGGTTGAATGAACATTTCCCGGTGGGGGTTGGATGAACAGGACCCCGTGGTAGTAGAGGCCGTTGCGGCTGGATGAACAGGACCCCGATCAAGAGGAGGCCGTCACACACCACCCGATCGAGCCGGTTGGGGTGGATGAACAGGACCCCATGGAGGGCTGGTTGAACAGTAGACGGTGGAGGGTGGATGAACAGGACCCCCGTGGAGGGCTGGTTGAACAGTAGCCGGTGGAGGCTGGATGAACAGGACCCCGTGGATGAACAGTAGCTGGTGGAGGCAGGAGGAAGTCGACGGTGGATGAACAGTAGCAGGTGGAGGCTGGAGGAAGTCGACGGTGGATGAACAGTAGCCCGTGGAGGCTGGAGCGAGGCAGTAGACGGTGGATGAACAGTAGGACGTGGAGTCCCATTTTGTGGTACGCCACACCCCTCCCAATGAACAGGACCCTGTTTCGACCGTAGGCGCTCCAACACAAGTCCGTTTCCTCCGTTTTGCAGTATGCCACACCCCTCCCGATCAATAGGACCCCATTTTGACCGTAGGCACTCGAACAGAAGGCCATTTCCTCTGTTCTGCGGTACGCCAGACCCTTCCCGATGAACAGGACCCCGTTTCGACCATACGCGATCGAACAGAAGACCGTTTTCCTCCGTTTTGCGGTACGCCAGACCCCGTTCCGACTGTTCCGTCCAAGCCGGTTAGCTCCCGATGAACATGACGTGTTCTGACCCAGTGGCTTCGCTTTCGATGAATAGGACGCGTTCCAACCCAGTCACTTGACTCCCGGTGAACACGACGCTGTTTCCTCCGTTCCGACCAAGCCGGTTAGCTGCCGATGAACAGGACGACGTCGCTGCCGTCCGTTGCCTCTCCATGTACACGAGCCCTGGCCGTAAGTATGCGCGCGTACATGTTCGAGACCCTGCCCGTATGTACGTATGTAGCCGTATTTACTTTCTTGCAGCATGGCTGTATGTACGTGTACACGATATATATAGACGGGACTACGTGACATGCTACGTCTGCGCCTCTACTACGACACGTGCATCTCCTTACTCAGCCACGGTTCATCGCTGCAGAGAGAGCAATCGGCCAGTATGTACGTACACGTTCGCGACCAGACAGATAACCCTACGTACGGTTCGACCCGGTGGGTCCCAGCTGTCAGGGAGGATAAGGAGGCACTTCCTTGCGTGCGAAGATATAGCTGGTGGGTCCCAGCTGTTAGGGGGGAAGAATCATTTTTTTGCCCGTAATATGGATGCACTTCCTTGCGTGCGAAGATGTAGCTGGTGGGTCCCAACTGCCAGGGGGGCAACATTTTTTTTCGCAAAATACGGCGGCCCTTCCAATGGGTCCCTGCTGTCAGGTGGAGGAGTCATTATTTTGCGTGTAATAAGGAGGCATTTTCTTGCTGCGACCGTGGACCTAGCTGTCAGCCTCTCCACGTACAGTCCTCTTCTGATGGAAGTCGTTCCTTGACCACGTTGACCACGCCGCGCTGAGAGCACCAAGGCGGTGGACGACGGCGAGGCCTAGGAAGGGAATGACCTGAAGCCAGGGAAGACTCGACAATTGTTTCCCACGCGTGCGGGAGTACGAGGGTTTACTGGTTCGGCTGCAGTGTGAGGTTGCCGTCGCCGGAGAATAACAGGAGGTCTGGGTGAGTACAGGGATGGCCAGCCAAGCGATGGGAGTAGGGTGAGGCGGTGAGGCCTGCACGGCAGCACAGCCGGCCACGGGACGCAGGAGCAGGCGGCATGGCCAGCGATGGTTTGGGCGGCTGGAGCAAGAAGACCAGAGGTTCGAGAAACACGACGGTCGTTGGATGGACATCATACGGTCACTGCAGCTAGAATCGTTTATATTGACTAAGTTGACAAATCCTGCGTCCGCGCCAACTTAGTAGGCCCACACGTCAGCCTCCAAATATGGTGGGTCCCAGCTAGCAGGGGGAGTATTCATTTTTTTGTGCGTAATAAGGAGGCACTTCCTTATGTGCGAAGATATAGCTGGTGGGTTCGAGCTGTCAGCGGGAGGAACTTTTTTTCGCGAAATACAGAGGCACTTCTGGTGGGTCCCCGCTGTTAGGTGGAGGAATTATTATTTTGCGTGTAATAAGGAGGCACTTCCTTGCGTGCGACCGTGGACCCAGCTGTCATCCTCTCCATGTACAGTCCTCTTCCAATGGATGTCGTTCGTTGACCATGTTGACCACGCCGCGCCGAGAGCACCAGGGCGGTGGACGACGGTGAGGCCTAGGAAGGGAACGACCCGGAGCCGGAGAAGACTCGACAGTTGCTTCCCACACGGAGGGGAGTATGAGGGTTAATTGGTTCGTCTATCATCGCCGAAGAATAACAGGAACTGTGGGTGCATAGAGGCATGGCCGAGCCAGCGATGGGAGTAGTGTGGGGCGGTTAGGCCTGCGCGGCAGCACAGCCGGCCACGGGAGGCATGAGCAGGCAGTACGGCCGGCGCTAGTTTGGGCGGCTGGAGCAAGAAGACCAGAGGTTGAAGAAGCAGCACAGCCATTGGATTAACAATCCAACGGTCACTGCTGCTAGAATCGTTTGTGGACTAAGTTGACAAAGCCTTTCGTACACGTCAACCTTGTAGACCCACAAGTCAGCCTCCAAATCTGTCTCAAACAGCATACAGCCCGAAATTTCTAGCCAGATTCAAATTAATTTAAAAAATAAACATACCTTACTGTAAAATCCAATGAAATTTTACCCGCACAAAAACAATGAAATTTAAAATATCAAAATCGGAAAGAAAAAAGTAATTTGGAACTAATTGCCTGTTTGCTGTATTTTTCATTTTACAGCCCATTTCTTATTACTTATAGCCCATTTTCTGGGCAAGCCGAATGCATCCCTCCTCATCTTGAAATATTTCAGACCCAGCATGGTGTAGAAAAGCAAGTAGGCCTCCGTTGGTTATTCTGCAAAAAACAAAATAGCTGGGCTAGCCATTTTCAGAAAGAAAAAACAAAACTGGGCTAGTCATGTGGTAAACATATGAAATAAAAGTCTGGGCTAGATGGGCCACAGCTCCCGCACAACCCAATTGATACCCTGCTCTGTCTCGAAAACAAAAAAATAATATTGCGTGAGCTGCTAGGTCCCGGGTGTCAGCCGCTTCTTGTGCAGTTATCTCGCTTATTGAGTACGTTGACAGTGGCGTGCGACCCATATGTCAGGAAACCATTAGGAGGAACCATTTTTTTCTTGTAATAAAGGAGGCACTTGCTTGCCTGCTGCCATGATCCTGGTGGGTCCCTACTATCATCCTCATCATGTACAGTTATCTCCTTATTCCTCTCGATTGTTGACCATGTTGACAACACCGGAGGGCGGTGCCGCGGCGAGCGAACCAAGGCAGAGGACGATGGTGAGGCCTCAGACGGGAATGAACAGGAGCGAGGGAAGATGTGCAGAGTTTTAGGTTGTGATGTGGCCGCGATGCATGCGCGACAGCACATCCAGCCGTGGGAGGCGGGAGTAGGCAGTCCCGCCGGCGCTGGTTTGGCTTTGGTGGCTGGAGGAAGAAGAGACTAAAGAAACACGATAGACGTTGAATGTCAATCCAACGGTCAAGGTTGGCACAATCGTTTGTTGACTAAGCCGACACCACGTAGCATACTTTTTTATAGGAAGAAAAGAAAAACTGGACTCGTTCGCCAGATAACATTCCCGAAACTGCCACCGTTTGATCTTGCGTCGCAACTAAAACTGCCAGGAAAATGCGTTCATTTGCCGTCCTCCTCCCAGGGAACGTTCGCCACATAAGATTCCTGAAAATCAAAGACTTGAGAAGGCGTACAGAACAAGCTAGTGTACCAGTAAAGAGACGTTGCTGAGTTTTAGAAAAAAGAGAGACGTGCTCCTGTAGCTGGTTCGAATCCAAACCTAGACTATGACTATATATAGTGCTATGCTACTCTGCAAGTAATGAAACTGACATATCCAACGTTCGCTTCTCCTCTTCTCTAGTTACTCTTCCTAGCATCAGAAGCTCCGGCCACAGCAACCATGTCCGCTGGCGGCTCGTCCACCTGCTCTTCAGCAGGCAACAACCAGATATGCGCCAAGTCGCCACCCGTACCATCCCCTGTGGGTCTCATCACACCCCCGCCGGCACACTCACCGCAGCCGGTTGCTCATCGCAACCCGCTGCCGTTGGTGTGGTGCCACTACTGCAAATCACGCAGAGTCATCTGTCGCGTCTCAACTAGAATCCTCAACCCTGGCCGAGTCTTCTACAAATGCCCGAATCATGGGCTAATAATATGTTTAAGTGTTGTTCACGTGCTTTTAGTTGCTGATTTTTTTAATAGTTTCGTTGATGATCTTCCAATTTGATTCGTGCAGAAAAGGGAAGATTCGTGTGATTTGTATTTCTGGGAAGTTGCTGATGTGGGGGAATGGAACTACACTGATTGTTTGGTTAGCCGAGGAATCCCAATACCAGCAGGTTGGGGTGTTGGAAAAGTAACTAAAGGATCGGCAGAAGAGGAAGATGCAGAGCAGAAGGTTAAAGATGTAGTTCATCTGATCATGGCCAAGCAACAGCTGCTGAACGACCTTGACAGCAATGAGGAGATGAAAGAGCTTGTGAAGATAATGGGCAAGATCATTGTGCTCTGTAGGATGATTGTCTCTTTATTTGCAGTGTATGTAGCACTCGTGATGTATTCAATGGCTATGACATGAGCACTTTGCTGAAACTAGTAATGAATGAAACCTGTTTAGCAGGCTGGGAGTAGTGTTGTGAACATTTAATGATTTCTATTAAAGGAAATCGGGGGGGGGGGGGGTATCCCCTTTTGCTCATAAATAAATAGCAGAGGCCCTTTTGCTAATAAATAAATAAATAAATTAGTAGAGTCCCTGTCGGGTCAGCTTTGTTCCCATTCGAAGATGTCGAGCAAATTGCAGTCCAACAACAAACTATGTCATCAAATACTAGTTTCACAGCCAAATATGAGTACAACTAAACAACAACGTCATCATGTTTTAGTCATCATACAATCACCAAACATAAATCAACATACATAATAAGTGATGTTCTCACAACAAAATACTAAACAACAACTTCATCAGGTTTCAGTTGTCATATCAAACTCAATTTCACATAGTAGATAAAAAGTCATCTTCTCACAGGCAAATACGACAAAAGCAATCTAATCATCATCCGCAGCAGCAGCGTCAACATCTTCGCCACGTGCATCAGTCTGAATCGTAATTCCCCCCAGTGTCATCTTCTTCTTCATCCTCAATGTCCTCGAACGTTGGCGTCTTATTGATCAACTCTCGTATGTCCACATCCCGATAGGGAATCTTTTTGCCAGCGTAATTGACGTGATGGTTCTCAAAGATATTAGGAACATCTGTGGAATCTTCTATATCAGGAGCAGTGTAAGCATCATCTTGTTGTGCAACTTCATTAAACGAATTCGTCTGCTCAAACCTTTGCAATACTCTCCAGTCATCGCTACATGCATATGTGTCTTCCAAGAAAAATATCTGTGTTGCTTGATTTGCTAAAATAAAAGGCTCGTCGGTCTGGTACGCCGCCTAGACATTGATGGATTTGAAATAATCATCAACTCTGGGTTTTGCGATCCTGGAAAACAGGTTATACCAATGATAGCACAACAGAACCACACACTGATGAACCTCGAAACTGGAGATATACTGCAACTGAACAATGTCTGTTATGTTAGCATACATTTCAGTTGTCTATTCGCCGTACTTATCCATGCTCATGATGGCACTGTTTTGTGTCTTCCTGCCTTTGTCGCGTGCAAGGGTGTTGTAGCGCACATCTCCAACAATGCAAGATTCATAATGTCTTACCCGAGTATCAAGACCCATTGCTAGTGCATAAAGGGCATCATTAACTGCCTGCCCATCCTCCCGCATCTTCTTAACCTATGGTTAGAAAATAGACAAGCTGATCATCTTACGTACTCAATATATTAAAAAACTGATAGTGCAATTCAAAAGCTTACATGGCTCTTGAACCATTTCGCAAATCCTGCCATAACCAGTTTGTCAATGTTTCTTGGATTTTGCGGCAGTAACTCCTTTTTGTAGATGCTGCACAACATAGTGATCACGTCAAACATCTAAATATATAAGAATGTGCTGCAAGTTTAGTAGATTACGATGTATAAGCTGCAGTACTTAGCACTTACTCGATATAAGGTAGAATCTCAGGACAGTTATTCAACACATACCAAACCATTTTGTCCAAATCTTTAGGTTTGTCGTCTTGTCGACTCTTCCCTGTAACTCGAACAGAACAATCGAAAACATTGAGCTTGGGATTGTCTTCACCCACCTCTTTGCTAAGCTGATCAGCTGTTTCAATGTATTTTGAGCAGAATGTCAATGCTTCTGTAGCAATGTAGGCCTCTGCAATGGAACCCTCAGGTCTAGCTCTGTTCCTAACATAGCCCTTGAAAGTGCCTAGCCGCCTTTCAATAGGGTACATCCAACCATACTGTACTGGACCTCTAAGTAGTGCCTCATCAGGTAGATGAACAACCGAATGCACCATCACATCAAAGAAGGATGGAGGATATATCTTCTCAAGGTCGCATATGATAGTTGGTATCTTGTCTCTAAGATGCTCCAAAGCATCTATCCTGATATTTCTACTGCAGAGTTCCCTGAAGAATTGTCCCAACTCTGCAACTGCTTTGTATAAGTCAGGGCGGCCCAATCCTCTAAGGATAACAGGTAAAACCCTTTGAAGTAGGATGTGGCAGTCATGAGTTTTCAACCCTTGTACCTTGTTTCCATCTGCACTGACTCTCCTTTCAGGGTTGGAAGCAAATCCATGTGGGAATCTCACATGACACAGGACCCTGCAGAATTCTTTTTTTTACCTTGTCCAAGACGAGCTGGTGCCATATCCCGTGATGCACCATCATCTTCCACCTGCAAATCCTCTCTGATACCTAGGTGTGTCAAATCAATCCTAGATTTTAAGGTATCTTTCGTCTTGCCTTCAATATTAAGAAGTGTGCCGATAATGCTGTCACATATATTTTTCTCGATGTGCATCACATCAAGATTATGCCGCAGATCCAAATCTTTCCAATACTCCAAGTCCCACAAAGTGGACCTGTGGGTAAATAATAATCTCTCTTCCGCCCTGCCATGCTTCCTTTTCCCGCTACCATTATCAGGATGGTTTCCTGGTGTAATATGCCTGACCTTCTCTAATTCCACTTGCAACTCATCGCCGGTGAGACTCTTTGGCGCATCACGGTTTTCATGCTTTGCATTGAACACATATCTTCGTTATTTTGTAGGACACGACTTGTACTTGGCAAGGAAACGGCGGTGTCCAATGTAACAGATCTTGCTAAGTATTGCGTATGATAGCGGATTCTTGTCACAGCGAACACATGCATTGTAACCATGTGTCGTTCGCCCTGACATAGTGCCCAAAGCCGGATAATCATGAATGCACCAAATTATAATAGCATGCAGAAAGAAATTAGCTGGTGGGCTGCTATATATGTCTCGAGTGAGAACACCCCTCCATAGCTATTGAAGTTCCTCCACAAGAGGCTCCATGAATAAATCAAAATCCTTTCCAGGACTTTTTGGACTTGGGATGAGCAAGACCATCATGTAGTTTGATTCTTTGGTGCAGACATTTGGTGGCATGTTGTAAGGGATAACAAGCACTGGCCACATGCTATATGTGGCGCTCTGGTGGCCAAATGGGTTGAATCCATCTGTAGCTAAGCCAAGTCTAATGCTTCTCGGGTCAGCAGCAAACTTTTTGTGTTTCTGATTGAAGCTTTTCCAGTCACTACTATGAGATGGATGGCTCATTACATTCTGATCTCTGTACTCCTGGTTCCTAGAATGCCACAGTACATCCTCTCTTGTTTCAGCATCATGAAACAACCTCTGCAATCTTGGTATAATTGGAAAATGTCTCAGAACATTATGAGGAATCCTCTTCACAGCATCGCCATCTTTCCATCTTGATGATTTGCATTTTGGGCATTCACTTAAGTTGGCATAATCCTTCCGGAACAGAACACAATTAGTCTTACAAACATGGATCATATCATATCCAATTTCAACTGCACGAAGGAAATTCTTCATTTTACCGTAGGTGTGTGGCAGCTCAGACGCATCTGGGAAAGATTTGTGGAAAGCAGCCAACATCGCATCGAATGATTTGTTGGTCATCCGCTCAGATGTCTTCACCTGAAGAAAGGTGACCATAGCTGAGAATACTGACAACTTATTTCCTGGGGTGACTGCCACGTTTCATTGTTCCAACATGCGGGCCCACCGTTTTCTTCTGCAGGTGAAAGTTCACGAAATGCGCGAGCATTTTGTAGCATTGTTTCAATGTTGGTCAAACTCTCTGGCTCCTCCACCACCACCTCCTCCTCCTCTTCCACCTGAGCATCAGGCAGATCAAGATGGTGATCTGCTGCTTCCACATAGTCAGTAACATTGACGTTCACAGCTTCACCATGATGAACCCTCCTAGTATATGTGACCGACATCCCATACAAGTGTAGATGATTTTGCATAGTTGAGTGGGGTCATGTAACTGAATTCATACAACTGCTACATGGGCAGAGCACATATGATTTCAGACCATCGTACTCAGCTCTGAAAAAGTTCATGAAGTTTTCAACCCCCTCGACATATGCAGCAGAGAATCTTCGAGAAGAAGTTATCCAAGTCTTGTCCATTTGTTAGACATGCAAATTTGTCATGGTTCAACACGGCCACCTATGGGACCATCGGCCCCTTTGTGGTTCGGCAAGGGGGAAGGGTGCGTTGCACAAAGAGCGGAGACCGTAGAGCAGCATGACAGTGATGACACGGGCAATTTTTACCCAGGTTCGGGCCGCCGCGAGGCGTAAAACCCTACTCCTGCTTTGGTGGATTGATGAAAGGACCGTGGTGGAGACGCAGCGCTCGAGCCGGGCAAGGTTGCCTCGGGACGGGAGCAGCTACACGCGTATGAGTGTACAAGGGTCCGAATCCTTTCTAAGGTTGCCACGGCCCTCCTTTTATAGGTCAAGGGGTTACCACAATTGCAAAACAATCATTATCCAGTGATTAGATATCCACAGTGCTATCATACCTAACTCTGCAGATAGGACAGGGTGCATTAAATGCACCACTTAGTGTCACATCATGTGGGAGCCCGGCAAGCCTTGTCGTGCTATTCATCCACCTTCTCGCCTGCCTGCATGACACACCTCTGGACGGGTGTCGTCTGGGGGTGATCTTCCTCAGAAACGACTGCCACGTGCCAAATAACAACCACTTAATCACTTGGGGGCTCGACACCGCACCGATAGGTGACTTGCGTTGCTGTGAGGTGGAGTAGTGGAGCCTTTGGCGGGGTGATCCGCCCTTGGCATCCCCGGCAAGCTTGCCGGGGGAGTCTTGAGACTTGTCTTCGGGGTGACCTCGACCTTGCCAGGCTCGCCTGCTCGGCAAGGGAGGTTTTTCCTTAGTGATATCTTGTTTCTTTGGTTTGTCTTGGTCTTCTTGATCCGCCCTTTGATTTCTCAAAGAGCTATATCTTCTGCTTGGCCTTGTCTTGGATGCTGTAACCTTGCTCTTGAGCCTGTGTATAGTCCGGGCAACATACACCAGGGTTTGTTGCATCGACAGGAGCCCCCGAGCCTGGTCTGAACGTGCTGCCGAGTGTCGTCGGGGTAGGCCCTATCCAGTACACAGGCGAAGAGCTTGTGGTCGCTCATCCTTGAGATTTTCTTTGCTTCTTCATTAATCTGTGCTTGAGTCAGTTTTCGGTTTTTCCGCACATCGTGCACGATGTTATGAGGGAGTTGCAAGCCATGATCCGTGGGCTACCCACGTCCCACGTTCACGGGGCGGTAACTGCCACTCCACTAGCTTCTCCGCTTCTGGCGTTCCTACCATGTTTGCTGCATGCATTGCACAGGGTTGGTGGCGGGCGCGGAGGGCGCGGAAATGTGTGCCATGGCAGAAAGCCAGATGCCATGGATTGGCGCAGGGGGTCGGCCTTGATTCCACGAGCCATTGATGGCATGGGGGAGTCGGATTGGCAGAGCGGGGCGGTTGCCTCCCCTGAGTGAGGAGCCAGCCCCCGGCCCCGTTTGCCTATAAAAGGGGACGCGGGCGAGGTGCTGGCTCACACCTATCTCCTCCTTCTTTCTTCTGATCTTGTTTCTTCATCATGGTGAGGGGAAGAGGGCGTAGCGGTACCCCAGTAGCGGCGATGAGGGCTTCTGCTCGACAGCGCCTCCCTCCTCCCATTGGGGACGCGGAAGTGGAGCCCGCCGTGAGGGGACGCGGGAGAGGACGGGGACGCAGTCGTCGCGGCGCTCGGGGTCGAGGAGGATGGGGCGGTGCGCTGATCGCACCCCCTCTGGCCGCCCAGGACCCGAACGAAGGTCACGTCGGGAACCAGCCACTGGAGTTTATTGTCAAGTTGCGAGGGCCTCCGCGCAGCCGGCTTCGGCTCCCAACTCCATTTGCAAGAGTGATGGAAGTTGAGCAGCCGCCGGAGCTGAGGCTGCACATGAGGGGTTGCTGTAATGGCAGCATGCGGGCGGATGTGGAGTTCCCTGCTCCCCATGTTATGCTTCTCCGGCATGGTTGGAAGACCTTTGCTCGTGCCCACAGCTTGGTGGCCGGGCACGTCCTCCATTTCAAGTTAATGGATGCCACCCTGCTTTCTGTCAAAGTCTTCGGACGCTCGGGTGCTCGCTTAGGGTGCTGCGCGGAGGGCTCGATCGACGACGAAAGCTCCTCCTCGAGCAATAGCGACGAGGAGGACAGTGATGGCGATGACGACGATGCCGACGGGGAGGACGATGGCTCCGACTCCAGCTGAACACCAGCCGCACCATCACCGTCAGGCGGCGGCACCACCATCTGCACCTGCATCTACTCTCCGGCAAGGCGATTTGTCGGGGAGTTGGATGTGGAGGTGTGGATGGTGTCTCCGGATCCTCCAGCAGCCTTCTGGCTGGGCCCCGACAGGCTTCCTCGTGGGCTCCGGCTTCGTTCGCCCTGCCACGTCCTGCTGGCCCTGGCGGCGGTGACCAGGGGGTCGTCTCCGCCACTCTCTTCACCATCACCTTCGCCCGCGCCCTCTCGATCTTGTCAGACTCCACCTCACGGGCTCTGACGAGGTTAGGCTGGGCTTCTGCCCAGGCACTCCTTTTGCCCTCTTCACCTTCCACCGTAGTTCCTAGGAGGAGAGGGACAAGAAGGGGATTTTGGGGCACTTATCTTTTTTCAGTCTAAAATATGCAGGCACTTGCCAAACTTTAGTCTAAAATATGTAATCTTCTTTATCCATGTTTGTGTCCTGTAAGATCTGTACTTTCTTATCCGCATATTAATGAAAAAAGAGACAAGCCTTGCCGGGTACTTGTGCATGTACTATGTCCATGCAGAGGTGGGATGCCTCTATACGTTTAAGTAAACAAGTTTTCTCCAGCAAGCTATCTTGCCAGTGCCTTTCGTTTGTTGCCGCGGGCCTTGGCCTGTCGGGCACAAAAATATGGAAAGGGACCAGCTCCTCGTCGAACCTCCTCCGTCAAAGGCCACTACAACCACCTTGACCGAAGCAACGTTCGGGACACAGGATGGGAGCACCTATGCTTCAAAGGTGATGAGGTTTTCATATGCATAAGTTTTCACCTTACAGAACAAGTATGGATAAGAAAGAACTTATCTGTTTGGCTTGTCGGGGACTGATATGTAGGCTTGTCTTCATTTCTTCTCTTTAGGACCGGGTCCACGGCAAGAACCCTGCAGCTTAGTGCAGAGGAAAACAATGCTACATATGCCTTGATCTACATGATCATGCGATGCTCATGTTATGCTTATGCATGCATGCAAGTTTTTGGGACCCCCCAGCGCTTCATTTATTTATCTATTGCTCAGGGTCTGCGCCTGGCTTTGTACAAAGGGTTACATGCAACATCGGCAAGGCTTGTACAAAAGGGTGGCTGTCGGGCAGGGCCCGACAGCCGCGCCTTACGGGTAGAACTTACGGAGATGCTCAATGTTCCATGAGTTCTGCAACTGAATGCCATCTCTGGTCTCCAGACAGACTGCGCCAGGTCTGGTGACTCGTACTACCCGGTAAGGGCCTTCCCACTTCGGCGTCAACTTGTTTGCACCCTTGGTGAACTGAACGCGCCTAAGGACAAGGTTGCCTTCCTCAAGGCTCTGGGCGTGAACCCTGCGGCTGTGATAGCGATGCAGGGCTTGTTGGTAGCATGCAGCATGCGTAGTAGCCCGGAGACGGTTCTCCTCAAGTAGAACAGCGTCGTCACGCCGGTGCTGTTCTTGCGCTACTTCATCGTAGGCAAGTACTCGAGGTGACCCGTATATGAGTTCCGTGGGGATCACTGCTTCTGCCCCATAGACTAGGGAGAAGGGAGTCTGGTCGGTAGCTCGATTTGGTGTCGTTCTGAGGGACCAAAGAACCACCGACAGCTCATCGATCCATCGCCCACCACACTTCTACAACCTATCAAATGTTCTTGTCTTGAGTCCTTGCAGCACTTCAGCGTTCGCCCTCTCAACTTGTCTGTTGCTTCTGGGATGGGCAACAGAAGTGAACGAGACCTTGCTTCTGAGGGCATGAACGTATTGCATGAAGGCGCAGCTTATGAATTGGGTGCCATTGTCGGTGATGACTCTGGCGGGTACTCCAAAGTGGCACACCAATCCTTTCAAGAACTTGATAGCTGATTGTGCGGTCACCTTTCTCACGGGCTCCACTTTTGGCCACTTTGTAAACTTGTCGATTGCGACATACAAGAATTCAAAGCCCCCGGTAGCACGGGGGAAGGGGCCCAAGATGTCGAGCCCCCAGACCAAAAATGGCCATGACAAAGGGATCATCTAGAGAGCTTGAGCAGGCTGATGGATATTCTTGGAGTGGAACTGGCAGGCTTCACATCTGGTGACTAGCTCAATTGCATCTTGGAGGGCCGTGGGCCAGTAGAAACCTTGCCAGAAAGCTTTTCCAACCAGGCCCTTGATCCAATGTGGGAGCCGCACATGCCTTTGTGTATCTCTGCCAATAGTTCCTTCCCTTCTTCTCGACAGATGCACCTCAATTTCACACCGTTGGGCCTTCTTCTGTATAATGTGTTGTCGATGAACTGATACATACTGGCCCTCCGGGCTACTCTTTCAGCTTCTTCTTGCTCTTCGGGAAGTTCTCCTGTCTGGAGGTAATTGACTATGTGCCTCGCCCAAGTTGGAGCCTGAGGCTCGACAACAAGGACCAGCAGCACCTCCTCGTTCACGGGAGCGCACGCCTCAACCACGAGGATTGATAGTTCAGCAGGAGGGTGCTGCCCATCAAGCGAAGTGGAGTTGTTCCCGCCAACCTCTCTGCCGGGGGCTTTTGGAAGCTCTGCCGGGAGAGGTTTGTCGGAATCCAGTTTCCTCCTCTTTCTAGCCATTGTTGCCGGGGATACTGAGGGCTGAGTTAGATGGAGAACAAAAGTCTTTGGTTCCACAGGAAGCTTTTGCGCAGCGCACTTTGATAGATGATCAACAATGCTATTTTCTGCACGGGGTATGTGCTCTGTTTGCAATCCGTCAAAGCGCTCCTCCAACTTTCTCACTTCCTCCACGTATGCCTCCATCAATGGACTCTGATAATCCTTGTTCACTTGCCTCACCACAAGCTGTGAGTCTCCATGAATGATTAACTTCTTGATTCCTAGTTCTGTTGCGATCCTGAGCCTGACAAGGAGTCCTTCATATTCTACAGTGTTGTTGGTTGCCTCTTCCCGAGGGAAATGCATCTGAACCACGTACTTGAGGTGCTCCCCAGTGGGTGTGACGAGAAGCATGCCAGCTCCTGCACCTTGTAGGGAGAAGGCACCATCAAAGTACACGATCCATTCCTAGGGCGCTTCCTTGCCGGGGATAACTGTCTCCGGCGTTTCTTCATCTGGAGTTGGTGTCCATTCTGCAATAAACTCCGCCAAAGCCCTGCTCTGAATAGTTGATGTGCTCTCAAACTTCAAACCAAAGCTTGATAACTTTGGAGCCCATTCTACTATTGTGCCAGTGGCCTCAGGGTTCCTTAGTATGCGTTGCAAGGGGAAACGGGTGACAATCGTGATCTCGTGGGCTTGGAAGTAGTGGCGTAGTTTCCTTGAGGCCATGATGAGGCCAAAGATCAACTTTTGCATGCCAGAGTACCTCGATCTAGCCCCTGCAGTAGGGTGCTGACAAAGTACACTGGCCGCTGCACCACCTTCTTCCCTGCCGTGATCCTGGAATTGTCTCCGTTGCCCCGCTCCTCTTCGTTCTGACTTGCACCTGATCTTGCCGGGATGAGTTCACTTTCCTCTCTGGAGGGGACGGCAGCCGCGGCTGCTCCTTCATCTACTTCTCACTGGGCCACCACCGCTGTGCTAACCACTTGATTGGTTGCCGCTAGGTACAGCAGCAATGACTCTTGAGGTTTAGGAGCGACTAGGGTGGGAACAGAGGATAAGTAGGTCTTCAAATCTTGCAGCGCAGCGTCCGCCTCCGGGGTCCACTCCACGGGCCCTGCCTTCTTCAGGATTTTGAAGAATGGCAAGGCGTGCTCGGCGGACTTGGAAATGAACCTGCTCAACGCAGCAACACATCCAGTCAAACATCTCACATCTTTGACTGTCTTGGGTGCTTGAATCTGCTCGATCGCCTTGATCTTGTCGGGGTTGGCCTCTATCCCCCGGTGGAATACGAAGAAGCCAAGTAGCTTGCCAGAAGGAACGCCAAACACACACTTCTTTGGGTTCAGCTTCAAGTTGATCTTGCGCAAATTTGCAATGGTCTCCTCCAAGTCCTGAATGAGAGTTGATTTGTGCTTGGTTTTGACCACTATGTCATCCATGTAAGCTTCAATATTCCTATGTAGCTGGGGCTCAAGACCGATTTACACTGCTCTTGCAAAAGTGGGTCCAACGCTCTTCAGCCCAAAGGGCATCCGTACAAAACAGTATGTACCGCATGGGGTTATGAACGTGGTCTTCTCTTCGTCTTCCTTGGAGCTAAAAATCTGGTGGTACCCGGAGTAGGCATCCAAGAAGGAAAGCAGGTCACACCCGGAGGTGGAATCCACAATCTGATCGATGCGTGGCAAGGGGAATGGGTCCTTCGGGCATGCTTTATTAAGATCTGTGAAATCTATGCAAAGCCTCCACTTCCCATTCACCTTGCGCACTACCACTGGATTTGCCAACCACGTTGGATGCAATACCCCTCTGACCAAACCAGCAGCTTCAAGTTTCTTGATCTCGTCGGCAATGAATTGCTGCCGCTCCAAAACTTGCTTCCGGACCTTCTACTTGACGGGCCGGGCATAAGGGAAGACAACAAGGTGGTGCTCGATTACCTCACTGGGAACACCGGGGATGTCAGATGGTTGCCAAGCAAACACATCGACATTCGCCCACAGGAAGGCAATGAGCGCGCTTTCCTATTTGTCATCTAGGGTGGAGCTGATAGTAAATGTACCATCAGCGCCACCCAGCCCTGCCGGGACCTTCTTCACAGCAGGCGCAGCAACCTTTGATCTCTTGCTAGTGGAACTCTCCGGCAAGTCATCGATAGGTGCAGCACACTCCGGAGAGGCGCGCTTCCTGGATTCCTTGCCGGTATCTTTGCCAGCTTTTCTCCCTTGCTTGTTTTCCTTGGCGGGGACCGTGGCTTCCGCGGCCTCGGCAGTGACCGCGTCCCGATACATCTTGTCCACGCATATAATTGCGTCCTTCTTGTGTGATGGGATAGAAATAACGCCCATTGGCCCTGGCATCTTCAGGGTGTTGTAGGCATAGTGGGATGCCGCCATGAACTTTGCCAGAGCAGGTCGTCCAAGTATCCCATTGTATGGCAACGGAAGCTCAACCACATCGAACACAATCTTCTCAGTCTGGTAGTTCAATTCACCTCCAAACGTCACTGGCAGCGTGATCTTCCCATTCGGACGACTCCTGCTGGGGTTGATCCCTTGAAAGGTGCCAGTAACCTTGAGCTCTTCTTCCGTTATTTGCAGTTTGCTGATGACCCTGGGAGAAATCAGATTCAACCCGGCCCCGCCGTCAACCAACATCTTTGTGACCTTGAGGTTGCGGATCGTTGGTGAAACCAACAACGGCAAGCACCCTACCGTGGTGGTACGGTCAGGGTGATCCTCTTCATCAAAGATGATGGGCGTGCGGGACCATTTGAGTGGTTTCCGAGAATCTGCCGTTGGCTCCACAACATTGACCTCGCGCGCCCACTATTTAAGCTGGCAGTGAGAGGAATGCAAGGATGCACCTCCGTCAATGCACAGGGCGTCAGTGGCCTTCTGGAACTCCTGCTCACTGGTTTCCTCTTCATCCCCTTCATCGCTCTCGTCATCGCATCCTTTCTTCCCAGGACCTCTGGCAGGCTTCCCTTGATGTTGAGGGACCTTGCCGGGGTGACTTCCTCTGCCACCTCGGCCCTTCCCGCCAATGCCATCTTGGTCTCTCTCTTTGTCACGCTTCTCGTATTCAGCCTTCTGCTTCTTGACGAGTTGCTCAACTTGAGGACACTCTTGGAGATCGTGGCCCTTGGTCCGATGGATCTTGCAGTACGGCCCGTCAGCCTTCCCAGCCTTCTCGGCCGCCGCAGCCTCCCGACAATCATTGCACGCGGCAACTTCCTTGTCGGGAGCTTCGGTCTTGGCCTTCTTGCTGGTACCAGGAATACCAGACCCTTCGACAGCCAGAACTGCCTTCTCCTTGTGCTTCTTGTTGCATTTCTTGTTCTTCTTCTTCTGATTGGTAGCATCATCATCATCGTCCTCTAAGTCAACGCCGACGCCGTCTTCTTCTCCGGGGATTCGCCTCCCCTCCTTTGTTCGGGCACACTTATCCGCCAAAGTGTATAGCTCATTCATAGTCTTGGGCAACCGGACGTTCATCTTGGAACGTATCCTGCAGTTGCGTACGTTGGACTGGAACGCAGCTATCATAGCTGCCGGGTGGATGTCCGGAATGTTCCTGTGCACCTGGCTGAATCTCTGCATATACTTCTGCAAACTCTCTCCTTCCTTCTGTGGGAGGAGCTGCAAGTCGCTGGGCCGCCTTGGTTCTTGATGGCCGCCCGTAAAGGCGCCAACAAACTCATTGCACAGGTCAGCCCAGGTCGAGATGGAGTTCTCCGGTAAGTGCATCAGCCATGACCTCACGTTTGGCCTGAGTGCCAAAGGGAAGTAGTTGGCGAATACCTTCTCATCTCTTCCTCCGGTAGCTTGAACGGCGATGGTGTAGATGCTCAAGAACTCTACCGGGTTCAGTCTTCCATCGTACTTCTCTGGTATCTCTGACTTGAACATACAGGCAGACGGCCAACAGACTTGCCGCAGCTCGCGAGTGAAGGCAGGACACCCAACCTTGAAAGGCAGGTATCTGTCTCCACTAGGTGCTCGTCGATGTCGGGACCATTGCGCCTATCAGACTGGCGGCGGGTGTCGTGGCGCCGTTCTATGGTGACGCGCGCGTCTTCCCCTCGCCTGTCTTCCAGGACCCGCCGCTGATCTCGACGGGCTCGAGGATCAGATGAAGCCATTGATACCTCGTCGGGTTCTTGATTGTGTGGCTCTGGCCGCGGCCCCTGCGTTGGCTGCCGTGGAGGGGACTGCACCATAGGAGTGACCCCTTCGGTACGGCCAGCGGCTCGGGCTATTGTTGCTGCCTGCGGAGGCCGTGACGGGCCTGCTCGCTGTGATCCTCCCGCCTCAGCGAAACCAATCAGGCTCTGAATGGTGGCTCTCCACTCATCCATTTGATCGTTCGCCGGCGGAAATCTCAACATGAGTTAGGCCCGCGCCATGGCTTCCGAAGCGGTGCTCGACATAGACGACGACACAGATTGCGGCGTCGCCTGACTTCTGACGGTGCCGGTAGTGGCAGCGCCGTGCTCTTGTCGCTGCGAGTCGGTCGCCAGGGTGGTGTGGCGATGAGGCGGATGTGCTTGGGGATTAGCGACCCCATTCGGCGCATCGTCTTGGCCAGCTTGCCCTGGGGATGGCGCGTGCCCTGCAGCCGCACCCGTAGCGGGGGCAGCTAGAAGGTTGCGATTCGCACCAGAGTGAGCGCCATCACTGTGGCTGCGTCCTTCAGCGAGGTGGAGAGGCGGAGATGGGATATTCTCCCCACCCGCACCTTGTGGAGCATGGCCGCTAGGATGCTGTTGACGCTATCCTCCCTCGGCGCCCCCCGCTCCCGCTTCGGCCACAGGGGGTACGATGATGGAGTCGCCTGCGCCGGTCACGTCCCCCGCGGCGTCCATGTCCCCGTGCGGCCCCGTAGCCCCCACGGCATCGGTGGCTGCATGTGAGGGGGTCTTTGAGGCGGACGGGTGATTTGTAGCGCCGGGCTTTTTATTGGGCGCCATGGATGATGAAGCCGTCGATGAAGAAGACAATGATGAAGATGACGCGCTGCTTACACCCTCGGGTTCGCACAAGCGCTCCCCCCTACCTGGCGCGCCAAAGATGTCGTGGTTCAACACGGCCACCTATGGGACCATCGGCCCCTTTGTGGTTCGGCAAGGGGGACGGGCGCGTTGCATAAAGAGCGGAGACCGTAGAGCAACACGATAGTGATGACACGGGCAGCTTTTACCTAGGTTCGGGCCACCGCGAGGCATAAAACCCTACTCCTGCTTTGGTGGATTTATGAAAGGACCGTGGTGGAGACGCAGAGCTCGAGCCCAGCAAGGTTGCCTCGGGACGGGAGCAGCTACGCGCGTATGAGTGTACAAGGGTCCGAATCCTTTCTAAGGTTGCCACAACCCTCCTTTTATAGGTCAAGGGGTTATCACAATGGCAAAACAGTCATTATCCAGTGATTAGATAGCCACAGTGCTATCATACCTAACTCTGCAAATAGGACAGTGTGCATTAAATGCACCGCTTAGTGTCACATCGCGTGGGAGCCCAGCAAGCCTTGCCGTGCTATTCATCCACCTTCTCGCCTGCCTGCGTGACACGCCTCTGGACAGGTGTCGTCTGTGGGTGATCTTCCTCAGAAACAGCTGCCATGTGCCAAATAACAACCACTTAATCACTTGGGGGCTTGACACCGCACTGATAGGTGACTTGCATTGCTGTGAGGTGGAGCGGTGGAGCCTTTGGCGGGGTGATCCGCCCTTGGCATCCCCGGCAAGCTTGTCGGGGGAGTCTTGAGACTTGTCTTCGGGGTGACCTCGACCTTGCCAGGCTCGCCTGCTCGGCAAGGGAGGTTTTTCCTTAGTGATATCTTGCTTCTTTGGTTTGTCTTGGTCTTCTTGATCCACCCTTTGATTTCTTAAAGAGCTATATCTTCTGCTTGGCATTGTCTTGGATGCTGTAACCTTGCTCTTGAGCCTGTGTACAGTCCGGGCAACATACACCAGGGTTTGTTGCACCAACAAAATTAGTTCTTGTACTAGATATTATAGAAAAAACATATATGCTTTTTTATGAAGTCCAGAAAAAAAATACCTAGGTCGATGTCTAAAGCTATGGCAAGATATTTGGACAAGCAGATCTAAGTAACGAAATATATGAAAAGCTAATTCAGCAAACATATTTGAGTGCTAAATTATGGCAAGCTATTTTAGCAGTCAATGAGGCCGAGCACACAACCATCGAAGGCCATCTCAGCAACAAAGATCGAGTATAAAATGGTGTCGAGCTATTTCACCTAACAGATTGGCTACTAGACCATGGCAATCTACTTCACAATAAATATATGGCAGGATATTTTAGCAACTAATTGGGCGTGGCATGCCATCTCAGCAAAGCAGATTGAGTGCAGAACAGGGCAAGGAAGCTTCTTAAGCAGAGCATACTGACTGTAAACTATTTCGGCAAACAGTGAGATTAACAGCGTCTATTAGCTAACATTCAGCGCTACTCCGACATGCACGGGGCCTCAGTCTAGAATGCGCGTACCATGGGAGAAGCTGACCGCCATGCGTCTCCACAAGAACGTCGCCAACGGTGGTGGCGTGGCTGGAGGACGGCAGTCTACGAGAGCGTACTGCGGGAGTGAGAGGATCGCCGTGCGTCCCCTCGACGAACCGCGGCGCCGATGTATCGGCACGGCAGGGAGGGCGGCTTTGGCAGGGCGAATGGAGTGGAGGGGGCTGGGGGGAGGGGGGTTTGGGGAATATTATTGGCTAGTTGGCCGAAGGGCAGTTGAATTTGGGATTTGGGGGGAATCTTTGCGCGGTGGGCGGGGGAGTTTGGCGCATGGTCGGTTTATCCAAATGCGATCCCATGTGTCTGTGAAGAGGCAAGCCGAAGCACATTCCATTTGCGTGAGCCGTGTGCAGGACCGACCGTGTGAGGGGTACAATGCGGCCGCGACAGGTGTGCTGTGAGTGTACCGCCCTTTTCCTTTTAAACTTGGTGCTTCACGCGATCCATCGATACTACTACTAGTAATCTAGTAATCCCGACTAAAACAGCGTGGCCAGGTCTTTTCCCGTGCGAATGCTGGGAGGTTGGCTTAGTTGGTTTTTTTAGGACTTTATTTTTTTTAAGACAAGGCTTAGTTGGTTTGACAGACATAGCGAGAGAAAGATGTGAGATGCGTGAATGTGTAGTGGACGTACTATTGGAGTGCCTAAGATAAATTGTGTATGTATACCTATGTGTTTATTTACTTCACATGTTAGCTTTGTCTCGGGTCAAACCTTCTAAACTTAGACCAAGTTTATACACACAAAAACGAATCATCATTCAATATATTTTCATACAATATATCTTACTATTATTGTGAAAGTTCATATACACCGGACAAGATTCATGCAAACATGACAGATTTTCATTACATTTCGAACTTTTATAGGACAGAAAAAGAAAAGAAACCCGACCCTAAACCTATTCTACAGCGGCGACCGATGTCCACTTTCCTTTGTACTTCCGCATCGGTGACGACGTCCTCCATCTGCCGTCTCCATGAACGGCGGTGGGGTTCAAGACCCGTGAAGTGAAGGTGTGGTCTCCGGCGAGGAAGAGTAGAACACGGGAGATGGACCGGCTAGTTGGCACACCATGCCCTGCCGCCTCCCATGCCCTACTCATCCTCGGAGGAGTCCCCGACCTCGGCGGTGCCGGTGGACGTGAGGTCGATGATGATGGACGTGGACGGTCCGTCGCTTCACCTGCCACATGCACCACCGAATGTTGGACGGCGGCAAGTAGGACGCGTGGCCGGCGGTGCTCCCGTCATCGGCCGCCAGCGTGGCCACCGCTTGTGCGGTCGCGTCCGCGTCCAACTACGCCGGTATTGCGTTGCGAGCGGTGAGTTGAGCAAGGGCGGCGACCTCGAGCTTCATCCCCGAAGACAAGCTCTCCCACAGAGCGTTCCTGCTCACGGTCATGATGGATGTGGTGCCAGGTAGGAGGATGCGCTATGGTGTGGAGTTTAGCTGGGCGTTTCTGCTTTAAGTAGTGCATTCCGGTGAGGCCAAGCATCCAGGTGCGTCAATAAGTCGCCGGAGTTGGTTCCTCGGGCAGCGAGCCTGCTTAATGGTGGCATACAGACGGACGACATGAATGCGGGCAGCTGGCACCGACTGGGAACGCACGCGCGCGACGGCGCAAAGGAAGAGGGGTTTTTGTGTGCCAGGGTAGTCAGCTGCGGGCGTGGCAACGTTGGACATGCCCTTTGCTCACATGCGATCCCACATGTCATTGAAAGATGACCCGGCATTGTCTCAGGTCCTGGGGATGCAGTTGGCCGCGCTAGAATACTTCGCGGACGCATCGCGGCACGCGCGCACTTCAGCGCCCCATGCATCCTCGACGAGCCGGGTGTTGATCTGCTGGTCGTGCCATAGCGGTAGCGCCACCCTCGGCACCCTGAAGCCGAGCGTGTCCAGCGGCGATGAGCGTGTCGCTCACCGTGGTCGCTGTGTCCAGAGGCGGTGCGGGAGCTGCGCCACGTTGCTGGCCCCCATGACCCACATGAACGGTTGCCGGTGGTGAGGAGGTCGTGGGCCAGCTCCTCCATTGGACTAGTCTGCGCCATGTCATCCCGACAGGTGTGCTCCACATGTCGGTTTCCCTGTTTTCCCGGCCAAATTCGAGCGTCAGTATGGCCTCATTAACACTCGGCCGACCTCTCGCTCTTCTAGTCTAGTAGTAAATGACGCGGGCGGGGAGAGGGAGGGACGTCGGTTTGCTCTCAACTGCGGTCCCACAAGCAAGCAAAAACGCAAGACGAAGCGCATTCCATTCAGTGCGCGACGTGCAGGGTCCGCCGTGCTGGGGTGCAACGCGAACGCGACAAGAGTGATGTACACCGTCTGTTGTGGTTTTGTCACGACAGATGCCCTTGAGAAAGGACTTAGGTGTGGAGCCATCGCAACGTAGGTTAGCTTAAAGGGGTTGAGCGGGACGAGAGACACGAGTTTACCCAGGTTCGGCCCCTCACAATCGAGGTAAAAGCCTACGTCCTGTTTTGAGTTGTATTGACTGGATATCGATTACAAGGGAGCGGAATCGCTTGACCTAGCTATCGATTGGTTGTTTCTTGAGTTAACCCGCCGCAGGGTCTCGCCTTTATATACATAGGTCGAGGCCCTGGGTTTACAAGAGTCTAGGTTGGGTCATACAACGTAACCGACTCTGGTTCTAAGTCCCCTTGCCTTGCTAGGCAAGCCACCATTGGGCGGCTTACAACGCCGGGTCTCGTTCCATCTTCTGGGCTTGGTCCTTCGGCGGTTTACCACGTAAGTCGCCCTTCGGGTTCCACATCTGGTTTCTTGGGCCTGCTTAGGCTTTCTCTCTGAGTAGCCAACAGTGTAACCCGGCCCCTCCTGGGCGGGTCACACCGCGGGGTTATATCCCCAACATTAGGCCCCAGAGTGACTTGAACTTGTTCATGTCAATCTTCATCTTATGGTTGGCGAGTCTTCTTCAGCTCTTCTAAATCTTGATCTTGAACAGACCTTCACAACCCGCCATGACGTCATATGAAATAAATCCAGAAAAAACTTATGACATCACAACAAATCTTTGCATTAATCAGCCATTCCAAAAATCGAGGCACCTCCTCTGTTAAGATAATTATAACGCCTCCTCGATCTTCGGGGCTGCCATTCACTGTTTCACTTTTCCTTATAAATAGGGATGGGGGGTTCCCTTTTTCACCTTTACCCCCGACTCCTCCTCTTCTTCTTCCTTGCGCCATTCATCGTGACCAGAGCTCCGCCGTGCCAGTCGATCTTCGCCAGCAACCTCATCAAAGGCCGCTGCATCAACCTGTTCGGACCAGAGATCTGCGTCGCTCGTCCGCTCTTCCGCGACACCATCAGGTATCGTTCTTCCCTTCTCTTAGATTCACACTAGGTTACCCTAGTTTACATAGTTCATCAGTCGTTCATCTGAGTTCATCCAGTTCGTATGTAAACACCCATATTTCAATCCGAAAATGATACTGGAACAACGAGGAAGCCGCTTTAGCCTCCAACTTGTATCTAGAATAAACTCCTTCCTTTTCAGAATTAGCACACAGCTTGCCAGTTCTTCCACCGCTGCATCCTAGGTTCAATATTTATTCATCTTTTTGGAACTTCCGTAGATCCGTAAATATAGCTGTAAATTGCAAAACCTGTTTATCCCACACTTAGCCAAAACTTAGCAACCTTGGATCCATAGATAGTTGACCCACCCTTCGCTTATGGCGGCTTAAACATGAATTTGCAACCTGCCAGCTCCTAGCCGGCTTAAAGAGATCATGACTTGTCTTGCCATATTTTAATTAACTTGAAAGTCGCCGCTCCCTCTTAACCAGGGTGGCTTATATTTCCTTCATGCTTTCCTCATAATGATGAATCTTTTTAACCATAACTAGCTTGCTACCACTGAATTATCGTTGCAAACACTTAGGTGGCTTGTCACTGCAATTTTAACCCGCCATACCTTACATTCCCAGGCCGCAGCTTTTTAACCCGGCCAGCCATGCCTAAGACTCCCACTTCATGCGACTGGGTGGCTACCAGAGTTTCCGAGCTCTAATTAAACGAGTATGTAGATATGGGAGTTTTGCCATCTAAAGAGGTTATTCAATGGCGGGTTCCCGGCTCTGAAACCACTCCTCAACCCAGAGAAGGTGAAGTCATTATTTTTGCGGATCATCTCCTCCGTGGCTTCTCACCACCCGGGTCAAAATTCTTCCGGGTTATTCTTCATTTCTACAAACTTCATCCTCAAGACATTGGCCCCAACTCCATCCCCAACATATGTAACTTTCAAGTCTTTTGTGAAGTATATCTTCAAGAAGAGCCCAACATTGAACTGTCCAGGGATTTCTTTTATCTAAACTGCCAGACCAAAATGACCGATGGGCCTAGTCTCGAGCTTGGAGGGATTTCCATTCAAAGGCGTAGAGACGTCAATTTCCCTGCAGCTGCACTGCCTAGTCACCCCAAGGGCTGGAATTATACTTGGTTCTATTGCAAGGACACTTCCCCAGCTGGTGAAAATCCCCTGCCCGGTTTCCACCCTTTCCGGCTCAGTCCCCACCACAAACTCCCAGACCGCCTTACTGCCGTAGAGCATGCTAAGTACTCAGCCACATTTTCAAAGATAAGGGCCTTGATGGCCAACGGCTTAACTGGAGTCGACCTGGTCCGCTGCTGGGTCGCGTGGAGAATTTTACCACTGAGCCGGCGTGGCGGCTTAATGTGCCAATACACTGGTGATACAAAGGATCCACAACGTTACAATGAAACATGCCTGACTGACAAAGAGATCAATGACTCGATGAATACACTGTTTGGGGAGTCCCTGGAAAGCTGCAGTAAAGCGGGACTGAACCCTTTCTGTACTCTTAATCCGCCTCCTCCTGTAAGAAATTTGATCAAATCTTCAACCTGCTTATCTATCTCTTGTCTTTTACATCATTTTAACTTATTGCTCGTACGTATGTAGGCTGACTCTCCCTTCTGGAAGAAGAAACTGCCAGCTGCCGTTCCAACCAAGAGGGCTAAAACTAAAGTCAATGCCCCGGGTCACCGCAAGAAGCAAACAGCAGAAGATTTACTTGCACTTGACGAGTCGGAGGTAGAACTTGACTCCCTTGGTCTTCTTTTTATGCAACTTATTGACGCTGATTCCTCTCAGGAAGAGGTAGAGACCAGCTGTGCTGATGCAGGAGAGGTAACTATTATTTCCTCTGACTCAGAACCCTTGCCAAGAGAGAAAACACGGCGAGTCATCCGGAAAGTAAGGTTTTCTCACCCTCTTGCTTATTTGGATCCCAACTTTCTTTTGAAGAAACAACAACACGAGTTCAGACATAAAACCCGGAGCGATGGCGCTGAAGAATTTGTGTCTGGCTTACCCAACATGCCAGCTCCTCGAAAGCGTCGAAATGAGGTGCCACATAACTCGACTCTCTCTCTTCCGTAAGCCGGCTTCATGCGTCTAACTCTTAACTCTTTTGATTCCTATCAGGGGACACCACCATCATCTGGTGACTCAAGTGGAACTCAAATGCCTGCCTTCATTGTTGCCCAAGGGTAAGTACTTTCATTTGTTAATAAAGGACTTGTGGTGATATACTCATAAGCCTTGCTATTTTTATCTCAGGGCCAAAGCCAAGACTGGCAAGAAGCAGAAGGTGGGCGATTCTTCCAAAGCCCTCGAAGTTTCTGAACCGAAGAAGCAAGCAACATAAATTCAAGATCCGTAAGAACCAGTGAATGATCCGCCACCACAAATTGACGCAGCACTCTTTGAGCCAATGGATACTAAGGTTAACCCGGCCGCCAGTCATGACCCGCCAAGTCCTAAACCACCAACTCCTGTGAAACCGACTGAAGAGATCTCTCCTGAGAAGAATTATGATGAGATTACTGTCACTGGGACGGCTTATACAGCACCAAGAGCCTCAACTGTGCTAACCAATCACTGTACCAAAGAAGAATCACCTTCCTTGGAGCAAGGCAAAACCAAACTGGATCTGGAGAGCTATTCCTCATTCAGTGCAAGTGATGTGTACACGGGATATATGAGCCGCCTTCAGACAAGCCGGGACGTGGAGGCCGGGTTAGTCCAATTGATGAAGCAGAAATATGAGGTATGAATATATCCAACCCCTCTTTAGCCTTGTGCATATACATATATCCATACTAGCCCCGAAGTCTGAAGTATAGGAACCATAGTGATTATGCTTGAGACTTGTGAAAATTTCCAAAGTGTAGCCCCCAAGGGTCGTCTTAACTTGATAAGATGAGCCGGGTCTTAATCATTTGAGAAAACCAAATATGCATCCCCCAAGGGCCGGCTTAACTTGATAAGATGAGCCGGGTCTTAATCATTTGAGAAAACCAAATATGCATGCCCCAAGGGCCGACTTAACTTAATGAAATGAGCCGGGTCTTAATAGAAAATGAAATGACTTGCATTAGCCCCCAAGTGGCAAGTATATTGCTTCCAATGTGCTTGGGACTTGAATAACTGTATGATAATGAAACTGTTCATTGTGTAGTGACCACTGTCTCAATCTCTTATTTCAGGAGGCGTTGAACGTGAAGGAGTCGCAGCTTGGCAACTTAAAGACGAATGTAGAACTTCAGCAGGGTGAAACCACCAAGGCCGAGTCAAAGCTGAAATCTTCATTGGAGGAAATTCAAAAAATCAAGGCAGGCTTTGATGCTGAAAGAACCGCCTGGGAGACTGACAGGGCTGCACTACTAAAAAGAGCAGAAGATGCTGAGGCTCAGCTCAAACCGGTAGTTGAAGAGTTATTCGGCTTAATGCGACATATCACTCAAATGTCAGCCGCCATCTTTGGTAAGTTTAATATACAACTCATCATCTGTTTTGATATTTTCTTTAACCTGCCTGGCGATTCATAATATATAATTTCTAACCCGCCTGGCAACTCTTGTGCAAACATTGAACAGGCCCCAGAAGCGCCAGTCTTGGTGAAAATATGCTGCTAAAGTTGAAGGCGGCTTATTCATTGACTGAGCAGTTATACGCTGGAACTTTGTGCAGTCTTGTAACTTTATCAGGTGGCAAAAAACCTCCAACCCTCATCAAGACCGTGCCAGATACTCTGTCCATGGTGCCAGCTCAAATTGAAGAACATAAATTATCAGCCGCCCGTGCAGGAGCCATTGTTGCTCTAAGCCGGGCCAAACCTTGGCAATTAGAGCTAGACCCGGAAGAAATGGCTGTCGGGTGTCCGGAACTAAAAGATGACGGGTCACTCTTTGAAGAAGAAGATTTCAATAGATGCGTCAGAGAGATGCGGCCTTTGGCCTGTAAACTTGCGAAGGAGCTGGACTTGAACAAGTATCAGCCGGCTTATGATAGCAATAATGCTAAAATTAAGCCACCATCCCATGCCGTTACAGACCTTACCCCACCAAGGCGTAAGCATATCTTTGCTCCTGATCTCGATCCTTCTGTTATAATTAGTGGTGAAGCAACATTTGAAGCTTTAACCGGCATCGACTGGACCTCGGCCAATCTCCAGATGGCCGTCGACAAAGAGCCGATACAGGATGACTTGGGGGCTTCAAGCTCAAGGCGCCATGTGGACGCAGACCCGTCTACTTGTAACCCGGATGGCACAGAGGCCGGCTCAATAGAGTGATGAAACTCCAAAAACACTTGGTTGAACATTTTTGGGCTCAGCTAAAGCCTTGTAATAGGTAGTTGAAAAACAATATCTGCTCTGCCATGCCTTCGAGCATGTTATCTCAACTTTTGCTCCAGCAGCTGAATTTTATTGCATGCTTGATTTTATCATATATATGAGCCGTGCAATGATTCTGCTCTTCACCTGAGGTCTTGTATATTCTGTAAAGACTCATCAATATGCGCACAGGCGACTTATATCCAAGAGCATGTAGCGGGTTAAAAAACCCCGAAGACTCATAATCTCATATAGTAAAAGAAATCATGCCAATGGCTATGTAGTCAAGAAGCATACTGGTGACTTAAAGTCAAAAACCAGGGCGGGTGACAACCCAAATACTCAAACATGAGTAACACAACCCGGAGCCTATATGACCCGGATATTCATGATTTGCATAAAAAGCAAAACTTGAGATCATAAAAACATCTGAAAAACCAAAAGAGAGGAATACGCGAATCTCAAATATTTGTTAGGCCGGCTTTTAAGACACGACCGAAAAAAGTTGGCTCACAATCCTCATGTTTGCTTTCAAGGCCGCATAGCCGTTTTTACCCTCTAAGCCGGCCTCCTATGACATAAATCTGTCATTTTAACCTTAACAAGTTCAGGGTCTTAAAAAAGATTGACTGTTAAGAGTACGACATGCCATATAGCGGAGTAGCACTAAACAGACAGGTGGGTTTATCCTAGCTCATTGTAAGCCGGCTCTCTCGTGACACAAAACCGCCGTTTTAACCTTGACGAGTTCATGGTCTTAAAAAAGATTGACTTGTCAAGTGTTTGGCGGGTCACCTGGCGGAGTAGCAAGTTGCAAACAGGCATGTTTAACCCATAATGTGGCATTTCATGCCGGTTAAGAGGGTATGAAGGCTATATCCGGTGGGTTGGAAGCCCCCAAGTGACCTTATGATCAATTAACAAAGACTCGAATGCACAGAAATGAAACGATAGAGGCCCCGAATTTCAGGGATGCCGGCTTTATTATATTGATCATAAAAAGATATATACATCGACAGAGGTATGTACAATGGTGAGAGCCGGTGGCTCAAGTGTAGTAAGGCCGAAGATGAGCAATGTTCCATGGCCTGTTGGTCTCCTGCTCAGAGGTGCATGATTTCTTGCGCTCACGTATATCAATGAGATAATAGGATCCATTGTTGAGATTCTTACTAACCACAAAGGCCCCTTCCCAAGGCGGGGACAGCTTATGCATGTCAGTCTGATCTTGAATCAGCCGGAGCACCAAGTCGCCCTCTTGAAACGCCCGAGTCTTGACTCTGCGGCTATGATAGCAACAGAGGTCTTGTTGATAAATTGCCGAACGGGCTGCTGCGAGATCACGTTCCTCATCCAAAGCATCAAGTGCGTTCTGATGCGTCGTCTCATTATCAGCTTCAACATAAGCCGCCACTCTTGGCGAGTCATGACGGATATCGCTGGGGAGAACTGCCTCTGCGCCATAAACCATGAAGAAAGGCGTATAGCCTATTGATCTGTTGGGGGTAGTTCTGATACCCAAAGCACTGAAGGAAGCTCTTCAATCCAACAACCCGACATGCGCTCCAAAGGAACTATAAGCCGAGGTTTAATACCTCTCAAAATTTCTTGATTAGCCTGTTCCGGTTAACCATTAGACTGTGGATGAGCTACTGAAGAAACATCAAGCCAGATATGCTCTCATTGACAGAACTCCTTCATAGCTCCTTTGGATAGATTAGTGCCATTATCAGTGATAATACTATGAGGATAACCAAAGCGGAAGATCGGCTTTTTAACAAACTGAACTGCAGTTGCCGCATCACACTTGCTAACTGGCTCTGCCTCAACCCACTTGGTAAACTTGTCAACCGCCACCAAAAGGTGGGTCTTCTTAACCTTAGACTTCTTAAACGGTCCAACCATATCAAGCCCCTAGACTGCAAATGGCCAAGTTATTGGAATCATCCGCAATTCCTGAGCCGGCACATGAGCTCGTCTGGAAATTTTTTGACACCCGTCACACTTGCTAACAATATCCTCTGCATCAGCATGAGCTGTTAACCAGTAAAACCCATGACGGAAATCTTTAGCCACCAAAGATTTTGAGCTGGCATGATGACCACAATCGCCTTCATGAATCTCTCGTAAAATTTCACGGCCCTCCTCAGGAGAAACACAGCGTTGGAACACGCCTGTCACACTGCGTCGGTGTAACTCGCCATGGAGAATGGTCATAGACTTAGACCTCCTGGTGATCTGTCTTGCCAAAGCTTCATCCTCTCGTAACTCGCCCCGGGTCATATAAGCCAAGTAGGGGAGCGTCTAGTCTGGAATAGCATGAAGAGCCGCCACCAACTGCGCCTCCGGGTCAGGGACAGCAAGGTCTTCTTCAGACGGTAACCTGACCGAAGGATTGTGTAATACATCAAGGAACACATTAGGAGGCACCAGCTTACATTGAGACCCAAGCCAGCTTAAAGCATCAGCAGCCCCGTTCTTCCGTCGATCAAGGTGATCCACCTGATAACCCTTAAAGTGACCGGCAATATTGTCAACTGCCCGGCAATAAGCTACCATGAGCGGGTCTTTAGAGTCCCACTTGCCTGAGACTTGCTGAGCCACAAGGTCCGAGTCGCCCAGGCACCTGACCTGGCTTAGATTCATCTCTTTAGCCATACGAAGGCCATGGAGTAGAGCCTCATATTCAGCTGCATTGTTAGTACAAGGAAACATTAGCCTTAAAACATAACAAAATTTGTCACCTCGTGGGGAAGTCAAAATAACTCCAGCCCCCGAGCCCTCCAACTCTCTGGACCCATCAAAGTGGATTGTCCAATATGTGTTGTCAGGCTTCTCCTTAGGTGTCTGCAACTCTATCCAATCATTGATGAAATCCACCAAAGCTTGAGACTTGATGGCAGTTCCTGGCACATACTTCAAATTATGAGGCCCAAGCTCAGTTTCCCACTTAGCAACCCAACCCGTGGCTTCCCTATTTTGAATAATATCTCCTAAAGGAGCAGAGCTGACCACGGTAATAGGATGACCAAGAAAATAATGCTTCAGCTTGCGGCTTGCCATGAACACCCCAAAGACTAGTTTCTGCCAATGTGGATATCGTTGCTTAGACTCAGTCAACACCTCACTGACATAATAAGCCGGCCGCTGAACAGGGTACTCCTTACCCGCCTCCTTGCGCTCCATAACAACTGCCACACTGACCGCCTTATTATTAGCAGCCACGTACATGAGCAAAGGCTCTTTGTCAATAGGAGCAGCTAGGAGGGGCGGCTCAGCCAACTGTGTCTTGAGCGCCTCAAATGCCTCATTGGCAGCGTCACTCCATACAAAGTGATCTATTTTCTTCAACATCTGATATAAAGGAATCACCTTCTTTCCTAGGCGGCTTATGAATCGGCTTAGAGCTGCAATGCGACCCGCCAAACGTTGAACGTCATTGATGCACGCCGGCTTAGAAAGCGAAGTGATAGCCTTTATCTTCTCCAGGTTAGCTTCGATGCCCTGTTCTAAAACCAGAAAACCCAACAATTTACCTTCAGGCACACCAAAGACACACTTGGCCGGGTTAAGCATCATTTTGTAGACCCGGAGATTGTCAAAAGTTCCCTTCAAATCATCCAGGAGAGTCTCCTTTTCCCTGGACTTAACCACGATATCATCCACATAAGCATGAACATTGCGCCCAATCTGATTGTGAAAACAATTCTGAACACAGCGCTGATAAGTCGCCTGGGCACTCTTGAGCCCAAAAGGCATAGAAACATAGCAGAAAACCCCAAAAGGTGTGATAAAAGATGTCTTCTCTTGGCCTTTGACTGCCATCTTAATCTAATGATAACCAGAATAAGCATCCAGGAAGTATAAGCTCTCCCAACCCGCGTTGCATCAATGATCTGGTTAATACGGGGGAAAGCAAACGGATTAGCTGGACAAGCCTTGTTAAGATCTATGTAATCAGCACACATACGCCACGTGCCATTCTTCTTGAGTACAAGCACATGATTAGCCAACCACTCAGGGTGAAAATCCTCCAAGATAAACCTAGCCGCTAAGAGCCGGGCTACCTCTTCTCTAATAGCCTTACGTCGTTCTTCATTGAAACGACGGAGAAACTGCTTGACTGGTTTAAACTTAGGATCCGCATTAAGAGTGTGCTCAGCGAATTCTCTCGGTACACCTGGCATGTCAAAAGGCTTCCATGCAAAGATATCCTGATTCTCACGGATGAACTCGATGAGCGCGCTTTCCTATTTAGGATCCATATTAGCCCCCACTGTGAACTGCTGTGATGAGTCACCAGGGACAAAGTCAACCTGTTTGGTATCACTAGCTGACTTAAATTTCAATAAATGGTCTTGCTCAGTGGTGGGCTTCTTCAGAGGGGTCATATCAGCCGGGTCAACATTGTCCTTATAGAATTTCAGCTCTTCGGTGGCGCAAGCCGACTCTGCATAAGCTGGATCTCCTTCCTTGCATTCTAAAGCGATTTTCCGATCACCATGGACCGTAATTTTACCCTTTCGCCCTGGCATCTTGAGCTGTAAATAAACATAGCAAGGGCGAGCCATGAACTTAGCATAATCCGGCCGCCCAAACAAGGCATGATACGGACTCTTGATTTTGACCACCTCAAACCACAATGTCTCTGCTCTGTAATCATAGTCATCACCAAAGGCCACTTCCAGGGCAATCTTTCCGACAGGATACGCCGACTTACCACGCACCACAGCATGGAAGACTATGGAAGACGGCTTAAGGTCCTTGTCAGTTAAATTCATCCGATGAAAAGTGTCGTAATACAAGATGTTGATGCTGCTGCCCCCATCCATGAGTACTTTAGTGAATTTGTAACCACCAACCTGAGGATCCACTACCAGGGCTAACTGAACGGGGTTATCAACACATGGCGGGTGTTCCTCCCGACTCCATGTGATCAGATGCTCTGACCATCGTAAGTATCGAGGGATTGCCGGCTCAACAATACTGACCGCACGCTTATGAACCTTCTGATCTCGCTTGCAGAGACTTGTAGTGAAAATGTGGTACTGACCCTCGTTGAGCTGCTTAGGATTACTCTGGTATCCTGATTGATTATTTTGCTACTGGTTGCCCTGACCCGGGTGCTGATTATGACCACCATGGTTACCTTGACCTTGATAGCCAGAGTTTGAGCCGCCGCCACCAAAGCCGGGCCCCTGAGAGCCGGAACCTGACCCGCCAGATGGCCCATTGTCATTACCATGATTCTGTCCAAGACGGTAATTCCTGTACTCTCTCATGATGAAGCAATCCCTCCAGGCATGAGTAGCCGGCTTATTAGGCAGACTATGTTTCGGACAAGGGTCATTGGGCATTGCTTCAAGATCAAAAGACTTGCCTCCAAAGGACGGCTTACCAATACCGTTTCGGCGCTAATTTTTGTACCCGGCGTTGGTGTTAGCTACTAGATCCGTCCCGCCATCGGGGTGTTTGCGCTTACCACCGTCACCCTAGTTGTTGCCATTATGCCCCGCCGCATTCTACTGCTGACCCTTACCATTGCCACTCTTCTTGCCCTTGTTGGATTTCTCCTCATCAGACCCATGGTCCTTGGTGTTGTTGGAGTCAGCATATTTAATGAGAGCCGCCATGAGCTCACCCATATCATTGCAATGATGCTTAAGCTGCCGAAGCTTC
Source organism: Thinopyrum elongatum (assembly GCA_011799875.1). Classification (NCBI taxonomy): domain Eukaryota; kingdom Viridiplantae; phylum Streptophyta; class Magnoliopsida; order Poales; family Poaceae; genus Thinopyrum; species Thinopyrum elongatum. Next base: position 125,323,216 of record CM022299.1, on the reverse strand, counting down.
TGCTTAAGGGGGGTAAAGTGACAGTTCTTCTCCAAAACTAGAACCGCTTGATTCGCCGCAATACTATCTGATGAGTGAATAATCTCTGAGACCCACCGAACCCAATGGTGAGCCGACTCATCCTCACGCTGTGCATAGTTATCAAGATCGATAATTGTCAGAGGCTTATTGCATGTCCCTTTAAAGTTCTTAATGAACCGCGCTTTCAACTCTGCCCATGAATTGATGGAATTAGGGGGTAATCCTTTTAACCATGTGCGAGGAGGTCCGTCCAACATCATAGTAAAGTACTTGGCACAGACCGCATCATTGACGTCCAACATCTCCATGGCTAACTCATAACTCTCAATCCAAGCCTCAGGAGGAAGATCAGCTGTGTAATTAGGCACCTTGCGGGGACCCTTAAAGTCTTTAGGCAGACGCTCATTATGCAAAGCCGGTACTAGACACGGCACTCCCACCATCCTAGAGATTGTCCCAGCTCCCATCGAGGTTGAAGGGGTCGTCGAAGGCTGCTGATAAGCCCCCAACTGAGCCGCCGCTGCCGCCTCACTACGAGCTCTGGCTTCATCTATGATCGTCTGAGCATTGACCAACAGGTTATCATCACGGGGTGGGTTATTGTGATGCCCCCGGCCCGATCGTGCACTAATCATACACGCAAATGCACACGATCAAGCCTAAGGACTCACGGGAAGATATCACTACACAACTCTAAAACATAAATAAAGTCATACAAGCTTTATATTACAAGCCAGGGGCCTCGAGGGCTCGAATACATAAGCTTGCGAACAAGCGTCAGCGGAAGCATCAGATATCTGAGTACAGATATTAAATAGAAACAGAAAGGCCTTTAGAAAGGCGGGGCAAAATAAAACACTACGATCGAAAGGCGAAGGCCTCCTGCCTGGGACCCTCCGATCCTACTCCTGGTCGTCAGTCAACTCGTAGTAGTATCCATCCTCTGGGTAGTAGTAGTAGCGATCGTCGGGGCATCTGTCTCAGGGGGCTCCGTCCTCTGGTCACGTCAAACTGATATGGGGAGAAAAAGGAAAACAAAGCAACCGTGAGTACTCAGAAGTACTCAGCAAGCAAGGGTCTACACTACATATGCAACATTATCAAGGGGAGGCTGTATATGTGGACTGGGCTGCAGAAATGCCAGAATAGAGAGAAGGCCTAGTCCTATCGAAGACTAGCATCTTCAGCGGTCTTGCAGCAGTAGAAGAGAGTAGAACAATACCATATAATGTAGCAGTAATAATATCAACCTCACCCAGAGATCCTTTCTCGACTCCCTGCGAGAAAGCAATCCCAGAGCCATAAAGTCATCAAACTGTTAACGTCTCAAGGGTCCAGTTCTAGTTGTATCGATCGGGATACAACTCCGAGTGTCCTTTACCGTAGGACCGGCTATCGATAGAAGTGTTCTTCCCTGCAGGGGTGCACCAACTTACCCAACACGCTCGATTAACTTCGGCCGGACACACTTTCCTGGGTCATGCCCGGCCTCGGCCAAACGACACATCGCAACCCTACCTACAGCTCAGCAGAGAGGTCCCCGTCGGTCTATATCCTAAGCGCTCAGGGGTCATGGGCCATCGCCCTGTGCACTCCGGGTCGTTGCGAGCAGAGCGAATCACGGTACCACCCCTCAGGATGGCGCCGGCCCAGCCCGGCCGCAGTGCTGAACTGGACGTCTGACAGAGCTTTCGGCTGATGCATACGATGCAGAACGCCCATACTATGCCCACGTGATGGTTAGTGCTATCAGACCAGAGGCCTGCTCGGATCAAATATCCAAATCGCTAGGACTAGGGGCTTGCGGTAACGAGCAGAGACTCACGAAAGATGTGACCCCGTCGCCCCATCTCGAGGACTTGCGGCAAGGCTTAAGAATGCCCGGCCGCGCCTCGTATTCACCACTCGGGCACCACACTGGCAACCCGCCTTCACATCACACGCGGGTACCCCTCAGGGTCGACCCGCCTTTCCAAGTAACATTGTAAAGTCCAAGTATCCGTGTGTCCATAACATCAGGGAATCCGAGGTATCACCCTCATTGAATTCCCACTCGATGTATCCGTCAAGGTGAACTAGGAGGAATCACCCTCACTGGGTCCACACTTGAGGTGTTGTACGACAGCGTCGTTATCGGAAGCGGTGAAGGAGGAATCACCCTCGATGACCACGACCGAATAACTACTCTACAGAGTTAACATCAGAAGTGCTACATGAGGTTTCACCCTCGACACTCGATAGTAACGCTGCAGTGTCGTTACAACTAAGGGGGGTGATGTGCGGTGTCGGGTCCTGGTCTTCAATCCCGTTGATCGGGTCTTCTGACGATCCAGCGCGGCAGTCGGGGTAAGTGGGGTCACTGATAGGTCTCTACCCAGCCTAGACTAAACAGTTTAGGATATGCAGGTAAATATCAACAGCAGGCTACAATAAACAGGCTATGCATCAGAATAGGTAAAGCAGTAGCAACAGCAATTCTAATGCAAGCATGGGAAATTAGAATGGGCGATATCGGGATGATCAAAGGGGGGGCTTGCCTGGTTGCTCGGCGGCAAGGGCAAGGTCGTCTATGGTGTCTTCGGGATCCGGAGCTGCGTCGGTCTCGGGGACGACGTCGGGGTCGGGGGCTATCGAGAGAGAAGAGGGGGAGGAAACAGTATAAATATAGAGCAAACATGAGCATGACAAATACGATACACGGTGCTAGGGGTAGTCTAACGCAGCATCACACGTAACAGACGGAGCGGGAGAATATCTGACGATATTTCCCGGGTCTTTGGAATTATCGGACAGAGGATAAGAGGGGAACGGTTGCAAGTTCGGATAGTTAGAGACGCGTGACGGACGAACGGACCGCGCATTCAGATTCGTCTCGTCGTTCTGAGCAACTTTCATGTAGAAAGTATTTTCATCCGAGTTACGGTTTATTTAATATGATTTTCTAAAGTTTTTATTAATTTTCTGAATTTATTTTTATTATTTAATTTAACATTATCCGAAACAGTGTTTGCTGATGTCAGCATGACATCATGCTGATGTCAGCAAGGTTAATTAGGTTAACTAATTAATTAGCTCTAATTAACCAGGGTTACTTAAGTTAATTAACATTTAATTAATCTAATTAATTAAATTAGACTAATCTAAACAGTGTTAATTAACTAATTATTTATTTATTTTAGTTATTTTATTTATTTTTATTTATTTTATTTTTTTAGCTAGCACATGGCTAGGGCGGACACGTCCGGACGCGCACCCAAATGGGGCCGGACATGTCCGGAGCGTGCCCATTTGGGACCGGACATGTCCGGTGCCCAAATGGCATGCGCGGGCGCGGACGGGCGAGGCCGCGGCAGCGCGCGGCCAGGGGGTGAGCGGGCGCCCAGGGGCGCGGTCGCCGCGGCTGGGCGCGCGGCCGGCGCGGTCCGCGTGGGGCGAGGCGGCGGTGACCACCGGGGTGCTGGGCGAGCGGGGACCGGAGCGCGACGGAGAGGGGGGGGAGGGAAGAGGAGAGCGGGCGGCGGCGCGGGCCGTGCTACGTTGGGGCCGAGTCGAGGCTGGTCGGCGACGGGGGCGAGGAGGTGGCGCAGGTGTGGGGAGGAGGAGGCGAGGCAGTCGGCGGGGAGGCGGCGGCGAGGACGGTGGCGACCGGCGAGGGAGAGGCAGGAGGCGGCGTCGGGCGAGGCAGATCGGCGCGGGGAGGCCGTCGGTGAAGGGAGGAACGAGGAGGACGGCGAGGTGGTGGCTGGGGAGGCCGTTAGAACTGGCGTGCGGCAGGGCCGGCAACTCGTGCGCTTCGCCTTAGTTGCGTCTGCGGCTGTCCTGAACTCTCCTGCTTGGGGCTTTCCTTTTTAGAATAATAAGGACCCTCTCCTCTTCTTGGATCTTTGGGGCGGCGCGGTCTCCGGCGACTTTTGGATCTCGGGCGGCGGCGGCCTCCTCCGTCCTGATCCAATCGGACAGAGGAGATGGGGGGGAGTGGGGAGGGTGGGGGTGGGGCTAGGGTTCGGTCGTGGGGGGGATATGGGGATGGGGTGGGCCGGCCAGGGAGGCCGTGCCCAGTTTGGCCCCGGGGGGGGGGGGGAAAGAGGGGGGGTTTGCTCCTTTTTTTATTTTTTCTGTTTTGCTTTTCTTTTATCTTTTTCTTTTTATTTAACCACAGCTCCTGTTTAGCAAATAGTTAGGGCTCTATATGAGTTTTGTAAAACTTAGGAATTACTCCAACAAATACTAGGCAGTACCTACCACTACCAAAAATTGGTTTGGAGAAAATAGGAGCTCCCACAATTTTTATAATAATTAATATGCATTAATCATTACTGTTTTAATAATGTTAGAGTCACTTAATTAATTGATTATTTGTTGGTTACAATTTTAGACTTGCCTCTGCAACATTTGTTGTTTATCAAACATTTCAGTTTCTGTGTTTGAACAACTTTTATTTTCCACTTTCATTTAAATTGAAGTTTGACTTAGGGGTTGAAATGCAATATGATGCAAATAATGATCATGCACTGTTAATCATGCTGACTTGGCATAATCAAAAGGGTGATTACTGTAGTTAACCACCGGGGGTGTTACAGTTATGATCACGGGGCGGGTTAATATCACGGGCGGGTCACGATGCCATTCGCTGCTGGAGACCGCTGGCAACTCAATGTGCCGGCTGTAACTGTGACTATGGCGAGGTGTCAGATGAACACGGTCACGTCTGTACGAGTAAGCCGCCTGCTGTGCAACAGCTATTCGAAGGAGTTCAACCGCGTTTCGGGTCTCCACCGCAACCGACGAGTCACCCTCGATCGGAATCGCCGCCAGCCGGGTTGCTGCCGCTAACATGTTGTCCACCGGATTAGAATAGTGACCAGGCGGTGTCGAGAGCTGCCGAGTCGGGGTCTGGTCCCTACGGGGCGGGTCTGGCAGTCCAGGCTGAGTCGTCGCCCCGTTCCCTGGCGCCTCAACGACCCAAGTCGTGCCTAGCGGATTACTTGGTCCTGCCCTAGGCGTGTTAAAAAGGTTTCGCGCCTCATACTGCAAAGGCAGGCAGGTTTGGTGCCTCCTTCGAAGAACAACGTTGGAGGCATCCTGATCCAAACTTAGGCGAGAAGCTTCTGCCCTTATACGCTGTGAGTCGGCATCCAGCTAGGCTTGTTCTGTTGCCATCCTGGCGTTCTCTGCATTAAGCTCCTCCTAAGCCTTAGCCACCTCATCCCGCACCTTTGCAACCTCTGCATTGTGCTGCGCTTGATTCACCGCGGTAACCTTTGTTGCCATCAGGGTTGTCAAAGTGCCCTAGAGTTCAGACAAAACCTGAGCCGGTGGCCGAACTGAACCGCCAGCCCCTGCCGCCGCAGCCACCGAGCTAGACGTCATAGCTGCAGTTGTCAATGAATTAAGAGCCGCCCCTATGCCAGCCATGAAGATAGCCGCTCAGCTCGGCGGCTCATAGGGGTCCGGAATACTGTCACCATAGGAATAGCCCCCAAGTCCGCCGTCTTGAAGCTGGTAAATCGACTCCATTTCTCCGGTCGAGGACTCATCACCTGAATAGATGAGAGTCTCTCCTCCAGACACAGAATCCTCTGCAAGGTCCATGCCATGTGCACATCCAACGAAGACATGCTTCCGGCCAGGTTGAGCCCTGGCGGGTCACGCACGCCGAGCCGGTTCGATGATGTCAGTGCAGCTGTCCGGCTGAGGCTTTGATCTGCCAATCTTGCCGATGAAGACGTGAATCCCGCCGAAGGGGACCCGGTATCCGTACTCGATTGAGTTGACCTCGGGGCCCCAACCAGCATCGTCGATGTAGAGTTTGCCGCGGTGACTCTGGGTCATCCTGCCAATGGCGCATCCCTCGATCCCTGGGAAAGAGCCCTTCAAGAACTCGAAACCACCGTGCGCTGGCCCCACGGTGGGAGCCAACTGTCGTTGTTTTGTCATGGCAGATGCCCTTGAGAAAGGACTTAGGTGTGGAGCCATCGCAATGTAGGTTAGCTTAAAGGGGTTGAGCGGGACGAGAGACACGAGTTTACCCAGGTTCGGCCCCTCACAATCGAGGTAAAAGGCTACGTCCTGCTTTGAGTTGTATTGACTGGATATTTATTACAAGGGAACAGAATCGCTTGACCTAGCTATCGATTGGTTGTTTCTTGAGTTAACCCACCGCAGGGTCTCGCCTTTATATACACAGGTCGAGGCCCGGGGTTTAGAAGAGTCCAGGTCGGGTCATACAACGTAACCGACTCTGGTTCTAAGTCCCCTTGCCTTGCTAGGCAAGCCACCATTGGGCGACTTACAACGCCAGGTCTTGTTCCATCTTCTGGGCTTGGGCCTCCGGCAGTTTACCACGTAAGTCGCCCTCCGGGTTCCATATCTAGTTTCTTGGGCCTACTTAGGCTTTCTCTCTGAGTCGCCAACAGTGTAACCCGGCCCCTCCTGGGCGGGTCACACCGCGGGGTTATATCCCCAACACCATTCGTTCCTTATGAACTTGCATACTTCGAGTAATCCTTTTTTTGAACATAGTACAGACGCAAGCGCTCATACATGCGCGCATACACTCACCCCTATGAACGCACACACACACACCCTACCCCTATGAGCACCTTCAAGAGACTGAGCCGTTATATCTATATCTCTACTCTCGGTGATGATGGTGAGCCTGCCATCTTGCAATATAGACCGTCCGATCTATATCTGACGGATAGAAAGCAAACTATGGCAATTTTGCAAAAGGATACCCGCACCTCTCTGATTCATCCTTATCTCCCACAACTTCATTGTTGAGTAATTAAAAAAGGAAGCCTCTGGAACAATCTGGCATGGTGGCCGCTCCCGGCGTCGTCCATCCCCATGCCTTCGCTAAGTCCGACCACCAATCACCACTGCGCCCCACTCCTCACCTTATCTCTCATCTTTCTCGAGGTATCATTTTTCGATGAAATTCTCGAGATACCATTTTTTCGATGAAATTCTCGAGATATCATTAGTTTTTACACATGGGATTACTCCTGCATGGGTCAATCACAACAGATGTTTTGTAAAAAAATGCATCCTGATGTTCCGTGCAATGCACGGGCATCTTGCTAGTCATCTTGAGATTTACGAAGTCACCGCCGCGTCGTCACAGGAATGGTGGGGAGGTCCGGACGTTTGCCACGTGAAACTCCGAAACTTTGGTCCCATCCCACCCCACAACTCTCCAGGCTCCAGCCGTCCGGCTTTGCAAACTCCGCACAGTCAAAACCAATTGACCGGTCATCATTGGAACCACTATTCACACCAGAACCTTCGCTGCTCGGCGTACACCAAAACCACACCTCCTCTCCAGCCCATTCCCCCACCTTTCGATCCCCTAGCCCACATCAGCCATTCCCTAGTTCGTCGGAAAGCCATGGTGCGCCGCAAGACCGCACAAAAATGGCGGCGGCGGTCAGCGCCACAGACCACCATTCCCAAGTTCGCTTTGCGGCGGGCCAATCCCCGAGTTTTCTGGAGCCAAGCTCCGAGGAGGAGGAAGCCGATCCAATGTTCATGGCAGAGGTCGCGGCGCAGAAGGCCTCAATGCGTATGAGACGATGGACGCCGACTTCGGGCCGGCGTCCGGGTCCCCCATGGTGCAGGCGGACCAGCGGTTCAACCTGGTGATCCTAAAGGAGGACCGGTAGGCGGAGGCTCAACTTGACGTGGAGCGCGCGGATGCCGCTGCCATCGAGGCCCTCCTGCAGGCGGAACCGGATGTCGTGGACGTGAACCGGGCGGTGGAGGCTCAACTTGATGCGGAGTGCGCGGATGCTGCTGCCATCGAGGTCCTCCTGCAGGCGGAACCGGACGTCCTGGACTTGAACCGGGCGGCGGAGGCTCAACTCGACACGGAGTGCGCGGATGCCGCTGCCATCGAGGCCCTCCTGCAGGCAGAACCGAACGTCGTGGACATGAACCGGGCGGTGCTCGCGTCCGTGCAAAGCGCCCGCATGCTCCGCATGAACGAGTAGCTGGAGGCCGAGGACAACAACGGTGCGAAGACACACGTCGGCAGCTACGGCTAGTTCACGCCGGCAGCCAAAGACGATCAGGCCGTCTCATTCTGCGAGCAGTGATAGTTTTTCTTTATGTTGTTGTTTTTAGGGATCTTTTGCTGTGTAAAAACATATATTTATGCAAGTCGCCGGACTTTCATCATTTGGGTCAGTCGACCATTTCAGACGGTTGGATGAATATCCTACGTCTCCTAACCCTTCTTCTTCTTCACCTCTTTTTCTTCCCCAACAGATCACCACACGGGCCGCACAGATCTTCCCCAACATGCGGTTGGATAAACATACTGTATGAACGAAAATTATGTGTCAGCGGTAGGATGGCTGAGTTTGGTTTGATCACATGCGGTAGCACGTGTCAGTGAGGGTGCGTTCCCTTGGTTGGGTTTGTGGCATGCAGAAGCGACTGTGTGAGGGTGCAGTGCGACAGCGACAGCCATGCACAAATGTACCTCCTTTTCATTTTGAAAAACTTTAGGCAAGCTTGACAAAAATGTGCGGCAAAGTATGGCAATGCAAGGCCTAGACCCAAATAGGATACAAGTATGTACTATTGTGTTAAAAAAGAAAGGCGGGTTTTTCCTTCGCGGGATTGATTGATACAAATCCTTGTTTGACGTGTCAATTAATGTGTATTTTTTTCTCCAACGCCCAAAGAACTAACCATCTCACTCCTCATTGCTTGATTAATGCAGCGCCATGCAAACCAACCTTCTCACTTCCGCATGCATGCAAGGGTATATTAATGTCCTTGGTTGCTAGTACGAGGCAAACCCCATCAATTTTGCCTCGATTAGTGTTAGTGGCCTTCTGCAAATTGTAATTTTGATACTGGCCTTGTATACAAAAAAATGGAGGTAGTAACTATTTGACTTCCTTCCCCATTGCGGTGACGTTGGCGATATCTCGAACGTTGTGGCTTTGGGGAAGTGTGTTCGATGGAGCACACCATTGAGGGAGACCACGGTAAGTCGTTCGCAACTGCCGCCTGCAAGCCGAGACAACTGCCTTCTTTGCATCCAGGAAGTCCGTTGAACCAAAGGAGGTGTAAAGGTACTACTACACAATAGTGCGGTAAGGTGGTTTCTCGAAGAAGACGATGGAGAAGCAAAGTCAGCGAAGAGTGAAATGATGGTTGCTTCGTCCGTGCTTTGTGATTTGACGCCTCACTGCTTTGTGATCTGTGATAGAAGGGACAGGGGAGTGGACTCTGTGCTCTATACTGTACATGCGTCCAAGCACGGGAGAAAGAGGAGAGAGGTTGTATTTTTCTATTCCTTTAATCAATCAATTAGGGAGCTTCGGTTCCCTCTTTTTGGCTTTGGCAGCACCTTCCACAATGGTTCCCATCGATGCCAAAAGCTATTTTCACATTTGGCTACACATTGTGGATGCCCTTAATCGTACCACTTGGTTTTGCTCCTATGTGCTATCTATACAAATCCCGATTATATTGATCTAAAAAATTATATCAAGATTAGTAAAAAGGAGGTGATTTTGCCGCACGGAAGGCAGGGGAGGTTTCTTATTTTTAGAGGACGTTGGCCTGACGGTTTGCTAACATGCGGTCCCATGTGTCAGTGATTTACCAAGCCGATCCGCGTCCCACATGAGGCAGAACAACGGCGAAGCAACACGTGGTTAACTTGAAGAAGATGAGGGAGAAGCGGATTCAGCAATGAGTGAAATGATGGTTGCTTTGTCGCTCCAACTTCTTTTTTTAGCATCACTTCATCGATCCAGCTTAACTGCGGGAAAGGTGCATCTTTGTGATTTGACGCCTCATTGCTCGTTACTACATCGGCGCCATGACCGGGGTGCTTCACCCCTGCTGCTCTGCACAGTTATTTCGGTATGGCACATGGACCCGGTTGCTTGATGTCCCACATGTCGGTGAAAGGGACTAGAACATTTATGAAAGCGAGCGCTCCACTCTTAAGATGGAGGAGTACACGACACGGCGGCCCAGTGAACTATTACTTGTACTACTATAGTTTTGCTATTTCGCATGATCCAACGATACAAACCCGATTAAACAGGCAAGGGTGGGATTTTTCCCGTGCGGTAGATGATACTAGCCATACATTTCAAAAGCAATTTTAATGTATGCAAACTGAATAATTAAGTAACAATATGAGATCTAGTAAAACTAAAAACACATATGATTTATTGTGTTAGAATATAGTAGTAGTGTTGTATTGCATAGTTGTTAGATGTAACATGTGAGAACGTATAGAGATGTACTTTTGGAGGGCCTACAGAGAGAATTTGGGCATAAAGTGGATTCAAATATTTGTATTCGTCTTCATAGCATTTGTAACTCATATCTACAGTTTGTACGGTAGACGTGAATGCTTGTTTTCTATTACGAAACCAGTACAATAATAATGGGGTGGCGTGAGCTAATTTAGGCACTGGCACGTTGGCCTACTCGGCTCCACAGAGAGAGCGAGAGAAGAGATAAATACACCGATGATCAGTGTATTTCAAGCGAAAAGCGTAATACGGTCACTGGACTTCAGAATACGCTCATTACGGTCACTATATACGTTTTGCGGTGATTATACGGTCACTTGCTCACCGTTAAGCATCGGATTGCACTCTGTTGACCGGCCAAATAGTCTGCGTGGCACTATGTTGACTGGTTAAATTGACCACGTTCCTTGTGGGTCCCACCTGTTAGTTCGCATAGGAAAAAGGTAAGATAAACACAAATTTACGCAGGCGCGACAAGACTCCAACCCGTGCGTGGGAACCACCTAGTTGTGTATGTGTCTGTCAGGGCCTGATGTGTGTGCATGCACTTGTAGGTTGAGCACTTGAGCGTGAGCGTGTGTGTTGGTCGTGTGGTGTGTGCATGCATGCGTGCGTGCGTGTGTGCGTGTGAGTGTTGCGTGCGTGCGTGGCTGCGTGTGTACGTGTGAGTGTTGCGTGCATGCAGTTCGTGTGCATGCGTGCGTGTGTGTATAATCACCACACCAGCTCCTGTGTGTTAAAACAGACGGCTCAACATACCAATACAAGGCCACCTTGTCCGTTGTGCCCGCGGTCATGACTTCGAACCACCGTCCAATATTTTTTTATCGTTTATTTTCATTCTTATACACGCCGACAGGTGGGCCCAATGGTAGTGAGATAATGTGATGCAACACTAGAGGTGCCACGTGGAGCATTTAACTAGCCAACTAGTCGTGTCTTGAACAAATACAGAGCTGTACGGTGAGCCCATGACTATATAATAACCACAAAACGTAAATGGTGACCATAATGAGTGGATTCTAAAGTCCAATGTATATATCATGCTTTCGCTTCAAATACAATGATCGTCACAGTATATATCGCGAGAGAAAGATGAAACATGCGTGAATGTGCTGGGGGCGTACTTTTAGAGGACCTGGAGATAGTTTGTGTGCGTACGTGAAATGGGCGTAGAGGGGGTGTGTGCGATGGAGAGAGAGATGCTCTTCGTTTCTCTTTATTATGACTAACTTTATATATAGTATAAAAATAAAAAAATTCACAGTGCGAAATAAATATCATTGGGTGCACCATGCAATGCAAATTAACTTTCATACTCCATATAACTTTGTAATGTTGTATATATGTAGAAATTCTAAAATAATTTTTTGTCCACACTTTGTGTGGTTTTATTCAAAAGGAATGTTGTATGCGAAGTAAACATGAAGAGAGGGCTTTTTAGATCAATGGGGTACGTGATAAGATGTAACATGTGTGAATGTGTAGTTGACGTATTTGGCAGGGCCTAGAGAGGGTATGTGTACGTATTCGAGAGAGGCATGGATAGAGGGGCCGGCGGGGGAGGGCGACGTGGGAGAGATAGCATGAGAAATGAGAGAGATCTAGAGAGAGAGACGAATAGGATGTCATGGCAAGAGATGCCCTTGAGTGTGTACATGCAAGGGGGGAGGGGATAGAGGCATGAGGAGAAAATATTTTGTGTGGTGTCTGTGTTGGTATGTGTGGGTGTGAGAAGATAACGAGACCTAGGGGCAGAGGGTGTGTTACCGCGTGAGGTCCGGTAGGCCGAGGTGAGGCCCTTGGGTCGGTTCCTTCCTGCGCCACATTGGTCGGCCCGTGACGCATTCAGGGAGACCCATGGAGGACTAGTCGTACAAGACAAAGATACCAGAGTCGTGAAGGACTCTGTGTCCACTGCCAAAGCCGGCTAGGATTTGTAACCCTAGGTCCTCGGACTAAGGTAACCCCTTGTCTCTGATATTGCCATTCATCCAACCTAAGTTTAAGGGGCATCCTATAGAATGCTCTGCTGGAATCATATTCGTCAATAAGGAAGAGAGGTGGAGACAATGCATGCGAGACAGGCCTAAAGATAATGTGCGTGCGGGAGTCATGTAGGCAGGTCTATGTATAGAGAAAGGGTCGATGGGGATTGTGTGTGCATATGCGTGTGAGAGGAAGAGTGCTTGTGATAAAGGTTAGTGAAAACAGTCGTAAATGGTTGTGAGAGGGATGGAGGGTGATATCGAGAGCATGTGTGCGAGAAAGACACCTCGGGAGAGAGTGTGTGAGCATGTGTTAGAGACCACCGATGGATATACACCGTGTGCGCGTATGTGTGAGAGAGAAAGTTAGCGCGTGTGTGAGGAGGGGCCTATGGAGAGTGAAACTACACATAAAAGACTGATGTACACATTGATTAAAAATATAAATTGTATCCAAATATTAGGATGGGATCATGATATTTGCAATTCGCATAAGGAACGGTCATTGATCCATCAGACATCTATATTCTATCGAATTTGAGCATGTCTATGTTATTATTCGACATAATTGATCCATAGAGTCAGTATTTTGAACTCCAGACAATGCATCGCTTTAGCAATTCGAATATAAACATGAGTATAGTTCATGTTGTGTGTGTAAAGCACATTATACATACAAAAGTTACACAATGAACATTATAAATAGCTAGCTAGGAACTAGCATACATTTGAATTCAACTTAAGTGGTTTAAAAAATTTGAATTCAAAATGAAGTCCATTCAATTATTTGAATTCGAGATCATGGCATTTGTAAATCATACCTAAATTATGGGGGCACTAATCTTTGCTCTGCTTTTGTACATAATAGCATATATAGTCGTGTACAAAATAGATTCAAATTTACCTCCTCCATTCCAAAATAATCGTAGTTATAAGATTTTCAAGTGTCAAAATTTCAAAAAGAAGCGCATAATTTAATGAGGTTTTCAAACATACAAGGTCAAATTTACCATTGTCTATTTAGGTCAATCTTCAAAGTTCAAGAGTACTCTAAACATGAATGCTTCTGTTTCAAAATTTCGAACGAAGTGCCAAAAGAGCCTCTACTCGCCCGAAACCGCGTGAGACCAATGTTTGGTAGAAGGAAATTACTTTTCTAACTCCGACCCATGAAACCTACCAGCCCGACGTCCAAAGGTCTAAACCGGGGTAGGTTTGTAACTTCATCTAGACGCCACACAACCGCCTCCGAAAAACATTCATACACCATGGCCGCCTAAACACACATGCGCTCGGCCAAAATCGCTCCCGCCCACTATTTGGGACACCTGGGATTACCGTCCTACCCCCGACCCGCAGTAGGTCCAAAATTTAAGAGGGGGGCAAAGTTTTTACTTTCCCAAATTTCAAACAAGCGCGTCCCATGTGTTCAAAAAAAAAACAAGCGCGCCACAGACCGAAACATGGTTCCCCCTTAGCTCCCCCCGCCCCCCGTCCGATTCCCCATTCGTACTCCGTGGGCAACAAAACTACCTCTCCACCAGCCGCGAAACCCTAGCGTCCTTCGACCGCCACCCCATTCCACCCATCAACCGCCGACCTCCTCCATCACGCCGGAGCCGATACCCCAGCGTCGTCGTCCACAGCAACCGCAACCGCAACGCCCTCCACGGCTAGTAGTTGAAGCCAAGGCCGAGCTGCCTCCACCACGCCGACGTGCGTCGTACCCGAGCCAGTTCAACCACGCCGTCCTGCGCCTCACCGCTGCCGCTCCAACGTCGCCACCGTCCATCACACCAGAGCTGTTCCCGCTACGCCGTCCTTCGCCGCCTCGGATCTGCTTCCCCTCCGCCGACAGACGGCCACCGCAACACAGTCAACAATTTGGCCATGGGTTCGTCCAAGGCTCCACCCTCCTCCAAAACATCGGTTCCCCCGGTAAAAAGAAGAACATCACCGCGAAATAAGGAGGGCATAGCACTGGCAACCGGAACTGGTACTCCTCTTCCCTTATTCATGCAAATCTTACGTGTCTGCTTGCATGGTATTCATCCCACAGAAGACACTAGTTGACCGCTTCTTCCTACACCTTCCTGATACTAGATGTTTCTAGTAACTCGCGATACACAAGGTTTCTCCTCATATACTATTTCACCTTAGCTAGAGGTCCGTCGCCCCCCCTGGATTTTAATTCCTGGTCAGTTGATTCCCAATTAAAGGAAGCATTCCCCGGCGTAACAGGCTCTAGTACGCTTATTACGCCGGGGAAGCAGCACCTCAGTGTTTATCTTAGGGGTGTGTGGGGCCTAGGAGCTGCTGGCGCCCGATCTGGAGGTCGGCCGGGCTTAAAGGGATGGCTGGGGAGCGCTGCCAAGCACGGCGGTGGTGTGAGGTCAAGGGGAGGGCGGGGCGGCGGAGGCAGGGGTCTGGGCCGGTGGTCGATGGCGGTTCGAGAAAGATCGTCAACAGTGACTGGCGGGAGGTAGACGAAGCCATCTGCCCATTCCTTGTAGATCGGACGGTTCATAAAAAAATGACTGACGTATTTATTTTCAGTCGACTGTTATTTTGATAGGACCACATGTGGTGGTGTGCTGGAGGAGTACCTGCATTTCCCAGCCATCCCTGTGCTCATATATTACAAAATCATATGGAGTAGAATCTAATTTTGTTTGCCATGCAATGTTGTAGAGCTATCATATGTCTCCTATCATTTATTTTTCAGCCACCTGCTATCTGCTACTTTTACAGTGCACTAGTTCTGCACACACTCCACCCATACTCTCATTATTGTTTTTTTATGCATGGGTATTTCAGCCTCTGCCAAACGGTTGATAGAAGCACGAAATAAAAGAGAGAAGTCGCTCCAGCTTTCTTCGTGCTTAGGCAAGACACGTTTCAGCACTTTAAAGGGTGGAGTGTCAGCAGATGGAGAAGGTAAACGTAGCTCTCGAGTTAATGATCTCGCTCGCCATGAACCACCATCCCAGGTGCTTGCTTTAACTTCGCGGTGTCATATGTGGTTGCATGTTGCATATGGTGTCTAGCTTGTATTCGAAAGGCCGAAGTCGATCTTTATTAAGATAAGGAAAGATATTTTTTACATGAACCACCATCCCGGGAGCACCAGAAGCCAAATAGCTAGTCAGGGCACTGGGCGAGCCAGTGACAAGCCCAGCACAGACACGCATCACCTACAAGCCAACTAAAAAGCCACGGTGGTGGCGAAGCAGCCCGCCTCCCACCAGGCTCTCAGGTCCTCGATGATCATGCTCACCACTCCAGCCGGGTCTCTAGCTTGTATTTCTTCCAATTTGGTTAAATTGCATCTGCTTAGCTTACACATTATACCTTTGAATATGACATGCCTTCTTGTTTTTGGTACATACTACTACATCTGTCTATTAACCATGTTCTTACATCAAACTAATGTTCTTGTGTATCCCTCATCAATCACTTATGATGAGACAGTCATGCTCGTGGACTGCTGTAAGAAAAGATCCTCTTTTAAAGAATGCAGTGTCAGCCTCCCCACATGATTCTCAAGAAACAACAATGCTAGATGAAGATAGTCAACGTAGCTCTGTAGTTGATGACCACATTTCCCCTACACCACCATCGCAGGTGCTTGCTCTAACTTGGCAGCGTGATATGTGGTTGCATGTTGCATATAGTGTCTAGATTATAATTCTTCCAGTCTGGTTAAATTGCATGTGCTATTCTGCTTAGTTTATACATTATAACTCTTAATGTGACATGCCTTCCTGTTTTTGGTACATAGTACATCTGTCTATTAAGCATGTCCTTACATAAAACTACTATTTTTTTGTATCCTGCATCAGTCAATTATGACGAGACACCTTTATTATATGCAGAGTGATATTGGTTGCATCTTTCATATGATTTATAGCATGCACTGCTTCTAATTTGTTGAAACGCCATTTAGGATGGGACGCTTTTAACTTGGCAGAGTCATATTGGTTACATCTTTCATGTGGTGTCTAGCTTGCATTGCTTCTAATTTGTTGAAATGGCTTTTTCTTAGTTTACACAAATAGTTGTGAATATGCCATGCCGTCCAGTTTTTCGTACATATTCCATCCTCGTATCATGTGTTTGCCTTACATCAAAGTAATGATTGTCAGTATCATGTATGAATGAGTTCTGAAGAGTGAATTTTATTGCTTTTTCTTGTCGGTTTTACTTGACAATGCAGAATCAATAAAGCGGAGGTAAATTAGCAAGGCAGTGGATAAAGGTGCTCCTTCGAAACAACTGAAATGGAGGGCCTCTACAGATTCTACTCCGCCATCCCCCCAAGAAGATTTGCAACACAACACATGCATAGACCCTTAAGGTAGCTGTGTTGATGATGAGCACGTCTCTCCTAGTCCACATCACAGGTGCTCCCTCTAACTTGGCACTGTTATATGTGATTGCATGTTATGTATGATGTCTAGCTTGTATTGCTTCTAATTTTGTTGAATTGCATCTGCTTACTTTACACATTATACTTGTGAATAAGACATGTGTTCCTGTTTCTAGAACATACAATATCTGTCTATCACACCATGTTCTTACATCTAAGTACTACTATTGTGTAACCTGCAACAATCACTTATCATAAGACACATTTAACTTGGGAGTGTGATATAGGTTACATCTCGCATTATTTTATAGCTTGTACTACTTCTAATTTGTTGAAATGGTACTTATGACGAGTCAGTTTTAACTTGGTAGAGTGATATTCGTTGCATCTTTCATATGGTCTCTAGCTTTCATTGCTTCTAATTTGTTGAAATGCCTTCTGCTTAGTTTACACATCATAGCTGTGAATATGCAAGGCTGCCCTTTTTTCTTACACATTCAATCATCCTATCATGCGGCCGCCTTACATTAAAGTAGTGCTCGTCAGCATCCTGCATCAGTGAGTTCTAAAAAGCGAATTTTTATTCATTTTTCTTGTGGGTTTGACCTGACAAGGCAATAAAATTAAGAAAGAGGAAGGAAAAAATTAAGGCAGGGACTGATGGCGGTCTTCCGGCGAAACCGACATCCCAGGTGCTTTCTCTAGCTTGGCAGTGTGATATTGTCTTGCATGTTGCATACGGTGTCTAGCTTGTATTGCTTGTAATTTGATTAAATTACTTCTGCTTAGTTTACACAAATAGTTGTGAATATGCCATGTCGTCCTGTTTTTCGTACATATTCCATCCTCGTATCATGTGTTTACCTTACATGAAGGTAGTGATTGTTAGTATCATGCATGAATGAGTTCTGAAGAGTGAATTTTAATGCTTTTTCTTGTCGGTTTTACTTGACAATGTAAAATCAATAAAGCAGAAGGAATTTAGCAAGGCAGTGGATAAAGGTGCAACAACTGAAACGGAGGGCCTCTACACATTCTACTCCGCCATCCCCCCAAGAAGATTTGCAACACAACACATGCATAGACACTCAAGGTAGCTGTGTTGATGATGAGCACGTCTCCCCTAGTCCACCATCACAGGTGCTCCCTCTAACTTGGCACTGTTATATGTGGTTGCATGTTATGTATGATGTCTAGCTTGTATTGCTTCTAATTTTGTTGAATTCCATCTCCTTACTTTACACATTATACTTGTGAATAAGACACGTGTTCCTGTTTCTAGAACATACAATATCTGTCTATCACACCATGTTCTTACATCATAGTACTACTATTGTGTAACCTACAACAATCATTTATCATTAGACACGTTTAACTTGGGAGTGTGATATAGGTTACATCTCGCATTCTTTTCTAGCTTGTACTACTTCTAATTTGTTGAAATGGCACTTATGACGAGACAGTTTTAACTTGGTAGAGTGATATTCGTTGCATCTTTCATATGGTGTCTAGCTTTCATTGCTTCTAATTTGTTGAAATGCCTTCTGCTTAGTTTACACATCATAGCTGTGAATATGCAATGCTATCCTTTTTTCTTACACATTCAATCGTCCTATCATGCGGTTGCCTTACATTAAAGTAGTGCTTGTCAGCATCCTGCATCAATGAGTTCCAAAAAGCAAATTTTTATTCATTTTTCTTGTGGGTTTGACTTGACAAGGCAATAAAATTAAGAAAGAGGAAGGAAAAAATTAAGGCAGGGACTGATGGCAGTCTTCCAACGAAACCGGCATCCCAGGTGCTTTCTCTAGCTTGGCAGTGTGATATTGTCTTGCGTGTTTCATACGGTGTCTAGCTTGTATTGCTTGTAATTTGATTAAATTACTTCTGCTTAGTTTACACAAATAGTTGTGAATATGCCATGTCGTCCTGTTTTTCGTACATATTCCATCCTCGTATGATGTGTTTGCCTTACATCAAGGTAGGGATTGTCAGTATCATGCATGAATGAGTTCTGAAGAGTGAATTTTATTGCTTTTTCTTGTCGGTTTTACTTGACAATGCAAAATCAATAAAGCAGAAGGAAATTAGCAAGGCAGTGGATAAAGGTGCTCCTTCCAAACAACTAAAATGGAGGGCCTCTACACATTCTACTCCGCCATCCCCCCAACAAGATTTGGAAGACAACACATGCATAGACACTCAACGTAGTTGTGTTGATGATGAGCACGTCTCCCCTAGTCCACCATCACAGGTGCTCCCTCTAACATGGCACTGTTATATGTGGTTGCATGCTATGTTTGATGTCTAGCTTGTATTGCTTCAAATTTTGTTGAATTCCATCTGCTTACTTTACACATTATACTTGTGAATAAGACACGTGTTCCTGTTTCTAGAACATATAATATCTATCTATCACACCATGTTCTTACATCAAAGTACTACTGTTGTGTAACCTACAACAATCACTTTTCACAAGACACGTTTAACTTGGGAGTCTGATATAGTTTACATCTCGCATTATTTTCTAGCTTGTACTACTAATTTGTTGAAATGGCACTAATGACGAGACAATTTTAACTTGGTAGAGTGATATTCGTTGCATCTTACATATGGTGTCTAGATTTCATCGCTTCTAATTTGTTGAAATGCCTTCTGCTTAGTTTACACATCATACCTGTGAATATGCAATGTTGTGAATATGCAATGGCACTAATGACGAAAGACCTTTAACTTGGTAGTGTGATGTTGTTTGCATCTTGCATATGATTTATTTCTTGTACTGCTTCACATTTGTTTAAATGCCAGTTATGACGAGACACTGTTAACTTGGCAGAGCGATATTTGTAGCATCTTTCATATGGTGTCTACCTTCCATTGCATTGCTTCTAATTTATTGAAATGCCTTCTGCTTAGTTTACACATCATAGTTCTGATTATCTCATGCCGTCCTGTTTTTCGTACATATTACATCCTCCTATCATGCGGTTGTCTAACATCAAAGTTCAGTTCGTCTGTATCACGCATCAATTTGTTCTGAAGAACTAAATTTTTATTCCTTTTTCTTGTCGGCTTGACTTGACATGGCACAGAGAAAGAGGAAGGAACATAGAATGGCAGGGGATGGTGTTAGTACTCAGGATGCACGAAAACGGAAGCGGAAGAATTATGAAGATTCTGCTAGTACTGATGGTGCAATAGAAGGTCAAAGTCCACCAAAAAATTGTATAAACACGGTATCCCGTGCTACACCAGCTGCAAAACAATCCAAACAGAAACTAATAGCTACCACCAAACAAGCAGCGACAACCCTAGTTGTTGCAACACCTTCCACAGTACCAACAGATGCACGAGTTACTCATTTGTCAACTCATCTAGCGGCAAGTTCCCAAGCTCCCTTGCCACCTGACACTACTTCTGAAGCACTCTTGACACAAGACGAGTTGGCAAGATCAGATGAACCTTGTGAGCTTCAATAGCAAGAAGGTAGTTGCTGGAGTCAAGTTACAGTTGCATGCTTCTTTATATGTAGTCTCACAGTTTGATATACACTAACACTTCCTATGTTCGTTGTTGGACTAGCACCTAGGTGCAAGAGGAAACATACATCAGGGATAATGCTCGATAGGTTAACTAAATCTAGAGGGGGAAGAATGGAGATCCGTTTTGAGGCAAGTTTAAAAAGTCCACGTGATGCTACAGAGTCAGCCAAGTTAGTATCGGAGGCAGCGGTTACCGTTAGGTGTCATGCACGTATCCTCCCAACATGGATTCAGTACAGGAATGACAAAGACGAAACCCAGTCCAACACCTTCCTCAACCATTTATCTGTAAGTATGGTTATGTATGGAAATTAGTAATATCGTCTTGCTCTGTCCCATACTTTCTAGGTTGCTGGTAATGAGACTCCCATAATTTTCAACAGATGAGGTTCAAGTTGGATAGCCAAGATGATGCAACCAGACAAGCATGCACCCATGTTTTCAAGTCTACTCTACGACAGTATCGGTATAACTTGAGGAAAACTCACTTTGAAGGCAAGGCTAACAGTGAACTTGCCCAAACATCTCCAGTGGAAAATTTATTGGATGAAGACTGGAGAGGCCTTGTTAAACACTGGTCTGATCCAAAGTATCAAGTACATTATATATATGTGATCAGATCACATGTGGAACTCCTATTTACACATGTGCCTCACAAATCTATCTTCTTGTAGGTGAACTGTTCAAAGAACAAGGCCAATCGTACGAAAGTGAAATTCCAACAGAAGACAGGATCTCGTAGCTATATTGCACACTGCGAGGCTCTTGTAATTAGCTGCTGTTTGACTCTTTTCGCTGTGCCATATTATCAGATCTATATTGACTTGTTCCAAATGCAGAGGAAAGCCCGCAAGGACCCAAAAGTACCTGAACCAAATGCTGTGGAAATATTCAAGGACTGTCACACCAGCAAGACGAAGGGCATGACTACACTAGTCAAAGCCGCTGTTGTAAGTCCTTAATCCTCATGCCTTTTAACTACTACTTACTCTGACTTGTGCATTGAACTGCATGGTTTGCAGCCAATGTCTATTACTCTTTTCAATTTTATACACAATTTTCTTAGCGTATGATTGCACCTTACAAGGTTTAAAAGAGAGGAGTGATGTTCCTTTGATCTTGATCTGTAATCTAGTTCCGTGCTGGACTTGTCTACACAACATTACAAATGCCTGTTTGTCTGTTCTCAGTTGTTTTGTGATATGAATGATGTCATACTATGCTTACCGTATTATAAACTTTGTCTCTTTATCATTAGCTGTTAATACAATGTGAAGAAATAGACAATACATTAGCCATGGTACATGGTCATATGTTTGGAACCTGGTTTTATTATGTACTTTACAGTAAAATACAACTAATATTTTACACGGGTTCACAAGAATAAGTTTTGTATATAGACCAAAGCTATTTTGTTTGGTTTTGCTGCCTCCTTAATATCTTCTGTTCTGGTACTACTAATGTAAAAACTCAACTTTTCAGCAAGCTATGGAACAAATGGTGGAACCACCACCTTCTGAAGGTGACGAGGCAACTATAACTGCATTGTCACCTCTTGCTGCAGTGGGTCAGTACCTGACCACTAACAGTGCCAAAAGCACGTTCCTGCGTAATACTGGGTTGGTTGTTAAGGCAATCTCATCCAAACTGCCTCATGATCAAGATATGCAAGCTCAAAACAATGTTATATCTGCGCTACAGACACAAGTCCATTCCCTAACAGAGACCCTTTGTGAAACAAGGATAGCCATTGTTTGATGTCGTCAAGATATGCATGGTTTTGAAACTAGACTATCATACATTTGCTATGTTGTTCAGGAGCCTAGGAGAAATCAAGGCGAAGGTTATGGTGCTCCATCGGACAATACATCATGAAAACGTAACAGTCAGGTCAAATGAACTGAGCTTCTGAACTTCTGGTGGTGCATTTATCTGCCAGACTGTTAACTTTTATGCCAACCTTCCTTTTGTTTTATGGTTGTAATTTGTTTTGTTGTGATGCAAAATTTGTTCTTAACGTGCAGCGATCGGCTCAAGAAAACAGCAAGCCATTTTTGTATAGTGTAGGGTGTTCCCTATATTTGCACTGGTGGCGAACTTTGATGCCGAGTGAATGTAATCTGTGCAATCGCCTTAATAGCCTAGCATTAGTTTCTGGCTTATTTATTTCCCTAGTCTTCTTTTTCCTTGGTTTGCTAGTGGCCACAACAACCATGGGCCATATACGGACCGTGGTAACCTTGAGCCTGCTATGGGCCATAGGATCCATGGGCCTTCTATGGGCCGTCGAATAAATGGGCCTCCAACGGGCCGTAGAATCAGTGGGCCTCGGGCTGTCGGATAAATGGGCTGACATGGGCCATAAACGGCCATAATTGGTATCGGGCCAGCATGGTAACGGGCCGTTAACAGGCCGGAAGACAACTAAGGCTTAATTCTGTCACAGGCTTAGCAGGTCATTAATGGGCCAGAATATAGGACGGGCTGGAAACGGCGCAACGGGTTAATAGGCCACAAACAGGCTGATTCTAACCACAGGCCAAATTTGGCCCATTAGGGGAATAGGCCAGTAACGGGCCGAAAGTAATCGAGGGCCGGAAAGAAGCCCAAGAATGTATGGGCCGTCAGTAGGCCGAAAGCTAACACGGGCTGGAAACGGCCCATGTGAATCATGGGCCGTTACTGGGCATAAAGAAATTTACTATTTATTATGGGCCAGAATCACTGCGGCCCACTAAAGCTCCCAAATATACGAAAGGCCTCGTATGGGCTGAAAGATGTCGTGGGCCATACATGGGCCGAAAATGAAACGGGCTGGTTATACTGGACGGCCCACATGACGCTGTTGGGCCAATTTCAGGAACGCCATAATGGGCCGTGAGTTACCGGGCCGTAAAATGGGCTATATGCGAACAGACCGTTAACAGGCTTTTCATGGGCCGGCCCGCTAGCTTTTGACCAAGTCAAATGGGCTGGCCTTTGTAAGCTAAATGGACCAGTGTTGGGCCATCGCACATGTCGACATATCATAGGCGCCTATCTGACCCAATGACGAGCTGACACGTGTTTCCTCCGGCCAATGGTAATTTTACACATGGAAAATCATCATTGGTCATTGCTGTTAATGGGTTATCAGATCCAAAACCGGATTCGATAGCTTAACGGCGACCCGTTACAGTGGATGCCACGTGTCGGTTACTCTTGACGAAAGCACTTCCATGACGCGTCATTTATTGTCATGGACGTGAACACTTCCATGGTGATAATTTTGGTATTGTCATGGAACACTTCTACGACAACACAGGTATGACTATCTTGATTCTGTCATAAAATCATCATGGATGTACATGCATGACAGAAAATGTGACCTACTGTGACAAACACGTATCATCACGGAAGTGTATTTTTTTGTAGTGTATTATAGTTCATCACAAAGCCCTTATAGCTTGGTGGCAGTGACTGGAGAACTCTGTCAATGATCGTGTCATCTCGAAGATTAACTCCCAACCGAGTCAAGCGGTTGTGAAGCCCAGACATTCTGAGTATATGCTCACTAATAGAACTGTTCTCCTCCATCTTGCAGCTAAAGAACTTGTCGGAGGTGTTGGGGATATAACCCCACGCTGAGACCCGCCCTAACTGCGCCGTGTTAGGCTGTTGGCGACTTATAAAGGAGGCCTTAAGAAGGCTTAGAAGATCAAGACATGAGACCCGGAGGGCGACTTACGTAGTGAGCCGCTGGAGGCCCAAGCCCAGAAGATGGTGCAAGACCCTGCATTGTAAGCCGCCCAACGGTGACTTACCTAGTAAGGCAAGGCGACTTAGAAGCAGGGGCGGTCACGTAATGTGAACCGACCCTGAGTCTTGTAAAGCCCAAGGCCTCATCCTATGTATATAAATGTGAGTCCCTGCGGCGGGTAAACCCAAGTAACAATCGATCGATAGCTAGGTTAAGCGATTCCGCTCCCTTGTAATCGATACTCAAGCAATACAACTCAAAGAAGGACGTAGGCTTTTACCTCGATTGTGAGGGGCCGAACCTGGGTAAACCCGTGTCTCACGTCCCGTTCAACCCCTTCGAGCTAATCACCAAAGCGATGGCTCCACACCTAAGTCCTTTCACAAAGGCATCTGCCATGACAAAACCACGACAGTTGGCGCCCACCCAGTGCACGGTGGTTTAGAGTTCTTGAAGGGCTCTTTCCCAGGGATCGAGGGATACGCCATTGGCAGGGTGACCGCGGCAAGCTCTACATCGACGATGCTGGCTAGGGCCCCGAGGCTGACTCAATTGAGTACGGATACTGGGTCCCCTTCGGCGGAATTCATGTCTTCATTGGAAAGATCGGCGAATCTGAGCTTGAGCCGGACATCTCCACCAACCTAATCGAGTCGGCTCGGCGCACGCAACCCGCCCATGTTCAACCCGGCCGGAAGCGTGTCTTCGTCGGTTTCGCGCATTGCACAGACCTTGCGGACGATTCTGTATCCGGAGGAGAGACTCTCATCTACTCAGGTGACGAGTCCTCAACCGGAGAGACGAAGTCAATTTACCAGCTTCAAGATGACGGGCTTGGGGGCTATTCCGATGGCAGCATTATTCTGGACCCTTATGAGCCGCCGTGCAGGGCTGCGATCTTCATGGCTGGCACAGGGCTGGCTCTCAACTCGTCTACAGCGGCGGCTATGACATCCGGCTCAACCGCTGCTGCGGCGGCTGGTGCTGGCGGCTCAGTTATGCCACCGGCTCAAGTTTTGTCGGATCTCTTGGGCACTTTGACAAATTTATTAGCAACAAAGGTTACTGCGGCGAATCAAGAAGAGCGTAATGCAGAAATTGCAAAGGTGCGAGATCAGGTAGCCAAAGCCTAGGAGGATCTTAATGCAGAAAATGCCAGGATGGCAACGGAACGGGCCCAAATGGATGCAGAGTCGCAGTGTATAAGGGCGGAAGCTTTTTGCTTAAGTTTGGATCAGGATGCCTCCAACGCTGTTCTTCGAAGGAGACACCAAACCTGCCTGCCTTTGCAGTATGAGGCGCGGAACCTTTTTAACACACCTAGGGCAGGACCAAGTAATCCGCCAGGCATGACCCAGGCTGTAGAGGTGCCAGGGAGCGCGGCGGCGGCTCAGCCTCGACTGCCAGACACGACCCGTAGGGATCAGACCCCACCTCAGCAGTTCTCGACACCACCTGGTCACTTTTATAACCTGGTGGATAACATGTTAGCAGCGGCAACCTGGCTGGCGTCTATTCCGATTGAGGGTGAGTCGCCGGTTGCGGTGGAGACCCGGCGGCTTATTCATACAGCCGTGATCATGTTCATTCGACCCCTCACCAAAGTCGAAGCTACAGCCGGTGCATTGAGTCACCTACAGTTTCCAGCAGTGAACGACGATGTCGACCGCCTCAGGATGACCCGTCCCTTACTCATGCTTAGGAAATTGTGATCGAGGCCCGAGCCCGCCGAGAAGCGGAGGCGGCGGTGGCGGCTCATCTGGGGGCTTATCAGCAGCCCCCGGTGACCCCTTCAACCTCAATGGGAGTGGGGACAATTTCAAGATCGGTTGGTGTACCCTGTTTAATACAGGCTTTGTGTAATGAGCGTCTGCCCAAAGATTTTAAGGGACCTCGCAAGGTGCCCAATTATACAGCTGATCTCCCTCCTGAGGCCTGGATTGAGAGTTATGAGTTAGCCATGGAGATGTTGGACGTTAATGATGCTGTATGTGCCAAATACTTTACCATGATGTTGGATGGACCAACTCGTACATGGTTAAAGGGGTTACCTCCTAATTCTATCAACTCATGGGCGGAGCTAAAGGCACGCTTCATCAAGAATTTCAAAGGGACTTGCAAGCAGCTTCTGACGATTGTTGATTTGGATCACTGCGCGCAGCGTGCGGATGAGTCGGCCCACCATTGGGTCCGGCGGGTCTCAACCATTATTCATTCCTCTGATAACATTGCGGCGGCTCAAGCAGTTTTAATCTTGGAGAAGAATTGTCGTTTTTACCTCTCAAGCAGAAGCTCGCGTGGCTTAAGCGTTATTGCAATGACATGGGTGAGCTCATGGCAACTCTCACTAAGTATGCCGATTCTAATAATTCAAAAGATCCCGATTCTGACGAGGAGGATAAGTCTAACAAGGGGAAGAAGAATGGCAACGGTAAGAGTCAGCATCGGAATGTGACAGGAAATAATGGCAACAATCAAGGTACTGGTGGTAAGCGGAGAAATCCCGATGGCGGGTCAGATCTAGTCGCTAACACCAATACTGGGTATAAAAACCAGCACCGCAACGGTAACGGTAAGCCAGCATATGGCGGGTCAAAGCCTTTTAACCTGGAGGCAGCACTTAATGACCCGTGCCCGAAGCATAGTCTTCCCAACAAGCCGTCTACTCATGCCTAGAAGGATTGCTGGGTTATGAGAGAGCTCAGGAACTACAGTCTCAGTCAGAATCATGGCAATAACAATGGGCCGCCCGGCGGGTCAGGTTCCGGCTCTTAGGGGTCCGGTTTTGGAGGTGGCGGCTCAAACTCTGGCTATCCGAGTCAAGGTAACCATGGTGGTCACAATCAGCAGTCTGGTCAGGGTAACAAGCAGCAAAATAATCAATCAGGATACCAGAGTAATCCCAAGCAGCTTAACGGGGGTCAATACCACGTTTTCACTACAAGTCTCTGCAAGCGAGATTAGAAGGTTCATAAGCGTGCGGTCAGCACTGTTGAGCCGGCAATACCTCAATACTTACGATGGTCAGAGCATCCAATCACATGGAGTCAGGAGGATCACTCGCCACGTGTTGATAACCCGGGTCAATTAGCCCTGGTAGTGGCTCCTCAGGTCAGAGGTTATAAATTCACTAAGGTGCTTATGGATGGTGGCAGCAGTATCAACATCTTGTATTATGACACCTTTCACCGGATGAATTTAACAGACAAGGATCTTAAGCCGTCCTCTACAGTCTTCCATGGTGTAGTGCCTGGTAAGTCGGCGTATCCTGTGGGAAAAATTGCCTTGGAGGTAGCCTTTGGTGATGATTATGACTACAGAGCAGAGATGTCGTGGTTTGAAGTAGTCAAAATCAAGAGTCCATATCATGCTTTGTTTGGACGGCCAGCTTATGCTAAGTTCATGGCTCGCCCTTGCTATGTCTATTTGAAGCTCAAGATGCCAGGGTGAAAGGGAACAATTACGGTCCATGGTGGTCGAAAAATTGCTTTGGAATGCGTGGAAGGAGATGCAACTTATGTAGAGTCAGCTTGTGCTACCGAGGAGCTTAAGTTTTACAAAGATAATGTTAACCCGGCTGATATGACCCCTCTGAAGAAGCCCACCACCGAGCAGGACCCTCTGTTGAAGTTTAAGTCGGCTGATGATACTAAGCAAGTGGATTTTGTTCCTGGTGATTCATCTCAGCAGTTTACAGTGGGGGCTAACATGGACCCCAAATAGGAAATCGCGCTCATCGAGTTCATCCATGAGAATCGGACATCTTTGCATGGAAGCCTTCTGACATGTCGTGTGTACCGAGAGAATTCGCTGAGCACACTCTTAATGTGGATCCTATGTTTAAGCCGGTCAAACAGTTCCTCCATCATTTCAATGAAGAACGGCGTAAGGCTATTGGAGAAGAGGTAGCCCGGCTCTTAGCGGCTGGGTTTATCGTGGAGTTTTTTCACCCTGAATGGTTGGCTAACCCTGTGCTTGTACTCAAGAAGAACGACACATGGCATATGTGTGTTGATTACACAGATCTTAACAAAGCTTGCCCAACTGATCCGTTTGCCCTCCCCCATATTGACCAAATCATTGACGCAACGGCGGGTTGTGAGAGCTTATGCTTCCTGGATGCTTATTCTGGTTATCATCAGATCAAGATGGCAGTCAAAGACCAAGAGAAGACAGCTTTTATCATGCCTTTTGGAGCTTTCTGCTATGTTTCTATGCCTTTTGGGCTCAAGAGTGCCCAGGTGACTTATCAGCGCTGTGTTCAGAATTGTTTTCACAATTAGATTGGGCGCAATGTTCATGCTTACGTGGATGATATTGTGGTTAAGTCTCGGAAGAAGGGGACTCTCCTGGATGATTTGAAGGAAACTTTTGACAATCTCCGGGTCTACAAAATGATGCTTAACCCGGCCAAGTGTGTTTTTGGTGTGCCTGCAGGTAAACTGTTGGTGTTTCTGGTTTCAGAACGGGGCATTGAAGCTAACTCGGAGAAGATAAAGGCCATCACTTCGCTTTCTAAGCCGGCGTGCATCAATGACGTTCAACGTTTGGCGGGTCGCATTGCAGCTCTAAGCCGGTTTATAAGCCGCCTAGGGGAGAAGGCGATTCCTTTATATCAGATGTTAAAGAAAACAGATCACTTTATATGGAGTGATGCTGCCAATGAGACGTTTTAGGCCCTCTAGAAATAGTTAGCTGAGCTGCCCATCCTTGCGGCTCCCATTGAAAAAGAGCCTTTGCTCCTGTGCGTGGCTACTAATAACAAAGCAGTCAGCATAGCAGTTGTTTTGGAGCGCAAGAAGGCGGGTAAAGAATACCCAGTTCAGCGGCCGGCTTATTACGTCAGTGAGGTGTTAACTGAGTCCAAGCAATTGTATCCACATTGGCAGAAACTGGTGTTTGGGGTGTTCATGGCGAGTCGCAAGTTGAAACATTATTTCCTTGGGCATCCTATTACTGTGGTCAGCTCTGCTCCTTTGGGAGACATTATTCAAAACAGAGAAGCCACAGGCCGAGTTGCTAAGTGGGCAATTGAGCTTGGACCTCATAATCTGAAGTATGTGCCAAGGAAAGCCATTAAATCTCAGGCCTTGGTGGATTTCATCAATGATTGGACAGTGTTGCAGACGCCTGAGGAGAAACCTGACAACACATATTGGATAATCCACTTTGATGGATCCAGACAGTTGGAAGGCTCGGGGGCTGGAGTTATTTTGACTTCCCCATGAGGTGATAAATTTTGTTATGTTTTAAGACTAATGTTTCCTTGTACTAACAATGGAGCTGAATATGAGGCTTTACTCCATGGGCTTCGTATGGCCAGCGAGATGAATCTGAGCCGGGTCAGATGTTTGGGCGACTCTGATTTGGTCGCTCAGCAAGTCCCAGGAAAGTGGGACTCTAGAGATCCGCTTATGGCGGCTTACCGTCAAGCGGTTGATAATCTTGCTGGTCACTTCAAGGGCTATCAGGTGGATCATATTGATCGACGAAAAAAATGAGGCGGCTGATGCTTTGTCCCGGCTTGGGTCTTAGCGTAAGCCGGTGCCTCCCAATGTGTTCCTCCATGTATTACATAATCCTTCGGTCAAGTTACCGTCTGAGGAGGATCTTTCTGTCCCTGACCCGGAGGCGCAGCTGGTGGCGGCTCTCCATGCTATTCCTGATTGGACTCTCCCCTACTTGGCTTATATGACTCGGGCCAAGTTACCCGAGGATGAAACTTTGGCCAGACAGATCACTCGGAGGTCTAAGTCTATGACTATTGTCAACAGAGAGTTACACAGATGCAGTGTGACAGGCGTTTTTCAATGCTGTGTTTCTCCTGAGGAGGGCCGTGAAATTTTACGAGAGATTCATGAAGGCGATTGTGGTCATCATGCTGGCTCAAAATCTTTGGTGGCCAAGGCTTTTCGTCATGGGTTTTACTGGTTAACGGCTCATGCTGATGCAGAGGACATTGTTAGCAAATGTGATGGATGTCAGAAATTTTCCAGACAAGCTCACGTGCCGGCTCAGGAATTGCAGATGATCCCAATAACCTGGCCGTTTGCGGTCTGGGGGATTGATATGGTTGGTCCTTTCAAGAGGTCTAAGGATAAGAAGACCCACCTGCCGGTGGCGGTTGACAAGTTTACCAAGTGGGTTGAGGCAGAGCCGGTTAGTAATTGTGAGGCGGTGATTGCGGTTCAGTTCGTCAAGAAGTTGATCTTTCGTTTTGGATATCCTCATAGTATCATCACTGATATTGGCACAAATTTGTCTAAGGATGCTATGAAGGAGTTCTATCAAAGAGAGCACATCCGGCTTGATGTGTCATCAGTGGCTCATCCGCAGTCTAATGGTCAAGCAGAGCGAGCTAATCAAGAAATTTTGCGAGGGATCAAGCCCCGGCTCATGGTTCCTTTGGAGCGCACGCCGGGTTGTTGGGTTGAAGAGCTACCTTCAGTGCTTTGGAGTATCAGAACCACCCACAATAGGTCCACGGGTTATACGCCTTTCTTTATGGTCTATAGTGCAGAGGCGGTTCTCCCGAGCGATATCCGTCATGACTCGCCCAGGGTGGCGGCTTATGTTGAAGCTGATAATGAGACGGCGCGTCAGAATGCATTTGATGCTTTAGATGAGGAACGTGATCTTGCAACAGCCCGATCAGTGATTTATCAACAAAACCTGCGTCGCTATCATAGTCGTAGAGTTCGAACTCAGGCATTTCAAGAGGGCCACTTAGTGCTCTGACTGATTCAGGATCAAACAGGCATGCATAAGCTCTCCCCGCCTTGGGAAGGACCCTTAGTGGTCAGTAAAAACCTCAACAGCGGATCATATTTTCTCATTGATATCTGTGAGCCCAGCAAGTCACGTAAATCTGAGGAGACCAGCCGGCCATTGAATATTGCCCATCTTCGGCCTTATTATACTTGAGTCATGAGCTCTCACCATTTTACACACCTCTGTCAATGTATATACTTTGTGATCGGATTAATAAAGTCGGCATCCCCAAGTTCGGGGCCTCTGTCGTTTTTTCTCTCACAAGAGTCTTTTACTGATTGATCCGGCTCTACATGCCATCTTTGGTCATTTGGGGGCTTCCTGCTCTGTGAGCATAGCTTTATAACCCTCTTGATCCGGATCTACATGCCATCTTTGGTCATTTGGGGGCTTCCTGCTTTATGAGCATAGCTTTATAACCCTCTTGATCCGGCTCAACATGCCATCTTTGGTCATTTGGGGGCTTCCTGCTTTATGAGCATAGCTATCTTACCCTCTTGATCGGCTTCACATGCCAACTTAGGTCACTTTGGGGCTTCTTGCTCTATGAGTATAGCTATCTTACCCTCTTGACCAGGCTTTCATGCCATACCTGAGTTAAACCTGCCTGTTTTCAACTTGCTACTCTGCCAGGTGAGCCGCTGTACTCTTGACAGTTAATCTTTTTAAGACTCTGAACTCATCAAGGTTTAAACGGCGGCTTATGTCACGTGAGAGCCGGATTACAGTGAGCTAGGATAAACTCACCTGTCTGATGTAGTCTCTCCGCTATGTGGCCCGTTCATCCTCTTAACAGTTAATCTTTCAATAAGACCCTGAACTAGTTAAGGTTTAAACGACGGATTTATGTCACGTGAGAGCCGGCTTACGGGATGAACGGCTTTTATGCCAAGCTTCTTTGAAGTAAAAAAATTGCATTTTTTCAAAAACCAAACAAGAGTTATTCTCTTTTGGTCGTGCCTTCAAAGCCGACTTACAAATATTTGAGTTATGTATACTCTTTATTTCTGTTTTGCAGAAATTTTTTACAGGTCTTGCCGGGTTATAAAGCTTCGAATTATATTGCTCCAAGTTGAGTTTATTGTGGCTATAAGCTGCTAAACTTATAATTTTGAAGATGGCACAATACTATAAGTCGGCCCGGATTATTGATTATATATCAAGCTTTCAAGAAATTTTGGCAAAGTTGAGAGACCAAATATGCATGCATAAAGACAAGATCACAAGATTAGATAGCTGAAGCATAGTTGGCGTAATATGCTCAAAGGCATGGCAAAGCAGATCAAGTTTTAACTATGCTATTACATGGCTGCAACAGAGCCCAAAATGCCTCAATTATCCTTCTAAGCTGGCCTCTGTGCCGTCCAGGTTAGACCCCACCGGGTTACTGTCATCATGACGCCTTGAAGTGGAGGCCTCCGGGTCACCCTGTGCCGACTCTTCGTCATTGGCTATCTGGAGTTCACCGGATGCCCAGTTGATGCCAGTTAACACCTCAAAGGTAGCTTCGTCATTAAGGATGACTAAAGGATCAATATCAGGGGCGAAAAGGTGCTTACGTCTTTGAGGGGTCAAGTCCAGAATCTCATGCGTTGGCGGCTTCATGCGAACATTGTTGTGATCATAACCTGCTTGATACTTTGTCAGATCGGCTTCTTGTGCAAGTTGGCAAGCTAAAGGTCTCATCTCTCTAACAGAGTCAGCAAAGTCTTCCTCAAAGACAGACCCATCATTTTTCATCTCTGGACACCCGTCGGCCATCAGTTGGATCCAGCTCTGGTTGCTAGGCTTTGGCTCGGCTTAATGCTGCGATGGCTCCGATGCGGGAGGCTGATAGCTTCAACTCCCCAATCTGACTTGGTATTGTTGAAAGATGATCCAGTACAGTCTTCATGAGGGTTGGCGGTTCTTTGCCATTGGAGACGGCCACAAGAGTTCGCAGGGTGCCAGCATACAGTTTCTCAGTTAAAGCGTAAACCGCCTTCAGCTTTAACAACGTATTTTGCCCTAGGTTGGCACTTCTAGCACCTGTCAGGCAATCAACATACAAATCAAAACAAGTCAGAAATTAATGATTTTGATTCGCCCTGGCGGTTTAAAGATAATTTGTAAGTGGTTTCTGTTAAGTACAAGTTTCAACTTACCAAAGATGGCGGCTGTCATTTGGGATATGTGTTGCTTTAAGCCGGCCAGCTCGTCATTGACCGGCTTAAGTTGATTTTTGGCATCTTCAGCAGACTTCACCAAAGCTGCCTTCTCTGTCTCCTAGGCGGCTCTATCAGTGGCAAATTTGGCCTTGAGTTTTTCATTCTCTTCCAAAGAAAATTTGAACTTTGACTCAGCTTTGAGAGTTTCAGCCTCTTGGTGTTTGATATTTTTCTTTAACTCACCCAGCTGCGACTCTTTAAGGCCTAAAGCTTCCTGCAATAAAGATTTGAGGTCATGGGTAAAAGTTAGCATTGAGCAGATTCATTATGGAATAATTATTCAAGTCCCAAGCACATTGCAAGCAATATACTTGGCACTTGGGGGCTAATGTGGGTCATTTCTTCAGTTATCTTATGAACCGGATCAAGATAAGCCAGCCCTTGGGGGCTACACGTGGTTATTTTCTCAAATGATTATATTGGAAGACCCGGCTCATCTTGTCAAGTTAAGCCGGCCCTTGGGCGCTACATCCAGCTCTTTTATCAAATGAGTATATAAAAGACCCGGTTCATCTCTGTAAAGATAAACCGGCCCTTGGGGTCTACATTTTGGGAATTTTTGCAAGTCTCAAGCATACTCAATATAATGCTTATACTTAAGACTTGGGGGCTAGCATGGATATATATATATATATATATATATATATATATATATATATATATATATATATATATATATATATATATGCTACGCTAAAATACAGGTGGATATAGTCTTACCTCATATTTCTGCTTCATAAGCTGGACTAACCCGGCCTCCATATCCCAGCTTGTGTTGAGGCGGCTCAAATAGCCCGCGTATACATCACCTGCACTGAATGAGGAATAGCTCTCCAGATCTAATTTGGTCTTGCCTTTCTCCAACGAAGGTGATTCTTCTTTGGTACTCTGCCTGGTTAGCACAGTGGAGGCTCCTGGCGTTGTATAAGCCGTCCCAGTGATGGCAATATCATCAGAATTTTTCTCAGGAGGGATCTCTTCAGCTGATTGGGAAGGAGAGGTAGGCCTAGGATTTGGCGGGTCATGGATGGTTGCCGGGTTACCCTCAGTGTTCATTGGCTCAAAGGTTGTAGCATCAGCCTGAGGAGGCGGGTCATTCTGCTGGTTGATAGGATCTTCAGGATTTTGGATTGGGGCTTCAGGGGCCTCTGGCACTTGCTTATCCAGCTCAGAAGCCTTAGGATCCTTGGAAGAGCTGCCCACTTTCTGTTTCTTTCTAGCCTTTGCCTTGGCTCTAAAACAAAGATGTCACAATTTGTGAGTATATAACAATAAGTATTTATCAACAAATAAAGATGCTTACCCCTGGGCGACAACAAAGACAGGAAGCTGTGTTCTAGTTGAGTCGTCGGATGACGGTGGCGTTCCCTGATAGGTTGAATCAGAAGGATTAAGAGGTTGACGTATGAGACCGGCTTGCAGAAGAGATAGAGTTGGGTTGTGCGGCACCTCATTTTGACGCTTTCGAGGAGCTGGCATGTTGGGTAAGCCGGACACAAGTTCTTCAGCGCCATCACTCCGGGTCTTATGTCTGAACTCGTGCTGCTGTTTCTTCAAAAGAAAGTTGGGATCCAAATAAGCAAGAGGGTGAGAAAACCTTACTTTCCGCACGACCCGCCGTGTTTTCTCTCTTGTCAAGGGTTCTGAGTCGGAGGAAATAATAGTTACCTCTGCTGCATCGGCATGGCTGGTCTCTACCTCTTCCTGAGAGGAATCAACGTCAATAAGTTGCATAAAAAGAAGACCAAGGGAGTCAAGTTCTACCTCCGACTCGTCAAGTGCAAGTAAATCTTCTGCTGTTTGCTTCTTGCGGCGACCCGGAGCGTTGACTTTAGTTTTAGCCCTCTTGGTTGGAGCGGCGGTTTGCAGTTTTCTCCTCCAGCAGGGAGAGTCGGCCTGTATATACATGAGCAATAAGTTAAAATGATATTCAAGAGATAGATAAACAAGATGAAGGTTTTCTCAAGTTACTTACATCTGGGGCCGGGTTAAGTGTGCAGAAGGGGTTCAGTCCCACTTTACGATAGTTGTCCAGAGGTTCCCCAAGCAGTGACTTCACCATATCAGTGATTTCCTTATCAGTTAGAGGGGTCTGGTTATAGTGCTGTGAGTCATTTGTGTCACCAGTGTATTGGCACATTAAGCCGCTGCGCCGGCTTAGCGGTAAAATTCTCCAAGAGACCCAGCAGCGGACAAGATCAATTCCGGTTAGTCCATTGGCTACCAAGGCCCTTATCTTTGAAAAAGTGGGACCATACTGGGCGCATTCAGTGGCGGTTAATCGACCAGGAAGCACGCCGCTGGTGGTAAGACGGTAGGGGCGGTAACCCGGCAACGGATTTTCTCCAGCTGGAGATGTGTCTTTGCAGTAGAACCAGGTGTAGTTCCAGTCTTTAGGATGGCTAGGGAGTACAGCTGCGGGAAAGACTATGTCTCTTCGCCTCTGAATGGAAACTCCTCCAAGTTCAAGACTGGGCCCGTCTGACATCTCGGTTTGGTGGTTGATATAAAAGTAATCTTTGAAGAGGCCAACAGTGGGTTCTTCCCCAAGATACACTTCGCAAAATACTTGAAAGTTGCACAAATTTGAGACATAATTGGGACCGATATCTTAAGGATGAAGGTTGTAAAAATTCAAAGGGTCTCGGAAGAACTTTGACCCGGGCGGTGAAAAACCACGCAGGAGGTGATCTGTGAAAACCACAACTTCACCCTCTCCGGGTTGTGGAGTAGTCTCAGGTTCGGGAACCCGCCAGTGGATGACTTCCTTAGTAGGTAAAACCCCCATTTTCACATAGTCATTGAGTGTGCCATCTGTGACTTGGGAGGCGATCCAGTCGCACGAGGTGGGTGCTTTTGTCATGATTGGCCGGGTTAAAAAAGTTGTGACCAAGGAATAAGGTATGGCGGGTTAATATTACAGTGATAAGCCGCCTAAGTGGTTGCAATGATAATTCAGCAGCAGCAAGCTGGTTATGGTTATAAGATTAATTATTATGATGAAGCATGAAGGAATTATAGGTCGCCCTGTTAAAGAGGGTGTGGTGACTTTCAGGTTAATTGAGATATGGCAAATTAAGCTATGACCTTTTAAGCCGGCTAGAGGCTGGCGGGTTACGAATTCATTACTAAACCGCCGAAAAGTAAGGGGCGGGTCAATTATCTACAGATCCGAGATTGCTGAATTTTGCTAAGTGAGGAACAAATAGGTTTCGTAGATTGCAACTATATTTATGGATCTACAACAATTCAGGAAAAGATGAACAATTGCTAAACCTAAAGCGCGGCAGCGGAAGAACTAGCAAGTTGTGCATTGGTTCTGAAAAGGAAGGGATCTATCCAGGATGGGTTGAAACAACTATCGCTCTACTTCTACCTAGTTTTTGGAGTGAACTACGTTTTCTGAGCAGAAGGTGGATGAACTTGGATAAAGTTTGGACGAACGCTGATGAACTATAAGAACTGATACGACCTAATGTGGCTCTAAGAAAGGAGAAGAAATTACCTGGTGAAGTTGGTGAAGAGCAAATGAGCGCCGCAGATTTTTGGTCCGAACAGGTTGATGCAGCGGCCTTGTCAGAGCGGTCGGTGCGGTTCGGCTGGGGCGGCGAAGCTCCGGTCGCAGCAGATGTCGCAAGGAGGAAGAAGTAGAGGAGGCGAAGGGGGTAAAAGTGAAAAAGGGGACCCCCCCGTGCCTATTTATAAGGAAAAAGGTGAAATAGTAAAACGATATGCGCGAAAATCGAGGAGGCGTCATGATTATCTTAACAGAGGAGGGGCCTCGATTCTCGGAATGGCTAGTTAATGTAAAAGATTCGTTGTGATGTCATAAGTTCTTCTGGATTTATTTCACATGACGTCATGGCGGGTTACAAGGATCTATTCATAAGTTAAGGGTTGGAAGGAACCCCAGAAGACTTGCCAGCCAGAGACAGTGGAGATTGACATGAACAAGTTCAAATCAATTTGGGGCCTAATGTTGGGGATATAACCCCACGGTGAGACCCGCCCTAACTGGGCTGGGTTAGGCTATTGGCAACTTATAAAGGAGGCCTTAAGCAGGCTTAGAAGATCAAGACATGAGACCCGGAGGGCGACTTACGTAGTGAGCCGCCGGAGGCCCAAGCCCAGAAGATGGTGCAAGACCCAGCGTTGTAAGCCGCCCAACGGTGACTTGCCTAGTAAGCCAAGGCGACTTATAAGCAGAGGCGGTCACGTAATGTGTAACGACCCGGACTCTTGTAAAGCCCAGGGCCTCGTCCTCTGTATATAAAGGCGAGTCCCTACGGCGGGTAAACCCAAGTAACAATCGATCGATAGCTAGGTTAAGTGATTCCGCTCCCTTGTAATCGATACTCAAGCAATACAACTCAAAGCAGGATGTAGGCTTTTACCTCGATTGTGAGGGGTCGAACCTAGGTAAACCCGTGTCTCTCATCCCGTTCAACCCCTTCGAGCTAATCACCTAAGCGATGGCTCCACACCTAAGTCGTTTCACAAGGGCATATGCCGTGACAAAACCACGACAGGAGGTGTCATACCTCTCAACC
Source organism: Thinopyrum elongatum (assembly GCA_011799875.1). Classification (NCBI taxonomy): domain Eukaryota; kingdom Viridiplantae; phylum Streptophyta; class Magnoliopsida; order Poales; family Poaceae; genus Thinopyrum; species Thinopyrum elongatum. The sequence goes on along the minus strand of CM022299.1, from coordinate 125,285,740 downwards.
CGGGCATGAGCTTGAAATACCAATTTCAGCTCCTAGAACATCTCATATGCTCCATGGTGCTCAAAACGTCTTTGGAGCCCCGGTTCTAAGCCCTAAAGCAGGGCACACTGAACTATCGAATAGTCATCAAAACATGCCTGCCAGATGTTCACAACATCCACAGACAACGCTGGAGGGGGTGTGGCACCTAGCGGTGCATCAAGGACATAAGCCTTCTATGCAGCAATGAGGATAATCCTCAAGTGACGGATCCTTTCCACATAGTTGCTTCCATGATCTTTCAACTTAGCTTTCTCTAGGAACGCATTAAAATTCAGGGGAACTACAGGGCGGGCCATTGATCTACAACACAAATTTTGCAAAGCCAATTAAGACTAAGTTCATGATAATTAGTTTAGTTAATCAAATTACTAATGAACTCCCACTTAAATCAACATCCCTCAAGTTGTTTAAGTGATAAATGATCCAAATCAACTAACCACTACTAGGGAAAACCTTATACACAGAAGATTATCAGTACCGCTAGTTAAAATGAGGCGCTACTACTATTTAACAGTAGCGCGGGGACACCAAGCTCGCTACTGCTATAAAAATAGCAGTAGCGCGGCCCCAAGAAAATGCGCTACTACTATAATTGCCACACTGTTGCCGACATGCTAGGTATAGTAGTAGCACCCTTCCAAAACACGCGCTACGGCTAAGTATATAGTAGTAGCGAGTTTTTACGGTAGGGCGCTACTGCTAAGTTTGAACTTTGCCACATGGCAGGCCCCACTTAGTAGTAGCGCGTCTTCCAGGAACGCGCTACTGCTACTTTTTTAGCAGCAACGCGTTTTCCTTTCCCACGCTACTGCTAAAGCGCAGCCACCTCTTCCTACCCTCCCCTCCCCCTCCCCCTCCCCCATCCTGTCTTCCTTTCACTTTCCCTACCTCCCACCTCCTCTGTCCCTCACTTTGCTTCTTCCTCACTACTTCTCCCCCATTACTCTCTTTCTTCTACCTCTCTTTCTCTCTCTTTATTGCTCCTAGCTAACTACACCACCTCCATTAATGCAACTCCTTTCTCTTTTTCCTCCCCCTCAACTAGTTAGAGTCATGTCACTACTGCAGGATGCTGCTAACGCGACACTACAATCAAAGACCCTTCGACAAAACTGTGTGCGATGCATTAATCGCAAACGATGATGTAAAAAAACCGTCAAAAAAGATACAAAACGTTTGCGATGGTGGATACATCAAACATGGTTCATATTTTAGATGCGTGTGCGACGCGGGGCATACGGTTGATCCCTACGAACTGTTTGTGATGATACAGAACAACAGAATCGGGCAGCCAGATCAAGGTGTGTGCGATATACGACATACAGTTCACCCCGATAAACTGTCTGTGATGAGGCGAAACAACAGAAACGGGCAGCCACATGAAGGTATGTGCGATATACGGCATACAGTTCACTCGGATGAACTGTTTGTGATTAGGCAACACAAAAGAAACGGTCAGCCCGATGAATGTGTGTGCGATATACGGCATAAAGTTCACTCGGATGAACTATTTGCGTTGAGCCAAGAGAACAAAAACGGTTCAACTTAACAAGATGTGTGTGATACGCGGCAAACAGGTCTGCAATCGGAAATGTGTGGGAAGACCGATAACAACACAGACGATTACTGTTAACAAGCCATGTGTGTTGTGAGCAAACGATTGCTGGTATACAATTGTGAGTGATTGATGAAAACATCACCGACAGGTTCCATTGTTCAGTCCGTGTGCGATGTGATTTGCTCTGTCCGCACAAACAACATCTACGCTCTGTCTACAGAGCATCAACATATATACTTAAAAAGACAGCATTGCATAACCAAATTAAGCATACAATTACACAAGTGACTACACACATATAATTTCCACACACCAAAGTAAGCAATTACATGCATACTAAACTAGGAGAAATGAGGATCTAATCATCTACTTCTTATTGCGACGATGCTTGCCATTGCTCTGCTTCCGGCTGGATCCCTGGACGTTTTTGGGAAGGAGGCACTTCCTCATGGCAATGATCCGCCTGTACATCTCGTAGCTCGTGTACGCCTCCTTGGCCACGTACACGACGTGAGCTTTGTCGAGTTTTCTCCATGCAGGCCGAGTGCCAGGCACTCTTGTCCTTGTTGCAGTAATCCTTCATGTCTCTGTAGTAGGGGTCGATGATGGCCTCGGCGAGGTGAACCAGTGAGTCCTTCTCATGCTCATTGCTGCCCCAGATCTTCTATTGGCCCTGGATGTCGACAAGATTTGGGCAGGTGATGCCCGAATTCTTAAGCACCTTTACATCGTTGGTGATGTCCACCGTAGCGAACATGTAGTGGGGGTTGTTAACAAACCTGGTGAAACGCTCGCAAGGCCTTGTGGCCAGGTAGTAGTGGTAGACGAGGACGTGATTGCGCACGCACATCTGGGTGACAACGACCTTCGGACGAGACCCGGCACAAGCGCGGGTGTACTCGAGGTCAAACTCGACCACCTTGTACTTCTCCTCAGCAAGCAATAGCTCCATGATGTGGATGGAGTGCTCCACCCAGACCGGGTTGTTTGTGTACACCACCGAGAGCTCCGTGAACCTTCTGTGGGTGTCCACCATGGCATGCATGGTGAACTGCTGCTCGTCGTCGGCAGCCGCTCAGAGCCCCATTGGAGCCGCGCAGGAAACCCTCTAAGAATTTGTCGTGGTGGGTGTGCTTCTTGCAATAGTGGGGCACAATCGAAAGGTTGAAGAGACACAAGGGTTAAATGGCCGTTGTAATAAATGGGGGCCGGCCGGCCTGTAATCGTCACGTCTTGTCACCGCGTTCATAGCGGAGGATTCCAGTGCACGCTTGAGAACACCGCACGCATTTCATTTGACCATGCGTGGGCTCGAAGAGGCACCAAATGTATTGTTGGTGAGCCTGTTCCCGCGCAACCGCACAGTTTACCTTGCAAGCTTCCCGCTCGGCTAGTTTGGCCACGCGTCGGCTAGAAGAGGGACAAATCGTGGGCATTTATTGGCAAAAAGCTTTGTAAAAATGAAGTGTGTGGAATGACTTCGGTCATAAGTTTACCCGTGGGTGATGAGGTCAAAGTTACACATAAGGGTGATGATGGACACTCGAGTGCGATAATTAATTCTGCGCTTTACAGGGCACACGGTTGAAGAAACCAACTGTGTGCAATAATGTCGAAGATCGCAGTCGAGTTAGCTATACAGATCGTGTGCCATGAGATCGACGAGGTAGACACATTCGAGAATGGTTAATAAAATCTAAGTCCATTGCATATTAAGGTCAAAATAGTGCTACCAATATACGAGTCTCATACGATGCCATTTCAATGATTGTACCACAAAAGCTCAAAATATTACAAGGTTCAAATTCCAGAGTTATATGGCTCAAATTCGAAGATTACAAGGTTCAAACTGATATTAGAAATGAAATCCAGCTCATCAGCTACAAACGCCCACACTGATCCGCTAAACATGGATATAAGAGAGGTTCAAACTAATATTACCACTTGTAAGGCTGGTTTCGAAACCTCATAATTTTTGCAAAGGGGTCAGCCACTGAGAAGTCATGTATGGGGTTGACACGATGACTTCCGATTACTCTGTCATCTGAAGTTCCAAAATGAAATTTAGCTTTTTTGGAGCCTATTCCATTCTGCCGTAGCCGCCGGCGTTGATCAACAAACCATTCATTTTTGCGAAATAAATGTAGGGCAAACCTCATTACCTTCAGCACCCTTGCTCTGACAACAAAGAACCTGGCGAATATAATCTTCGGTAAGGTCCCTCGGTAGGACTTCAAAGTAATTTCTGAGAGATGCAGATCTAGGCATTCGATGTGATTGTTATATTGTATCACATTCTCCACCACCGGGCCTAATCTTATCTGCAAAAGAAGAAAACGTGTTAGTGCCTACATGCAGTTTTGAACACTACTACACGCCTATTTGGTTTGCAGGATTTGTAAAATGCACTAACGTGCCATCTTCGATCCGACATGATTAACATGGGCATTTGATTACAATCTAGAAAAATGTAGCCTTCTTCACAAGAGGTTGGAGTGGATGAAAAGTTCCCTAAGAAAACTAGTACAGATGAATCCAAAGGAGAAATGCTTATGGATTGTAACCATATGGATCAAGCAACCAATATGGGGGGGGGGAACATGTATGTACTGAAATCCTCCAAAAATCCTTCAGAAATCGTAGTACATTGTCATTGTAAACTTGGAAAAAGGTGTCAAAAATTGAACTCCCTTATGGTTAACATTTAACAGGCAAGGAACATCACCTCGATATATAGCTTCTCCAGGCATGGAAAGCATCTCAGGAAACTGACAACATGGTCCAGGTTGGGGGCGATAGATTCTAGTGCCAAGACCTTCACTGTTCGCAGTTTTGGGGTCAAGCTTGTCGGAATCATTTTCTGGATGACAGACGAACATACATCTTCAAAATTAGAAATAATGTTAATTTCTAGAAGGAGAGGTAGAAGGCAGCTGTTGTACCTGAACGGGTGTGGATCCAATGACAAGTTCGGTGTATTTGTCAGACGAGTAGCCCACCACTGTCAATTTTGGCGCAGAAATGACATTGATTCTTGTTGGACCTTCTTGATCAGCAACAAGTAATCTCTCCAGTGAAGGTGTGTCCTCAATGACCATACCTTGGTACACATTTTGTGATGTCTTCTTGCAACACCAGCAACACACATAAATAGTTCGGAGAGTCATGGAGGTGATGTGGAAGCTACTCAACCCATTGATCGCCTGAAGACGAAGGTACTCAAGTGCAGTACAGCCGCGGAGCGGGCGCTCCATGTCACCATTTGGGAGGTAGACGGCAACGAGCTCGAGGTGCTTCAGTCATGGTAGAATAAGAGCGGGCGCGTCATTAAGAGTGGGGAAATGGTAGTTCATGAACTTGGCGACGCGCAGCGTGGGCACGAGGCGGAGCACGGACGTTGGCAACGAGCGCATATGCCCATCATCAAAAGTGAGCTCCTCGAGCTGATCTAGGGCGGGGGATCGGAACCACTCGTCAAGCTTGGATCGGTCCTTGCTGTTGGAACGGAACTTGCCCATTCTAAGGCCTCTGGTTGGGCCATTGTGACTGCCGAGGATCTGGGAGCACGCATCCAAGCTTTTGCGATAGCCATGGCAGAGCTCGTGGGTGTCGATGAGGTCGGGAGGGGTGGAGTGCCATAGGGGGCGCCACCGCCGGGAAAGGACGGTTGTCCGCACCCCATATTTGATTGGGAGGAGGGAGATGATGACTATCAACATATCATCGGGGAGGCTGCTGATGAAGTCTAGGCCTGCTGGAGTCGCTTGCGGTTCTTGCTCGACCCGCCTTCGCTTGTTGGCAGCCCCGTTCTCCACCTCTAGAGTCTCCTCGTCAGCGGCGCTTTCTGATAGAAGTGGGAGTACAGGGAATATTTAGGTAAAACAGGGCAATAGAAAAGTGTATTGGTAACTAGAAGTTAGTAGGTAGGAATAGAGTAAGAAAATGGAATAACAATTGGTTGCTTAAATACTACACAATTCCTTTGATATTGCTGGGTAAGTCAACATGCAGATATTTGAAAAGAACACTTACTTCGAACAAAGTCTGGACGGATGATATCGTCGGGAAGTTAGCATATATCTCATGACTAGGCTCTTTTATGTGCAGTGCAATTTTAGTGCCAGCTTTCAGTATATAAAACTTAGAAACTTCTGTCCAAAGGCCCCTGCCAAAATAGCAGTCACCACGTTCATCAAGTCTTACAGTAGCAATGATTGTAAATCCATGGTTTGTGTTTAGTATGACGTCCCTGCAGTCTTGATTCATGTAAAGGGAAAGATTGTGTACTATAGATTCTATTGCATAGCAAGGGACGCGCTGCAGAATGGTAGGATTGTTAAAGAATATGGTAACATGCAAATATGGGCGAAATTGATAGAACTGTACAGCAGTTGAAATCAAAGGACAAAAATCTATAATTAAACAGATAGGGTAATCATAATGTCATGGAAATATGAGAGTAATCGAAAGAACAATACATCATTAATTTGCCTAATATAGAAAGAAGAGGAAAAAAAAACACCTTTGACGTATATGCTGCATGTGGCACCTTTTATCCAAATGCAGCAATATATAGTATATGTTCAGGAAAGTAGGCCATCACTGGTACCATAACATGCTATACAAACGGTTTTTAACCCCTTTCCACGACGGCATTCTGAACCGTCGCCAAGTGAGTGACTGCGATAGGGGGGTCCTTCCCACACGACCCAGAAACCATCGGGGATAGACAAGCGGCTATTGACGATCGCCATAGAATAAACGTATGAGAAGTCTCCCTAGCCCCACACGTTACGTCTCGATGTTACGTTTCTGATCCGAGAGACATCCCAAACGATTACGCCGCTATAGTCGTGTGAAAAAGGTGGACATCAACATTTAATCTACCGATATGTTTGCGATAGTTACGTTATCGCACACAGTTCAAGAATGTAAAATGTGTGCGGTGCCTCTACTAACGCCAACGTGTCCATTTTCATAACTGTGTGCGATAGGTATTCCTATCACACATGCACACATGTTTGAAACTTTTGCCATATTACCATGAATCGCACATGCATATGAGATGAAACCGTGTGTGCGTCCGTCGGGCATCGCAAATGTTTCACGTCAAAGAACTGTCTGTTCTCTATTTTTCATCGCACACGCTATTTTCCTTCTAACCGTGTGCACATTATTTTATTCACTTCTGTATAATTTTATTTTTCCCTGTAATTTATTATTCTAATTGGAAATTTTGAAATATGAAACATGGAATACAAATTCTCAGCACAATGGTTCAACAACGAATCCATAAATAAAATTGTCAGTATAATATGTTCAGTAATTACAGGATTAGACAACAATTAACTATGATGAACCACAATATTTAGAGGCGTTAAAGGTGAAGAGACAAGTGTAAATCATTTTGGCTGCCGATGGTGTTGAAGAAGCGGAATGCCCATAATGTGCCCTACTGCATGCCATAGGCATGAACAACTTTTGTCCAACCCCTTGTGACGATCACCCGCCCATCCTTCACCGCTTTCAGGAAGACTTCTAGAGCATTATCATGGTAGCATGATTTATATACTTTAACCTTAGTAGCCTCCACTCCGATCATGTAGTTTGCAACGTAATCATCAGTAAATAGCTTTGGAAACCACTGAAAAGAGAAAATTTATAGATACTAAGGTCTAATAGAGTAACTTGTTGTGGGCAGGGGGAAAAGGCAACACATTACTTACCATACTAAAGTTCACTGTTGTGTTGGACAAAGTGTAAACAAAGAGCTTAATTCCCATCACCCGTTTCTTTTGCCTAACAATCTTTCTTAGTTTCCTCACTTGACGCTTGTTCATGAATATCTCATTGCCCCATACGCAAAAGGGATCGAAGCGTGGATTAGTACCGCTCATATATTTACCTACAAGCAACCAGTAAATGTGGATTCACTCATTTTGGTCCGTATGTAGTCTATATTGGAATCTCTAAAAATACTTATATTTAGGAACAGATGGTGTATAAGACATGGGATGCAGCTAACCTCGACGGCAAACAACAACATCGCCCATTGTAGCCCTGTGTAAGTACATGCAAAGCCAATGTTAACTACAACAGGGTTAACATCCACCAAAAATAGCAAATGGTAATAAAACAACAGCATCTGTAGTGATATCTTCATTGCGAAAGAGTAGCACGGTTGCAAAGGGACAGATTAAAAAATGGATAGAATTGTTTACTGCAACAGACAACCTAGTATAGCCATTGAAACTGGTACTGATAGAAATAAAATTGTCAGAGTTAAACATCGCAAGGAAGGTGCTACTAGAGCAGAGAATGGCCCTATTGTCTATTAAAAGGTAGGGAAAATAGATAAGATGGGCTAGGCGTGTTTACTACAACATGCTTAATACATGAACCGTACAAAACATGGCCATAGCAACTGGTATTGGTAAGATTCAACTGGTGAGTTCATACTTGGTAAGTCCTGAGGGGTAGTGTCTAGGGCACTTCATATGGACAAGAGCCCGCCCCAAGTTGTCCGCAGCGGAGGTGAGGTGTTCCTCCGGGTCAAAGAGTGGATTAGTGCCGCCGACATGTGTACCTACAAGAAGCAAGTAAATGTTAGAAGCCAAACTGCAATTGCACAAATGATGTAAAATACTGTAAGACATGGGATGCAGCTAACCTCGACGGCAGACAACAACATCGCCCGTTATGGCCCTGCGTAAGTACATGGAAAGGCATGTTAAGCACAACAGTGTTAGCATCCACTAAAAATAGCAAATGGGCAGCATCTCTAGTATATCTTGATTGCGGAGAGTAGAACGGTAGCAAAGGGACAGATTAAAAAATGGATACAACTGTTAATTGCAACAGGCTTAACAGCATCCTAAGTCATGTTTTGTAAGTTTGAAGCCATTGAAATATAACTATTTAAAACTAGATACAACTGTTAATTGCAAAAGGCTTAATAGCCATTGAAACCGGTACTGATAAAAATGCAATTGGCAGAGTTAAACATCGCAACGCAGGTGTTGCCAGAGCAGAGAATGTCCCAGTTGTCTATAAAAAGGTAGGGGAAATAGCTAAAATGTGTTAGGCATGTTTACTACAACATGCTTAATACATCGACCGTACAAAACATAGCCATTAATTGCAGCTGGTATTGGTAAGATTGAACTGGTGAGTTCATACTTGGTAAGTCCTGAGAGGTAGTTGCTGGGGCACTTCATCTTGGCCAGAGCCTGCCCAAAGTCAGCGGCGGCGGAGGCGAGCTGTTCCTCCGGGTTGAAGCGTGGATCAGTGCCGCAGACATGTGTACCTACATGCAACCAGTAAATGTTAGAAGTTAAACTGCAATTGCACAAATGATGTGAAATACTGTAAGACATGGGATGCAGCTAACCTCGACGGCAAACAACAGCATCGCCCGTTATGACCTTGTGTAAGTACATGGACATGCATGTTAAGTACAGCAGGGTTAGCATCCACCAAAAATAGCAAATGGGCAGCATCTCTAGTGATATCCTGAGTCATGTATTGTAAGTTTGTTGCTGGTATTGGTGAAATTGAGCTGGACAGTTGATACTTGAACATCACATAGTGTGCAGTACTGAAATAAACAAGGCACGAACATGCTTAATACATCAACTGTACATAACATGGCCATTGCAAGTGGTATTGGTAACATTGAGCGGGTCAGATAATACCTGGCAAGTCTTGAGAGGTAGTCGCTGGGGCACTTCATCTGGGCCAGAGCCTTTACCAAGTCGGCGGCGGCGGAGGCGGGGTGTTCCTCTGGGTCAACACGCACAGCAGCCATCGCGCCATCGACCGCCATCAGCTCCTCGACCTCCACGTGATATGTGGTTGGGCTTGCACGGTGATGCTCTGGAGGTAGATGCGGTGGGGATTTGGAGGCATGACGATGTTTCACAGGCGCCATTTAAGCAATCATGCCGGGGCCGTGATAGAGTTCGGTGGGTTACCTGACTGGATCGACGATGCTCGGGTAAAACGTAGATGTGGTTGAAGCTGTGGTTGCGGCGGCGGCGGTTTGAGCTGCCGGTAGGGAGGAGGGGGGAGGGGGGAGATACTGAGGAAATTTGATGGGTGGGGATGTGGTGGGAGGAATAAATTCTGAAATCGCGTGCCTAATGAAAATTTCGCTGCAAAACTTGAAACTTGGGCAGGGGAAACACACAATGCAGACGAAGCGCGTAAAATACTCGTGTGCGAGAAAAGAGAAAATTGGCAGATCCCGTCTCCAAAAAAATGTACACGTGTAGTTGATTTTTTCAGTCAATGGTACGCTTGGTTTATTAGGAAACATCGCACAGGTAACTGACTTATGGATCATTAACGCATAAAAACGCACACGGGTATGCCATAGAAACCGTGTGTTTTGTGATCTTCTAATAATTCTTATATCTATCAGCATCTCAACCGCACCTAATTTCAAAAATCTCTTTCATTGTATCAAGATTATTCAATGTACATGAACAAGGCAAGGTGACACCCGATGAGCAATCATCGGTTTATGAAATGCAATCAAGTGTCAACCTGCCTCGCTCGCGTAGCCAGATTTGATCGTATGCAACAAGAGAGAAGCTTGCTGCCATCCGCCGGCACAGCAATTGAAGCCGGTGTGCGGCCAACTCGCGCGGCGAGGTGGGACTAAAAACCAGCTGCGGCCAGCTCTAGTCTCCGGTGGGTGCGGGCGGACGTTTCGGGAGTATTTAGGGCCGGGGTGCGGCTACAAAACTTCAGTGAACACATGCTAATCAACGCTCAAAGCCTCAAAGGACGCGCTTACTGACATTCTACATTAATAATAGATAGTACCAACTTAAAGTACTACTGGTAATTTGCTCTAAAACTAGTACGTATGTAGTACTGGTAGATGCTCGTAATTAATTATACAAACTTACGGGCGACACACGCACTAACTACTTCTCACATGCTGCCATCGGGCCATGCTGGCCAGACGCCGTCGTTCTCCTTCCCGGCCTTGTAGGCGGCAGCCCACCGTGCTTCAATCTCCACCGAGCTCTCCTCAACATGGCGTGCGGCCTCTTCTTTCTTGCGGCGGCGGGGCTCTCTTTTCTTGACTGCTTTCTGCCTTTTCCGCTCCTTCTGTGCGGCTTTGGCCGCCTCTAGATCCACTGCCCATTCGGCCATGGCAGCATCAAAGTCCGCCCACGTACTTGTGCGGCCGGCGGCGGTGATGAACTCGGCGCGGCGAGATGCCATCGCTTCCTTACCATGTGTGCGGTCGCGGGCGGTGAGGAACGCGGCACGTCGGGATGCCATCGCTTCCTTACCAGTTACTGTGCACCGCGGTGCCATTAACGATGCTTGGAGAGAGCTCTGGGTCGGAGTGGCCTGACAGCCATACAGTGCGGTGGTTTTTAAGAGCTCAACGACAAACGACAAAGGAAATTTGGCTTCCCTTACAATTTTGCTCGTTCATTATCGCACACGGTTCATCTCCGTCGCCTCCAGAAACAGTGTGCGTTGAGCCTATTGTGTGTTGCGTTATGATTGGCCGGAACCCCAGCCACACAGATCGCGCGTGTGCACCGTAGGATGCGCCACGATCGAACGGCAATCCACGTCCCTCACATCACACCCGTGCAGCTGTAGGTGGATTGGATTTATATGCGCTAAATTCCTAGAAATGCACATAATCCCCTAAATATGGTAAATGAGCCCGGAAAAATGCCAAATTTGAACACGGTGATTTGCAGGGTGTATGTTCATCGTAGAAAAAAAACTCAAGGGCAAAGAACGAAGAAAATTTGGATTCCCCTTCAATCTTGGTGATTTCCCTCTCGAAAGCATGGAACTTCCTCGGTGATTGTTCGATTTATGAAGGGCGTGCATGACGACATAAGCCAAACCTTCTGAAATTTTTACCAGGGCATGGTGAGGCCATACCATGGTACCATGCCAGCCGTCATGTTTTTCAAGCATGTATTTCATTTTTCTACAGTTGAAAAACCAATAAACGGCGTGTTTGTGGTTGACTATTACCACACATTTTCGTGAAATCTCTGCCCATTCTTTGTAAAAGGCATGAGAATTTACTAAATAGCACGAGCATGGTTTTCCAGACCGTTCTCATGCACCTTTTTATGCACCGATTGTTTGAATTTGAATTATGTGCATTAATGCCTAGAAAATGCACATAATCCCCTAAATATGGTAAATGAACCCGGAAAAGTGCCAAGTTTGAACACGGTGAGTTGTAGGGTTTATGTTCATCATAGAAACAAACTCATGGACAAAGGACAAAGGAAATTTGGATTCTCATTCAATCTCGGTGATTTACTATCGCACACGATTCATCTCCGTCGCCTCTGCGAACTGTGTGTGTCCACCCACACATGCAAAAGGAAAAAAGAAAACCCTCGCCCACTTTGTCCCCACCCAATCGCCGTGCACTCCTCCACAACTCTGCACCTCATCAACTTCTATCGCGGCGGCCACCCTAAGCTCGGCGGCTGTCGGCGGCGGGCGGAGGTCGCGCTCCAAACGGCACGGGATTTCGCCCCTACTGCTTGCCGCCACCTATCTGCACCGACTTACACCGACATTCTAGACTCTAGTCGATTGGGGTTTTCTGCGGGATTGGGCCGGGGATTTTTCTCATGGAGAAGGTAATCAATTTAGCGAAATATTCACTCATCTCTTATCGCAGTCCGTCCGTCGCTGTTAATCAACTGGCGGAAATCGCCGTGGATTCATTTTTCTTCTAGCTGATTCGAGGGTTTTCATTCATGTGTCCACAATGCGAGCACAAATCAGGCAAGTGTGGTTGCGGCCAGTCGGAAATGAAGTTCTATCTCACCATTCTGGATGACTTCAGGGAGCGCTCCATATATTCAATCTCACCCTACCACGGTCGGCATGGCCTGAATTTGTGAACATATACCGTCTATTGCTACATTTGGATAAAAGGTACGGTGCCACGTGCAGCCTAGATGTTGAAGCCGATTTTTTCCCTATATTAGGCAAATTTATGATGTATTGTTCATTCAGTTACTCTCATATTTGGGTCAAATCTTTGTTAAATTATATATTTTTGTACTTTGCTTTCAGCTATATATTGATCTGTTCTATCAGTTACTCCCATATTTGCATCTTGCTCTGTTATTTCAATATATCTAGTTTACGATCTTAATTTCATTTCAAGCAGTACATCCCTTGCTTTGTAAGAACAGGAGTAGAAGGAAATCTTGGGCTTTACTTTGTTGATGACTCCATGGATGTCATATTGACAACGCAGCATGGATTTACAATGACAATTAGCATAAAACTTGATAAAGATGGTCACTCCTATTTTGATGCGGACCTTTGGAGAAAAATGTCTAAGTGTTATGAACTGAAAGCTGGCAATAAAATTCTAGTGCGTGCACCACAGCCTGGTCTAATTAACATGGATGTTTACTTCCCCGACGTCATCAGCCGATCAAAGTCTGATCGAGATTATTGTCCTTTCAACTTTATCCATGCTGGCATATTACTTAGCAAAATCGGGGTATTTGTTCTGACTAATTGATCACTATTTAAGCAACCAATTGTGATTTCATTTTCTGACTCCGTTCCTAGGGAGTAACAAATTCTATTTACCAATTTATGCGCACTATATATTCTTCTGCCATGTTCTGAATAAATAATACCTTTCCACCTTTTAAGCAGGATATGTTGGATGCATAGTTAACGATCTGTATGTTACTAAGCGTACCAAATTTCACTGGAAGGACTTGAAGCATGTCATAAAATTTGTTCCTAATTTGATAGAGATAGCACAGCATATGAATGCTAGATTTTGGAAGGGATTAATTATACCTATGGTGCACACATTGAACAAGACCAATTGTGTGCACAAAACGCTGGTACAAAGTCTTATTTTTATGTTGATGCTCATAAACTATATATATCTTCAACGATATGTTACAATTGGTTTTTATTATACATTTCAACAGAAAATGCCTACTGTAGCTCCTGGATTGATTTCCCGGCGTGGTCGAATTACACTTGTGCCTGCTAATAACGCCAAAGTGATTGCAAGGTACTGCATTTCCCGCAGAAATGGAACCATTCAAATTAACAAGTTCTCGCTTGTCGTGGTAGTGCATCCATATTGGAAAATTAGAGACATTGTTCTACTCATGCTCTACCAAGGCACAGGAGGGTTCTTCCTTTTCATTGACGAGATGCCGAGTCACCGTGATCAAGCTGCTTCCAGCGGATAGTTGTGGTTGTTGGCCCTCAGCCTCTTAAAATGTGCTAGCTGTTACTATGTTAAGTATTTAGATATGGAGCATATGGTTGTTGGCCCTCAGCCTCTTAAAATGTGATAGTTGTTACTATGTTAAGTATGTAGATATGGACCGTATGGTTGTCAAAACCGTGTTACGAAGATCCTCCTTTTGTCAAATAGTGCAACCACTATATATATGTTACTCAAATGCTATTAGCCAAGTTCTTAAATTTTCATGGAAAGTATTAGTATCGTACACAGTTCGTTGAGTTTAAGCGTGTGCCCGGTAGAGCGGTAGAGTAGAGGACATCCATGTTTTGGACGTGGCGATCAGCACCAATGTCCAGAAGGAATTTGCATATTAATTGTCCATATTGCAAATTCACACACATGTTAACATAAGGAAACATATGTGTAACTTACTAATCATCGCACACGAGTACTCGCAGACGCATCGTGTGTGATACTCCTAGCCACCGCAAGCAACTAGTTTGCATTTTCAAAGTTTTTTGTACACACAGAATCGCACACGAATTAACTATAGTAACCGCCTATGTTATAATTTCTCATCGCAAACAGTTCATCCGACTACGTTGTTTGCCGCGTATCACACACATCTTGTTTACACGACTCGTTTGTGTTCTTTTGGCTCATCGCAAACAGTTCATCTATGTGAACTGTATGCCGCATATCACACACATCTCGTTAAGTTGAACCGTTTCTGTTGTGTTCCCTAATCGAAAACAGTTCGTCCGAGTGAACCGTATGCCGTATATCACACACACCTTGATCCGGCTAACCATTTCTGTTGCACTCCCTAATAGTAAATAGTTCATCTGATTGAACTGTATGCCGTATATCGCACACACCTTGATATGGCTGCCCGTTTTTGTTGTTCTATCTCATCGCAAAATGTTCGTATGGATCAACCATATGCCCTGTATCGCACAAGCAACTAAAATCTGAACCATGTTTGATGGCTCCGCCATCACAAACGTTTTGCATCTTTTTTGACGGTTTTTTTACATCACCGTTTGCGATTAATGCATCGCACACAGTTTCATCAAAGGGTCTCTGATCGTAGTGTCGCGTTCGCAGCATCCTGCAGTAGTGCATGCCAACCGATTTAGGGTGAGATTGAACATACCGCGCGCATCCTCAAGTCATCTGGTACGGTGAGATGGAACTCCATGGATGTCTGGCCGAGGCCGCAAAGTCCTTATGTGTCCGCACACTGTACACTCTATGAATGAAAGAAAATCCTCAAATCAGCTAGAATAAAAATGAATTCACGGCGATTTCAGCCGGGTGATTAAAGGAGGCAGATGAACTGGGATAAGAGATGAGATAATATCTCATTAAATTAGTTACCTTGTTGTCCATGAGAAAAAACCCTCAATATGGTGGATTCCCCAATCAGGCAGAGCTGGGTCGACCGCGAGCAGCGTCGAGAAAGTCGATGGCGATAGGCGGCGGCAAGCGGAAGTGGCGAAATGCGGTGGGGTTTGCTGGCAGCCTGGCGGTGGCGACAGGTGTCGAGCTAAGTGGTTGCCGCGGCGATAGGCGGTGCCATGCAGAGTCTCGGAGGAGCTTGTGCAGGTGTGAATGGGGACCGGAGGGGGTGGCGGGCGGAGTGAGGGTTTTTGTGACGTGGGGATGGTGAGGGTTTTCTTTTTTATTTTTTGAATTGGGTGGTGATGGTTTTCTGTCCCACAAAGAGTTTCGGAGGCAATGGTTTGCTAGAGCCAACCGTGTGTGATTGACGTAACAGGGAAAATGAAAGTCATTGCACACGGTTCCAATTTTTGGAACCGTGTGTGATTGACGTACTACCTCCGTCCTGGTTTATTGGTCCCCTTTGTAATTTGTGCCAAATTTTGACCAAAGATTTA
This sequence comes from Thinopyrum elongatum, assembly GCA_011799875.1. Classification (NCBI taxonomy): domain Eukaryota; kingdom Viridiplantae; phylum Streptophyta; class Magnoliopsida; order Poales; family Poaceae; genus Thinopyrum; species Thinopyrum elongatum. Next base: position 125,269,995 of record CM022299.1, on the reverse strand, counting down.
ACTAACAAATGTTTATGCATGTCACCAAAAATTATATCATTGAACACTATGTTCAAATACGCATCCAACGATATAATTTTTGCTGACCTGCACTAACATTTTGTCAGTTAAATCTTTGGTCAAAATTTAACACAAATTACAAAGGGGGCCAATAAACCAGGACGGAGGTGGATTCCATCAACTGAACTGATTGCATCCATATCCCACATTTAGACATAAGTAAACATAGATTAGACATACTCAGACATAGATAATAAGCGTACACAAGCATAGTTCAACCATAAGTACATAGTTCAACCGTCATTAAGACACTACATAGCCATAGATAGTTCGATCCCACATCTCATCTCATCTGCCGGCACGATCCTGAAGCTTCTCCAGGTACTCGGCGTAAGCGGCGTGGGCCACCCTGCGAGAACACTTCTGCTTGAAGGAGCCAACGACCTGTCCTCTTGCATGTGCCAGAACACTTTGATACGCGTCATTAAGCTTTTGGTTGCAAAATGGGCATCGATAGCCCCAGTTCCAGGTCCTAATACGCCTGTTATGCATTCCTGCATAAAGCTCCCTGAGGATTTGCCTCTTGTACCTCCTCTGGCCATCTTCATCCTCGCTATCGACATCGTCAGATAACACCTATAAATATAGTAAAAAAAATGTGGCGTCAAATTTGGAATACAAACTAATCTCTAGCGAGCATTTGGCAGTTGCCAAAATTTGGCATCAAATCAATGTTTACAAGCCGTAAAGTAGGATTAGGAATTTATGGCTACTTTTTAGATATATCCAGAGATTATGGTTCGATTTTTAAGCACAATCGTCTATGTAGAGACTAATCTTGAAGAAAATAATGGCACAACATATATGTAGGTCATTCAAAATCAATTGTCAAGACCTGGCTAGGAATTATTAGCACGAACAATAACCCTAGTCGGATTATTAGCAGAAATCATTTGCACAGATGAAACAACTAATCACTTATCATTTGTACCATTCAAACAATGAATACACTACACGGATCTAACGAAACTTACTCAGATTTCATGGATTGGGAGAACATAACCATAGGATTTCTATTCCAAAAAGGGGGAGGCAGGACGTAGGAGTTACCAGAGAAACCCTAGGATGTATTTGACACATAAATGGGTATAGATGACTAACTGGTTCTCCGTCGTCATCGGAGTCGTCGCCCGAGCCCTCACCGGAGTCGGTGTGGACCTCCGGCTCCAGCTGTGGAAGCACGACGCCGTCGACAATGTCAGGGTGCAGCGATACATCGTCGGTGGTGATGGCAACCTCTGTCTCCATCTTCACGCCGTGCTTTGGTGCTTTTGCATCGCCGGCGTCAGCACTCCCTCCGATGGGGCGCTTCGGTTGGATCCTCATACACAGACGACGGTGAGGACTGAGAGCGGCGTTGAGGATGCAGGCGGAGAGAGAGGATTGTGTGTGCGGCGAAGATGGGGGTGCGGCGGCTCGGCCGTGCGATTAATATGGAGTAGTGGGAGAGAGGCGGGCGGCGGTCAAACCGCTGGCTCGCCTCCCGTTGAGCCTGTGCACCAGACTGCTGGCATGCCTACCGTCATTTCACACAGCTACTCGCATGCCTCCCGATGACACTGCACATCGAGCACGCCTCCCGTCAATTCACACACCCGCACGCACGCCTCCTGGTCTGCCTACGCGGTGGACTGCTCGCATGCGTCCCGTCAACTCACGCCTGCTCGCACGGCACACGGGTCGCGTGGTGGCATGTATTTTTTTTCTTCTATTTTGATGATTAATGCTGCCACTTTATTGCTGAACCGAAGCACGACACGTATCTGTTGTTGGTCTAACGCCCACGGTTCGAATAAATAATCCGTTTGCGATATTGGTTCCCAATTATTAATAATATCCCGTTTGTAAGAAGATAAACATTACATCAAAACTTGTCTCTAATTTGACAAAAAAATGTACAATGCCACTGTGTATTGGTGTCCATATGACAACACGATAAGTTTCATGAATTTCAAATAAGTTTTGGATGTACTAGATTTTAAAAATCAAGATTCTCAATGTTTGAAATTTCTTGCACGGGGAGTAAACATATGCACCCAGTGAGACACATGTGTTTTTCCAATCCATTTAGGTGCACTGTCACATGTGCATGTAGCTCAAATTTGATTTTTGCACATTATACCCCTAGAAAATCAATCAATGTACTAAAATGTCTTAATGATCTCTGGTTTTTTTTTTCAAAATTAAAACGTCCCTCCTTTGGTAACATATGTTCACCGAGGGATAATTTAACATGCATCGTAGTTGCGGTGGATGCGCGGTGTGTGTGCGTCTGGGGGGGGGGGGGGGGGGGGGGGGCTGGCAGTACACTACGAGTCGTGAGCTACCGTGTGGGTTGGCCGTTTTGTGAGGCAGGTGCCACATCAGAGTCGTGAATTCGTTATTTAAAACATTACACAACCCTTTCATACATACATGTTTTGGCCACCTGCAGTCGGTGGTTGTCCTACACGACACTCACTCGCGTGTGATGCTTTCTGTGGGCCCACGAGGTTGTCGTCCATCACTTTGACCAACAACCAGCAGAGAGGTTAATTTGACCAGCAAGGTAGAATCTTTTTTGTTTGTGTTATGGTGGGAGTATATAGTACGCGTCAAAGATGTGGCAGGGGACTAGCATATATACTACGTACGCGTCCGTGAACACGTACACCTCACTAAGTGTCGGGACTTTTCGGTTTCCGAGGTACGTACCACATCAAAGTTGTGCATTGGCTATTCAAACATCACACAACACCTCTTTGGGCCACATGCATGCAGGCAGTGGTTATCCTAGGACACTTACATGTGATGCTGCCATCTGTGGGCCCGTGAGGTCATCGTCGATGCATGCATCACTTTGACCTACATTGGGAGAGGTTAATTAATTTCACCATCAAGGAGCATTCGTTTTGGGTTGTATTATGGTAGGAGCATATAGTATGCGTCGAAGAGGGGGAAGGGGATCAGCATATGTAGTACGCTTCATGAACCTCGCTCTGTGTGGGGACTTTACAGTTTTCGAGGCATGTGCCACATCAAAGTTGTGCATTTTGGGTATTCAACATATGTTTGACCCACATGCAAAGCGATGGTGGTTGTCCTCTCGCACCCACTCACGCGGTTATCAGCGATATCGATGCTTTCCATCTGTGGGCCTGCTTGGTCCATCACTACTTTGCCTGACAACGAGAGAGGTTAATTTGACTTAGGAGGGGATTATTTTTTTATTTGTATTATGGTATGGGTCATGTTCTGGGATGACATGATATAGTTTGAGCACACATGCATGTGTATGCATGAATCCCTCCCATTGAGGCGAAGTGGCCAGTACCACGACACGTCATGAACCGATCTCGCTCTGTGTGGGGACTGTACGATTTTCGACGCACGTGCCACATCAATGTTGTGAATGGTATTCAAACATGCATGCACGCATCACCTCCATACATACATATGCATGTAGTGGTTGTCTTTGAACGGTACCCTCCCTTGCATGGTTATCGGCGACAAGCCTATATATTCATGGGCCTGCGTGGACATCCATGATCACTTTTACCGACAACAAGATAGGTTACCATGGCGGATTCTTCCTTTGGTTCATGTTATCGTAGTAGGTCATGGTGAGATTTAGACCTAATTAAGTTTGAGCGCATACTATGCATGCATGAATCCCCGTCATCGGCTCGAAGTGTGGTGTGACATACATATGCATCGTCAACTAACCCTCACTCCGTGTGGGGATTTCTGGTTCCAAAGCACGGTGCCACATCAAAGTTGTTCCATTGTGTATTCAAACATCAACACCTCCATACATATGTTTGGGCCACACGCAGGCAGTGGTTGTCTACGGGGACTGGCTACTTGCGTGATTATTGGCGAGCTAGCCCATCTCTGGGGCCGCATGGACGGCCATCACTTTGACCAACAACAAGAGAGAGGTTGTCTGACCAAGGTGGATTATTCTTGGACCGTTTTATGATACATCTTGGTGAGATGCCCTCTCCCGTCGACTGAAAGTGTGTGTGTGTGTGTGCGCGCACGTGTGCGTGCGTGCGTGTGTGTGTGTGTGTGTGTGCGTGCGTGTGTGTGTGTGTGTGATGGGGGGGACTGCTACTTCGCACTTTGCTAGGTGAACCTCCGTGGGGGCGGGCATGCGTTCATAGCTTAGGATTCCCCTCCTGCCGACACGGGGGGGGGGGGGGGGTTGGCAAGCAATACTGTGCGCTTTGCGAGATAGGTGCCACATCGAAGTTGCATTTGGTATTTGAACATCAAACCACACTTTTCATACATATATTTGGTCCACAAGCAAGTGTGTTCGTGTTCTGACCCTTTCCCGCGTCATTTTCGCTAAATTTATGAACATTAGACAAGTCGGATGACGCAACAGACACGGTTCACTCACACTAACCATGTGCCACGCCGGTGCCCCTATCACGCACATCAGCACAGTACATTGGGTTCCACGAGGCTTCCCCTCTAAAAAATGTCTACCCGCCTGCAGGTTTTTTCTGTTTGATAACACACGGTTATTATGTTTCGACCGTGTGTGATGTATGTTGTTCCCGCTCCCGCATGTATCCCTCGAAAATATTTGCCCGGCTCGAGGGTTTTTCTGTTTCATAACACACGGTTGTTATTTCCGGACCGTGTGCGATGCACCATCATCCAAATTTTTCAATAGCCCCGGCATTTCACTCCCGCGTTTGACTCCCGCGTAGTAAAATTTTCAGTAGCCGCGTCATTTCCTCAAACACACCCCCCTCCACACACACACCCCAAAACCTCCTCGGGCGCGCGCACACCCCCCCCCCCACCACAACACCTCCCTCACTCGAAACCCTAGCAAGGCCGCCGCAGCCGCCGCAAGGCCTCCATTATCAACATCTGCCGGTTTGCCCGTGCAGCTTACCCACCGATCTCCATATATACCCAGGCCGCCCTGAGTTTCTTAGATGATGCCTGCCAAATGCCCCCTTTCTCACAGATCCCCATCCCCATCCCCAACTCCAGAGCGTCGCAGCCTAAGCCTGGCTACGCTTCCCGTGGAGCTCGAGGAGCGACTGGCCCAAAAGTGGTGTATCGCGGCCTCTTCGCCCGACGTCGCCGAGGTGGCCGCCGAGGAAGCTGACGACCATTACTGGCCGCAGGCACTCAATCAGTGGGCTAAAGTATGTGGGTATGTCGCGGACACCGGCTACGACATCGAGGTCGTCGACAGCGACGACCTGACGTGGGCTATGTCATAGGTTAAGTGGCCCACCCCCAACCCCTCGGGTTCAACCGCCGTCGATCTCATCCATGGCCCCACCGCTGATCTCCTCTGGCTCGGTGTCAAGAATTTGCCATCCTACATCGCCATAGAGCCCATTTTGTCATTTCTGAAGGACACGTTCTACGATGCTGGTTTGGGATCCACAGCTTCCAAGTCAGACCTCAACAACGGCGACCAGGAGGAGGGCACCCTCTCCGGTTCTTCCAAGGGGAAAGAGCCCATCTGCTCTTCCAAGGGGAAAGAGCCCGTCTGCGACATCAGGGAGGGCACCCTACATCCGTGCTCTTCCAAGGGGAAGGAGCCCATCTGCGACAACATGGAGCGCACCCAGGGTCCGTGCTCTTCCCACGGGAACGAGCCCATCTGTGACAAGTGAGGAAACCCATGATTTGTTTTGCCGTGCCTCTTCACAGGGGGGAACCCATGATTTGTTTTGTCGAGTCCCTTTTGTAGTGTAGTGAGAATATGTCCAGTTTTAATTGCTATATTTGGTTGTTTGCAGTATGCCTTGTTTATTTCAGTTGTTCACAATGTGATGCTCTATATGTGCAACTATTTACTGTGCAGTACATTTTCATCAATACCAGTTTTAAACATACCGATAGGAATGCATATATTTGCTTGCTGTTAAGCCTGTTATAGCTAGCATATGCCTCTTTTAAAGTTTTTTGGTTGTTCGATTGTTTGTAGTTAGCATATGTCCAGTTTCAAATACTATCTTTGGTTGTTCGTAGTATGGCTTGTTTATTCCAGTTATTCACAAGGTGATGTTCTATATGTGCAAGTATGAACTGTGCAGTTCAATTTCATCAGTACCAGTGTCAACAATACCATTATGAATGACTACATTTGGTTGCTCCATGTTGTAGTTAACACGCCTTTCTATTTTTATTTAACAATAACCAGTGTACTTAGACCGGCACAATACCAGTTTGAATGACTATGTTTGCTTGTTGTTAAATGTTAGGCCTGTTGCAGTTAACACACCTTTCCACTTGTTTTGCATTACTAGCATGCTTAACCCTGCACATTGAAGCTATCTTTTGGAGATTATTTTGTCTGCCATGGATATATTTGGTTGATGTTTAGCCTATTGTGCTTAACATGCCTCTCGATGTACTTACACAGGACAATTTTGGGAACGACTGTTGTTTTCCATCGAGGTTAGTTTCATCGATCCCATGGCTTGTATATACTCACTGTTCAGGATATCGGTAGCTGGTACCATATAGGTCGGGGGCTGATAAGGGACTAATCGGTGAATCAGACTTTTAACTGAATTTATCTGTAACCCATTCATCGTTACTAGGGCCATATGTAATATATCTGAGGCTACATAGCAACATGCACTGTACTGAATGTCTAAATATGCAATCCTAGGCTACATAGCAACAAGGAAGAGTGTTACCTTAATGTTCTGATGATGTCTAGATATACGTAGAAGAGTAACAGCAACAACAACAATGACACAACCCTGTTTGGATAGTCTAACTTAGCTAGAGGTTAGAGTTAGTTTCTAGCTCAGGACTAACCCTGAACTAACTCTAGCCAAAGAGGTGTTTGGATGACAGGGTTAGATTGACAATAAATGCACTAGAAGAACTAGCTCCAATTAGCACCTCTTGGGTGGGATAGTTTTTTTGGGTGGGTTAGATGCAACTATCTCAAACTAGCCCTCATGTTTGGATATACTTTAGGGCTATTTGAGCCCAAACTAGCTCAAACTAACTCTAACCCATGGATACAACAGCAGTTAATCAGCCGATAATTTGTAAGAATGCAATAAACTCCCTGCGTCACATAATATAAGATGTTAATTCATCTAATATGTGAGTATATTGGATGTTATAATATATTATATAATGGGACCGAGGGAGTGTTGTACTACATCATTGTGCAATTGTTGTTTAGCTTTTAATATTAACTTGATGCTTTTTAGGTACATATGTCATTGGTAAAGATCCGCGCTTCGACCCTTTGTGCATATGGGGCAATGAGATATTGATGAACCAGCATCAAGCGAGGAAGCTGATAAAGAATGTTAGTAAAATGGGTCAAAATATGGCAATTAAACTATTTGTTTACACTTTATCCAAGACAACAGCGAACTGCAGGATGGTAAGTAAGAACTCTGCAGCCTTCTTTTTACTACCCATAATGAGTTGTGTTAGATGACAATGTCTGAATCCTTTTCCTTTGCAGTGGTTCCCAAAGCAGTTTACTCAAGGTTACCTCTCAAACTACATGATTGGTGGGCATGTAAAGGTTAAAGTATTTCTACCAGAACATGATGATTATCTAGATGTGTTCATGAAGACAGTGAAGGATGGGCTGTCGGCCATCACAAGGGGTTGGACTAGAGTCGTGCGTGCCTTCTGCATGGAGGAGGGCACAATATGGGCATTCCGCTTCACCTTGTTCAGCAACCAGAATGTATTACGCCTCTTTCTTTACCATCTTTAATAGTACAAGTATACAACCATGGTTCATCATTCTTTATTTGGTGCTTATGTAAATCTTGAACATATGTACCTGTGAATCGAATAATGCATTGGTTGTTTGAACCTGATTGATATGAATAAAGCTATTGCATACTTTCAAATTCAAATCTGGTACAATTTTAAATAGCAGCAATTAAATTACGGTGAAATTACACTCTGCAGGTCATTACAGCGCACATGGTCGGTAAAACACAAACGTTTGTGATATAAACCATAATCTGACATGGTTCACAGAGAGGAAACATGTGCGAGCATGCACACAGTTACCGTTTGCAAACCATGTGTGATGTCAGACAATATCACAAACGGTGCGGGCAAACTAAACGTTTGTGATAGTTGCCTTATCGTACACGATTTGCAACCATGAACTGTTTCTGATGTGGTACGCATCGTAAACGTTGCACCACAGAATAGCGTGTGTGATAGTTATCATGTACGATGATGTTACAACGGTCTGACATTTTGTAATCCTATCCGACACTCGTACGACGATTAGCTAATCTTCTTAATTAGTTATCGCACACAGTTCGGGAAAAGTGAATGTGTGTGATTGTCTGCTTATCATACACGTTCTATAATCGTGAACCGTTTGTGATGGGCCACACATCGTAAACGTAGCACCACAGAATACCAACTGCGATGGCAATGCGAGCACAAACGAGTAGCAAGGATGAAGCGTTTGGGATATTCGAGATACCAGAAACAGTTTTATAGGGACAACTGTATGCACCAAGGCTCCCTATCCCCGACGGTTTCTGGGTCGTGTGGGAAGGACCCCCCTATCGCAGTCACTCACTTGGCGACGGTTCAAAACGCCGTCGTGGAAAGGGGTTAAAAACCGTGTGTATAGCACCTTGCTGTACGAGTGTCTCCTTCCCCAACTAGCTAGGTAGATCTACCATTTAATGAAGGGACCTATGTACCCCCCTAACTAGATCTAGCCATGTCAAGAAGTAAGCTTTGTCCACTTTTGATCATTCCCTAGGTGTGTGGCGACACCGATCGACATCATCATCACCGTGATCGATCTCGAGATAGGTGATTAAAAATTTGTGCTTTTGCAAGAATGGAAATATGTGTATGTGTGCGATATGACATAATCGGGTGATATGATGGAAATTGTGTGTGTGGCATGAGTTGCCGCCGAATTGTGCTTGAGTTGCCTATGTTTTGCCGAAATGTCGATTTATTTCCGTTTCGGCGAATTTCGGGCAAACTCTATATGTCCTATTTTTAGGGAAGGTCATGCCGAATTTTTGTATGCATTTGATGCATGCATGCATTTTTATAATCAATTTGTTTATTATTACCGCGCAGGCGTTCATGATGGTCAGTGGAACGATGGTGGAAAGGTGGTTGCGGTCGGTGGTGCAGGACATGAATGAAAATAACGGGACATAGATTTTATGTCCATGTCGAAGATGCAAAGGAGTTTGGCTCGACCCCTATGAGGATGGTCGTTTGATGGCACACCTGCTCATGACTGGTTTCATGGATGGCTATACTCGATGGATAATTGAAGATGATGATGATGGTGAGGACGCCGACGGGGCAGCCAATGATAACACGGGGCAAGACAAAGAGATGACTGATAATGGCGGTGGAGAAGGGGCCGGACATGGCGGCGGGGAAGAGGCCGAACATGGCGGCGGAGAAGAGGCCAGACATGGCGGCGGAGAAAACATGGACTACACACCGTAGACTTCGTCGCTACTAAGTTCAATCGTGCGAGACCCTCATGTTAGAGACCTGCTTCGCAAGGAGACGAGTACTGACAGAGATGCGTCTAGAGAGGAGGCCAAGCTGGAGCAACTGGTGGTAGACTCGAACACTCCATTGTATGATGGTTGCGATCCTGAGGTGACCCGCTTGACTTTCATGCTCGAGCTTCTGAAGATGAAGGCTAAAAACAAATGGACCGACACTAGCCTCGATGAGCTTCTCAAGTACCTAAAGGATGTTATTCCCGCGGGGAATCTATGTCCTACTAGTGTGGATGAGGCCAAGAAGATTGTGTGCCCTCTTGATCTGCCGCACGTTAGATACCATGCATGCATCAACGATTGCATCATTTATCGGAAGGAGCACGCGTAAAAAACCAGCTGTCCGGTGTGCAATGCTTCTTGATACAAGAAGGCCGGAAAGAAATCTCCCCAGAAAGTTGTATGGTACTTACTGATACGTCTCCAACGTATCTATAATTTATGAAGTATTCATGCTGTTATATTATCATTCTTCGATGTTTTACAATCATTTTATAGCAACTTTATATCATTTTTGGGACTAACCTATTGACATAGTGCCTAGTGCCAGTTGCTATTTTTTGCTTGTTTTTTTACATCACAGAAAATCAATACCAAACGGAGTCCAAACGCAACAAAACTTTTTGGAGATTTTTTCTGGACCAGAAGACACCCGGTGGGCCAAAGATGTACCAGAGGGGAGCTCCGAGGAGAGCACAACCCACCAGGGCGCGCCTGGGGGCCCAGGCGCGCCCAGGTGGGTTGTGCCCACCTCGGTGGCCTCCCGCACCGCCTCTTCGCCCTATAAATTGCCAAATATTCCAAAACCCCGGAGATAACCCTAGATCAGAAGTTCCGCTGCCGCAAGGCTTTGTAGCCATGAAAAACCAATCTAGACCCCGTTCCGGCACCCTGCCGGAGGGGGAAATCATCACCGCTGGCCATCTTCATCATCCCGGCGGCCACCACGATGAGGAGGGAGTAGTCCACCCTCGAGGCTGAGGGTTTGTACCAGTAGCTATGTGTTTAATCTCTCTCTCTCTCTCTCTCTCTCTCTCTCTCTCTCGTGTTCTCGAGATGTCACGATCTTGATGTATCGCGGGCTTTGTTAATATAGTCGGATCATATGGTGTTTTCCCCTCTCTATCTTGTTGTGAATTGAGTTTTCCCTTTGAGATTTCATTCTTATCGGATTGAATACTTTTATGGATTTGAGAACACTTTATGTATGTCTTGCTATGTATACCCGTGGCGACAATGGGGTATCATATTGATTCACTTGATATATGTTTTGGCACTCAACTCGCGGATTCCCGAGGTGACATTGGGGTAATCTATGCATAGGGGTTGATGCACGTTCTTGTCTTTGTTTCTCCGGTAGAAATCTTGGGGCACTCTTTGAGGTTCATTGTGTTGGATTGAGTATTATGAATCTGAAATTGTTTGATGCATATCGTATAATCAACTCACGGATACTCGCGGTGACATTGGAGTATCTAGGTGACATTAGAGTTGGTTGATCTGTATCTTATGGTGTTATTTTAGTACGAACTCTTGGATAGATTGATCGAAAGAATAGCTTTGAGGTGGTTTCGTACCCTACAAAAAATTTCGTCTTATGTTCTCCGCTAGATAGGAACTTTGGAGTGATTCTTCATCGCACGTTGAGGGATGGTTATATGATCCAATTATATTAGAATTGTTGAGAGATTGCACTAGTGAAAGTACGGACCCTAGGCCTCATTTTCAAGCATTGCAATACCGTTTGTGCTCCGTTTTATCAATTGCTACCTTGCTGTTTTTTATTGTTCCTATTACAAAAATCAATATCTACTATCATTACTACGCTTGTATCACCATCTCTTCGTCGAACTAGTGCACGTATACAAATTACCATTGTATTTGGTGTGTTGGGGACACAAGAGACTTTTTATTATTTGGTTGTAGGGTTGTTTGAGAGAGACCATCTTCATCCTACGCCTCCCACGGATTGATAAACCTTAGGTCATCCACTTGAGGGAAATTTGCTACTGTCCTACAAAACTCTGCGCTTGGAGGCCCAACACGAGTCTACAAGAGCAAGTTGTGTAGTAGACATCAAGCTCTTTTCTGGCGCCGTTGCCGGGGAGGTGAGTGCTTGAAGGTATATCTTTAGATCTTGCAATTGAATCTTTTAGTTTCTTGTTTTATCACTAGTTTGGTTTATAAAAAGAAAACTACAAAAAAATGGAATTGAGGTTGCATCATATTGTTCATCTTTATAATGTCTTTCGTGAAAATGATGGAAAGGAAAATTGTGCTCAATTAATAGAGGAAGAATTCTATAAAATGTTTGACAATAAATCTTTCAATGATGAGCATGATTGCAATGTTGTTGGTATGAACTCTTTGAATATCCATTATGCTAATGATATGCAAAGCCATAAGCTTGGGGATGCTATGTTTGATGAAGATGTTATTTTTAGTCCCCCAAGTTTTGATGAGAAAATTTATTATGATGAAAGCATGCCTCCTATCTATGATGATTATGGTGATGACATGTATGCTATAAAGAATAATGATAACCATGAAACTTGTCATCATGATTTTAATTCCAATCACATGATAGTTATTTTGTTGAGTTTGCTCCCACCACTATTCATGAGAATAAATTTGCTTATGCGGAGAGTAAGAAAATTTCTATGCTTGTGGATCATGAAAAGAATGATTTATGTGATAGTTATATTGTTGAATTCATTCATGATGCTACTGAAAATTATTATTAGAGGGGAACATATGCTTTTACATATTGCAATAATATCAAGTTTCCTCTCTTTATGTTGAAAGTTTTGAAGTTGCACTTCTTTTGCCTTCCTATGCTAGTTGATTCTTGTTCCCATAAGTTGTTTGCTCATAAAATCCCTATGAATAGGAAGTGGGTTAGATTTAAATGTGCTAGTCATATGCTTCATGATGCTCTCTTTGTTTTTCAATTCTTATCTTTTATGCGAGCATAATTGAAATCATCATGCCTAGCTAAAAGGCATTAAAGAAAAGCGCTTGTTGGGAGACAACCCAACACTTTTACCTACTGTTTTTGTGTGTTCACATGGTTAGGATACTGTAGTGATCTTGTTTTATAGCTTTTGTTTCAATAAAGTGCCATGTAAAGCCTTTGGGATAGTGTGGATGATAGTTGACTTGATTCAGTGCAAAAACAGAAACTTTTGCGTCCAGTGCATAAATTCCTGTCTTTTACTGGAACGTGGAAAAATTCTGAATTTTTTACAGTTGATGGGTATAAAAAATTTATACGTTTTCCTAATTTTTGAGAATTTCTGGAGTTACACAAGTATGATCTTAATTCAGATCTTTACGTACTGTTCTGTTTTTGACAAATTCTGTTTTCAATGCATAATTTGCTTGTTTTCTAGTTTCTATGCCTTATATTGCTTAATATAAACTGTGGAAATTGTATAGTACAATAGGAATTGTGTGAGAACAATTATGAATCTTGTCTTTGACAGTACCAAAGTGAATGATTTGTCTTTATCATACTAACCCATCTCACGAAGTTCCGTTAAGTTTTGTGTGATTGAAGTATTCAAGTTTTGGGTGAGATACCGATATGAGGAGAATAAGGAGTGACAAGACCCTAAGCTTGGTGATGCCCAAGGCACCCCCAAGGAAATATTAAAGGAAGATCCAAGCAACTAAGCTTGGGGATGCCCCGGAAGGCATTCCCTCTTTCGTCTTCAACATTATCGGTAACCTCACTTGGAGCTATATTTTCATTCGTCACATGATATGAGTTTTGCTTGGGGAGTCATTTTATTTTATTAGTATTGCCTTGCTGTTATTTAGGATAATGTTTTGCATCTTTTATTTTAATAAAAGTGGCAAGGATAGCCATAACCATGCTTATTTTGCAAATATATGAGTTGCTGTTTCAAAACAGAAAGTTTATCGCTGTTGCAATAATTATCCAGAAAAGTAAGAATGTGATAAAATGTTGAAACGTTTTTCACAATAAGCTCTGATAAATTTTATACAGCTTGGCAAATTTTCAGAATTTTTGGAGTTAGGGAAGTTTGAGTACAATTGCACTCTTTACAGACTGTCCTGTTTAGACAGATTGCTGTTATGTTCGCATTGTTTGCATATGTCTGCTTGTTTAATGATTCTATTTGAGGATAGGAGTATTAAATATGCAGAGGCATTTAGTATGCAATGTTGAATAATAATTTTAGTGATTTGCTACAGTAGATAATGATAAGGTTTTGCATTGATTTATACTAACTTATCTCACGAGTTCTTGTTGAGTTTTGTGTGGATGCAGTTTTTAAGAATTAGGGAAACCGTGATTTGAGAGGAATGAAGAAGACACAAGAGCTCAAGCTTGGGGATGCCCAAGGAATCCCAAGTTAATATTTCAAGAAGTCTCAAGCATCTAAGCTTGGGGATGCCCCGGTAGGCATCCCACCTTTCTTAATCAACAATTATCGGTTAGCCTCGGTTGAGCCTAAGTTTTTGCTTCTTCACATGATGTGTGCTATTCTTAGAATGTCATTTTATTTTGTTTTGCTTGCTTTTTTAATAAAATACTTAGATCTGAAAGTTTTAAATAAGAGAGAGTCTTCAATTAGCTACCCATTTACTTAACTACTCATTTGATCTTCACTTGTATATTTTTGGAGTAGTTTGTCATTTACTCTCATGCTGCACTTAGATTATTTTGAGAGTTGAAAATTTTGAAGAAATACTTATGCTCTCGTGCTTCACTTAAATTTATTTGAGAGCTTGTTAGTAGCAATGGTAATATATAAATTTAGTCCCAAAGTAATGGATATTCAAGAGGGATATAATAAAAACTTTCATGTAGATCACTGGATATGATAAGTTTGATTTCTTGCAATAGTTTTGCGATATGGAGATAATAATATGTGAGTCATGTTGGTGAGTAATTATGCTTTAGTAAGAATATTGGTGTTAAGGTTTGTGATTCCCTATGCAAGCACGAAAGTCAATAATTATGCAATGAAATTACATCCTACTTGTGGTGCATTATTCGGTGTTAGTTATGCTCAATGTTCGTTTATGTGAATTTTCGTTTCTTGGTTGGTTGCTTCTCAATCTATTTTCTAGCCTCCATTTGTACTAAGTGGGAATACTACTTGTGCATCCAAATTCTTAAACCCAAAGTTGTGCCAAATGAGTCCACCATACCTACCTATATGCCGTATTTCCATGCTGTTTTAAGCAAATTTGTATGTGCCATCTCTAAATTTTCAAAATAATTTCCTTTTTGTGTGCTCGTACTGCTCATGAAGCGGCAGGGGGTGGCCAATATTTTCCATGCTAGATGTGTTATTCTCAAGATGAGTGTTTATTCACTTGTCATTGCACGAGAGTACGACAAAGGTATTAGGGATGCCCAGTCCCGAAATGAAAAATGAATTTACTTTATGTTGTCAAATAATAAATTCCTTGGAAAGTGTTGGTATGGAGGGCACCCGTGGATACGGCTAGCCATGGATCGTGAAATAATGGTGGAAAAAGGAATAAACTTTATTTTCTGTTTGGGAACCGCCTATGATATATCTAGCATGGAAAGTGTTGGGAATTACTCGGTCGTTTTCGTTGACGGGAAAAGTATGCCTCTCAAAAAATTTATCTCTCAATTTAAGCTTTGAGCTCTAGCACCTCTACAAATCCCTACTTCCCTCTGCGAAGGGCCTATCTATTTACTTTATGCAATTTTTATTTTTATTTGAGTCTCCATCTTCTCTTATAAAGCACCAACTAAGGGGCACTATGATCGTACTTGAGCATTTGGTGTAGCTAATATGCGAGTGTGTTTTGCGAATGGATCAATGATTGAGCATGATGGGCTAGGGATGACTTTCTTTAGTGTTGATATTTTGAAAGACATGGTTGCTTGTTGATATGCTTGAGTATTGATGTCTTCATGTCAAATTATAGACTATTGCTTTGAATCATTCAAGTCAAAATGTCCATGCTACAAAAGAAAGAGTATATGATGAATATGATAGGTAGCTTTCCACACAAAAAATTCCGTTTTCAATTACTACTTTATCATGATAAGTTTTATGAGAAAGAGTTGCTGTTATGATGCTAGAAAAAGTGATTGAAATTATCATTGATCAAACTTATGCATTTTGCTAGCATTCACACTTCATAAATTATTTCTTTTATCATTTACCTACTCGAGGATGAGTAGGAATTAAGCTTGGGGATGCTGATACGTCTCCAACGTATCTATAACTTATGAAGTATTCATGCTGTTATATTATCATTCTTGGATGTTTTACAATCATTTTATAGCAACTTTATATCATTTTTGGGACTAAACCTATTGACATAGTGCCCAGTTCCAGTTCCAGTTGCTGTTTTTTGCTTGTTTTTTACATTGCAGAAAATCAATACCAAACGGAGTCCAAACGCAACGAAACTTTTTTGAGATTTTTTCTGGACCAGAAGACACCCGGTGGGCCAAAGAAGTACCAGAGGGGAGATCCGAGGAGAGCACAACCCACCAGGGCGCGCCTGGGGGCCCAGGCACGCCCAGGTGGGTTGTGCCCACCTCGGTGGCCTCCCGCACTGCCTCTTCATCCTATAAATTGCCAAATATTCCAAAACCCCCGGAGATAACCCTAGACCAGAAGTTCCGCCGCTGCTAGGCTTTGTAGCCATGAAAAACCAATCTAGACCCCGTTCCGGCACCCTATCGGAGGGGGAAATCATCACCGCTGGCCATCTTCATCATCCCGGCGGCCACCACGATGAGGAGGGAGTAGTCCACCCTCGGGGTTAAGGGTTTGTACCAGTAGCTATGTGTTTAATCTCTCTATCTCATGTTCTTGAGATGTCACGATCTTGATGTATCGCGGGCTTTGTTAATATAGTCGGATCATATGGTGTTTTCCCCTCTCTATCTTGTTGTGAATTGAGTTTTCCCTTTGAGATTTCGTTCTTATCGGATTGAATACTTTAATGGATTTGATGTCTTGCTATGTATACCCATGGTGACAATGGGGTATCATATTGATTCACTTGATATATGTTTTGGCACTCAACTCGCGGATTCCCGAGGTGACATTGGGGTAATCTATGCATAGGGGTTGATGCACGTTCTTGTCTTTGTTTCTCCGGTAGAAATCTTGGGGCACTCTTTGAGGTTCTTTGTGTTGGATTGAGTATTATGAATCTGAAATTGTTTGATGCATATCGTATAATCAACTCACGGATACTCGCGATGACATTGGAGTATCTAGGTGACATTAGAGTTGGTTGATGTGTATCATATGGTGTTATTTTAGTACGAACTCTTGGATAGATTGATCGGAAAGAATAGCTTTGAGGTGGTTTCGTACCCTACAAAAAAATTTCTCTTATGTTCTCCGCTAGATAGGAACTTTGGAGTGATTCTTCATCGCACGTTGAGGGATGGTTATATGATCCAATTATATTAGCATTGTTGAGAGATTGCACTATTGAAAGTACGGACCCTAGGCCTCATTTTCAAGCATTGCAATACCGTTTGTGCTCCGTTTTATCAATTGCTACCTTGCTGTTTTTTATTGTTCCTATTACAAAAATCAATATCTACTATCATTACTATGCTTGTATCACCATCTCTTCGCCGAACTAGTGCACGTATACAAATTACCATTGTATTTGGTGTGTTGGGGACACAAGAGACTTTTTATTATTTGGTTGTAGGGTTGTTTGAGAGAGACCATCTTCATCCTACGCCTCCCACGGATTGATAAACCTTAGGTCATCCACTTGAGGGAAATTTTCTACTGTCCTACAAAACTCTGCGCTTGGAGGCCCAACACGAGTCTACAAGAACAAGTTGTGTAGTAGCACTTACCGATCACTCCCCGTCTGCAACGTTATTTTGTAGATCCCAAGGAAGCAAAGCTCATGCGTTGGCACGCGGAGAGGAAAAAGCCCAATGATGGAGATGATCCAAAGCTGAGACACCTAGCTGATGCAAGCCAGCGGAGAGCGTTCAATGGCGAATATCGATATTTCACATGTGATGCAAGGAACATCGTGCTTGACACGTGTACCGATGGCATGAATCCATTTGGCAACCAGAACACCAACCATAGTACATGGCCCATGTTTGTATGGATGTACAACATCCCCCTAGTTGTGCATGAAGTCGAAGTACATACACATGAGCATGCTGATTCAAGGGCCAAAACAGCCGGGAAATAATATTAATCTATATCTGGGGCTACTTCAAGATGAGTTAGACACGTTATGGAAAACACCGGCCAAGACATGGGACACCAGCAAAGGCGAGTATTTCTATATGAGAGCCGCGCTGATCACGATGGTGCATGACTATCTCGGTTACGGATATGTCGCAGGCCAGGTGTGCCACGGATATTGCGGATGCATGCGGTGCATGGATGATACGATGTCTCAGCAGCTAACGTCAATGAAGATCGTGTACATGGGGCATCGAAGATGGCTCGAGAAGGACAACCCGTGGAGAAACCATGGAGATCTATTCAATGGTGAGGCAGAGCATCGAGGACCTCCACGTAAGCGGAGCGGCGCCGAAATCGATGAGCTGTTAAAAAACTGGGAACATTGCCCCGCGCCGGGAAAGACGATGAAAAAGGCGCTGGAGCCACTGCTGAAGGTATGGAAGACGAGGTCTGTTTTCTGGGACTTGGAGTACTGGCACAAACTCGACACGCCTCATTGCCTTGATCAAATGCATATCTGTAAGAATGTCCTTGAGAGCTTGCTTGCGACATTGATGAACATGCCAGATAAGACCAAGGTTGCGCCAAAGGCAAGAAAAGACTTGCAAGATTTGAAAATCAGGGCAGATCTGCACATGCCGCCCCGTAAAAAGTCAGAGGACATAGAGATGGAGACGGAGGCGCGGGAGAAGAAGGGAAAAAAAGTGAAGGAAGAGGATTATTGCCCCCCTTCTTGCGTCACCTTAAGTCCGTCTGAGATCGATCAATTCTTCAAGTGCCTTGCCAGAATCAAAGTTAGTTCCGGTTACTGTGGGAAGATAAGCAGATTTCTAGACACGAAGAAGAAAAGGTTTAGCGGGATGAATTCCCATGACTGTCATGTGATGATGACGCAGATACTACCTGTTGCCCTTAGAGGGATAATGGATAAGCACGTCCGTGACACGCTTATTGGTCTCTACAACTTTTTTGACGTCATCTCTCAAAAGTCGATCAGTGTGAAGCAGCTCCGAAGGCTACAGGAAGAGATCGTTGTGATACTAAATGAGCTTGAGATGTACTTCCCGCCCGCGTTCTTTGACATCATGGTGCATATGTGTGTCCACATTGTGGATGACATAATAGACCTGGGGCCGTCATTCCTGCACAACATGATGCCGTTTGAGAGGATGAATGGGGTCATCAAAGGATTCGTTCGTAACATGTCCCGTCCGGATGGAAGCATCGTCCAGGGCTATCTGACACAAGAGTGCATCTCTTTCTGCGAGAATTATCTATATGGCGGAGACCGGCCTGGTGTTGGTTTGCCCGTTAAGAAGCACCTTGGGAGGCTCGAAGGAGAAGGTCACTCCAACGGTCGCAGGGAACTGCATGTGGCCTAAACGGATCGACGCAACGACTTCAACAGAGCAAAATTAGTAGTGCTACATCACCTAGATGTGGTAGATCCTTTCGTGACACTGCACAAAGAAACCATCGCAAAGACGTATCGTGACCGGGGGTTATGCAGGATGAACGCCAAAGTTACTAGAGTGCATAACGCCACTTTCTTGCATTGGTTCAAAGAGCATATTCTTGCTAATCCCCCGAAAGAGGGCTCTAAGGATGGATTGCTCATATACGCCTTAGCACATGGCCCCGTGGCCAACCTCGTCACCTATCAGGCAGACGATATCAATGGATACACGTTCTACACGGAGGCCAAAGATATGAATAGTGATTTTCAGAACTCAGGGGTGACGATGGAATGCGTGACCGGCGACAATGCCGCAACTGAGAGATTCTACGGAAGGGTCAAGGAGATCCGGGAGCTTGACTACTCTGGACTGCACAGCGCGATGATGTTCCGTGTCAGATGGGCTAAGAATGTCGAAAGAGAAAACCGGTATTTCACTACCATGTCTATACTCGACACCAAGAGCGCTACCGTGAACGCCATCGCAAAAAACGAACCATGGGTACATGGTAAGCACGTGACACAATGCTTCTTCATAACCGACCCGAGCAATCCCAGCCGTGTTGTCGTGAGGAGAGGCAAAAGGAACATCATTGGAATGGATGGAGTCACCAACGAGGAAGACTACGACCAGTACGGCAACCCGATGAGGGAAGACGACAATGGCGATGAATCATACGTCAAAAGAAGAATCAATACTACATTACCTCACAATGAGGGGCTCAATTATTCGTCAACGAACAAGAAGGGAAAGAAGCTCACTCAAAAACGAAAACGTCGACGCTGACAAACCGTTATCGGTCAAATGATGTAATATATATGTTCCTATTTTGTATACACACTTAACCGTTATGGGTCAAGTGATGTAATATATATGTTCCTATTTTGTATACACACTTAACCGTTATGGGTCAAATGATGCAATATATATCGCCTTTATTATATACATTGTATCACATTCCCTTCATTCCGGCTCTCGGAAACAAAGGAAAAGAAAAGAAAAGAAAAAGAATAAAAGGAAAAGAAAATAAAGGAAAATAAAATAGAAGAAAAAAGGAAAATAAAAGAAAAAAGGAAAGCAAAAAAGAAAAGGAAAAGAAAAGAAAAAGAAAAAATGAAAACAATAGCAGTAGCGCTGGTTGAAGAAACGCGCTATAGCTAAGTTAGCTATAGCGTGGTATTTAAACCAGCGCTATAGCTACTTGTGATAGCAGTAGCGCGGTCCTGCAACCCGCGTTGTAGCTACTTTAGCTATAGCGCGTGTTTTAAAACCGCGCTACTGCTATTTTGACATAACCCCCCGCGCGGGCTTCCTCCTCTGCTTCCTCCTCCTATTCCTCCGCCAATTCCCCACTCTCTTCTCACCCCTCATCGCCGCCGGAGCCCCTGCCCTCACCGTGCCCCGGCCTCGAGCGCCGCCGGAGTCCTGGCCTGGCCCTCGCCGGAGCCCCTATCCTCGCTCTCCGCCGGAGTCTCTGCCCTCGACGTTGCCGCGCGCCTGCCTCCTCCTCCTCGACCTCACCGGCGCTTGCAGCGTCCTTGACGTCGCCGTCTCCCCCGACCCCGCCTCACCTCCAACCCGCCTTGGTGCCGCCGTCTCCCCTGACCCTCTCTCTCTGCCCTCTCCCGTCCCCTCTTCTCTGCTCTCTACTCTCTCTCTCTCTCTGTCTCTCTTCCATATGAACCCTAGCTAGGTTAATTTGTGCAATATTAGTGCCATTTGAACCCTAGATTAGTGCTAGGTTAGTGGCTATTTTTTAGTGCTAGTTAGTATGAATTAGTATGAACCCTAGGCTATTTTTAGTGCTAGTTAGTATGAATTGTTGCTATTTAATAAAAATAGAATTAGTATGAACCCTAGTTAAAAAAAACCTAGGATAGATTAGTGGCTATTTTTTAGTGGTAGTTAGTATGAACCCTAGGTTTCAAACTGTTGCTATTTTTTAGTTAAAGCAATTGTTGCTATTTAATTTTTTTAGTTAAAGCAATTGTTGCTATTTAAAAAAACAGAATTAGTATGAACCCTAGTTAATTAGGTGGTATGAACCCTAGTTAAAAAAACCTTGGACAGATTAGGTATGAACCCTAATTAATTAGTATGAACCCTAGGTTTCAAATTAGGACAGAAATTTAGGTAGGTTTGAAATTAGGACAGAAATTTAGGTAGGTTTCAAATTATGACAGAAATTTGACAAGTGCTGAATTTACTACCAAATTTGACAAGTGCTGAATTTAGTTTCAAATATTGTAAAGAAAGAGGACTTCTTGCATTTTTCTTCAAGTTCTATATTTTTCTTGCTGTTATATGCAAATTTGAAGTGAACATGTGATATGTGGACATGTGATATTTGGACATGTGTGATTTGGAAAATGATGGTTATGTGCAGGGTAAATGATCCGAGTGGCCTATGTTTCGCCGGAATGTTGATTCATTTCCGTTCCGGTGAATTTTAGGCGCTCGATATGTCCACTTTTTAGCAAATGTCATGACGAAATTTCCCGTGAATTTTGGCATGACTTGTGCTAGAAAGTAGGCATATCGAGTGCCGGGATTTGCTACGACGGGAATGAAACGGCATTGCGGCAAACCATAGACCTTTTTTTATGTCATTACTCATTTTATTATAGTTTAAGAATTAAACGAGGAGACTTAATCGTAGGAAACATGTCAAACAACGAAGAAACCGGTCCTTCTGACCATGATGCAAACGAGATGGATTATGAGGGTGAACATAATTACCTCGACTTTTTGGCTGCTAAGCACAGTCAAGGTTTGCAGGGCGGCCTTGGTGATGGTACTGACACCGTCATCGACACCGATGGCGGCGCTGAGACCGGCGGGGAAGGTACCGGCGAGGAAGGTACCGGCGCCGAAGCAGCTAACGAAAAGAAGAACCAGAAGAAGCAGAGGATAAGAAAACCTAACAAACTCGACATCGGACGACTGGTGATCAAAAGATGGCCCCTGGCAAGTTTGAGCCATGAGAGCCGGAAGAACCTCGCAAGTGCTACGGGAACCAACTTGGATGCATCCTATAGGAATGCGCAAGCATTAACGATGATGACTTAAGGGGTAAAGAACATTTGAAGCAGTTGCTCCTATCGAAGCTGCACAAGAGATTCAAGTTCCCCGATCGGGATGACAACATAGAAGACCCATGGGATGATCCGAAGATGAAAAAGATTAGCAATCACGCCATGGCATGTTCAGCAATGATTTGGCCTCCTGGAAAGGGAGGGTGAAACGAGCTATTGAGGCTAATGAACCCCTGTCCAAGAATCTAGAGGAAAATCCGTCACTTACGGAAGAGGAGTTCCAGAAGTTCAAGGACACTTGCGCTATCGAGGTAGCCAAGGCTAAGGCTGAGAAATTCAAGGCGCTTCAGCAAAGGAACACGGGGAACCAATGCCTTGGAAGCCGTGGCTACCTTGGCAAAAGGCCCATATGGGATAAGGAGGACGTGGAATGTGAAGCCGCGGGTCTCCCAGACCCCTTCGTGAAGTTCACCGCCCCTTGGAGCGTGACTTCATCAGGGCCCGCTACAAGTGGGACAAGGAAAATGAAGGTTTTTTACACTAACCCGATCACGACGAAATTGAAAAGAACACTGGTAATTATTCTTTTACCACACCTTACATTTAGCTGCTGATCAAGTCAGACTACATATTCGTAAACGGTTCACGTTCCTTTTCTAGGAGAAGCAACACAGGCTTGCAGCCGAAAGCGAGTCTTCGTCGATGAGGACCAAGTGGGACACCCCTCTCAACCAGGCCTTGAATGAACTGAAAGGACTCCCTTTGGACCAGCGGCCGCAATATGGACGTGTGCACGGCACTGGAGACGGCGCCACGTGGAAGGTATTTTACAACAAGGGCCCAGAGGCCAAGAAGCATAAAAAGAAGTTATGTCAGGTGGACATCGATGAGATGGTTAAGCTTGCGTTTGAGAAGAAAGAAGTTGAGGACGCAAAAAAAGCAGCTCAGGAGAAAAATGAGTTGGTCGAGCAGATAATCGCTGCAGCTATAGCTTCCTGCAGAAATGATTTCGCTACTAACTTGATCTCGGCTGTCATCAACTGGGTGAAGGAAAATCCAGACAAGACGGCAGATGATTTTCCCATGCCCAGCTTCGTCGGGAACAACTCGGTGAACATCACAACCGCACCATCAACTGCTCACGCAACCACGCCTGCTCCCGGACCCGCACCCGCACCTGCTCATAGCAGCCCGTCCTCTGTCTCTGGCGTGCTAGGTGGGCCTTCGTCTTTGGCTGAGCTCGACGCCCTCATTGTACTTACACGTCGCACCAACATATATCTAGAATATTCTGTTTTCGTTGCCTTTCGGATGTTTTACGCCGCAGACATGTCTTTGCAGGCTGACGAAACCCCGTGCACCGTACTCTACTTGATCAAAGGCCAGAAGGTGGATGTGGGAAAGGCGGTGATAACGAAGCCCTTGGAACTTAGGTTCCACGGCTAGTAGATCCCCGTTGGCCACTTTAGGGTTAACTTGTCGAGTGTGAAATCGGGGCACGAGGATTTGCCTCCTCTGGTACAGCTCGGGAGAGAGGACGACGAGACCCCGGCACGTCTTGGAAACTGCAAGGGTTGGATGCTGCTATGGCCGAAGATCTTCTTCGTCTAGAGGCGGGCGAGAGCACACCAATAACCACACATCAGCAAGCAGGTATGAACACCACCACCCTGCCTACACAATTACCAGCGCATGTAGTGTCGGGTGAGAGCGGCGGACAACGCGAGGAATGGGGACCGATCGTGGATGATGTAATCGCCCCCATAGAACAAAGATTGGATGATGAGATGGACAAGGATGACCCGATTAGGTTCCTCAATACAGGCGCCTATGACGACGACATAGAAATGATGAGTCAGCCATATGACGAGTCGGGCTATCAGCATGCTGATGAGGAGATGGATAATGTGCCCGGGCAGGAACGTCCTAGCAGGGTTGATTGCAAGAAATCTCTCTTCATGCAATCCTCACAGGACACGCCTGAAGATGCCGCCTCAACACAGGCTCAACTAGCCGAGGGTCGTACAGTGCTTAGCCTGACAACACTGGGGCAGGGGTTAAGGAAGGGTCTGGAAGGTCAGCCCAAGAAAAAGGAGAGGAAGAGACCGCCGAAGAAAGGCTCTACTGCCTACAAACAAGCCAGAGCACATAGCAGCCAGACAATGGATTTTGTAGAGCCTGTACCCGTCAAAGGTGCAGCCATGTTCCATGTCGCGGGCAAGCCGATGCTACCGCCGAAACCGCTGGAGGCCATATCAGGGGATCTCAGGAGACTACACTACCATGTGCTGTCGTTTGAGATAAGCCTACAAGCCTTGAATGATCCAGGATATCCGACATACGTGGTTCATGTGCCTGAGGGGAATGGCTACGTCAACACACGGCCCGCGGAGGTGTTCTTCCTGCGGTTTGACCATATCTTCGAGATGTTTCTGACAAGGCAGCTCAATTTTACAATCGTCCGCCTTTTTGCGCTACATATGCACTCCGTCATGAAGAGAGAACAAGTCTCGCAAATCTGTGTGGTGGATCCATACGACATGCATGAGTCCTTCTTGAGTCTCGGTGACTTTGAGCGTAAAACTGCTAGGGAGTACCTCGAAAACTTCATGATAAGGAATAAGGACAATGAAATTGCCCTCTTGCCTTATCATCCAAAGTAAGTCAGTGTCGGACAACCCTTTTGTACATTTCAATCATTCCTTCTCTCTCATATGGAGAATAATTTGAGGTGTTCTTTTCCCCGCAGCAACGGGCGCGCCATCCTTGCCTTTCTTTACCCGCGAATCTCCCACGCCGGGTATTTCGACCCTACCAGAAACTACGAGAAGAAGGACTACACCCATGTAATGAATATTCTAGATGATGCTCTCCAAGGCTTCAGCTTGAGGGATGGCCACCTGCAGATCAGGAAACAAAGGAACCCCAAGACGGCTTTCTCGCATAAAACTAACTTCTGCTGCATCCATGTCCCGAAACCAAGCAGAAACGATGGATTCTACCTCCTCCATCTCATGATGGAGTTCAGAAGGGATCACCAACAGCTTCGCATGACAACCAGAAGCGATGATCATATCTACAAGTGGGTAGAATCCCAAGGAGAAGCGGATTATAAACTTAGAGATGAATTCTTTCGCATCCAGAGGGACATTGCAGCGATCATCATGAAAGAAGTCATCGAAGAGAAGGGGATGTTCCACCATGGCCCTATATCGTGAGATGACGTCTGAACTCGCATAGGCATGCAACGTCAGGACCTCATGCCTTTCAAGAAGCTAGGGTCCATCCTCGATGATATGGATGAATGGAACTTCTAGTGATTTACGATGCCGATGATGATGATATGTGTCGGTTGAACTTGTATAATATCTGTAGCGATGAAACTTTGTGATGTCCACGGTCCCTGCCGAACTTGCGTAACGCTACTTTGTTAGTTTGGGTACGATGACCTGCGTACCTCTAGTTAATTAGTTTGCGTACGATGAAACTGCGTTGATTATTTATGTTTACTATATGTTGCATCTATTTGCATACCCTTTCTTTTCGTGTTGCTCAAGTATATTTTGTTGCATATGATTGTACATTGAAGATGCATCTCTAACAGGTACCTAGATCTTTGATGGCGAAGAAGCAGTGCTATGTCGTCTACATAGGAAAGGTTCCGGGAGTGTACGACGAGTGGCACGAGTGTCAGGCGCAAGTGGAGCGGTTCTCGGGCACCAGCCATAAAGGCTTGAAACGCACACAAGAAGCAGAAGCTAGTTACTTGAGGTTCACGCTAGCGCGAGAGAGGAATCATAACCGCCGCCTCCTGTACTGTATAGTTTCGCTCTCACTCATAGTGATAGCTCTTCTCATCTATATCATTGTTTAGATGGATGACAATGTAGTTGCAAGTATTCGAGACATGTCATAACTTGTATCGCTATTTCGATATGATGACGAGAGACATCATTTTGTGTTGGATGATGATTATGATGATGACATGATCGATTTGATGAGACTATTTGTATGTGTATGATATGATCAGATTTGTATGTGTATGATATGCTAGAGACTATTGTATAAAACCCTAAACAAAATTCAGCAGCACAAAATATGGAGCAAAAAAATCAGAAACTAATAACAGCAGCGCGGGGTATGGCTTTAGCAGTAGCGAGGTCTTAGCAGTAGCGCTTTTTATACTAGGGCGCTACAGCTATTAGCAGCAGCGCGTTTTCGCAACGAACGCTACTGCTACCCCTAGATAGTTGTAGCACGGGTCAAAACGCACTACTGCTAAACGTTAGCTGTAGCGCCGTATTAGTAGCGCGGCTACCCGCGCTACTGCTAAGCATTTGACTCGTGCTACTGCTAGGCTTTTCCCTAGTAGTGAACCCATGTCCGATCATCACGTGAGATGGGATAGTCATCAATGGTGAACATCTCCATGTTGATCATATCTACTATATGACTCATGTTCGACCTTTCAGTCTCCTGTGTTCCGAGGTCATGTTTGTACATGCTCGGCTTGTCAAGTTTAACCCAAGTATTCTGCATGTGTAAAATTGGCTTACACCCGTTGTATGCGAACATAGAGTCTATCACACCCGATCATCACGAGGTGCTTCGAAACAACGAACTTTTGCAACGGTGCATACTTAGGGAGAACACAATTTCTTGAAATTAAGTGAAGGGATCATCTCATAATGCTACCGTCGTCCTAAGCAAAATAAGATGTATAAAAAGATAAACATCACATGCAATCAATACGTGACATGATATGGCAATTATCATCTCATGCCTTTGATCTCCATCTCCAAGGCACCGACATGATCTCCATCGTCACCGGCATGACACGATGATCTCCATCATCGTGTCGTCACGTGATTGTCTCGCCAACTATTGCTTCTACAACTATTGCTAATGCATAGCGATAAAGTAAAGCATTTACATGGCGATTAATAAATTAAAGGCAACCCTATGGCTCCTGCCGGTTGCCGAACTCATCGACATGCAAGTCGTGAACCAATTACAAAACATGATCATCTCATACATCAACATATACCACATCACGTTTTTGGCCATACCACATCACAACATGCCCTACAAAAACAAGTTAGACATCCTCTACTTTGTTGTTGCAAATTTTATGTGGCTGTTATGAGAACCTAGCAAGAACCGTTCTTACCTATGCAAAGCCACAACGGTGATAATCAAGTTGCCTTTTAACCTTCTACAAGGACCGCCTTCGTCAAATTAGATTCAACTAAAGTAGGAGAGATAGACACCCGCTAGCCACCTTATGCAAAACAAGTTGCATGTCAGTCGATGGAACCGGTCTCATGTGCGAGGACATGTAAAGTTGGTCCGAGCCGCTTCATCCCATAATTTCGCCGAATCCAAATAAGACAAGAGAGATAAGAAATTTGAGCATCAACGCCCACAACTCTTTGTGTTCTACTTGTGCATATACATCTACGCATAGACCTAGCTCTGATACCACTGTTGGGGAACAAGGCATGAAAATAAAAAAAATCCTACGAACACCCAAGATCTATCTAGGAGAAGCATAGCAACGAGAGGGGAGAGTGTGTCTACGTACCCTCGTAGACCGTTAAGCGGAAGCATATATCACGCGGTTCATGTAGTCATACTCGTCACAAATCCAATCGCAATCGAAACCGTTGAAGTAAGGAACGGACGGCACCTTCGCGTTTTGCACACGTACGGCTCAATGACGTCTCCTCCTCCTTGATCCAGCAAGTGAGGGAGGAGAAGTATATGGAATCACCGGCAGCATGACAGCGTGACGGTGATGGTGGTGGAGTGATTACGGCAGGGCTACGCCAAGCACTACCGAAACAACAAAGACGGAGGAGTTATTACGAAGTAACGCGAGAGAGAGGGGGCCAAGGGCTTGCGTGTCCTCTTGGGGGCGTCCCCTCCCCTCTATATATAGGTGGAGGGGCATGGTGGCCAGCTCTCCAAGCCCTAGAGCGCACCAAGGGTGAGGAGTTGGACTCCTGGTCCAGGTCCCTCCTTTTCCATACACAGGTGGACTTTCCATCTCTCCCAAGCCACATGGGCCTTGAGGGACTTGTGCGCCTAGCCCAATAAGGCCAGGGCGCCTCCCCTCAGTCCATGCAGACCCTTGGGACGTGGTGGAACCCTTGGTGGACTTCCGGACTTCTCTAGAAGTTTTCGGAAGCTTCCCGTTACAATACCGAAAAAACTGAAACTTTTTTCGGAACCCTGAAAACAACTTTCCATATATAAATCTTTACCTTGGTAGCTCCTCGCGATGTCTCGGATCCCATCCGGTACTTCGAACAACATTCGGTCACCAACATGCATATCCCAATATTACTCTAACATCACCGAACATTAAGCGTGCGGACCCTACGGGTTCGAGAATCATGTAGACATGACCGAGACACCTCTCTGGTCAATAACCAATACCGGAGCCTGGATGCCCATATTAGTTCCTACATATTCCATGAAGATCTTTTATCGGTTGAACCACGATGTCAAGGATTCGGTCAATCCCGTATGCAATTCCCTTTGTGCGGCGATATGTTACTTGCCCGAGATTTGATCGTCGGTATCTCCATACCTAGTTCAATCTCGTTACCGACAAGTCTCTTTACTCGTTCCGTAATACAAGATCTAGTGACTAACTCATTAGCCACATTGCTTGCAAGCTCTTTACGATGTTATATTACCGAGAGGGCTCAGAGATATCTCTCCGTCACACGGAGTGACAAATCCCAGTCTCGATCCATGCCAACCCAACAGACACCTTTGGAGATACCTGTAGAGCATCTTTATGATCACCCAGTTACGAAGTGATGTTTGATAGCACATAAGGTATTCCTTCGGTATCCGGGAGTTGCATGATCTCATGGTCTTAGGAATAGATACTTGACATGAAGAAAACTATAACAATAAACTCAAGTGATACGATCGAATGCTAAGCTTACGGTTGGGTCTTGTCCATCACATTATTCTCCTAATGATGTGATCCCGTTATCAAATGACAACTCATGTCTATGGTTAGGAAACCTTAACCATATTTGATCAACGAGCTAGTCTAGTAGAGGCTCGGTAGGGACATAGTATTTGTTTATGTATTCACACATGTATTTAAGTTTTCGGTCAATACAATTCTAGCATGAATAATAAACCTTTATCATGAACAAGGAAATATGATAATAATCAATTTTTTATCGCCTCTAGGGCATATTTCCAACACTGACATGGCATGTTCTTTTGCGAAAAACACCCTTACGATTTATTTAATTATGCATATATCCCTTGTTTGTCAAGAAAGGGTCTTGCCAAAAAAAATTCAAAAATAAAGAACGTGCGCGCCCACCGTGATTCGAACCACGCGTATGCCAATTTATACTTTCGGCTGATCTGCTTTTTATGCAATAATTAAAAAATGGAAAAGTAAACGCGTTCATGGCCACGGGAGGCCATGAAGAGATAATAGATGTGAGAAAGTAGCTAGCACATTTATAGGAGGCCATGAATGGCAAGGGAAAACAAGACAATGATGAATTGCAAAGGGTTCTGAACGAGCTAGCACATGTAATCAAGCAACTAGCAGATTTACAATAGGAGATTTACATTCTGGATTCAGTCAACCAACACTCTGCTAGTTGCCAAGGAAAGCAAAAGCAACGAAGAGTTGCAAGACATCTAGAAAAAGATAAAAGATCTAAGTAATGAACTTGAAGCACTTGAGTAAGTCAACAAGGCTTTACTAGTTGCCAAGGAAAGAGAAAGCAACTACGAGTTGCAAGACATCTGGAAAAAGATGAAAGATTTAAGTAATGAACACGAAGCGCTATAGTCACACAACAAGGTTCCGACAACCAAGGAAAGAAGAAGCAACAACGAACTACAAGATGGCCGGGAAGCAGTAATAGATGTAAGTGAGCACACATAGGTATCATATCACCAGATTCTAAAATATCATCACAAATTATCTTTGTGATCGATCTATTGCAACAATCACTCACATGCTCGTGTCACAATTTTACATTATGTCTCATACCATACTGTCACTAATTTTCCTTGTAATGATATTTAGCAGTATTTGCAGAATTTTACGAAAGGAAAAGGCACACATAGGGGTCAAAAGGATGTACGAGCTTGACCCGAAATAATTTGCAAATGCCTGCAAACATGATTCATTACAAGAGGATGCACAAATTAATTCTATCATTCTTTGTTCGAAACAGGAAGCTTGAGTCGCAGACCCAAATTGGAATCCTTTTAAGGTCTACATGATTGATGGTAAAGACATGGTATGGATCGTCTGCCCAACTGCTATTTGTATAAACATTTACATCTTATTATAGACTCGCAAAAATTTCCTTCATTCCATTTCATAGTAGATGCATTATCGTGTGTAGGAAATTCTGCGAGAGGACGAGCCGGTGCAAAGCATGGGCACCAAGCGATGTAGAACAATTATTTTCATACTAAACTTTTATACTTATTTTAAACTAATTGTACCATATTATAGTTGTAATTAATATGTTTTTCTATTACTTAGACACATAATAATGTTTCCAAATAATAGTTATATTGTTCACTGGTATGCAGTTACAATATATATCATTGAAAATTTTGATTCTACGAAATGAAAAATTTATGATAGCAAAAATTTTCTTTGTTGTTAAAACAATCTTTCAAATTAATTTTCTTTTATTGCATAAACTATGTAATGTATACACATTTGCATATCTATGTGTTCGTGTCCATATATCTTATAATACTATCTAATATCATGGTAGAGATTTTAAAATCATATACACACTAAGAAATATTTCAATAGTGGTTTCTAGTGTATATTAGGCAATCATATTCATGGAAACTTCTAGTGCATAGAAAAGGTGACTTGCAAGTTGGGTTTGGTAATAGAATCATTGAAGAACAAAAATGTTGTTGATTGTACTTTTACGTATGATCCGATTACCTAACATGCTCGTCTAGATTCAGTTGGTTTGATTTGGTGCAAATGAGATGTCATACATGTTTATGAAATTAAAAATTAGGCATTGGTTCAAATATTGAAATCTAGTTACCATAATTTTCATTATGATACCAAGGCATCCATCGTAAAGAGAGATTAGTGTATTTGAACTAAACTTCGCCAGTCAGATTGGTTTGCTTGTGCATGGTATAACTTGTTAGTATGTGGTGGGAACTTACGCTTCTACAAATTGAGGCTCTATTTTATCCATTTAATAATGTTTTAGATGTAATAAATACTTATATAGTGTTTACTAGTATAAGTTTCCTGTTGGGGCCTGGGTTGGTCGCCCCTTTTGCCCGGCCTATGGGCCAGCCCTAGAATGAGAACATTGTTAGTAGATAAATAAAAAGTATCGAGGCAAAAAAATATTATGGGAGCCTAGCACAGAACAACCCTACACACAAGCAGCTAGCATTGTTTATAATCTATGAATGATATCATCACACACTTTTTTCCGTTCAGGATTAGCTCATATATTAAGTTAAGTGAATTAAAATACAAAAAAAATCCTCAGTGTGATGTCTGGCCTAGACTCGCAACACAGATCGAGCAAAATTTCTGTAAGAGGACAAGCAGATGTATATGGACGTGCATGTGATAAACTTGCATTCCCAATTTCTCTGTAGAGATCAGTTGTATCAAAGAAATTGACACAAGCAGCAAGTAGTAACAGTGAAGCACCAGAGTTTTCCCATCTCCAGAATTCCCCATCATCTACTCACTGCACCCAGCACCGGCCACTCCACCCCTTTCTCTTCCCCACGATACAACGCTGACCAGTCCAGCCCTTCCATTCCCCATGTTGTAGTTCTCCTTCGCCCCCGATGCTTTTCCTCCTTGGCGCTGGCCTCCTTCCTTCCCATCCTAGTCCACTACACGTGCACACCTCGACCAAGCTACCGCCTGCAGCTCTGATCCAGAACATTTAAACTATGTATTTATTTAATTTTTGCTGCAACCTGGCAACGGTGAGCCATTATTTCTGCTAGAACCGACGAGTTTTATTGATGTAAAAATCAATTTGTTTTGTTGGAACAAAATATAAATAGAGCATTAACACGCCATTTTGATTCTTCGCAAAAAAAACATGCCATTTTCTTGACAAACAAGGGATATATGCGTGATTAAATAAAAGGTAAGGGTGTTTTTCACAAAAGAACATGCCACGTCAGCACCTGATAGGCGGGCCCCAACGGTCAGATACATCGTCAATACACTGTTATACAGTGCTTAGACCATTTTGCAATAATTAGACGAAGAGATGGTACAGACATGCAAAAAATATGACTAGTGGTACCAATCCGTTACAACGTGCCCAAGTGTGTACTTCCATGCAATTAAGTTGCCTCAAATGGGCCTCAAACGCTAGGGCTGAACGGCACCCCTCATATCCAGCCCAAATATGGGGCAGATATGGAGGTTCCCGGGCGCGCCCACCACGTAGGACTAACTATGAGGTCCCAAGCAGAATCGCCCGGAAACCCGGTGGTCCGATAGACGCCTCCTCCGTTGCCGCGGTGTGAATGCCGCGTGGCGCCGCTCTGGCTCGCCCCCCGAGGCCAAATCTGTCTTTTTAAGTCAACCGGTGCCCCCGAACCCTAGCCCATCCACCTCCTCCCTCTCTGCGCCGCCACCCAAGCCTGTCCGCCTCCTTCCCCCCGCTCTCTGGCATCGCCATGTTCCGGCGCAAGATCATGGCATACACTATGCTGATGTCAACGCGCCGGAGGCAGATTGCGGAGGAGATTCCGGCGAGGGGCTTTGCCCGCATCATTGTCCGGCTGTCTATGGACTCGCTGGAGCGGAGGAGGAGGAGGGAGGGTAGATATCGGAGCCGTTGGAGGTGGCAGATCCGGAGGAGGAGGCGGAGCAGCCTACTCCGGGGGTCAACATGGCAGAGGCGAAGGTGGATTTCGCCGTCGCCCAAGCCGCGGAGATGGCGGAGCAGCAGACCATCCTGGAGTCCATCCAGGATGAAGCCTATGTGGAGGCCAACCGGCGGTTCCTCCGGCAGGAGCAGGCGGCATCCGACATGCTCTTTGCCGAATTCGACGTGGAGATAGAGGAGGAGGAGGCCGGAGCGGAGAAGCCGGAGTTGCATCTGCCGCACATGTACCTGAAGTCGAGCACGGAGATTGTAGACATCTTCGACGAGGAGTAGCTAGATCATCTACGTAGTATGTAGGTTTTTTTAGTTTGCATGCTCCTATATGGATTTGAGAATCTAGTATGAGATGTCTGGATGCAGTTGTGTTAATTTGAGTAGTGCCCGGTGAAAGGATCGAGATGGACCTAGAGGGGGGGGGCGTGAATAGGTACAGTTACACATTTTAATTCTTAGTTAGCAGTTTTAGGCAATAATGCAGAATATGAAGGCGAGCCTAACAATTGCAATGAAGATACAATGAGCTAAGCAAGGTGACCAAGAAATACATGAATATGAATAAGCAAGCACAATATGGGACAAGTAAAGATGAAGAGACAAATAACCATGAGTATGGAGCTAGGGTTAGGAATAACCGCAACTCCGAGAGACAAGGATGTATGCCGATGTTCACTTCCTTGGAGGGAAGCTACGTCACCGTTTAGAGAGGTGGATGTTACCATGAAGGCACACCAACACCACGAAGGCTCACCCTATTCTCTCTTTGATATATCACCACGAAGGTGATTCTCAACCACTAGTGGTAGACCTTGGGGTGGTCTCCAAACCCTCACAAACTTTCCGGGGGAAATCACAATGGTTTGATTCCTCACCGAAGAACTCCTACCGCCTAGGAGTCTCCAACCTCCAAGAGTAACAAGGTCAAGGGAACCACTCAAAACTTGCTCAAATCATGAATTCCTTTGGTTGAGAGGAGGAGAAAGGAACGATCTATCTTTTGATTGGAACAACACTCAAGAATCCTCACAAATGCACTCTGGATCTAGGATTTGGTGAAAGCAAGAGAGAGTGAGAGAGAAAGGTGTTCTTGAAATCTTTTCACTGTGTTGGACACCCTCACTCAAGCTGGGAGAAGGATATTTATAGTCCACGAGTGAAAGTGTCCGTTGGTGCTCACTTAAACTGCGCAGACGCCGGACGTCCGAAAGGTACCGGACATCCGAACAGAAAAGACAGACCGGACGTCCGACAGGAATCAGTCGTCCGGCCACTGGTGTGGAGTGGTCTAGCGCAGCAGCAGAGAGAACAGAATCACAGGGAGCAGACATCCGGAGAAAGTCGGCCGTCCAATGCACAGACATCCGGAGAGGACGGAAATCTGTTATTTTCGGCTCTGTGATGTGGCACCGGATGTCCGGTCACCCACGGACTTCCGAAAGCCGGTCCGGAGGGACCAGAAATCCACGATTTTCTTTCTGTAACGTGGCACCGGACATCCGGAGAATAATGGTCAGCTGGAGGACTATGACGCATCGGTCGTCCGGAAACCTTCGGACGTCCGGACAAGGTAGAGGCCAACATCACAGTCAAGGTAAAAACTCCACCAAGTGATATTTAGATTTTGAGCAAGTCTTTTTGCAAGAACCAGTGATCCTCCTCTTAATTGTGCGGGATTCCTATACTCAAGAGAAAACCGAAAAGAACTAGAGCTTTTTGTCTTGTTTCTCCGTACTTTGAGTATCTTGAATATGTCAGTCATGATCCGCACAATAATCTTTTAGGAACTAAACCTGAGATGCACTTGACAGAGATGATTAGTTCCCTATATGTATGTTGTCAACAATATCAAAACATGATTAAGGGCATGATAGCACTTTCAATCTCCCCCTTTTTGGTAGTTGATGACAACATACATATAGCTCTAAAAAATAGACTTTTGAAGCTTAGGAGAGATTTGGTACAGAGCTGCCCCTTATTGTATGCATTATGAAACTGAAAAAGGGCAGGAGCTCACCCTTACTTGATAAAGAGCACATAAAACACATTACATAGCTCAATATGACAGCATACAGATAATACATGATAGTTCCACATCTCAATCATAAAGGTTCACCAAACGATCAACATACATAGATAGCATAATGGTTCAAGTACCATAAAACATAGTGGTTCCACAAACATAACTAGCATAGCTGGCTAACAAATCAAATACTAAGATAATCTCCTCCCCCTTGGCATCAAGTACCCAAAAGGGAAGGCACTGAGAGAACATCCACGCAATCAGAGATCATCACTATCATCGTTGCCGCCATGGGTGCCACTGCCTCCTGCCTCGTCAAAGAAATCAGCCCATTCAGGGCCAGAAGGGAATCCAAAGTCGGAAGGAGGAGCCTCAGGAAGACGCTCATCCTCACTCACATCAGTGGCTCCGGAGTCTCTCAGACATGCCTTCAAAGCATTCTTAGAGGAGATCATGCGAGTGACAACATCGTGGTTTTGTGAGCAGTTGAAGGAGAAAGCCTTCATCATGGCAAAATGGGCCTTCCCAAGAAAATGGGCAATGCGACCGAAAGGAACTGAGCCAGAAAGATTAGGACGAGACCGAGGAGCTGTCCGTCGAGCAGGGGCAGAGGGGGATTTCTTGGGAGCCCAATCATCCGCCATATGAGGTGGAATGACCCACGGCAGATGCACATGAGTCCGAGCAATGGGGAAAGGAGCAATACTCTGAATGAGGGCCTGAATAAAAGGACCATGAGGAAAAGCTCGCTTGTACTAAATACTAGCAAGATGAATCTCATGCCATAGAAAGTGAGGAACGTTGATCTTCCTGTTGGGTTTCTCATAAAGGCGAGACATAAGATCAATACAATACCCGTTACAGGACCCCTTGTCACCCATCTTGGGATAGATGGTGCGAATGACACACTGAAAAATAATGAAGAAAGGAGACCTCCAAATATATAATTGATTTAGATCCTTGCCCCTTTCCACTTCATCAAGTTCATCAAGAGGCTTTAGGAGATAGCCACGGGCCTCAATGGCTTTGGGCGCACGAATGGGGTCAGCCTTATGGATTTTGAACCCAGTGCTAGAAAAACCAAGAGCGGCGACAATCTGGGCATAGGAGGCGGTGAGCTCAGTGTCAGAAGTCATGCAAGTGACGGTCTTGTCAGGACCAAAGAAACAAGTGGCATAAAATTGATGAATGGCAACATGATTGAAATCGTGTTTAAAAGCAAACGGGCAGCAAGACCAGAAGATTCAATGCGATCAATGGCACCCGAATATTTCACTGGGTGAGCCCAAATATGCTCTAAATCTATGTAGTGATGAACAGACAACCCCTTAGGAATAATGATGGTGGTGAAAATGCCTGCCTGAACATTTGTACGAAAACGAGAATCCATCGAATCATGCTCAACAAAGAACTGGTCAACATCACGATGAAACTTAAGATAGGCTGGTTTGGAAACTAAGGTGAAGTTTTTGATCTCGTGACCTAGAGATGGAGGAGGCTCAAGAGAGATGCGGCGAGCATCACCATGAGGCTGATCCGGAGGCGGAGGAGGCATGTATGAGGGCTTTCGTGTACCAGGCTTTGGAACATTTGCATGAACAGCGACATATTCAGCCCGTTCTTCATACTCCATTTCTTCCTCATAGTCAGAGCCCTCCGTAGATGAAGCAGAGGCAGGAGCGGGACGCTTTGCACTGTGCTTCAGAGGATGAGCAGGGGCTGAAAAACAGAGGAGAAGGACATTTGCTCATAAGAGATGGAAATGAGGAACAAAATCGTTATGGCAAGAGGATAGTACCACGAGCAGACGATCCCACGGGAGTCCTGTGCCCGGTGTGCTTGATCTTCGGCATTGTGAGACGCCCACCACCACATCGAAGGACCTAAGAGAGAAAAGGCGCTTAGATCCCTCAACCAAC
Source organism: Thinopyrum elongatum (assembly GCA_011799875.1). Classification (NCBI taxonomy): domain Eukaryota; kingdom Viridiplantae; phylum Streptophyta; class Magnoliopsida; order Poales; family Poaceae; genus Thinopyrum; species Thinopyrum elongatum. The sequence continues at coordinate 125,232,860 of CM022299.1, read as the reverse complement.
AAAAAATTCGAAGAACTAATCAGTGGAGGAGGCAGAGGAAGAGAGGATCTACCTTGGGCGGAAGAAACAGAGGAAGTTGGCCGGAGAAAAACGGCCAGAGGAAAACCGGGGACGGCCCAGCGGCGCGAGGTCAGAAGGGGATCGGGGCGGGGCGGCGAGTGGGTTAGGGCAAGTACCCCAGCGCAAGCCCCCGCATTTTATGTGAGTGGCCAAAGAGCCGGACGTCCGAAAAGAGCCGGACATCCGGGGGTAGGCAGTAAGAGACCAGGGCACAGATGACCGAAAACTGTAGGACGCTCGGAGGATGCCGGACGTCCGAGAAGATGACAGGGAGCAGAGGTGAAAACTGAATGGGAGTTAAGACAGAGGCACTTGGCGATGACACAAATGACAGTGAGACGATGAGATTCGGCATATAGAACACAAGGCACATGACCACACCAAACAATGATGACCCAAGATAAGATAAGTAAGCCGCTCTATTGGGGCGGTGGCTTAGACCACCATGTTTGAGTAAGCGTGGTATCATACTGCAAAGAAAGGAACCTTGAGCCCATCGCCACAACTCCATCATTTAAAGTACCATGGTCACATCAGAGGTGACATAGTAACTTTGAGAGTGTTTGTTTTATTTGTGCATCATATAGAGAAAAGAAGATTCATGAATTGAATTTCTCCCCCTAAATATATGCCTACATCTAGACAGACATGAAGTAAATGTATCAATAGGTACAAGATTTCACATAATGTTATCAAGCTCCAAGATACCAAGTTCACGCCTAAGTTGACAAAATCTTGCTTCATCCAATGGTTTGGTGAAAATGTCGGCAAGCTGCATATCCGTACCAACATGAGCAATATTGTCGGCGTTCTGGGAACCAGGGTACCCAGACTTGCCTGCCTGCGGCCCACGGTGTGGCTCCATCAATGGCCTGGTACGGCCCATCTACAGCACCTTCAAGACAAGACCCTCGCGAGGGGCCAAGCCTCGCGAGGCGGGCGACGCCAAGACCTCTGGAGGGGGCGGCCTCCCTAGGCTGGCTCCCGAGGGGTGGAGATTTCTATGCAGGTACCCATCTCATGAGGTGGAGGTGACGCAAGCCATGATGACCAAGGCCAGGCGGGCGCCAGTGGGCGCAGAGTAGCAGGTTTCCTCTTTGGTGCTAAGGAGGCAAGCGCAGGCGCGGGGTCCCGAGGAATCAGCCAAAGGTTTCCATTTCCGTGCAACAAGACCAGGACCGCCAGGGCGGCAGGACGGATGTCATCATCGAGCCCACCGCAGCGTCACGACCAGAGGCTTTGCAGGCGAAGACCACCTTTCGTCAGGATAAGATGTACTACTTGTCCCCCTTCAAATTTGGCCGTTGTGGGGTCCCTTCCCGCCTTCATTATTGGGGAAGAGGACCGAGGCCGCTATATATAGGTTAGCCACCACCATAGAAAGGGGATCGGACCCAGAGTTCACATCCTCACCAGACCAAGCCTCGCGAGCTTGTTCATCCTTGTACTAGTTCCTCCTCAGCCCCTCGTGAGGCAAATCCACCCCAAAGTAGGAGTAGGGTATTACACCGCAAGGTGGCCCGAACCTGGGTAAACTACCATGTCCTTCTTCTTCCCTGTTCTTCGAGCTAGGCTGCAGGGCGACGCGCTCGGTTGGTTGGATAGGTTGATTTCTTCGCACACGCCCTAGAGTTCGAACCTTCCTTGGGTCTGCAGAGCTCTGAATCCGTCATTTGGCGTGCCAGGTAGGGGCATGTTGAAGTCTCTCACCCACCGTTCGCTCCGCCACCATTCCGCTGTCCCTGTGGCCGACGCTCATCGTGTTTGTGCCGAGCGCCGGGCCGCTCGTGTCGCCCAGACGGCACCCACGGGCAACGGTGCCCCTCGCCGCTCTGCCTCCCCGGTGGCTAACGCCGCCACCGACCCTGCTGCCCGTGAACAGCAGGATTTGTCGCTGCCTCCGTCCGTGCAGCGCGACGGCCACACCGCAAATCCATCACCTACTCCAGCCACGGCGTCGTCCTCCCATGGTCATCGTGGGCCGGCGAACGCACATCCTGCGCTGCTCATGGCGCGCGAGCTTCTACGCTATCGTCCGGCCAACAACCTCTACGACGACTGGCTGGCCCGCATCACTGAGCTCGTCAACGCCGCTGGCGAAGCTCCTACACCGACTCGTTCACTTCACCCTCCGTTGTCCCTGGCGGGCGATGTGGCTCACGGCACGCCTCCTCCCCCTCCTATGCACGGCTTGGGCACGGAGCCGAGGCGTGGAGCTCCCCAGCATGACCCGCAGCGCAGAGCCCCGGCGCGTGATGAAGAAAGCCGCCAGGTGGTGCAGCAGCCCCAAGGAGAGGCGCGTGCACTTCTAGCACTGCCACGTCAGGACCACGCACCACCAGAGGCGGCTGTGCGCGGGCATCAAGATCAGGCTCCTCCCCGGCGGATGGCCCCGGTGAATGCGGCGGGGTGCCGTGCTTTCACTCCGGAGCTGCGCCGCGTTGTTTGGCTCGGCAAGTTCAAGCCGGATCTGCCTCCATGCTACGACGACACCCTCGACCCCGCTGAGTTCCTACAGCTCTACGACCTGAGCATTGAGGCGGCGAACGGCAACGAGAAGGTCATGGCGAACTGGTTCCCCATGGCCCTCAAGGACGGCGCGCGCTCCTGGCTCCTGAACCTCCCGGTGGGATCGATCTCCTCCTGGGATGAGCTGCGCGAGCGATTCATCGCCAACTTCTAGGGCACTCGCGACCACGCCCCCGGGGCAGGCGACCTGCAACGCATCAAGCAGCAGCCAGGTGGAACCTTGCACAAGTACATACAATGCTTCACCAACGTTCGCCTCAAGATCCCAAAGGTGTCAGACGAGGCCATCATCACGGCGTTCTCTGAGGGCGTACGGGATGTCAAGATGAAGGAAGAGCTCGCCATGCTTGAAGATTTGTGCTCGGCTCTGGAGATGTTTAACATGGCCACCAAGTGCGCGAGGGCGGAGGAAGGTCGCCTCTCCCTCCTGGAGCTTCCGGAGGTCGATCCTGAAGACAAGAAGGCCAAGGCTAAGGACGTGAAGTGCAAGGGTCCTGCTGTGCTCGCGGCTGAACCTGAGATGAAGCGCGGCTGCGACCACCCCGAGTCATCCAAAGGCAGCCGCCCGTTCTGTGTCTTCCATAACGTCCACAGCCACAACACCAATGACTGCCAAGAGCACAGGGCGATCCGCGATGGGCACTTTGGCCGACGTACCGAGCGCAACGACCATGGCTACGGCCACAGAGGAGGCCGCGGGAGTGGCCGCTGGGACAACCGTGACCCCCACCAGGAATGGCGCGATCAGCCTCGTGAGGACCGCTGGCAGGGCAAGCCTCGCGACGGCCCCTGGAGGGACCAGCCTCGTGAGGACCGTCCTCAGGGCAACGCTGGTCTCCCTCCACTGCCGCCGCCGCCAAGGAGGAGTGACGACCACCGCCAAGACGATGGGGCTGGGGCTTCCAAGAGCCTCGTGCCATTGCCTGCATCCTGGGTGGCGCTCAGGCCCCCGCTTCTCATCGCATCTTCAAGCAGTTCGCTAGTGAGGTGAACGCGGCCCTCCCCAAGCTTGAGGCGTCACGCCCCCTTAGGTGGTCCAAGTACGCTATCACCTTCGACTCTACAGACCAGCTCAAGTGCTCAGCCGCCGCTGGCGTGCTCCCAATGCTCTGCTCACCAACCATCAGCAATGTCCTCGTCACCAAGACACTCATCGATGGCGGCGCGGGGCTCAACGTTCTCTCTATTGAGACGTTCGAGACGCTCCAGGTGCCGTACGACCAGCTCCTCCGCACCAAGCCTTTCTCAGGGGTGACCGATGGTTCCACCACCCCCATAGGGCAGATTCGCCTCCCTGTCACCTTTGGCCAGCGAGACAACTACCACACCGAGCTCATCGACTTCGATGTCGCCCACATTCACCTCCCGTACAATGCCATCCTCGGGTATCCAGCCCTCGCCAAGTTCATGGCGGCGAATCACCACGGCTACAATGTCCTCAAGATGACAGGAAGCGGTGGTATCATCACGGTCGCCTGCGACGAGAAGGCAGCGGTGTGCTCCCTTGAGCGCGCCTACCAGGCTGCAGTAGTCAAGAACTCCAACGACGAGGGCACAGTTCAGCCTCCTGAGGCCATCCCCAAGAAGAAGAAGCAGCTCCTCCCCAAGGGCCGCCAGGAGGCTGGTGCGTCCGACGATTGTGCCTCAGGCCCTGCGCCCGCTGCTAGGGCACCTTTCCCCCTCGCATAGGAAGGCACGCCCGGCGCCCTTCTTAGGACGGGCTCGGGGGCTCTCCTCTGGAGGGCCTCTGACTTGTCCAGCGTCACGAGGGAGGCGTTCGGGCACCACATGGAGGCGTGCTTCAACACGCGGTTCCGTGAGCAAGGCGCAGGGTGTGAGGCGCCAGGCGCTCTGGAGTTCATCACCAAGGCAATCGAGGAGCTCCAGGAGGCGTGAGCCATGCGTGGCGAGCATCGCCCCGCATCGTCCAGTGCAGTTGCCGCCCCTGACATGGGTGGTGAGCTGCGCGTCTGTGTCAACATCCCAGGTCTCAACAGGGCCGCTTCTCAGGAGCTCTACTGGTCGTCCGGCGTTGGACGGAGTGGAGGCTGCCCCCGCAGCTACATCCGCATGCCATTTGGCCTGCTGAACATGGCTGCCTCGCACCAGTGCTACATGCAGGGCATCCTGGCGGCTCGCGAGGCCCGGCGTTAGGCGATCCTGACAGAGGATGCGCCGGACCTCCGCGAGCTCCCCGGGTCTCCAGAGCCTCCCGAGCCTCAAGAGTCAGCCGGCTCATGAGGAACGGCCTCTGCAGTGCGTGTTTTCAGCTACCCCAATGCTTCTACAATGACGGTGCCAGGTGACTTTTTGGTTTGTTCAATTGAGGGCGCCCCTCGGGCTTTATTACCCTCAAGCTGCCAGGGCCTGCACCTGCAGCATGTATCATTTTGCACATGTATCAGAAGTGGCTTCGCCCTTCCATGAATTGCTTAATATTATCGCCTGCATGTTCGGTGCTTCGCCACCATGAATGTTGTGCGCCCTCACGAGCCCGCCCGCGACCGCCTCATGATTAAGGACTGGCACGGCGTCTATGCTCGGGTGTGTCCCTATAGTGTCGATAAACCCAAGTGGGTGAGCTCTGTCTCGCGGGCTAGCTCCCGTGCATGTCACCTCCCATGGTCCTTGGTGCCTTGTTCTCGCATGAGCTAATCGAGAGTAGATGAGTTAGGCCGCGTGACCCGGTGCCTCACCGCCGCGGGAGCCGCGTGCCGGTTGTCTTTCTTTAGGGTTGTTGCATGAGAAGACTGGGCACGGCGTCTATGCTCGGGTCCATACCTGCAGCGTCGATAAACCCAATGGCTCAGCTCTGTCTGGCGGGCCGGTCCCGTTCACGTCACCTCCTGGGGGCGTTGGTGCTCGGCCTTCTCATGCGATGTCCTCCGGAGATTCACTCGGTGCAGGCCACCCCAACATCTCTCGCATTTTTTGCAGGCCCCCCGTAACAAAATTCAGGCGCAACCCGCCTTGAGGTAGGGCCCTGTGAGTCCCGCGCTGGCTCACAGGTGCCCATATACACCTCCTCCAGTCCGGCCGTGCAAGCCACGTGTCCGGACGGGGCTATACACGCCCCGGAGTCTCCCCTCAGAGGGAACTTCCACCCACGCACCAGTGGAAGCCCCATTCTCCGTGCTGGTGGATGACACCGTCGAGGCGCGGCTATGCCCACGCACCAGTGGAAGCCCCATGCTCGGCGCTGGCGGACGACACGGTCAAGGTGCGCCTATGCCCACGCTGAAGTGGAAGCACCATGCCCCGCACTGGTGAATAAACAACTGAGGGCACCCTAGCGGCTGCAATAACCTCAGGAGAGCCAACAGGCTCGCTGTCCGGCTCCACCACGCCCCTTTCCCTACGGGAGGGTCGTACGAGGGGGCTGGGTAGGGGGGCTACGCTCAGGCCCCATCTGGTGTACGCCACCTCACTAGGTCTCTCGCACCTGGTCTTCCCGCGTCCCTCCCAGGCAAAGGCTGGCGAGCAAAGGTATGAAGGACTCCGGATTACCTTGTACGGCTGCTTGTTTTCCTTCATGAGGGCCGTTCGCACGTCAAGGGGGACCCCTGAGTATCGCGACTCAGGGGCTTCACTAGCCATGTAGCCCCTCGCCCCTTGGTCTCGTCCTGGTGATCCGGACACCCCAACGGCGGTCGAGGTACGCGCGGGGCTGGGCCCTGCCGACGCAGAACATCGAGGCTGTTCGTACGTCAAGGGGGACCCCTGAGCATCGCGACTCAGGGGCCTCACTAGTCACGTAGCCCCTCGCCCCTTGGTCTCGTCCTGGTGATCCGGACGCCCCAACAGCGGACGAGGTACGCGCGGGGCTGGGCCCTGCCGACGCAGAACGCTAGCAAACGCGAAAGAAACCAAGCACGAAAGAGATATTAAGGAGATCTAGTAAATTATTACAAAGCATAATGTCTCATAAGTTCAAACAGAAGTTCTCATGCCTCCACGAGGTATGATGCATGTTGCAGGGTCAAACTAGGAGGAAGCACCCCCGTCGCCTTGGTTGCCGTTGCCACCCACCTTGGGGAGCCCATCGTTGATGACGCTGCCACCCTCTTCGCCACCGGCTTCTGCCGCTGCAGCTGCAGGGTGGGGGACACGGAGGAACTTCCCCAGTAGGGGCTCCACTTGCTTCTTCAGGGCTTCGGCAGCAAAGGTGCGGGACTCAGGAGCTACCGGTTCAATCAGCGCCCAGAGGTTGAAGCTTGGGTCCCGGAGGTGGAGGTGGCTGAAGACGCGCGTTGCGGCCGAGGTAAAGAGTGCGCGGCACTCTCCCTCCACCGTGGAATCCATCCCAGCGGCGACGCCCTCAAGCGCCTCCGCAAGCTTGGGGAGAAGCCCAGCAGGGCCATCCTCCAGAGTCGCCAGCGACTTCTCGTACCCTCCCCCGTAGAGGGAGCACACCGCCTCGCGAGACCTGAGCTCGAGGGAGACGAAGGCTCCGCGTCCCACGGCCGCCGTCTCCTTGGCAGCGGCGAGGGCCTTCTCCCTGGTCTCCAGCCTGGCTGTCGTCTCAGAGACGAGCTGGGCGTGTGACGCCCGGGCCTTGTCCACCTCCTCTTTCAGCTTACCTAGGTGGTCCCATTCCATGGCTTGGTCCTTGGCCGCCTGGGCCAGCTTGGCGTTGCGATCGGCGAGCATCGCCTCCCGGGCCTTGAGCCCCTTCTCCTGCTCTTGAAGCCTACGGGTGTGGGCAGCCTGCTCCTCGTGAAGGGCCTTCAGCGCAGTCTCCGCCTTGTCGCAGCGCTCCTTGGCGGACGTCGCATCATCCCGCGCCGCGTCGAGGGCCTTGGCGGCTTCGTTAGCCTCCCTCCTGCTCTCCGTGGTGACGGCCTCGGCTTGGAGCCACACCGAGACTAGCCCCAGCCGCTCCTTCACCGTGCACCTGTCGGCGTCCTGGAGATCGGTCTGGAGCTGGTCCAGCGCGGAGAAAACTTCTTCCAGAGCCCCGAGCCTGGCAAGGGGGCTGCAACCCACCAGCGCGAGAGCCTGGGAAGAGGGTGGCACCGTCGCATGAACTGGCGACGCCGCAGCAGCACGGGCAGTTTGGGGCTCTGGAGCCTCCGAACCCCCCGCAGGTACGACGGGGATAGGCGGCTCTGGAGCCTGCTGTCCCATGGATATGGTCTCTTTCTGAGGCTCCGCCACCGTGCCTTGAGGGGCCCGCTCCGTCATGAAGGGGCGCGAGGCGATCTCCTCCACCCGCGCCAGGGTCACCGTGGCCGCGGCCGACGGCGGTGCCCCCGAGGCCCCGCCTCCCTCCTTCCTTTTCTTCACCACGGTCTCCATGCTGGTTGCCGGGAAGTGAGTACTGCGGGCACGACGCCAAGAAAGATAAACGAAAACAAGGTAAGATACTTACTCGTCAGCAGCAATGTACCCCCTTTTCCTAACCAAGGCCAGGGCACCCCCAATCTTCCTGAGCGCGGGCTTTGCCGCGCCTTGGGAATCGGCGGGGCGCGTGATGGCTGGTTTCGGTGTGGCGGCGACAGACGGCAAGACGGAGGAGACGCCTCGAGGAAGGGATGCCGCCTCACCCTTCCTCGGAGTCGTTTGGTCTGGCCTCCGCAAAGGGGTGGCCCCGGACCGCGTGACGACCCCGGTGGAGCACGGGGATCCCTTGACCAAGGGCTCGGTGGCGGCGGCGGCGGCGGAGAGGCCGCGGAGAAGCTCGCTCTGCAGCGGGGGAGAGGTCTCTGCCATGTCGTCCACGATCGCCTCCGAGTCCTCCTTCCCCTTCTCCTCGGTGTCGTCGCCGGAAGATACCATCATCGGGGAGCTGGGGAGTTCCGGCGGCACGAGCCCCAGCTCATTGAAGACAGGCATGGCGGCGAGCAGCTCCGTCCCGTTTCCCCGAAGGTACAGTAGGATGTAGGCCGCCCGGATCCTTCTCGAGCAGGGTATGCATGGCCTTGTCCAGCTCCTCGCCCGTCAAGATCCCTGGGCGCAGCCGGATGTTGTCCTTCGCGCCCTTAAAGTCCCACATGGGGCGCGAGTGTGCCTGGAGCAGGGCCAGGCGCTGCGTCAGGAACTCCCTAACGAGCATGGCCCCCGTCAGCACCCTGCCCTCCATGTCCGCCGTCATCTTCTTTAGGACTGGTGCCGCCCAGGGGTCAGTGAGCTTCTCATGACCCCACCAATCGAGCTTCTTCGGCAGCTCGGTCGGCAGCTCCAGCCGCGCATGGAGGCCCCTGGTGTCCATGAAGACCCACTTGCACCGTAAGTTCTCCACCTTCTTCCCGGCCCGCATGAGCGCGTTGCCGGGGTGGACCGCGGCGAAGGAGATGCAGCCGGAACGCTGGGCTGGGTCGTGCAGCCAAAGGTAAAAGAAGTGGCGAAGGAGCGCAACGGAAGGCATCACGCCCACAAATACCTCGCAGTAAAAGGCGAAGATCAACAGGAGGAGAATGGAGTTGGGTTGAAGGTGCAGAGCCTGGATCTGGTAGTGGTCCAGGACGGTGATGAAGAACTTGGAGAAGGGCGGGATGAGCCCCGCAAAGATGCTCTGGAGGAAGAAGGGGTAGAATGTCCCAGCCAGGGCCCCTTGCTCGGCAGAGCCAGCCCGGTGCGTCATTTCCTTCCCCTCGTTGTCGCCGCCCGCCGTCAATGGGAGCGAGGCAGCAAGGTGTCTCTCCTCGGTGATGGAGGATGCGCCAAGAGCCGGTGCAGGAGAGGAGGAGGAGCTCACGGACTGCGCGGCCGACTTCGGCTTCCCTGATGAAATTGACGAAGAACTTGGGGAAAAAGACGAAGCAAAGTGGGGGGATTCGACCGGATCTGGAGGTGTTCTCGGCAGGAGGAAAGGGGATCTGCGCAAGACGAAGGGAAGGCAATGAAGGCTCGGGGGCGAGCGCCAGCCCTTTGTCAGCCTGGAGCAGTTGCCGGGGTGGCGTGGGGAAGAGGAGACGCCCACGTCCCATCAAGCGCCATGTGTCGGCTTAGTCCGCAGGTGATTGGGGCCCGCGATGCTCCGCCCTTGCCCTTTGGCTTCGCCTCGAAGCCAAGTCCGAGTGCGCCTTGGGCTCGGGGGCTACTGTCGGCATTCTGGGAACCAAGGTACCCAGACTTGCCTGCCTGCGGCCCACGGTGTGGCTCCATCGACGGCCTGGTACGGTCCATCTACAGCACCTTCAAGACAAGACCCTCATGAGGGGCCAAGCCTCGTGAGGCGGGCGACGCTAAGACCTCCGGAGGGGGCGGCCTCCCTAGGCTGGCTCTCGAGGAGCGGAGATTTCTATGCAGGTACCCATCTCATGAGGTGGAGCTGATGCAAGCCATGATGACCAAGGCCAGGTGGGTGCCAGCGGGCGCAGAGCAGCAGGTTTCCTCTTTGGTGCTAAGGAGGCAAGCGCAGGCGCGGGGTCTCGAGGAATCAGCCAAAGGTTTCCATTTCCGTGCAACAAGACCAGGACCACCAGGGTGGCAGGACAGATGTCATCACTGAGCCCACTGCAGCGTCACGACCAGAGGCTTTGCAGGTGAAGACCACCTTTCGTCAGGATAAGATGTACTACTTGTCCCCCTTCAAATTTGGCCGTTGTGGGATCACTTCCCGCCTTCATTACGGGGGAAGAGGACTGAGGCTGCTATATATAGGTTAGCCACCACCATAGAAAGGGGATCAGACCCAGAGTTCACATCCTCACCAGAGCAAGCCTCGCGAGCTTGTTCATCCTTGTACTAGTTCCTCCTCAGCCCCTCGTGAGGCAAATCCACTCCAAAGCAGGAGTAGGGTATTACACCGCAAGATGGCCCGAACCTGGGTAAACTGCCGTGTCCTTCTTCTTCCCTATTCTTCTAGCTAGGCTACAGGGCGACGCGCTCGGTTGGTTGGATAGGTTGAGTTCTTCGCACACGCCCCAGAGTTCGAACCTTCCTTGGGTCTCCGGAGCCCTGAATCCGTCAAGTATGAATGTCACCTTTTTGCACATGGTCTCTCAATAAGTGATACCTAATATCATTGTGCTTGGTGCGGTTGTGATCAACAGGGTTCTCAGCAATCTTGATGGCACTTTTATTATTGCACAGAAGAGGCACATGTCAATAAGTGATACCATAATCCTTCAAAGTTTGCCTCATCCATAGTAATTGAGTTGCACAGCTTGCGGATGCAATGTATTCTGCTTTGGCGGTGGAGAGGAGACACAATTTTGCTTCCTTGAGGACCAACTTACCAAAGAGCATCCAAGAAAGTGACATGCATTGGAGGTAGACTTCCTTCCCACTTTGTCTCCGGCCTAATCCACATCCATGTGCCCAATGAGATCAAACTTGGCATCCTTGGGGTACCATAGACCCAACTTTGGGGTGTGAAAAAGGTATCTAAGAATATACTTAACCGCCTTATGGTGACTTTCCCTAGGGGAAGCTTGAAAGCTTGCACATACGCCTACACTAAACATGATGTCTGGTCTAGATGCACAAAGATAAAGCAATGAGCCAATCATAGAGCGGTAAAGAGATGGGTCAAATGGGATACCGTTTGTGTCTTCATGAAGAACAATTTTGGTTGGCATGGGTGTCTTGCATGGACTAGCACCGGTCATTCCGAACTTCTCAAGTAGGTCCTTGAGGTATTTGGTTTGAGATAAGAAAATTCCTTCTTGAAATTTTTGAATTTGAAATCCAAGAAAGAACTTCAAGTCCGCATTGAGTGACATTTCAAAATTCGTGGTCATGGAAGCCGAAAACTTCTTGCACAGATGAATGTTAGGGGAACCAAAAATGATGTCATCTACATAGATTTGGCATAAGATCAAATCACCCTTTTCTATCTTAGTAAAAAGAGTGGGATCGATCACCCCTCTCATAAAGCCATCATCGAGTAAAAACTTCTTAAGATGATCATACCAAGCATGAGGTGCTTGTTTGAGGCCATACAAAGCCTTGTGAAGTTTATACACATAGTCTTTGTGATCGGGATCAACAAACCCGGGTGGTTGTGACACATATACCTCTTCTTGTGGAGGACCGTTAAGAAAAAGCACTCTTCACATCCATTTGATGTAAGGTAAAACCATTGAAAGCAGCATAAGCAAGTAAGATGTGAATGGACTCAAGACAGGCAACGGGAGCAAAGGTCTCATCAAAGTCCAAACCTTCAACTTGTGAGTACCCTTGTGCCACTAACCTTTCCTTGTTTCGGATGATTGTGCCATTCTCATCTTGCTTGTTTTTGAAAATCCACTTTGTTCCAATGCAATTGTGTTCCTGAGTTGGTCTTCTGACTAACGACCACACTTTGTTGTGTTCGAAACTATTCAACTCTTCTTGCATAGTGTCGAGCCAATCATTGTCCGCCAACGCATATTGTACCTTGAGTGGCTCAACACTAGAGACAAACGAGAAGTGAGCACAAAAGTTTGTCAAATGCTTACGAGTAACTCTACCTTCCGATATGCCGGTAAGAATTTGATATACATCAACACGACCAGCCACTCGTGGCATGATGGAGGTTAGAGTTTCATGAGGTTCAATTTCATTTCCATCATCCACATCCTCAACATATGGATCACTAATGTGCGGTGGAAGATCTTCTTCGTGTTGCATTTGTTGAGGTTCATCATCAAGGATTGCACTTTCTTGTTCTTGCTCTTGATGAAGATCTTCTTCTTGAATATGATCATGGTGAGGACTTCTTCTTCTTGTTGTTCTTAAACAACGGGCTCCGTTTGAGCAATAGGATCTTGTGATGGCATGGGTGTTGTACTGGCTTGATGATGAGTGAAACATCCATCTTCTTCTTCTTCATCTTGAGGTTCTTGTTCCATTCGAAGAAGTGCACCAACACCCATGGTCAAAATATCTTGAGAAGGATCTTCTTCACCTACATCACTTAGATCAACTTGCCCCTCATGGGAGCCATTAAATTCATCAAACACCACATCACAAGTTTCTACAACACATCCATCGGATTTGTTGTAGACTCTTTAGGCATGAGAGTTTGATCCATAACTGTCTGGGCTCCAGGACTGGGAGTACCCAGGACCGTCTGCCTGTGGCCCATCGCGCGTCATCATCGAGGGCTCGGCGTGGCCCAGCGTCAAGACTTCACAAGCAAATCCCTCGCGAGGCCCCCACCTCGTGAGGCAAGAATCAACAAGCGTCATCAGGCTCCATGGGGGGCGGCCTCCCGAGGCTGCCTCTTGAGGCCCCTCGCGGGCAGATACTTCTAGGTTCGCCACCCCGCCTCACGCTGCACGTGGGTGACGTGAGCCACGACGAGCGTCGCCAGGACCTGTGCAAGCGGGCGCGGACTGAGAGGCTTTCCTCTTTGGTGCTAAAGGAACAAGGCCAGCGCGCGGGTTCCCAAGGCGGCTCCAAAGCTTACCTCTTCGGTGCAACAAGACCAAGTTGTGGGCTCGTCAGGATGGAGGTCAGCGCCGAGCCCACCTGCGCGTCATGGCCAGAAGCTTTGTAGGTGAAGACCACCTTTAGTCAGGATAGGGTGTCCTCTTGTCACCCTTCAAAATTGGCCGTTGTGGCATCCCTTCCTGCCAAGAGCTTTGGGGGAAGAGGACCGGGCCAGTATAAGTGTAGGCTAGTCTCCACCATAGGGAGGGAGTTCATCATCCCCCGAGCCTGGAGTTGCTCTCGAAGCCTCCAAGAGCTACTTGTACTCAGATACTCATCCTCCTCGGGAGGCAATCCACCACAAAGCAGGAGTAGGGTTTTACACCGCAAGGTGGCTCGAACTTGGGTAAATCATCGTGTTCCTCTCCTCTTCCCTCTCGCTCGAGCACGTCGGAGCATCGCCGTGGAGTAGTGAGCAACAAGTCATAGCTTAGCAGAGTCCACCGCGCACACCCCAGAGTTCGAACCTTTCTTTCGGTCTGCGGAGCCCTGATTCCGACATTTGGTGCACCGGGTAGGGGTGTGCCGGTGTTCTTCCGCTTCGTTCTGTTCTAGCCCCGCCCTTCCCATGGCTGATGCTCATCGTGTTCATGCCGAGCGCCGCGCGGCTCGTGTCGACCAGACGGAGCCGGCAGGCCACGGCGCCCGCCATCATTCCTCGTCGGCCGCGGCCAACACTGCTACCGACCCGCCCGCTCATGAGCAGCAGGACTCCTTCCTGCCGCCCTCTGTGCCGTGCAACGGCTGCACTGCTACGCCTTCTCTCATCCCAGCCACAACTTCGTCCTCCCATGTTCGCCATGGGCCGGCGAACACGCATGGCGTGCGAGCTGCTGCGCTACCGCCTCGCCGACGAAGGCTACGACGCCTGGCTGAGTCGCATCACCGAGCTCGTCAACACCGCGGGCAATGCCCCGGCGCCCTCCCACTCGGTTTGTCCTCCGCCATCTCGCGCAGGCGACATGGCCCATGGTGCTCCTCCGCCTCCTCCTCTGTGTGACGACAACGCCATGCCCCGGCAGACGCACGGGCCTGAGACCCGCCATGTGGAGCACCGGTGCCGGCTAGGGACGAGGCCAGCTGCCAGATGGCGTACCAGCCCCTGCACGGCGCACGTGCACCCCCTGCACCACTATGTCTGCACCAAGATTGGGCCGTTCCGGAAGCTGCGGTGCATGGGCACCATGACCACGCCGACCCCGCGCGGGCTGCGCTCGTGAGCGCTGCGGGCTGTCGCGCCTTCACCCGTGAGCTGCGCTGGGTGGTCTGGCCAGTCAAGTTCAAGCCGGAGCTGCCCCCTCACTACGACGGCATCCCCGACGCTGCAGAGTTCCTCCAGCTCTACGCGCTGAGCATCGAAGCGGTGAATGGCGACAAAAAGGTCATGGCGAACTAGTTCCCCATGGCCCTTAAGGATGGCATGCGCTCCTGGCTCATGAACCTCCCTGAGGGGTCGATCTCTTCGTGGGACGAGCTTCGCGAGCGGTTCATTGCTAACTTCCAGGGCACTAGCGACCGCGCCCTCACCATCAGCGACCTGCGGCGCATGAAGCAGCACCCCGGCGAGACCCTCCGCATGTACATTCAGTGCTTTACCCAAGTCCGCCTCAAGATCCTGAAGGCCTCGGACAAAGCCATCATCTCGGCGTTCAACGACGGCGTCACGGACGTCAGGATGAGCGAAAAGCTCGCCATCAACGACGACATGTGCATGGCGCTGGAGCTGTTCAACCTGGCTGACAAGTGTGCGAGGGCAGACGAAGGCCACCTCTCTCTTGTCCACAACCCAACGTCGAGCCCGTGGACAAGAAGGCCAAGGCCAAGGAAGCAAAGCGCAAGGGCCCCGCCGTGCTGGCAGCGGAGCCCGAGCTGAAGCGTGGCTGCGATCGCGACGAGCCCGCCAAGGATGGTCGCTCGTTTTGCGTCTTCCACAACATGCACACCCACAACACCGACGACCGTCAGGAGCTCAGGGCGCTCCATGACGAATGCTTGGGCCTCCGACCCGAGCGTAGCGACCGAGGCTTTGGTCGCGGAGGAGGCCGTGGTGGAGGATGATGGGACAACCGCAACCCCCGCCAGGGCTGGCGTGATCAGCCTCGCAAGGATGGCTGGCGTGATCAGCCTTGTGACAGCGCCTGGTGTGATCAGCCTCGTGAGGTCTGCCCTCAGGGCAACGCGGGCCTTTCGCCGTTGCCACCACCCCCCAAGAGGAACGACACCAACCCGCAGGACGAGGGGGCTGGGGGCTACCAGGAGCCTCCCGCCATAGCCTGCATCCTCGGAGGAGCTCATGCTCCCGCGTCCAACTGTCTCTTCAAGCAGTTCTCTCGCGAGGTGAATGCTGCCCTCCCGAGGCTTGAGGCTGTGCGTCCCCTCAAGTGGTCGCAGTACGCCCTCATCTTCGACTCCAATGACCACCTCAGGTGTTCATCCACCGTCGGCACACTCACCATGCTGTGCACGCCCACCATCCGCAACGTCTCAGTCACCAAGACCCTCATCGATGGAGGTGCCAGCCTCAATGTGCTCTCTGTCGAGACCTTCGAGATGCTTCAAGTGCCTTACGATCAACTCATGCCCACCAGGCCGTTCTCTAGGGTGACCAACGGCTCCACTACTCCACTGTGGCAGGTATGCCCCCCAGTCACCTTCGACACTCGCAACAACAACCACACCGAGCTCATCGACTTCAACGTGGCCCACATCGGCCTCCCTTACAACGCCATCCTGGGTGCCCTGTCCTCGCCAAGTTCATGGCGGCTACCCACCATGGCTACAACGTCCTCAAGATGCTAGGGTGCAGCGGCGTCATCACCATCTCCTGTGATGAAAAGGATGCAGTCTGCTCCCTTGAGCACGCCTACCGGGCTGCAGTGGCCGAGGACTCCGACGGCGAGGGAGACGTCGCGCCCCCTGAGGCCGTCCCCGCGAAGAAGAAACAACTCCTCCCCAAGAACCGTCCCGAGGCACGGAACACATTGGCCGGCGACACCTCAGGTGGTCCGCCCACTGCCGGGGCGTGCCTTCCTCCCGCATAGGAAGGTGCGCCCGATGTCTCCCTCAGGGCTGGCTCAGGGGCTTCCAGCTGGAGAGCCTCTGACCTAACCACTATGATGAGGAAGGCGCTCGGGTACCACTTGGAGGCGTGCTTCGACGCGCGCCCCCGCAAGCAAGGAACACGGAGCGAGGCGCCAGGAGCACGAGAGTTCATCACCAAGGCAATCGGCGAACTTCAGGAAGCGCGGGCCATGCGTGGCGAGCGACGCCCCGCTAGCTCAGCTGCCGCTCCCGACGCGGGCAGCGAGCTGCGCGTCTGCGTCAACATCCCAGGCCTCAACAAGGCTGCTTCTCAGGACCTCTTCTGGCCATCGTGGGTCGGCCGGAGCAGGGGTTACCCCTGCAGCTACATCCGCATGCCCTTCGGCCTTCTTAACGCGGGCGCCACATACTAGCGGTTTGCCTAGCTCGCGTTGGTGTCTCACGAGGCCAGGCGCTCAGTGCTGGCGCCTCATGAGGCGTCGACCCCCCGCGAGCCTCCCGAGCCTCAGGAGCCGCCCGGCTCGTGAGGAGCGAACCTCCGCGACATGCTTCATCGGCTTCCTCGATGCTACCGCAACAACATTGCCAGGTGACTTTTTGGTTTGTTCATTGAGGGTGCCCCTCGGGCTGCATTATCCTCAGGCTGGTCAGGGTCCGCCCCTACAGCTGTGTTGCTTTTGCTCATGTATCAGATTCAGTGGTGCTTTGATGAAACCTTTCGATGATTTAAATTGTGTGATTGGTGCTTCGCCACTATGAAAGTCGCCGCGCTCGCATGGACCTGCTCTCGACCACCTCATGACTAATGGCTGACACGGCATCTGTGCTCGGGTCCGTCCCTACAGCATTGATAAATCCAAGCGACCGAGCTCTGTCTCGCAGGCCAGCTCCCGTGCATGTCACCTCCCGAGGTCCTTGGTGTCTTGTCCTCTCATGAGCTCATCGCGAGCAGATGAGTCACTACAACAAGAACCCCCCTACAACAACGCATCAATACATTGCCAAATGCCCATATAAGCGTTGGTAAGCTCTACACCAACGGATTTGTATGTGTTGTCGTTGGTGGCGTTGGAAGGGTCTACAACAACGCATATACATGCGTTGGTAACCAATATGTATAAGCATTGCAAGTATAGCAACGTATAAACTATAGCCGCCGCAACACTTCATATGCGTTGGTGATTACCCTGCACAAACAGATTTTAAAATGGAGAAAACATATCATTGCAACTCTAGAAGCAGTTGCTACATACATTATTAGGCCAATGTTGCTACTGTACAGGAGATGCAACATAGTAAGAAAGACATCATATGTTAGATCAATAGTTGATATACAAAGAACATCATCAAAATAATACATATATGTGTATATATATGCTCTGCTCTAAGTATTACCCATCAGAACGAAATTGTTGACAACAAATTGTACCTTCAACTTGTACAGATGTGTTTGACAAGAACATGTGCATTGTACAAAGAAACAAATCGCAGCTTCATTCCGGAAAACAAAAACCTAAGCTCATCACATGAGCATCTACACTGACATGGTCACCCTTCATTAACTGAAACCAAAATGATCAGCTTCTCTTGGCATCCGTAACTCCGTATCTTGATGATAGGTCCTGCCAGTTCCAGCTCTAATAAATTGCACGTTCTTGGTCTTTCTGCTAGCAATGAAGGAAATACGAATAGTTAAGTATACTACCTTGGAAAATAAATAAGTTCTGGACGAATTTTAAATGCAAGCTACCAACCAAGAATTTTTCTTATTTCAAGGTGATCCCTTAGGAGTTATGTACAAATTTAGTTTCGGAAAACATAAGCAAACACCTTCTTGAAAGGAATGCATGTTCTCACTTAGGAACATTTACCTGCTAGCAAGCATATGGAACTGTGTGTTGATTTAACAAGTTCATATACACCCTATCTCTGAAAATACACTAACAAGTCCTGGAACTTCCTATAGTGTTGTTGTGTTATGTGTATTGGTGCATGTTTGTCTTTAACAAAGAGATCAATGGAGTTTGATCTACATCATAATTTGTATTAAAACAATATCAAAATTAGAAAAGGCTCCAGTTTACTTTGGATCTTACCTACGCATCAGTTTATACTTCCGAAACCAGAGTGTAAGAATAGGCAGAGGCACAGAGCGATTGTCATAATGCATTATCCTGCAATCATATGCAACAATAGTTAATATTCTTCAGAAATAAAATAGATTACCACTGCACAATACAAACAAACATTTACGCAAATTACAACATGAAATTACCTGCTGGGAGAGAGATATCAAATATATGGGATAAAAGTGCTGGAAAAGAGATCAATCTAAATGAACAATTAACATGGCATATTAAGATGAATCCATATATACACGCCACACACACACACACACACAAAGAGAGAGAGAAGGGATCGATGAACACCACACCTACGTGATGCCATTAACGTGCTGCCATCATCGCCGGTCATATTTATCTTCCCAAGTTGCGGCACTCACGCAAATGCTCAACCTCATTACGTCAAGTAGCTTTTTATACTATAAGTGTAAACCTGCAAGACCATAGTACACTAAGTAACAACTTAAAATCAAATACTAGAGAGAATTAAAGATGTAGTGTGGCATCTCACGAAGCATTTTTTGTGATGCATCCTTATGAACTACTCCCTCTAATCGTTATTACTTGTCGCTCAAACGGATGTATATAGATGTATTTCAGTTCTAGATACATCCATTTGAGCGACAAGTAACATGAATCAGAGAGAGTAAAAAAGATTGCAATTCATCATAACATTCAAATAAATAGAAAGATTATCAGTATTTAGAAGGATCACAAGTTAAACAAAATAGTTCAAATGAATCAGATTTACCTATATACTCATGGTTAATAGTATTACTAATGCCTCCTTGACAACGAAAGGTTTTGTGAACATAGTGAATAAATAAATGTGCAATAACTCGTATTTCCACATAGAACTAGGTTCTCTCCCAATAAGCCTCGTAGGATGCAAACATTGATATCAAAACAAGACTAGTGAATAGTCATCTGAAGAAAAATAATTATTTTGTTCTGGAGTGGCATGGCTACCTACGAACAGTATAGGTGCAAACAACAATATGTTCTGAACAACTAAAGCAGAGGATCACCCGCAAAAACTCGCATAATAAAATTAGAGGATCGGATTTCCTCCAACAAAAAAAAGAGGATCGCTAGCCATAACTTAAGTACAGCAGTATAAATATGAATTGACCAGTTGAATAGGAATCGGACAAACATGCTGTCCAATCTCGTACCTAATTGTCACCCATGCACAAGTGGAACGTTTGAGAATCTGGGGCACCAAATCCCAAACAGAATAATGGAAGCCACCATGTTGAGAGTGGCCATGGTTGTTGTTGTATCCAGCCGTGATCTACAACGCCACGACGGCAAACTTGAGGTAGCCATGCCAGAAAGGACCAGAGAGATAAGAGCAGAGAGGAGGGGTGACTCACTGAACCATCGGCGTCGCAGTTGAGGTAGCAGAGGCAGAGCAGCACCGTTAAGCCCGTGGCAGCAGCTGCATGCGCGAAGACGCATGTGTTGGTGAGCCGGCAAAAAACAGAGGAGCAGGAGACACGTCGGTGTTAGGGTTGCTGCAGGGGCACAGGGGCGTGCAGGATGTCACGGCGGCGGAGGATCGGAGGAAGCACTCAATGGGAGCCAGGGCGATGGGGCCAGTGAGTAACGGCGTAGGAGAGCACTAGAGCTAGGCCGAATCGAAGATCGCGGCAGCGGCGTCGTGGCCATGGATCTCGGGTGAGAGAGGAATCGGGGGGAAAGATGGGATAGGAAAAAATGACTTTTTCGGATAAGGTAGAGGTAGGCAAGGTGAGGTTAGTTTTTTCTCAGGGAACGGGGAGGTTAGCGCTGAGTGGGGAGGTTTTTTCTTTTTTAGGGAAACGTTGATTGGGGAGGTGGGAGATTGAATCAAACAACACTTATCCCTAGTTCCGTTGGTACATATGTGTTGGTGTATGTGGGTTTTTGTTGTAGTGAGTGGGGGCTTGGCTCGGTTCGCACAGCCGCGATTGTGGTGCTTCACCACCATGGGAACCTTGCGCCGGGTGTTCTTCCTCAGATTGTTACATGAGAAGGTGTGGCACGACGTCTGTGCTCGGGTCTGTCCCTGCCGCATCGATAAACCCAAGTGACCGAACTCTGTCTGGTGGGCCAAACCCATACACGTCACCTCCTATGGGTCCTTGGTGTCCGGCCTTCTCATGCAATGGCCTCCGGACATTCGTTCGACACAGGTTGCCCTCACAACTCAGGTCACACAAGCACGCGACCGCGCCAAGAGCTAGGCGCAATCCACCTGAGGTAAGACCTCCTGAGTCTTGCGCTGGCTCACGAGCGTCTAAAACACCTCCCCAAGTTCTGTCGTGCCAGCCATGCGTACGAATGAAATAGGGCTATACACGCCCCAGAGACTCTTGTTTAGAGCTCTTTCCCACGCCCAGTGGAAGCCCCATGCTCAGCGCTGGTGGAACGATCCATCAATGATCATGCCCACGCCTAGTGGAAGCCCCATGCTCCTCGGTGGCAGAAACGGTCACAATACGGCCATGCCCACGCCCAGTGGAAGCCCAATGCTCCGCGCTAGTGGACAAACAACTGAGGGCACCCTACGGGTAGCATCCACCTTAGGATCGCCGCTTGATTCTTCAACAACACTGCTCATGACCTCCCCCTGGGCCTCATGCGAGCGGGGGCTAGACACGGTGCCTGCGCTTGGGTCAGTCCCAACAGCACCGAAAAACCCAAGGGATCGGGCTTTGGCTCGTGGGCCTGCTTCCGCTCACGTCACCCCACCAAGGCCCTTGGTGCCTAGTCTCCTCGCATAATGCCCAGGCGCAGGCCGATGAGGGCTAGGTAAGAGAGACCTCAGGGTAGCCTCGCCGTTGCCAATGTTTGTTTCATGTGGGCCGCTTGCGCGTCAAGGGGGGGCCTGAGCATCGCGACTCAGGAGCCTTCACTAGTTCCGTAGCCCCTTGCCCCTTGGCCTTGTCCAGGCATCGCGAACTGACATCCCAAAGGTGGCTGAGGTATGTGCGGGGCTGGGCCCTGCCGACGCAGAGCACAAAGGCAAGCAAGAAAGAAACCAAGCGTGGGAAGGAAACTACGGAGTTCAAATGGTTATTACAAGCATTAAGTGTGTCTCAAATTAAACAAAAATCTCACGCCTCCGTGAGGCAGGATCAATCCGTTGCAGGGTAATGAGGAAGCTTCAGGAAGAAGAGCCGGCACCGCCATCGCCATCGCCTGCTCCAGCCTCAGCGGACCCGCCGTCGCCGCTGCAGGTGAACTTCTCAAGAAGTGCAGCCACATGACCCTCCACATCCTCCGCCATGGCATCGTGGGACTCACGAGGGACAGGTCCTATCACCATGCCGAAGTCGAAGCCGGAGTCGCGGAGGTAAAGGTGGCTGAAGACGCGTGTCGCTGCCACAGAGAAGAGGTCGCGGCATTCCTCCTCCAGGATGTCGTCCACCTTCTGGGCAGCGCATTCGTGCTCCATGGTCAGTTTGGAGGAGAGCTTGGCATAGCTAGCGTCGGGGGCGGCGAGCGGAACCTCGAACCCCTCCCTGCATATGGAGCTCAGCGCTTGGCGGGCCCTCAGCTCAAGAGAAGAGAAGGCGGCGTGGTCCACCGCTACATGTGCTTCGGCGTCCGCCAGGATCTACTTCTCCTTGGCGTCCAGCTGAGCGCTTACCTCGGAGACATGCTTGGCGTGGGCTGCTTAGGCCCCGGTCACCTTCTATTGCAGCTTCTCTAGGCGCCCGTGCTCCATGGTCTGCTCGGCACCCACCCTTGTCAGCTCGGAGTCACGGTCCACAAGCTTCGCCTCGCGAGCCTTGAGGTCCTCTTCCCGCTACTGGAGCTGTCGCGCATGCGTGGTGTGCTCTTCCTGGAGCGCCTTCAGGCTGGCCTCTGCCTCACTGCAGCGCTTGGCGGCTGCTTCCGCATCAGCAAGCGCGCTGTCATGAGCTGCTCGTGCCTCGGTGGCTTCCTTCGTGTTCCCTGCAGCGGAGGCCTCGGCCTGACTTTAGGCCTCCTGGGTAGCCATCTCAAGCTGGAGCCACCCTGAGGCGAGCCCCAGGCGCTCTCGGGTGAGGCGCTTGTCGGCGTCTTCAAGGTCCGCCCTGAGCCGGTCAAGCGTGGCCCGAGCGTCGGCCAAAGCCTCATGCCTGATCAGGGTGCTGCAGTTCACGAGTGTGAGGGCCTGATGTGGGAGCAGCACCGATGCGCCCGTTGACACCGCGGCCGAAGAGGCTACGACGTGCTCCTCCTGAGGTGCAGGGGGCTCCTGGTCCTTCCCCATGCTCGGCTCCTGCGGCGCGGCGGGAGTGACCGCCACCTCGGTCCGCTGAGTCCCAGGAATGGGCACGGTTTGAGGCTCTGCTGTGGCACGTCCGGCATTGTTTCCGACGTTGGGGACAAGGATGGCTGGCTCGGGACGAGGTGCTGCCCCCTCGAACGTAGCTGAGGCCAACGCAGCCTCGGCGACCGGTCCTTTTGGTGGAGCGGGCGAAGCGCTGGGGGGAGCCGAGGCGCCCGCGCGCCCAGGCGTAGCAATGCCCGTGCACCCAAGCGTGACGCTAGGTCGGTGTTGTGCGCCCCCGCGCCCACCGAGGTTGCGGCCAAACATTGAAGCCACCTTCAGGATGAGGGGCGCCTTTGACGCGACAGCTATCTTCTTCTTCTTCTCCGTGCCACCACCTCTAGTTAGGCACGCGGGGGAGGCGGTATGAGCATATGGACTACAGGCACGCAATCAAAAGGGCAAAGTAAAGGTACTTACTCGTCCGGCGCGGTCCACTTCCTCTTCTTCTCCTCCGCGGAGGCCGACATGCCGCCACCCTTCCTTGGTGTCATCCTGGCCCCGTCCCGGGGCCCACCAGGGTGGCCCTCGGCAAGCCTTGATGTGGCGTCGTCCCCGCGGTCGGCGCAAGGATTCCCTTGAGGGGCCTCGGTTGGCGAGAGCTCGACCACCCCGGCAGAGTCCATCGCGGTCGTCGGCTGCGCGGCTGATACGTCTCCAACGTATCTATAATTTTTGATTGTTCCATGCTATTATATTATCCATCTTGGATGTTTTATATGCATTAATATGCTATTTGATATCATTTTTTGAACTAACCTATTAACCTAGTGCCCAGTGCCAGTTGCTATTTTTTCCTTCTTTTTTCTTTTACAGAAAATCAATACCAAACGGAGTCCAAACGGAATAAAACTTTACGATGATTTTTCTTGGACCAGAAGAAACCCACGAAGCTTCGGGAGGAGGCCAGAGGAGCCACGAGAGGGCCACAAGCCCTGAGGGCACGCCCCAGGGGGGTCGCCCCCAAGGCTTGTGGGCCCCTCAGGACTCCCCTAACCCTAATCCTTGCTACATAAATACCCAAATATTCCCCCTACGTCAGAGGGCACACCAAAAATACTTTTCCGCCCCTGCAAGCTTCTGTTCTCGTGAGATCCCATCTTGGGGCCTTTTCTGGCACTCCGCCGGAGGGGGATTCGATCACGGAGGGCCTCTACACCAACCTTGCTGCCCTTCCGATGATGTGTGAGTAGTTTACCATAGACCTACGGGTCCATAGCTAGTAGCTAGATGGCTTCTTCTCTCTCTTTGATCTTCAATATAATGTTCTCCTCGATGTTCTTGGAGTTCTATTAGATGTAATCTTCTTTTGCAGTGCGTTTGTTGAGATCCGACGAATTGTGGATTTATGATCAGATTATCTATGAATATTATTTGAGTCTTCTCTGAACTCTTTTATGCATGATTAAGATAGCTTTGTATTTCTCTTCGATCTATCGATTTGGTTTGGCCAACTAGATTGGTTTTCTTGCAATGGGAGAGGTGCTTTGTGATGGGTTCAATCTTGCGGTGTCCTCACCCAGTGATAGTAGGGGTAGCGAGGCACGTATTTGTATTGTTGCCATTAAGGATAAAAGATGGGGTTTTTACCATATTGATTGGATCTATCCCTCCACATCATGCCATCTTGCTTAAGGCGTTACTCCGTTCTTGTTAACTTAATACACTTGATGCATGCTGGATAGCGGTTGATGTGTGGAGTAATAGTAGTAGATGCAGGCAGGAGTCGGTCTACTTGTCACGGACGTCATGCCTATATTCATGATCATTGCCTTAGATATCGTCATAACTATGCGCTTTTCTATCAATTACTCAACAGTAATTTGTTTACCCACTGTATGCTTTCTTCAAGAGAGAAGCCTTTAGTGAAACCTATGGCCCCCCGGTCTATTTTCCATCATATATTTTTAGATCTATAAAACCAAAACCTATAAATACCTTGCTGCAATTTATTTATATTTACTTTATTTTGCCATTTATTTATATTTTATATCTATCTCTATTAGATCTCACTCTTGCAAGTGACCATGAAGGGATTGACAACCCCTTTTTCACGTTGTGTGCAAGTGTTTGTTAGTTTGTGCAAGTGCATCTATTGGGGACTTGCTTGTACCTCCTATTGGATTGGTACCTTGGTTCTTAACTGAGGGAAATACTTATCTCTACTTTGCTGCATCACCCTTTCCTCTTCAAGGGAAAAAACAACGCAAGCTCAAGAAGTAGCAGTGGCCGACAGGGCAAGGCCTGTTTCCTTGACTGGCCCGGCGGGGTGCGGGGAGCCTGTAGGAGAAGGCTCGGCTGTCTCCTCGCCTGGGGCCTCCCCGCCCGACGCTCGCGCGGCCGGGGGAGTGGATTCCGCCCTCCTGGACGCCCCGGAGAGACCTGGGGAAGCCGCGGGCGGAGGCTCGTCGGCATCATCATCGTCCCCAAGGCCGAGGAGGACCTAACGGCGCGACGGCGGAGACGCCCTCCCGAGGTTGTCCTCCATCGTTCCCTCAGAGTCTTTGTCGCTGCCACTATCGCCAGAGGACAACACCACGGGCGAATTGGTGTTGTCGAGTGGCTCAAGCCCCTACTCGTTGAAGGCGGGCATGGACGCAACCAGCTCCTCTTTGTCGCCGCGGCTGTACAGCGGGGCAGCGGCCTCGGGGATGTCCCCAGGGATGTATCCTAGCAGGGTAAACAAAGCCCTATCCAGCTCCTCGACCGTCAGTCCGGCTGCTTGCAACCTCAGTGCGCTCCCCGCGCCGACATACTCCCACAAGGGTTCCGAGTGCGCTTGGAGCGGCGAGAGGCGGTGCGACAGGAACTCCTTCATGATCGCCGCCCCCGTTAGCCCTGCCTTCACGTGTGAAGCTATCCTCCTCAGGACGGGCTTCGCCCGAGGGTCGGTGAGCTTTGTGGAGGCCCATCCGGGGGCCTGCTCGAGAACCGCCGCCGGAGTCATCAAGAGCGGGTCAGAACCATGAGCGTCCATGAAGACCCAGCGCTGCCGGAAGCCTTCCACCTTCTTCTCGGCCTTCAGGAGGGAGTTTCTGCTGTGAACATCGACGAAGGAGACGCACGCAGATCGCTGGCCCGGGGCGGTGAACCGCAAGCTGAAGAAGTGGCGGAAGAGCGCCACTGAGGGCCTCACACCCACAAAGGCCTCGTAGTAGAAGGCGAAGACGGGCAGGAGGAGAATGGAGTTGGGCTGAAGGTGGAGGGCATGGATTTGGTAATGTGCAAGGATGGCATAGAAGAACTCAGAGAAGGGCGGGACCAGCCCGACGAAGATGCTGTGGAGGAAGAAGGGGTAGGCAGACTCCCCCATGTTACATCGCGCCGCCGAGCCGGGCCAAATCTGAGTCACGCCCCATTCATTGTGGTCATCGGCTATTAGGGGAAGCACTGGATTGAGGTCCTTCTCCTCGGCGATGGAGGAGACCAGGAGCGCCGGCGAAAGTTAGGATGAACTCGCAGCTTGGGCTGCGGACTTCGCCTTCCTAGCGGGCGCCATTCGTGAAGTCACCAAAGCCGGCAAGAAAGAGGGAACCGCGCTCGGTTTGGATCTCGAGAAGCCTCGCACGAGAGAAAGGGGATCTCGGTAGAACAAGGAAGACGCAGGACAAGGGAGCAATGATGGCTCCACGGCAGGCGCCAGGCTTTATGTCAGCCTGGGCAGTTGCCGAGGCATCATAGGGAAGTGGGGGCGTCTCATGCCCTGTCGTGTGCCATGCGTCAAGCCTGACCCGCAGGCGGTTGGGGCCCGCATCGCTTCGCCCACTCTTCTTTGCCCCTGCCTCCAAGCAAGGACGTGTGTGCCGTGGGCCCGAGGCTACTGTCGGGGCTCTGGGACTGGTGGTACCCAGGCCCGTCTGCCTGTGGCCCATCACGCGGCATCGTCGAGGGCCCGGCGTGGCCCAGCGTCAGGACTTCACAAGCAAAGCCCTCGCGAGGCCCCCGCCTCGCGAGGCGAGCATCAGCAAGCGTCATCAGGCTCCATGGGGGGCGGCCTCCCGAGGCTGCCTCCCGAGGCCCCTCGCGGGCGGACACTTCTAGGTTCACCACACCGCCTCGCGCTGCACGTGGGTGACGCGAGCCATGACGAGCGTCGCTAGGACCGGTGCCAGCGGGCGCGGACTAAGAGGCTTTCCTCTTTGGTGCTAAAGGAACAAGGCCAGAGCGCGGGTTCCCAAGGCGGCTCCAAAGCTTACCTCTTCGGTGCAACAAGACCAAGTCGTGGGCTCGTCAGGATGGAGGTCATCGCCGAGCCCACCTGTGTGTCATGGCCAGAAGCTTTGCAGGCGAAGACAACCTTTAGTCAGGATAGGGTGTACTCTTGTCCCCCTTCAAAATTGGCCGTTGTGGCATCCCTTCCCGCCGAGAGCTTTGGCTTCAAAAGTGTAGGGTAGTCTCCACCATAGGGAGGGAGTTCATCATCCCCCGAGCCCGGAGTTGCTCTTGAAGCCTCCAAGAGCTACTTGTACTCAGATACTCATCCTCCTCGAGAGGCAATCCACCACAAAGCAGGAGTAGAGTTTTACCGCGCAAGGTGGCCCGAACCTAGGTAAATCATCGTGTTTCTCTCCTCTTCCCTCTCGCTCGAGCACATCTGAGTATCGCCGTGGAGCAGTGAGCAGCAAGTCATAGCTTAGCAGAGTCCACTGCGCACACCCCATAGTTCAAACCTTTCTTTGGGTCTGCGGAGCCCCGATTCCGACAATAACCAACAAATATGCCCTCAATTGTTTTGGATTGAAATTTTCCTAACCGTTCTCTATTGTTGAGAATGAAGCACTTACACCCAAATACACGGAAGTATTTGACATTGGGCTTGTTCCCGGTTAGGAGTTCATATGGAATCTTTTCCAATATCTTGCAGAGGAGGAGCCGGTTTGATGCATGACATGTGGTGTTGACGGCCTCGGCCCAAAAACTATGCGGTGACTTGTACTCATCCAACATGGACCTTGCCATTTCCACAAGAGTACGGTTCTTCCTCTCGGCTACACCATTTTGTTGGGGAGTGTAGGGTGCAGAGTATTGATGCTCAATCCCCTCATCACTAAGGAATTCTTTCAAGGTGTAGTTCTTGAACTCGGTGCCATTGTCGCTTCTTATTGCCATGAATTCTTTGTCAAATTTGCGTTGAGCTTGCTTGGCAAAATCAATGAAGGTGATCTTCATCTCATCCTTGGACTTGAGGAAGAACACCCATGTTGAATAATCATCAACGATGACAAGACCATACTTTTTCCCACCAAGACTATCCCATGAAGGAGGCCCAAAAAGATCCACATGAAGGAGCTCCAAAGGCCTTGAAGTAGATACAACATTCTTGGGTGGGTGCTTTGTTTGATGTTGCTTCCCGGCTATGCATGCACTACACACATGATCTTTCTCAAAAGAAACATTGGTTAGTCCAAGGATGTGATTACCCTTTAAGAGATCTTGAAGATTTCTCATGCCGACATGGGCTAACCGGCAATGCCATAGCCACTCCTTGTCGGCCTTGGCCATTAGACAAGTTGCATGGAATGTACTCTCTTTCGAGAAATCAACCGTGTAAAGGTTGCCATCCAACTCTCCAACAAAGGCCACTTCGAGAGTATCTCTCTTAAAGACTTTCACATCCGTTAGTCCAAACTGTGTATCATAACCAACGGAAGCTAATTGACGAATAGAAAGCAAATGGTATTGAAGGGATTGGACAAGCATGACATTTGCAAGAGACATGTCATTTGTGATAGCCACCTTGCCCAATCCAAGTACCTGTCATTTTCATCCTCCACCAAAAACAATGCTCATAAATGGTTGGATAGCTTCCATGAAATCGAAGAGCAATTTGCTATCTCCGGTCATATGGTTAGTGCATCCACTATCGATCACCCATTTTACTCCACCGGAGAAGGCAACCTACACACAATTCACGACATGGTTAGAGGCACCCATTTCGCAATGGGACCTCTCAAGTTAGTCACACGGGTCTTAGGAACCCAAATAGCATAGAAGCAGAATGCATTATGAGGACCAACAAATTTAGCATAAACTTCTCTATCCTTTGTTTTACGAAGTACATAGGATGGAGGTATGAACTCCTTTGGTTTGTTGAGAGTGGGCATGCCCCTAGTGGCCTTCCCACTCACAACCTTACATTTCTCCTTGTGCCCTTCATGTACAAATGTCTCCTTGAGAGGTGTGGTGCACTTTTGAGAAGACGTTTTCTTCTTGCTTGTGCTTGGGTCAAACCCAACCCCTTCCTTGGCAACCACTTCATTGTGTTGGCTCAATACCTCATTAAGGTTCTTTTGTTCTTGAGCACATGTCATGAGTCCTCTCTAGAGTTGTGCTTTTAGACGGTGATTTTCCTCAAGAATAGATGCTAGGTCACCACTAGAGTTAGTAGTACAAGCATCAACATTGATAATAGGTGAGGATTAAACCTTGGCTAGAGTTTCAAGATAAGTAAGTTTGAGCATCTCAAAGCTCTGTGTAAGAAGAGTGAGCTCCTTTTCCTTAGTCTTGAGGGACACAGATAGAATCTCACAATCCTTAGAGAGAGAAGCATGAGATTCCACAAGCTTACATTTATCATTCATCAACTCCTTGCAAGAGTTCTTGGCATTCTGTAAAGAGGCAAGTTCTTTAGCATGAACATCAATGTTTGCACCAATTTTTAAGCATAGTTCATCTTTTCGTGCTTCCTCATATTGGACTTTCCGCTCAAGGATTTCATATTTTTCCTTTTCCTCGGTGACGAGGGTTTCGAGTTCCTTAATGGTGATGGTGTGCTTACTCACCATCTCCATAAGCATACGAAACATAGTGAGCTTCTTTCCTTTAAGGGAGCACATGAACTTATTTAGTTTAGCAAGCATAGGATCATCTATATCATCATCATCATAATTATCCTCCGCATCAAGATACTCATCACTAGGAGTAGACGGAGTGAAAAGAGGAGGATTTGAATGTGGGGTTACCTTGACCTTATCAGGAGAGTTTTGGTTCTCTCCATCTTCCACCACGGCCTTTGCCATTAAGTACTTGTGAGAGTTGCCCTTATAGTCTTTCATGTAGTTGTAGGTGAC
This sequence comes from Thinopyrum elongatum, assembly GCA_011799875.1. Lineage (NCBI taxonomy): Eukaryota > Viridiplantae > Streptophyta > Magnoliopsida > Poales > Poaceae > Thinopyrum > Thinopyrum elongatum. The sequence continues at coordinate 125,203,368 of CM022299.1, read as the reverse complement.
AACATCACCACTCTTGTTGACTAGCCTTAAGGTGTTTTGAGAATCTTGAGCTACTCCGGCAACACCACCAACATCATCCGGGTCGGATTCGTCTTGAGCAACCATTGTCTTCCCATCTCTCTTCCTGAACTTGGAGTTCAGAGGATTTGGCAACTTCGTTTTAGGGAAGGTCTTGGGAAACCTTGGTCTATCTTCTCTCTTCTCATATGGGCAATCGTTCGAGAAGTGGTTGGTTTCTTCACAGTTGTAGCACTTTCTTACTTTCTTGTTTTGGAATCTTCCCTTGAATTTTCCCGCACTAAACTTCTTCATAAAGAGGGCAATGTCTTCATATGATGGGCTCTCATCGGAGTTAATCTCATCACCATCTTCATCATCATCTTCTTCTTCTTTTTCACCTTACTCTTCCTCACATACATGCTTGGCCTTCAAAGCAAGATTGATCTTTGACGTTGAGGTACCATGCATGGCAAGATGTTTTGTAGCATTTGCCTTGGATTCTTCGAATAGTTGAAAAGTGGATATGATTTCATCAGGAGACATTTCCTTGAATCCATGATGTTGCCTTATGTCCCACATCATTTGGTGATGATAGGGAGCAAGTGCATGAAGTAATTTGTCCACGAGAAATTGCTTAGTCGAGTTGAATCCATCTTGTGTCTTGTCACAATCACAGGACTCGATGTTGGCGGAGAGGGTCATGAGACGCTCAAGGAGCTGCTTGGGGGATTCACCTTTCTCCATACAAAATTTTTGCAATTGACCCTTGGCAATTTCATATTGAGCTAGCCGGAGAGTGGAGGTACCGATCTTGGTTCTCACAATACTATCCCACAACTCCTTGGCACTTTGTAAGGTCTCCTTTGCTTATCATTCATTCCTTTCCTTATGCACATGATTGCGGTGTCGTTGAGATGCTTGTCATATGTTTCTCTTGGAGTGAGATTCTTTGGGTCTACTGGGTTGTAGCCATGCTCCAAGATGTCCAACATTTCATCATTGGCGTACCTAAGATGGTCCTGCATACCAACTCTCCACAAAGCAAAGTTCGGAACTGTCATCAAGCAAAGGGGGTTTTCCCCCAGGGTTATACTTAGGTTTCTCTACTTGAGGTCTTGCATAAAGCCATGGAACACTAGAGTGATCATTACTAGGAGGTTGTTGGCCAAGTGAAGGAGTAGGCGCAGTTGGCCTCGAGTCCGCACCACCCGGGTTAGCAAGTGATGCGAGCATCGTGGTTAATGCGGCTAACCTCATTTGGACCAAGGCCTCAAGAGAAGCATCATGCTCCTCCTTTTGCTTAGCAAGGGCCCGTTCCAGATCCTCAGACGTGAAGGACTTTGCTTCCGAAGAAGCCGCACCCTTCCCCTTTGGATCTGCAACAAGGGGAGTCCCATCGGGGTTCATCTCGCTCTAGGGCGGTTAAGCCACAATAATAGAGCACGAGGCTCTAATACCAATTGAAAGGACCGAGATGGACCTAGAGGGGGGGTGAATAGGTACAGTTACAAATTTTAATTCTTACTTAGCAATTTTAGGCAATAATGCGGAATATGAAGGTGAGCCTAACAATTGCAAAGAAGATACAATGAGCTAAGCAAGGTGACCAAGAAATACAAGAATATGAATAAGAAAGCACAATATGGGACAAGTAAAGATGAAGAGACAAGTAACCACAAGTAGGGAGCTAGGGTTAGGAATAACCGCAACTCCGAGAGACAAGGATGTATGCCGATGTTTACTTCCTTGGAGGGAAGCTACGTCACCGTTTAGAGAGGTGGATATTACCACGAAGGCACACCAACGCCACGAAGGCTCACCCTATTCTCACTTTGAAATATCACCACGAAGGCGATTCTCAACCACTAGTGGTAGACCTTGGCGTGGTCTCCAAACCCTCACAAACTTTCCGGGGGAAATCACAATGGTTCGATTCCTCACCGAAGAACTCCTACCGCCTAGGAGTCTCCAACCTCCAAGAGTAACAAGATCAAGGGAACCGCTCAAAACTTGCTCAAATCACGAATTCCTTTGGTTGAGAGGAGGAGAAAGGAATGATCTATCTTTTGATTGGAACAACACTCAAGAATCCTCACAAATGCACTCGGGATCTAGGATTTGGTGAAAGCAAGAGAGAGTGAGAGAGAAAGGTGTTCTTGGAATCTTTTCACTGTGTTGGACACCCTCACTCGAGCTGTGAGAAGGATATTTAGAGTCCATGAGTGGAAGTGGCCGTTGGTGGTCACTTAAACTGAGCAGACGCCGGACGTCCGAAAGGTACCGGACATCCGGACAGAAAAGATGGATCGGACGTCCGACAGGAGTCAGTCGTCCGGTCACTGGAGAGTGGAGTGGTCTAGCGCAGCAGTAGAGAGAACTGGAACACAGGGAGCAGACGTCCGGAGAACGTCAGCCGTCCAGTGCACGGACGTCTGGAGAGGACGGAAATCCGTTATTTTCGGCTCTGTGATGTGGGACTGGATGTCCGGTCACCCACGGACGTCCGGAAGCCGGTCGTCCGGAAGGACCAGAAATCTAAGATTTTCTTTCTGTAACGTGGCACTGGACATCCGGAGAATAACGGTCAGCCGGAGGACTGTGACGCATCGGTCGTCCGGAAACCTTCGGACGTCCGACAAGGCAGAGGTCAACATCACAGTCAAGGTAAAAACTCCACCAAGTGATATTTAGATTTTAAGCAAGTCTTTTTGCAAGAACCAGTGATCCCCACTTAATAGTGCGGGATCCCTATACTCAAGAGAAAACCGAAAAGAGCTAGTGCTTTTTGTCTTGTTTCTCCGTACTTTGAGTATCTTGAATATGTCAGTCATGATCCGCACAATAATCTTTTAGGAACTAAACCTGAGATGCACTTGACAGAGATGATTAGTTTCCTATATGTATGTTATCAATAATATCAAAACATGATTAAGGGCATGATTGCACTTTCACCCGGTCACTGTCTGCGGACGCGTTCGCGGGGGTTAGAGGGTCATATTTGTCATATGCGGCTTATGCTCTGACATAGTACTGCTCCTAGTTTGACCTATGTCGTCGCGCGAAAGAACAACTAGCAGTAGAGAGAGTCCGTGCGTGATGCGACAGAAGCAACGAGAGGGAGAATTTGCGTGTGTGGAGCGGGGGAGCAGGGGAGCGCATTGCGTACGGAGGAGGAGAGGAGGGCGCGTACGGTACGGAGCGGTGGATGGTATTTCGGGGTAACGGCCGTGTTCGCCGGGGCAGGGTCGCCACTTGCCGGGCCGCCGCGCGCCACTCCGTCCGAATATGTTAATGCTTGTTTAGTCTCTCCCGCGCACTATATATCCTCTCATGATCCTCATCTCCGGCTACAATTAATAGTAACCGCTCCCCCGCAATACCTGCCATCTCTCCTCCTCCACCATCGATCTACTCTCTCTCTCTCTCTCTCTCTCTCTGCTCGACTAGATCAATCGATCTTCCTCTTCTTGGTCGATTTCACCATCTTTGTGAAGGTGATGTCGTCGTCGTCGATCGATTGATTTATTGGTCGATCGAGTGCTCCAACAACTGGTCAATAGTTGTGATCTTGGGTCGTCTGCTCAGTTGCATCGCCATCGCCTTCAATTCCACTCGTTTTCAAGCTCCCGTCGCCCCCGTTGATCGGATCAAAGGGATTGGGATTAACCTGACCTAACCTCGCGACCAAATTCCCCTCCCCACTTGACGTTGGTCCACCGGACGATTCCTTGTGTCCGTCACGACAAGGAATTCTTCTTCTCTGCACCTCGTATCCTACATAGCGCGCGCGTCCACGCGGGCTCGGTGGCGGTTCGCGTACGTGATCCTCGAGAGAATTGACAGTTGTGATAGCGCGCGCGCGGGCGTGGGCGATCGACGCGAGCGCGGCAGCATGGGGGCCGAGCACCACTCGCCGTCGTCCGCCAAGACCTCCCCTCGCGGCTCTGGCGTAGGTGGCGGAGGCGAGCAGTATTCCCCGTCGACCAAGTCTCCGCGTGCCGGCGCCGGCGGGGGCGAGCACTACTCCGCGTCCAGCAAGTCCCCGCGCGCCGGCCTCGGCGGCGTGTCGTCCTTGCTGCCGAGCGGCGGCGTGTCGTCCCTGCTGCCGAGCGGCACCGTGGCGACGCTGCTCGAGAGCAGGTGGACGCTCTCCGGCGCCATCACCGTGTTCTTGTTTCTCGCCGTCACGCTCACCGTGACGACGTCGTCGTCGTCGCTGTCACCCGTCTCGGCCTCCTTCTTCTCCTTCCTCCCGGCCGGCCGCGCCGACCTCGTCGAGCCGCCGCAAGTCCAGCAGCAGCCGCAGGCCCCGGCGACCCCGCCGCCGCCGCCGCCCGGCGCCGGCGTGCCGCGGCTGGCGTACCTCATCTCCGGGTCCAAGGGCGACCTGGACCGGCTGTGGCGCACGCTTCACGCGCTCTACCACCCGCGCAACCTCTACGTGGTGCACCTGGACCGCGAGGCGCCCGTGGGCGAGCGGCTGGAGCTGGCGGCGCGGGTGGCCAACAGCACTGTGTTCCGCCGCGTCGGGAACGTGGAGGTGATCCGGCGCGCCAACATGGTGACCTACCGCGGGCCGACCATGGTGGCCAACACCCTGCATGCCTGCGCCGTGCTCCTCCGCCGCAGCCGCGACTGGGACTGGTTCATCAACCTCTCCGCCTCCGACTACCCGCTCATGTCCCAGGACGGTACGTGCCTTAATTTTTTTTTAGCAAAACTGTTTAAAATATTTCCGGCTTTGCTTGACACGATCTCTATCCATAATCGAATCCGCTGACTAACCAACTGCAGATGTCCTGCACGTATTCTCGACGCTGCCGCGCAACGTCAACTTCATCGAGCACACCAGCCGCCTCGGCTGGAAGGAGTGAGCACTCTTCCCTCTCCTTCTTCCCCAGCTCCGGCGACCGATGTTTACGTATGAGCTGGAACTGACGGCGGCGGGTGACCATGCCATGATATGCAGGGGGCAGCGCGCGCAGCCGCTGATCGTGGACCCGGGGCTGTACGCGTGGCAGAAGAAGGACATCTTCTACGCGTCCACCCGGCGGGAGCTGCCGACGGCGTTCAGGCTGTACACGGGGTCGGCGTGGGTGGCGCTGACGCGGGACTTCGCCGAGTACGTGGTGTGGGGGTGGGACAACCTGCCGCGCACCCTGCTCATGTACTACGCCAACTTCGTCTCCTCGCCGGAGGGCTACTTCCAGACGGTGCTCTGCAACGCGCCCCGGTTCGTGCCCACCGTGGCCAACCACGACCTCCACCACATCCAGTGGGACGTGCCGCCGCGGCAGCACCCGCAGGCGCTCACGCTCGGGGACATGGACCGCATGGTGCGCAGCGACGCGCCCTTCGCCCGCAAGTTCGCGCGCGACGACCCCCTGCTCGACGCCATCGACGCCCAGCTGCTGGGCGGCCGCGGAAGGAACGGCACGGCGGCGGGGATGTTCGTGCGTGGAGGCTGGTGCGGCGAGAGCGGGGACTGCGAGGGCGCCGCCGGCGCCGAGGACTGGGTGCTGAGGCCGGGGCCCGGCGCCGAGAGGCTGCGCAGGCTCATGGACCGGATCGTCAGGTCGGAGGCGTTCGCTAACCGCCAGTGCAAGTAGCTAAGCTCGGGTTGACATGGTCGGTCGTGCGTGCAAGCCAGGTTAGCGTCACGCACGCACTGTGTGGTGTGCTCGTTTCCTTCGACGTTTGTACAAAATCATGCATCAGGGCGTACATAACTATATGGCATATACATTATACAACATACATAGAGCGAGAAATATAGAGAGCTTCGTGGTACATTATTAGTTTTATTTTTACAGTACTTATTACTCTCGTTTGCTGGTGTATGGACTCGGGAGGAGGAAAATGTTTTAACTGATCCATCAATCATCCATTAGATGAACTCGTGCTATTCTTCTTATCACATTTCATTAGAAATAGAGAGGTGGTTTAATGTGGTCGTGGGAGTTTCTTGTTTGAGTTCCTGCTGGGTCCAGATAAAATCTTGTGCAGACTTTCTCCAGGAATCAATCGAAGGATTCAATTAAAAAACACAGAGATGATGGAAGGTAAACACGTCGGAAAGAAACTGATGCCAGAGTCAGACCGCCATCTCGCAAGAAAAACAGGATAAAGGAGACCTCGACTCGTAACTCTTAACGCTTAAGCGAGCAGCAGGGTCTCTGTCGGAGAAGAGAGGTAGAAGACGGAAGGAGGATATTGGCGACCGAGCATCTGCATCATCGCTTTCCCGAGCTTTCCGTTGCCCGATCGGTGGCGTGGCACCTGGACCGTAGAAGCACCACATCATACCATTAGGAGGCAAGACCATCACGAGTGGTCTACAAAGGCCAAATCTTATCGTCCGAAGATACGCCGACACGCGTGAAACAAATTTCGATCAAATTCATACGGGTCCCCTCGAGATTTTGACGTTTTTAGTGGGATGTGCCTCATGTCATGGGCATCAGTTACAGGCCAATTTCCAAAAACAGATAAATAGCAGGAGGATTTTTCTTTGGAACGCCCCGACGTTCAAGATTTGACTATAGCAAATCAAACGTTTTCGATGACAATTTTAGTGACGTGAGGATGAGAGAGGCGTTTTGGAGGCCGAGCTTCATGGAAGCCTTTATTTTTGAAAAATTCAAGTTCAAACTTTTATGGTTCAAAAAATTCTGAAAAAAATATGCATGTATGTAAGGATGTAAACCACATGTGTGTAAAAATTCATGATGAAAAACCTTGAGTTGCAACCTGTACAAAAAAGACAAATTCATGGCCTGGAAGGATGAATAGTATCATATGTTAAACAGCTCCAGATTTGTCTTTTTTGCACAGCCCTTATTTTAATGTATTTTGAACCGAAATTTTACACACATGTGTGTTATGCCTTCATGTATATCTGTATTTTTTTTAGAATTTTTTGAAATGTAAAAATATGAATTTCGATGAAATTTCAAATTTGAACTTGGAGGCCTCACTGGAGGCCGAGCTCCAAAAGGGATTTCCGCGTGAGGATGACAATTTTAGTTACTATGTATTCGCACACGAACACGTCACCGTGTACCTTCGACGCCGGGAGTGATGCACCATAGCTCACGTCGAAGGACACCCGGCAGTGCAAACGTCAAGGTTTGCCTTGACCGGGCCGTCGCGAACAATTCTTGGAGAGATATCTTCGGCCATGCGAAGGTTGAGCACCTCGTGGCCCCCAGCTCGGATCACCTTCCCGTTTTGCTCCGCTGTACTTGGGAGGAGCCAGTGCAGGCGACTGGCAGTGTCACCAGTATGAGGTAATGTGGGAAAGGGATCCCTCACTTCCCGAGGTAATCATGAACACATAGACTAAATTAGGTTCTATGCTTACCCTTGGTGATATTGCTGCTGGTTTGGGTAACATGATGAAACAGCTACAGGACTGGAGACATAAAAAGTTTGGTAAGGTCATAAAGGAGATTAATAAGTCGCGGTCTCGCCTAGAGGAGCTCATGTCTATGAATGTAGATCGGAAGGAGATCAGAGAGGCGACACACCGGATGAATGAGCTCTTGCACTGTGAGGAATTGCTTTGGATGCATGTGACGACCCCGGCTTAATCGTGCACTAACCATACACGCAAATGCACACGATCAAGCCTAAGGACTCACTTGAAGATATCATAACACAACTCTAAAACATAAATAAAATCATACAAGCTTTATATTACAAGCCAGGGCCTCGAGGGCTCGAATACATAGCTCGATGGCATACAAGTGTCATCAGAAACATCAGATATCTGGGTACAGATATAACAGAGTTACAGATAGGCCTTTAAGAAGGCAGGGTAAATTAAAACACTACGATCGAAAGGCGTAGGCCTCCTGCCTAGGACCCTCCGAACCTACTCCTGGTCGTCGGTCGGCTCCTTGTAGTAGTACTCACCGGGAGGGTAGTAGTAGTAGTAGCCATCGGCGGGGGCAGCTGGCTCTGGGGCTCCGTCGTCTGGTTTCGACAAATGGATAAGGGGAGAAAAAGAAAGCAAAGCAAACGTGAGTACTCATCCGAAGTACTCAGCAAGCAAGGATCTACACTACATATGCAACATTTTCAAAGGAGGGCTGTATATGTGGACTGGGCTGCAGAAATGCCAGAATAGAGGAAAAGCCTAGTCCTATCGAAGACTAGCATCTTCAGCAACTTCATCGGTCTTGCAGCATTAGAAGAGTGCAGATTAGCATAAAGTAAAGTAGTAGTAGTGTTATCAACCTCGCCCAGAGATTCTTCCTCGACTCCCTGCGAGAAAGCAATTCCAGAGCCATACTATCCAGTTATCATCTCAGGTCACCAGTTCTAGTTGTACCGATCGGGATACAACTCCGAGTGTCCATTACCGTAGGACAGGCTATCGATAGATTAGTTCTTCCCTGCAGGGGTGCACCAACTTACCCACCACGCTCGATTAACTCCGGCCGGACACACTTTTCTGGGTCATGCCCGGCCTCGGCCAAACGATACGCCGCAACCCGACCAAATACTTAACAGAGAGGTCAACACGCCGGACTAAACCTATGCGCCCAGGGGTCTTGGGCCTTCGCCCCGGGGACTCCTGTGCGTTGCGAACCCGGCCGGAAGCAGACCTAGCCCCCTTAATACAAGCGCGGGCTTAACCAGTCCAATCCAGCGCACGCCGCTCCTCGCTGACGTCTATTAAGCTTCGGCTGATGTATACGACGCACAACGCCCATACTATGCCCACGTGATGGTTAGTGCTATCAGGCCAGAGGCCCCTCGGATCAAATATCCAAACCGTTAGTGTGTTGGTAGTGCGGTAACGAGCAGAGACTCACGAAAGATGTGACCCCGTCGCCCCGTCTCGAGGGCTTGCGGTAAGGGCTAAGAATGCCCGGCCACGCCTCGCATTCATCTCTCGGGCGCCTTCCAGGTCAACCCATCTCCACATTATTTCGTAAATATGCTCGCGCGGGTACCCCTCAGGGCCGACCTGTCTTTAATACATGGTTCAGTGTAAAGTCATAGTAACCAAAGTAACCGTGTGTCTAACACCAAGGGGAACCCTGAGGAATCACCCTCGATGGAGTTCCACCTGATGTTATCGTCAAGGTGAACGAAGGAGGAACCACCCTCGAGGTCCACACTCGAGCAGTTGCACGACGACGTCGTTATCGGGGGTGGTGTATGAGGAATCACCCTCACTGACCACGACCGAGTAACTAACCTACAAGGTTAACATCAGAAGTGCTGACGAGGTATCACCCTCGGCACTCGATAGTAACCCAGTAGTGTCGAGCAACTAAGGGGAAGTGATGTGCGGTGCCGGGGCCTGGTCTTCGATCCCATTGATCGGGTCTTCTGATAATCCAGCGGGGCAGTCGGGATAAAGTGGGGTCTCTGATGGGTCTCTACCCAACCTATACTAAACAGTTTAGGATAAGCAGGTAGGTAACAATAGCAGGTTACAATAAACAGGATATGCAGTAGATATAGGATAACAGCAGCAGCAGTAACTTCTAATGCAAGCATAAGAAAGAAGAGGATAGGCGATATCGATATGCTCAAAAGGGGGGTGCTTGCCTGGAAGCTCTGCGGCAAGTGTCTGGTCGTCAGGGGCGTAGTCGACCTCTGGAGCGGCGTCGGCCTCCGGGACTACGTCGGTGTTGGGGTCTAACGAGAGAGAAGAGGGGGAGGAAACAAATAAATACACAGCAGTAATGCAACACAGAGCATGCTATGCCTAGTATGCAGTGCAGGGTTGCCTAAAGATTTGTCTAAGTTATTTTAGTTATTTTAGGATTAAGGTGGGATTTATTAACCGGTGAATATGCACTATTCATATACCGGAATCGAGCTAAAAGTTACGGGTTCTCCTACATAGGGGGTTCCGGCATGAAAAAAGACAACACGATCAGATTCGTCTCGTCGTTCTGATCAACTTTCATGTATAAAGTTTTTCGATCTGAGCTACGGTTTATTTTCTACGAATTTTCAAAGATTTAAATATTTTCTGGAATTATTTATATTTAGCAGAAATTGACTATTGCGTCAGTAGTGACATCAGCAATGCGTCAGCAGTCAACTGGGCTGCTGACTGGGTCAAACTGACAGGTGGGACCCACCTGTCAGCCTCTCTGTGTTAACCAGTGCTTAAACTAATCTGACAGAGCTAATTAGGGGTGTGGGCCCCAGTTGTCAGTGACTCAGTTAATTAACAGATTAATTCTAAAATCCTGATTAACTTAATTAAGCGCAGGGCCCACTTGTCAGTGTCTAAGGGTGAACAGTGACAGGCGTTGACCCCGGTCAACGAAGTCAACCAAAGGCCAGGGGCCCACTGACAGTGTGCGTGGGCGGGCCCCACGCGGTGCCACGCTGGCGGGGTCGCCGAAATCGCTCCGGTGAGCCTCCCGCGGCGGCGCTCTCGCCGGAGAGGCTCGGGATTCCGCCACAGTGGGCCATTTTGCGCGCGCTCGGGCTCGTTCGAACGGGCACACGGAGACGCATCCGTTGGTGGTGGCCACGGCGGCTGGGGTGGCCGGAATCTCGCCGGCGTTGAACCATGGCGGCGAGGAGCTTCGGACAAAAACAAGAGCGCGGCTACGGTGAGATCTAGCGCGTGCTTATGGTTGCGTTCGGACCAGCGCGAGGTCCCGCGTCGAATCAAGCTAAAGCGCGGCCCCGGAGACGGCCGGAAGTGGCCGGACGGCGAGGTGCCGCGGCGGCCGAAGCGCGGCTAGGCAGCGAGCTCGCTAGAGAGGAGCACGGCGGCTCGGAAGAGAGGCGGAAGGAAGAGGAGGCTCACCGTGCGGTTAAGAAAAACCCTCGACGGTTTAGGAGCTGCAGCGAGTCACCGGAGTCGGAGATGGACAGCGACGATCGGAGATGCGGTCGAAAGGGGATTCGGCGTTGCTGAGCCCTCCGGCTCCACCTAGGGTCACCAGGAGACGTGGCGAACCGTGGCGGAGCTGGCGGACATGGTCGACGGGCACGGGGCCGCCGGTGGCCGTGCAGGTGACGAAGGGCGACGGCGACGCCCTCGGGCATAGAGGGGAAGAAGAGCGCGCGATGCGAGCGAGGGGAACAGAGAGGGGGAAGAGTGACAGAGAGCGTCCAGGAGGAGTGGTCGAGGCCGCGTTCTTATCCCCTCGCGTCGGTGGCGTCGGTGGGCGTTGCGGTGTCGGCCTGCGGCCGGCGAGCGCGCGCTCGGCCACAGCGGCGGCGACACGCAGGGGGGAGAAGGAGGGAGATGGGCCTGGTGGGCTGGGTTTTTGGCACTGTGCACTTAAGACAGTGCACAGTAGCCTTTCCCTTTTTCTTTTTCCCATTTCTGCCTTTTCTTTTTACAGCAGGGCCTTTGCACTATTTTGAGCTAGCAAAAGAGTTTGCAAAAATGTGAAACTTGCTCACATAAGCATAATGCAATATCCAGCACTGCCACAAAAAGGTTTGGTCATTTTTGGAGCCCACTTGAATTTATTCAAAAATTAATAGGGCATTTAGGTGCTGTTTTGACTCTGCAAAAATGCATTAGGCCCACCTAGACTTGATGATGATGTTGTGTTCCTTAACAGCAAATAGTTTTAGATCATTCGCTAAAAGGTGAACATTTTTCCAACAGGATTTGAGCAACTTTATTTTGCACTTTTAAATTTGAGTTGATTTTCAGGGAAGTATTTGAATTGTTTTGAATAACCACTATGACTAGGTACTGCAAATGAGAATGCCTTGACATTATTAGCAGTTGATCACAGTGGCTATTACACAGGGGTGTTACAATGCAGAGGTCTAGGATTTCATGGCTGTGGGAAGGGGACTGTAATACTCAGTTCTTACACAGGAAAGCGGTCTGGCGAGCCCGGAAAAATCGAATAAAGATGCTTGTGGATGATTCAGGGACTCCTCACACAGACCATGCATTTATGGCGGCCATGGTGACGTCTTACTTCTCAAATTTATTTACGACTGATACATCTTTGTGTGCGGATCCAGTAATTAACTTGATTAATACCCATGTTACTAACCACATGAATGATGGCCTCTGCGCAGATTTCACGGGCAAGGAGATAGCTGGCGCCTTGTTTCAGATTGGGCCACTAAAGGTACCAAGTCCGGATGGTTTCCCGACTCGCTTCTTTCAGAGGAACTGGGCGCTAATGAGGGAGCAAGTTATCGCTGACGTGAAAGATTTCTTCCGGACAGGGATAATGCGGGAGGGAGTGAACAACACTGCCATTGTTCTCATTCCAAAGGTGGATAACCCGGCGAGGCTCACAGAATTCAGGCCCATCAACTTATGCAACGTCATCTACAAGGTGGTGGCAAAGTGTCTGGTAAACCCATTTGAGACCTATTTTAGATGACATTATTTCTCCTAAACAGCGTGCCTTTGTTCCTGGACGGATGATTACAGGCAATGCTTTGATTGTGTTTGACTGCATTCATTTTATACAGCATGAAAGAGACCCTAATAAGAGCTTCTATGCCTATAAGTTGGATTTGTCAAAGGCTTATGACATGGTGGGCTGGATCTTCTTGGAGCGAATGATGCAAAAGATGGGCTTCGCTCGCCGGTGGGTGAACTGGATTATGGCTTGCGTCACCTCAGTGAGATACACTATAAAATTCAATGGAACCCTCTTGGATTGTTCGCACCGTCATGTGGGCTATGGCAAGGTGATCCGCTCTTCCCATTTTTATTCTTATTTGTGGCTGATGGACTGTCTGCTTTGTTGAAAGATGGAGAGGAAAAAGGTGACTACTCCGCGCTAAAAATATGTCCCCGAGCCCCTGGGGTGTCTCACTTGCTCTTTGCAGATGACACTTTATTATTCTTTAAGGCGGAAGAGGAGCAAGCTAAAAAAAATTATGATCTGCTAAACACATATGAGAGAGATACAGGGCAAAGCATCAACCCAACAAAGTGTAGTGTGTTGTTTGGGGTCCTCTTGTGCGTTGGATGAATAGGAGAAGGTATGGGATGTCCTCAATATCGCTATAGTAACTTTTGAGGAAAAATGCCTTGGGCTCCCAATGCTTGAAGGTCGTATGTCACAAGGGAAGTTTCAGAATCTGCAGTCTCGTTTGCTGAAGCGGATCATCGCCTGGGGGGATACTCTCTCGCTAGCATGGAAGGAAAACATGATTAAAGCTATTACTCAAGCCGTTCCAACTTATATTATGGCGGTCTTCAAGTTACCCATGTCTGTTTGTGATGATCTGAACGAAATGGTTTGGAACTTCTGGTGGGGCTCGATGGAAGGCAAGAGAAAAAGCACTGGTTGGCATGGCCGAAAATTCTAGCCCACAAAACAAAGGGAGGCTTGGGGTTCACAGATTCCTTGCTAGACAGGTGTGGCGCCTTATAATTAAGCCTAACAGTTTGTGTGCGTAGGTACTAAAGGCTCAGTACTATCCAATTGTTTCATGAGCTAACTTAAGAGTGTTTAGTTCTTTAGTTAAACGCTCAATCTCCCTTTTAGAATTGTCATTCATTTCATCTTGACTATTGTGACTCCCCCGACTCAATCGTGCACTAATCATACACGCAAATGTGCACGATCAAGATCGGTGACTCACGGGAAGATATCACAACACAACTCTAGACACAAATTAAAGTCATACGGCCTTATATTACAAGCCAGGGCCACGAAGGCTCGAATACATAAGTCAGCGAAAGCAACAATATCTGAGTACAAACATAAGTAAACAAGTTTGCCTTAAGAAGGCTGAGCAAAACAACGACATCTAGATCGAAAAGGCGTAGGCCTCCTACCTGGGAGCCTCCTATCTACTCCTGGTCGTCGGTCTCCACGTAGTAGTAGGCTCCGTCGGTGTAGTAGTAGTCATTGACGGGATCAGCTGTCTCCTGGGCTCCGTCATCTGATCATAGCAAACGGGTAAGGGGGAAAAAGGTAGCAAAGCAACTGTGAGTACTCATCCAAAGTACTCGCAAGACTTACATCAGATCTATGCTGAATATGCACTGGTATCAAAGGGAAGGGGCTGTATCTGTGTACTATACAGTAGAAATGCCAGAATAGAAGGGAAGGCCTATCCTAATGAAGACTAGCATCTTGCAGTGTCTTGCAGCAACAGAAGAGAGTAGAGTAACATAACATATAGTAACAAGTATATAATAGCAACGCCCAGAGATCCTTCCTCGTCTACCCCACGAGGAAGCGATCCCGGAGCCATCAAATCAGTTTAGTGTAACAAGTATCCAGTTCTAGTTATAGTAGATCGGGATACAACTCCGAGCGCCCGTTACCGTGGACACGGCTATTAGAATAGATTACTTACCTGCAGGGGTGCACCAACTTACCCAACATGCTCGATTAACTCCGTCTGGACACACTTTAACGGGTCATGCCCCGCCTTGGCTGATCGACACGCCGTAATCCTACCTAGGCTCAGCAGAGAGGTCAGCACACCGGTCAACATCCTAAGTGCGAAGAGGTCATGGGCCAATTGTCCTAAGCACTCCTGTGTGTTGTGTATGCGGCCTGGAGAAGACCCACCTCCTTATACAAGCGCAGGCGGTTACCGTCCAACCGGGCATGCGCCGCTCAATTGCTGACGTCCGAAGAGCTTTCGGGAGAATCGTACTACGCCGAGTGCCCGTACTTATTCCCGCGTGGTGGTCAATGCGGAAAGGCCAGAGGCCTACTCAGATCATATATCCAAATCATTAGTGTATTTGGAGCTCGCGGAGACGATTAGTGATCATGTTGCCTCGTGGACTTACGACAAGGGCCAGGCCCATCCCTCTCTAGGGCGGTCTCTGCCTGCCCGATCATGCCGCGTCATTATCTCGTGGGTACCCTCATCGTCAACCCGACTTCAATAACTCTCGCGGGTACCCCTTGGGTCGACCCAACTTCAACAAAGGACTGGGGGTGAAGATCAAGGTATCCGTGTGTCCATAACATCAAGGGGGAATCTAAGGAATCACCCTCGATAGATTTCTACTCGATGTAACCGTCAAGGTGACCTTGGACACCCTCGAAGGGTTCACACTTGAGGTGCTGCACGTGAGAGTCATCATCGGGAGTGGTGAATGAGGAATCACCCTTAGTAATCCACAACCGATTAGCTATACTACAGAGATATCATTAGGAGTGAGATTTGAGGAATCACCCTCGGCACTCGATAGTAGCTCTGTAGAGTCATACAACAAAATGGGGGTGCCGGTGATGTGTCGGTCTCTGCAACTCGATCACATTGATCGAGTCATCTGGAAGCAAAGCATGGCAACACGGACAAGGGTGCAGGGCCACTGATGGATCACTAACCAACCTATACTAAGCATATAGGATAATAGGTAAAGTAACAACAGCGGGTTACAAAAGCAGGCTATGCATCAGAATAGAAGCTATCGAACAACAGTAGAAAAATGTAATGCAAGCATGATAGAGAAAGAATGGGCGATATAGGAATGATCAAAGGGCTTTTGCTTGCCTGGAAGCTCTGCTGCAAGTGGTTGAACGTCTGCAACGTAGTCGTACTCAGTGGCGTCAGCGTCGGTCTCGGGGTCTACCAGAGAAGAAGAGAGGGAAGAAACAGTAAATATAAAGCACTCAGATGCAACACAATGCATAACATGGTGATATCCTATGTTAGAGGTGACCAAATGCAGTGCTAGGTGTTATAGACGGAGCGGGAAATATGCGGGGATATTTTCCCGGCTTCAGGCATTTATCGGTCAGACGATCCGAAGCGGAAGGTTCCATGTTTGCTATGTTGGGGGCATGTTGGAGGTATGTGGATGGTTCATTTGGATTCGTCTTATTTTTCTGATCATTTTTCATATATAAATTATTTTCATCCGAGCTACCAATTATTTTAGGGGACCAATTATTTTAGGTGTTCATCTCATGGAGAAGTGATGACCCACAAGTATAGGGGATCAATCGTAGTCCTTTCGATAAGTAAGAGTGTCGAACCCAATGAGGAGCAGAAGGAAATGACAAGCAGTTTTCAGCAAGGTAATGTCTGCAAGCACTGAAATTATAAGTAACGAGTAGTTTGGTAGCAAGATAATTTGTAACGAGCAAGTAACGATAATGGTAAAAAAAGTGCAGCAAGGTAGCCCAATCCTTTTGAGGCAAAGGACAGGCCAAAACGGTCTCTTATGATAAGCAAAGCATTCTTGAGGGTACACGGGAATTTTATCAAGTCACTTTCATCATGCTGGTTTGATTTGTGTTCGCTACTTTGATAATTTGATATGTGGGTGGACCGGTGCTTAGGTGTTGTTCTTACTTGAACAAACCTCCTACTTATGATTAACCCCCTCGCAAGCATCCGCAACTACGAGAAAAGTATTAAGAATAAATCTAACCATAGCATTAAACTTTTGGATCCAAATCAGTCCCTTACGGAATAGCGCATAAACTAGGGTTTAAGCTTCTGTCACTCTCGCAACCCATCATCTAATAACTACTCCACAATGATTCCCTTAGGCCGAAATATGGTGAAGTGTCATGTAGTCGATGTTCACATGACACCACTAAGGGAATCACAACATACATATCATCAAAATATCGAACACATATCAAGTTCACATGATTACTTGCAACAAGATTTCTCCCGTGACCTCAAGAACAAAAGTAACTACTCACTAATGATAATCATGCTCAAGATCAGAGGGGTATTAAATAGCATAATGGATCTGAACATATAATCTTCCACCAAATAAACCATATAGTAATCAACTACAAGATGTAAACAACACTACTAGTCACCCACAAGTACCAATTTATAGTTCTGGTACAAAGATTGAACACAAGAGATGAACTAGGGTTTGAGAGGAGATGGTGTTGTTGAAGATGTTGATGGAGATTGCCCTCCCCAAGATGGGAGAGTTGTTGGTGATGATGATGATGATGATTTCCCCCTCTCAGAGGGAAGTTCCCCCGGCGGAATCGCTCCACCAGAAGGCAAAAGTGCTCCTGCCCAAGTTCCGCCTCGAAACGGCGGCACTTCATCCCGAAAGTCCTCTTCTTATTTTTTCTAGGTCAAAATGACTTA
Organism: Thinopyrum elongatum; assembly: GCA_011799875.1. Taxonomy (NCBI): domain Eukaryota; kingdom Viridiplantae; phylum Streptophyta; class Magnoliopsida; order Poales; family Poaceae; genus Thinopyrum; species Thinopyrum elongatum. The sequence goes on along the minus strand of CM022299.1, from coordinate 125,186,349 downwards.
TATACCAGAAGAGGGGCACCGGAGGTGGGCCGAGGAGGGCACAACCCACCAGGGCGCGCCTGGACTCCCTGGCGCGCCCAGGTGGGTTGTGCCTACCTGGTGGGCCCCCTATGGTAGTTATTTGCTCCAATAATTCTTATTTATTCCATAAAAATTCCTCGTGAAGTTTCAGCTCATTTGGAGTTGTGCAGAATAGGTAGCCTGACGTAGCTTTTTCAGGTCCAGATTTCTAGCTGCCGGAATTCTCCCTCTTTGTGTGAACCTTGATATTATGAGAGAAAAGGCATTAGAATTACTCCAAAAAGCATTATTATGCATAAAAACATCATAAATAACAGTAAAAAAACATGATGCAAAATGGACGTATCAACTCCCCCAAGCTTAGACCTCGCTTGTCCTCAAGCAAAAACCGAAATTGAAAAACATGTCCACATGCTTAGAGAGAGTGGTGTCTATAAAAACAAAATACGGACATAGAAGCATCATGTATATTATTATAACAGCAACATACTTTAATATAAAACTTTATCATAGAACTTTTATCATATAACTTCTCATGAACAAGTAACAATTCATCACAATATCAAAGTATAAAGCATAAACTCTATTGAAAACCAACAAACTCTGTTCTCAGTCAACTTTGCAACTACAATTCATCATCTTTTCAGGAAGGGTCATGTATCGGAGCCCTTTTTTTGGCAAGTCCACATACTCAACCATCATACAGTCTTCTATGATTGCTAACACTCACCGCATACACATGAGCAAAATGTTTCAACTGGACACATAGAAAGATAGGGGCTTATAGTTTCGCCTCCGAACATACTCACCTCGAGGGTGATGTCAACTATAATAACTCATGCTACTTATATCCAACTGTATATATGTGCCTAGATCTTTCCTCACCACATGATGCTTGGCAAAAGAGAAAATAAAAAGGAATAGAGAGAAGAACTTTGACTCTTGCATAAAAGTAAATACATAAGAGTAAAAGATAGGCCCTTCGCAGAGGGAAGTAGAGGTTGCCATGCGCTTATTTGTTTGTATGCTCAATCCCTTAATGCAAAAGAACATCATGTTATATTGCCCCTTATGATAGCAACCTTTATTATGCAGTCTGTCGCTTTTATTCTTTGCCATCACAAGTTCGTACAACGCTCAATTTTCTCTTACACTAAATGATCCAACACTTTTAGAAGCAATTTTTATTACCTTTTTGCACCGATGACAACTTACTTGAAGGATCTTACTCAATCCATAGGTAGGTATGGTGGAATCTCAAAATAAGATTTGGGTTTAAAGGTTTTTGGATGCACAAGTAGTATCTCTACTTAGTGCGGAATTTTTGGCTAGCAAGGATGGGGGCAAGCACCACATGTTAAAGGATCTATGACAATATAACTTCTATGTGAATATGAACAAACATAAATCATTATGTTGTCTTCCTTGTCCAACGTCAACAATTTTGGCATATAATATTTTGATGGGGGCTCACAATTACAAAAGATGTCCAGGATAGTGTATTTGCATGTGAATCTTCTCTTCCCTTATTAATTCTTTCATGAATTGCATTATTGACCAATGCTATGTTTGTCAATCTCCAATAAAATTTTCTACTTATACTCTTCCTTATGTGATGTCATTACTTACCATAAAATTAGCATATGATCTTTTTCATTTATTTCCTTTCTTTTTATTGAACATGAAAGTAAAGAAAACAAAACTCAAACTAAACTTTATTATATATCTCGCACACGATTTCAAAGATAGATCACTAAGCAAACACTCGAAAAGAAATGATCGAACTAAACTTTTATTCATCTAAAGCAAAAGATAACTATGGATCGAACTAAGATAAGTAAAGGCAAAAGATAGTGGAGGTGATACGATACCGGGGCAACTCCCCAAAGCTTGGCACAAGCCAAGGGGAGTGCCCATACCCGATTACTCAATTTTCTTTTGTTGATGAAGAAGGAGGTGGTGGTGATGAAGTAGAGGGTTTGTCTGCTCTTTTCACCAACTTATTTTGAAGGTAAAAATTATCTATCCTTAACTCTTCATTCTCCATCTCAAGCTTTATTATCCTCTTGCATAACACCTCCATGCTTTCATGCTTGAAACGAGGAGGGACTGGTTCATCCTCATCTTCTTCATCGGAGAACCATATATAGGGATAGGTATCCTTGAAGATATTTTTATCTAAAGGCTGATAAGAAACTGGGCACTCCTCCTTGGAATCTTGAGACGACATATTTTCAGATCTGTGAGGAAAACAGCAAGAAAAGAAGAACAGAAGATTTCTCCGCGATACGGTGGTTAATAGGTTCGGGGGGTATATAAAGATTTTTTTTATCTTGGGAAACAAGCAAACGGAAGAAAAACGGAATCCGGAAGGTACCCGAGGTGGGCACAACCCACCTGGGCGCGCCTGGCAAGCCAGGCGCGCCCTGGTGTCTTGTGCCCACCAGTGGTGCCTTCCTGGTTGTTTCTTATTTTCCTAATTTTTGTTATATTCCAAAACGGACAGAAAATATTTTTACGAATTTTTCGGAGTCCGTTTACTTACCGTATCACGTACCTCTTTTTTTCATGATTCTGGAGTGTTCGGGAAGGTTTCCTTTATGTGTTCTTCCGGTGTCATGGTTTGGATAATATTGCTTTCAACGTTAATGGGCATACCTGAGATATAATTTTTTATTCTTTGCCCATTGACAACCTTCGGGTTCGTACCTTCGGCATTATTTATCTTGGTGGCTCCGGATCGATAAACCTCCTCGATAACATAAGGTCCTTCCCATTTGGAGAGGAGTTTTCCTGCAAAGAATCTGAAACGAGAGTTGTACAAAAGAACATATTCTCCAACTTTGAACTCACGCTTTTGGATTCTTTTGTCATGCCATCTTTTAACTTTTTCTTTAAATAATTTGGCATTTTCATAGGCTTGGGTTCTCCATTCATCTAGTGAGCTAATATCAAATAACCTCTTTTCACCAGCAAGTTTGAAATCATAGTTGAGTTCTTTAATTGCCCAATATGCTTTATGTTCTAACTCAAGAGGCAAATGACAAGCTTTTCCATAAACCATTTTATACGGGGACATACCCATAGGATTTTATATGCTGTTCTATAAGCCCAAAGTGCATCATCTAACTTCTTAGACCAATTCTTTCGGGACCTATTGACAGTTTTTTGTAATATTAATTTTATTTCTCTATTGCTAAGTTCAACTTGAACACTAGACTGAGGATGATAAGGTGATGCAATTATATGGTTAACATCATATTTAGCAAGCATTTTACGGAAAGCACCATGAATAAAATGTGAACCACCATTAGTCATTAAATATCTAGGGACTCCAAACCTTGGGAAAAATGACTTAAGCATTTTAATAGAGGTGTTGTGATCAGCACTACTAGTTGGAATAGCTTCTACCCACTTAGTAACATAATCAACAGCAACCAAAATATGTGTATACCCATTAGAGGAAGGAAAAGGTCCCATGTAATCAAATCTCCAAACATCAAATGGTTCAACAGCAAGAGAATAATTCATAGGCATTTCCTGACTCTTACCAATATTACCAATTCTTTGACATTCATCACAAGATAAAACAAACTTACGGGCATCCTTGAAGAGAGTAGGCCAATAAAAACCAGATTGCAATACCTTGTGAGCAGTTCTATCTCCCGCATGATGTCCTCCATAAGCTTCGGAGTGACATTTCCATAGGATTTGTCCCTGTTCATGCTCAGGTACACAACGTCTAATAATACCATCTACTCCTTCTTTATAAAGATGTGGGTCATCCCAAAAGTAATGTCTTAAATCATAGAAGAATTTTTTCTTTTGTTGGTATGTGAAGCTAGGTGGTATATATTTAGCAACAATATAATTGGCATAGTCAGCATACCAAGGAGTGTTATGAGAAACATTTATTGCTGCTAATTGTTCATCAGGAAATCTATCATTAATAGGTAGTGGGTCATCAAGAATATTTTCTAACCTAGACAAGTTATCAGCCACGGCGTTCTCAGCGCCCTTTCTATCAGTGATATGTAAATCAAATTCTTGTAGCAAAAGAACCCACCTAATGAGTCTAGGTTTAGCATCCTTCTTTTCCATAAGATATTTTATAGCAGCATGATCGATGTGAACAGTCACTTTAGAATCAAGGTTGCTCAAGCAATCATCAAAAGAAGTTTCGTAAACGGAAATTATCATCCATGAAAACCTCAAGAATCTTTTCACAAAAGTCAGAGAATATAGCAGTCATACATCTTTGAAAGGTAGCAGGTGCATTGCATAAACCAAAAGGCATACATCTATAAGCATAAGTTCCAAAAGGGCAAGTAAAGGTGGTTTTCTCTTGATCAGGTTGTGAGACAGGTATTTGTGAAAAACCAGAATATCCATCAAGAAAACAAAAATGTGTGTGCTTTGATAATCTTTCTAACATTTGATCAATAAAAGGCAGAGGGTAATGATCTTTTCTAGTAGCTTTATTTAGTTTTCTAAAATCAATTACCATTCTGTAGCCGGTGACAATTCTTTGTGGAATAAGTTCATTCTTATCATTAGGAACAACGGTAATACCTCCCTTCTTAGGGACACAATGAACGATACTTACCCATCTACTATCAGCTATGGGATAGATTATACCTGCTTCCAGAAGCTTCAGTATTTCTGTTCTTACCACTTCTTTCATTTTAGGATTTAAACGTCGTTGGTGATCAACAACGGGTTTAGCATCAGGCTCCATATTAATTTTATGCTGACAGAGAGTGGGACTAATGCCCTTTAAATCCTCAAGAGTATATCAAATGGTAGCTCGGTGCTTCTTCAGAACCTTCAATAATCTTTCTTCTTCATGTTCTGAAAGGTTAGCATTAATAATAACAGGATAAATCTTTTTCTCATCAAGATAAGCATATTTCAAAGTGTCTGGCAATTGCTTTAATTCAAACACAGGATCACCTTTAGGTGGAGGAGGACCTCCTAGAGTTTCAATTGGAAAATTGTGTTTAAGCAGAGGACGTTGTTCAAAGAAAATCTTATCTATTTCATTTCTTTCATGTAGATGCTTATCATTTTCGTGGTCTAACAAATATTGTTCTAGTGGATCTGTAGGAGGCACAGCAATAGAAGCAAGACTAATTATTTCATCCTTACTAGACAACTCTTTATTATGATGTTTTCTACTGAACTTGGAAAAATTAAACTCATGAGACTCATCACCAAAACTAACACCGACAGTTTGCTTCTCGCAATCTATTTTAGCATTAATGGTGTTCAAGAAAGGTCTACCAAAGATAATGGGACGAAAGTCATCTTGTGGGGAACCAAGAACAAGAAAATCAGTAGGGTATTTTATTTTCTCACACAAGACTTCAACGTCTCTAAAAATACCAAGTGGTGTGATGGTGTCCCTATTAGCAAGTTTAATAGTAACATCTATGTCTTCTATTTCAGCGGGTGCTATATCATTCATAATTTCTTGATATAAGGTAAAAGGAATGGCACTCACGCTAGCACCTATGTCGCATAAACCATAATAACAGTGATCTCCTATTTTAACTGAGACAACAGGCATGCCAACAACGGGTCTATGTTTATCTTTTTCATCGGGTTTGGCAATTCTAGCAGCTTCATCACAGAAGTAAATAACATGCCCATCTATATTTTCAACCAAGAGATCTTTAACCATAGCAACACTAGGTTCTACTTTGATTTGTTCAGGAGGTTTGGAAGTTCTAATATTACTTTTGTTGACCATAGTTGAGACTTTAGCATGTTCCTTTATCCTAACAGGGAAAGGTGGTTTTTCAATATAAGAAGTAGGCACAACTGGATCAACATTGTAAATAATAGTTTCATCTTTAGCTATTACTGGTTCTTTAATTTCTTCTTTGATAGGTGGGTGATATTTAAACCACTTCTCCTTAGGGAGGTCAACATGAGTAGCAAATGATTCACAAAAGGAGGCTACTATCTCAGAGTCAACTCCATATTTAGTGCTAAACTTTTGAAAAGCATCGGTATTCATAAAAGATTTAACACAATCATACTTGAGCTTAATACCTAACTCTTTACCTTCGTCGAGTTCCCAATCTTCAGAGTTGCGTTTAATTCTTTCTAAAAGATCCCACCGGAAGTCAATAGTCTTCTTCATAAAGGAACCAGTACAAGAAGTATCAAGCATGGATCGATCATCATGAGAAAGCCGAGCATAAAAATTCTGAATAATAATTTCTCTTGAGAGCTCATGATTGGGGCATGAATAGAACATTGACTTAAGCCTCCCCCAAGCTAGAGCGATACTTTCTCCTTCACGAGGCCAAAAATTATATATATAATTCCGATCACGATGAACTAGATGCATAGGATAAATTTTTTGGTGAAATTATAATTTCAATCGATTCCAATTCCAAGATCCAATATCATCGCATAGCCTATACCATGCTAGTGCTTTTCCCTTCAAAGATAAAGGGAAAACCTTCTTCTTCGCTTCATCTCCGGGTAAACCTGCAAGCTTAAATAATCCACAAATTTCTTCCACATATATCAAGCGCATATCAGGATGTTCAGTTCCATCTCCGGAATAAGGATTAGCTAGAAGTTGTTCTATCATACCCGAAGGAATTTCATAACCAATATTTTCAGTAGGTGCAGTAGGTTGAGGGGTAACTAATTGTGGTTCCGGTCGAGGTGAAGATACCCCAAACAAACCCCTCAAAGGATTGTTTTCCATCGTAACAAGTGACAATAAATTTCAGCACGTAGTAATAATTTTTCCTTAACGATTTCCACTTACCAAGAGCGCTTCACTCCCTGGCAACGGCACCAGAAAAGAGCCTTGATGACCCACAAGTATAGGGGATCAATCGTAGTCCTTTCGATAAGTAAGAGTGTCAAACCCAACGAGGAGCAGAAGGAAATGACAAGCGGTTTTCAGCAAGGTAATGTCTGCAAGCACTGAAATTATAAGTAACGAGTAGTTTGGTAGCAAGATAATTTGTAACGAGCAAGTAACGGTAATGGTAAAAAAAGTGCAGCTAGGTAGCCCAATCCTTTTGAGGCAAAGGACAAGCCAAAACGATCTCTTATGATAAGCAAAGCGTTCTTGAGGGTACACGGGAATTTCATCTAGTCACTTTCATCATGCTGGTTTGATTTGTGTTCGCTACTTTGATAATTTGATATGTGGGTGGACCGGTGCTTAGGTGCTGTTCTTACTTGAACAAACCTCCTACTTATGATTAACCCCCTTGCAAGCATCCACAACTACGAGAAAAGTATTAAGAATAAATCTAACCATAGCATTAAACTTTTGGATCCAAATCAGTCCCTTATGGAATAGTGCATAAACTAGGGTTTAAGCTTCTGTCACTCTCGCAACCCATCATCTAATAACTACTCCACAATGCATTCCCTTAGGCCCAAATATGGTGAATTGTCATGTAGTCGACGTTCACATGACACCACTAAGGGAATCACAACATACATATCATCAAAATATCGAACACATATCAAGTTCACATGATTACTTGCAACAAGATTTCTCCCGTGACCTCAAGAACAAAAGTAACTACTCACTAATGATAATCATGCTCAAGATCAGAGGGGTATTAAATAGCATAATGGATCTGAACATATAATCTTCCACCAAATAAACCATATAGTAATCAACTACAAGATGTAATCAACACTACTAGTCACCCACAAGTACCAATCTATAGTTCCGGTACAAAGATTGAACACAAGTGATGAACTAGGGTTTGAGAGGAGATGGTGCTGTTGAAGATGTTGATGGAGATTTCCCTCCCCAAGATGGGAGAGTTGTTGGTGATGATGATGACGATGATTTCCCCCTCCGGGAGGGAAGTTCCCCCGGCGGAATCGCTCCACCGGAGGGCAAAAGTGCTCCTGCCCAAGTTCTGCCTCGAAACAGCGGCTCTTCGTCCCGAAAGTCCTCTCCTTATTTTTCCTAGGTCAAAATGACTTATATACCAGAAGAGGGGCACCGGAGGTGGGCCGAAGCGGGCACAACCCACCAGGGCGCGCCTGGGCTCCCTGGCGCGCCCATGTGGGTTGTGCCCACCTGGTGGGCCCCCTCTGGTAGTTATTTGCTCCAATAATTCTTATTTATTCCATAAAAATTCCTCGTGAAGTTTCAGCTCATTTGGAGTTGTGCAGAATAGGTAGCCTGACGTAGCTTTTTCAGGTCCAGATTTCCAGCTGCCGGAATTCTCCCTCTTTGTGTGAACCTTGCATATTATGAGAGAAAAGGCATTAGAATTACTCCAAAAAGCATTATTATGCATAAAAACATGATAAATAACAGTAGGAAAACAAGATGCAAAATGGACGTATCAACTCCCCCAAGCTTAGACCTCGCTTGTCCTCAAGCGAAAACCGAAATTGAAAAACATGTCCACATGCTTAGAGAGAGAGGTGTCAATAAAAACAAAATACGGACATAGAAGCATCATGTATATTATTATAACAGCAACATACTTTAATATAAAACTTTATCATAGAACTTTTATCATATAACTTCTCATGAACAAGTAACAATTCATCACAATATCAAAGTATAAAGCATAAACTCTATTGAAAACCAACAAACTCTATTCTCAGTCAACTTTGCAACTACAATTCATCATCTTTTCAGGAAGGGTCACGTATCGGAGCCCTTTTTTTGGCAAGTCCAGATACTCAACCATCATATAGTCTTCTATGATTGCTAACACTCACCGCATACACATGAGCAAAACATTTCAACCGGACACATAGAAAAATAGGGGCTTATAGTTTCGCCTCCCAACATACTCACCTCGAGGGTGATGTCAACTATAATAACTCATGCTACTCATATCCAACTGGATATATGTGCCTAGATCTTTCCTCACCACATGATGCTTGGCAAAATAGAAAATAAAAAGGAATAGAGAGAATAACTTTGACTCTTGCATAAAAGTAAATACATAAGAGTAAAAGATAGGCCCTTCGCAGAGGGAAGCAGAGGTTGCCATGCGCTTATTTGTTTGTATGCTCAATCCCTTAATGCAAAAGAACGTCATGTTATATTGCCCCTTATGATAGCAACCTTTATTATGCAGTCTGTCGCTTTTATTCTTTGCCATCACAAGTTCGTACAACGCTCAATTTTCTCTTACACTAAATGATCCAACACTTTTAGAAGCAATTTTTATTGCCTTTTTGCACCGATGACAACTTACTTGAAGGATCTTACTCAATCCATCGGTAGGTATGGTGGAATCTCAAAATAAGATTTGGGTTTAAAGGTTTTTGGATGCACAAGTAGTATCTCTACTTAGTGCGGAATTTTTGGCTAGCAAGGATGGGGGCAAGCACCACATGTTAAAGGATCTATGACAATATAACTTCTATGTGAATATGAACAAACATAAATCATTACGTTGTCTTCCTTGTCCAACGTCAACAATTTTGGCATATAATATTTTGATGGGGGCTCACAATCACAAAAGATGTCCAGGATAGTGTATTTGCATGTGAATCTTCTCTTCCCTTATTAATTCTTTCATGAATTGCATTATTGACCAATGCTATGTTTGTCAATCTCCAATAAAATTTTCTACTTATACTCTTCCTTATGTGATGTCATTACTTACCATAAAATTAGTGTATGATCTTTTTCATTTATTTCCTTTCTTTTTATTGAACATGAAAGTAAAGAAAATAAAACCGAAACTAAACTTTATTATATATCTCGCACATGATTTCAAAGATAGATCACTAAGCAAACACTCGAAAAGAAAGGATCGAACTAAACTTTTATTCATCTAAAGCAAAAGATAATTATGGATCGAACTAAGATAAGTAAAGGCAAAAGATAGTGGAGGTGATACGATACCGGGGCAACTCCCCCAAGCTTGGCACAAGCCAAGGGGAGTGCCCATACCCGATTCCTCAATTTTCTTTTGTTGATGAAGAAGGAGGTGGGGGTGATGAAGTAGAGGGTTTGTCTGCTCTTTTCACCAACTTATTTCGAATGTAAAAATTATCTATCCTTAACTCTTCATTCTCCATCTCAAGCTTTATTATCCTCTTGCATAACGCCTCCATGCTTTCATGCTTGAAACGAGGAGGGACTGGTTCATCCTCATCTTCTTCATCAGAGAACCATATATAGGGATAGGTATCCTTGAAGATATTTTTATCTAAAGGCTGATAAGAAACTCGGCACTCCTCCTCGGAATCTTGAGACGACATATTTTCAGATCTGTGAGGAAAACAGCAAGAAAACAAGAACAGAAGATTTCTCCACGATACGGTGGTCAATAGGTTCGGGGGGTATATAAAGAATTTTTTATCTTGGGAAACAAGCAAACGGAAGAAAAACGGAGTCCGGAAGGTACCCGAGGTGGGCACAACCCACCTGGGCGTGCCTGGCAAGCCTAGCGCGCCCTGGTGTCTTGTGCCCACCAGGGGTGCCTTCCTGGTTGTTTCTTATTTTCCTAATTTTTGTTATATTCCAAAACGGACAGAAAATATTTTTGCGGATTTTTCGGAGTCCGTTTACTTACCGTATCACGTACCTCTTTTTTTCATGATTCTGGAGTGTTCCGGAAGGTTTCCTTTATGTGTTCTTCCGGTGTCATGGTTTGGATAATATTGCTTTCAACGTTAATGGGCGTACCTGAGATATAATGTTTTATTCTTTGCCCATTGACAACCTTCGGGTTAGTACCTTCGGCATTATTTATCTTGATGGCTCCGGATAGATAAACCTCCTCGATAACATAAGGTCCTTCCCATTTGGAGAGGAGTTTTCCTGCAAAGAATCTGAAACGAGAGTTGTACAAAAGAACATATTCTCCAACTTTGAACTCACGCTTTTGGATTCTTTTGTCATGCCATCTTTTAACTTTTTCTTTAAATAATTTGGCATTTTCATAGGCTTGGGTTCTCCATTCATCTAGTGAGCTAATATCAAATAACCTCTTTTCACCGGCAAGTTTGAAATCATAGTTGAGTTCTTTAATTGCCCAATATGCTTTATGTTCTAAATCAAGAGGCAAATGACAAGCTTTTCCATAAACCATTTTATACGGAGACATACCCATAGGATTTTTATATGCTGTTCTATAAGCCCAAAGTGCATCATCTAACTTCTTAGACAAATTCTTTCGGGACCTACTGACAGTTTTTTGTAATATTAATTTTATTTCTCTATTGCTAAGTTCAACTCGACCACTAGACTGAGAATGATAAGGTGATGCAATTCTATGGTTAACATCATATTTAGCAAGCATTTTACGGAAAGCACCATGAATAAAATGTGAACCACCATCAGTCATTAAATATCTAGGGACTCCAAACCTTGGGAAAAATGACTTCCTTAAGCATTTTAATAGAGGTGTTGTGATCAGCACTACTAGTTGGAATAGCTTCTACCCACTTAGTAACATAATCAACAGCAACCAAAATATGTGTATACCCATTAGAGGAAGGAAAAGGTCCCATGTAATCAAACCCCCAAACATCAAATGGTTCAACAGCAAGAGAATAATTCATAGGCATTTCCTGACGCTTACCAATATTACCAATTATTTGACATTCATCACAAGATAAAACAAACTTACGGGCATCCTTGAAGAGAGTAGGCTAATAAAAACCAGATTGGAATACCTTGTGAGCAGTTCTATCTCCCGCATGATGTCCTCCATAAGCTTCGGAGTGACATTTCCATAGGATTTGTCCCTGTTCATGCTCAGGTACAAAACGTCTAATAATACCATCTACTCCTTCTTTATAAAGATGTGGGTCATCCCAAAAGTAATGTCTTAAATCATAGAAGAATTTTTTCTTTTGTTGGTATGTGAAGCTAGGTGGTATATATTTAGCAACAATATAATTGGCATAGTCAGCATACCAAGGAGTGTTATGAGAAACATTTATTGCAGCTAATTGTTCATCAGGAAAACTATCATTAATAGGTGGTGGGTCATCAAGAATATTTTCTAATCTAGACAAGTTATCAGCCACGTGGTTCTCATCTCCCTTTCTATCAGTGATATGTAAATCAAATTCTTGTAGCAAAAGAACCCACCTAATGAGTCTAGGTTTAGCATCCTTCTTTTCCATAAGATATTTTATAGCAGCATGATCGGTGTGAACAGTCACTTTAGAATCAACAATGTAAGATCTAAATTTATCACAAGCAAACACCACTGCTAAGAATTCCTTTTAAGTAGTAGCATAATTTCGTATAGCACTGTCCAGAGTTTTACTAGCATAATGAATAACATTTAATTTCTTATCGACTCTTTGTCCTAGAACAGCACCAACAGCATAATCACTAGCATCACACATAATTTCAAAAGGCAAGTTCCAATCAGGTGGTTGAACAATAGGTGCAGAAATCAAGGCTTTCTTAAGTGTTTCAAAGGCTTCTACAAAATCATCATAAAAAACAAATGGAACATCCTTTTATAAAAGATTTGTAAGAGGCCTAGAAATTTTAGAGAAGTCTTTAATAAACCTCCTATAGAAACCAGCATGACCGAGGAAACTACAAATACCTTTGATATCTTTAGGGCATGGCATTTTCTCAATTGCATCAACTTTAGCTTTATCCACCTCAATACCTCGTTCAGAAATTTTATGTCCCAAGACAATACCTTCATTAACCATAAAGTGGCACTTCTCCCAATTCAAGACGAGATTAGTTTGCTCACATCTCTGCAAAACTCGATCAAGGTTGCTCAAGCAGTCATCAAAAGAAGTTCCGTAAATGGAAAATCATCCATGAAAACCTCAAGAATCTTTTCACAAAAGTCAGAGAATATAGCAGTCATACATCTTTGAAAGGTAGCAGGTGCATTGCATAAATCAAAAGGCATACGTCTATAATCATAAGTTCCAAAAGGGCAAGTAAAGGTGGTTTTCTCTTGATCAGGTTGTGAGACAGGTATTTGAGAAAAACCAGAATATCCATCAAGAAAACAAAAATGTGTGTGCTTTGATAGTCTTTCTAACATTTGATCAATAAAAGGCAGAGGGTAATGATCTTTTCTAGTAGCTTTATTTAGTTTTCTAAAATCAATTACCATTCTGTAGCCGGTGACAATTCTTTGTGGAATAAGTTCATTCTTATCATTAGGAACAACGGTAATACCTCCCTTCTTAGGGACACAATGAACGATACTTACCCATCTACTATCAGCTATGGGATAGATTATACCTGCTTCCAGAAGCTTCAGTATTTCTGTTCTTACCACTTCTTTCATTTTAGGATTTAAACGTCGTTGGTGATCAACAACGGGTTTAGCATCAGGCTCCATATTAATTTTATGCTGACAGAGAGTGGGACTAATGCCCTTTAAATCCTCAAGAGTATATCCAATGGCAGCTCGGTGCTTCTTTAGAACCATCAATAATCTTTCTTCTTCATGTTCTGAAAAGTTAGCACTAATAATAACAGGATAAATCTTTTTCTCATCAAGATAAGCATATTTGAAAGTGTCTGTCAATTGCTTTAATTCAAACACAGGATCACCTTTGGGTGGAGGAGGACCTCCTAGAGTTTCAATAGGCAAATTGTGTTTAAGCAGAGGACGTTGTTCAAAGAAAATCTTATCTATTTCATTTCTTTCATGCAGATGCATATCATTTTCGAGGTCTAACAAATATTGTTCTAATGGATCTGTAGGAGGCACAGCAATAGAAGCAAGACTAATTGTTTCATCCTTACTAGACAACTCTTTATTATGATGTTTTCTACTGAACTTGGAAAAATTAAACTCATGAGACTAATCACCAAAACTAACACCGACAGTTTGCTTCTCGCAATCTATTTTAGCATTAACGGTGTTCAAGAAAGGTCTACCAAAGATAATGGGACAAAAGTCATCTTGTGGGGAACCAAGAACAAGAAAATCAGTAGGGTATTTTATTTTCCCACACAAGACTTCAACATCTCTAACAATCCCAAGTGGTGTGATGGTGTCCTTATTGGCAAGTTTAATAGTAACATCTATGTCTTCTATTTCAGCGGGTGCCATATCATTCATAATTTCTTGATATAAGGTAAAAGGAATGGCACTCACGCTAGCACTTATGTCGCATAAACCATGATAACAGTGATCTCCTATTTTAACTGAGACAACAGGCATGCCAACAACGGGTCTATGTTTATCTTTTTCATCGGGTTTGGCAATTCTAGCAGCTTCATCACAGAAGTAAATAGCATGCCCATCTATATTTTCAACCAAGAGATCTTTAACCATAGCAACACTAGGTTCTACTTTGATTTGTTCAGGAGGTTTGGAAGTTCTAATATAACTTTTGTTGACCACAGTTGAGACTTTAACATGTTCCTTTATCCTAACAGGGAAAGGTGGTTTTTCAATATAAGCAGTAGGCACAACTGGATCAACATTGTAAATAATAGTTTCATCTTTAGCTATTACTGGTTCTTTAATTTCTTCTTTGATAGGTGGGTGATATTTAAACCACTTCTCCTTAGGGAGGTCAACATGAGTAGCAAATGATTCACAAAAGGAGGCTACTATCTCAGAGTCAAGTCCATATTTAGTGCTAAACTTTTGAAAAGCATCGGTATTCATAAAAGATTTAACACAATCATACTTGAGCTTAATACCTGACTCTTTACCTTCGTCGAGTTCCCAATCTTCAGAGTTGCGTTCAATTCTTTCTAAAAGATCCCACCGGAAGTTAATAGTCTTCTTCATAAAGGAACCAATACAAGAAGTATCAAGCATGGATCGATCATCATGAGAAAGCCGAGCATAAAAATTCTGAATAATAATTTCTCTTGAGAGCTCATGATTGGGGCATGAATATAACATTGACTTAAGCCTCCCCCAAGCTAGAGCGATACTTTCTCCTTCATGAGGCCAAAAATTATATATATAATTCCGATCACGATGAACTAGATGCATAGGATAAATTTTTTGGTGAAATTATAATTTCAATCGATTCCAATTCCAAGATCCAATATCATCGCATAGCCTATACCATGCTAATGCTTTTCCCTTCAAAGATAAAGGGAAAACCTTCTTCTTAGCTTCATCTCCGGGTAAACCTGCAAGCTTAAATAATCCACAAATTTCATCCATATATATCAAGTGCATATCAGGATGTTCAGTTCCATCTCCTGCATAAGGATTAGCTAACAGTTGTTCTATCATACCCAAAGGAATTTCATAACCAATATTTTCAGTAGGTGCAGTAGGTTGAGGGGTAACTAATTGTGGTTCCGTTCGAGGTGAAGATACCCCGAACAAACCCCTCAAAGGATTGTTTTCCATAGTAACAAGTGATAATAAATTTCAGCACGTAGTAATAATTTTTTCTTACCGATTTCCACTTACCAAGAGTGCTTCATTCCCCGGCAACGGCGCCAGAAAAGAGCCTTGATGACCCAAAAGTATAAGGGATCAATCGTAGTCCTTTCGATAAGTAAGAGTGTCAAAACCAACGAGGAGCAGAAGGAAATGACAAGCGGTTTTCAGCAAGGTAATGTCTGCAAGCACTGAAATTATAAGTAACGAGTAGTTTGGTAGCAAGATAATTTGTAACGAGCAAGTAACGGTAATGGTAACAAAAGTGCAGCTATGTAGCCCAATCCTTTTGAGGCAAAGGACAGGCCAAAACGGTCTCTTATGATAAGCAAAGCGTTCTTGAGGGTACACGGGAATTTCATTTAGTCACTTTCATCATGCTGGTTTGATTTGTGTTCGCTACTTTGATAATTTGATATGTGGGTGGACCAGTGCTTAGGTGATGTTCTTACTTGAACAAACCTCCTACTTATGATTAACCCCCTTGCAAGCATCCGCAACTACGAGAAAAGTATTAAGAATAAATCTAACCATAGCATTAAACTTTTGGATCCAAATCAGTCCCTTACGGAATAGCGCATAAATTAGGGTTTAAGCTTCTGTCACTCTCGCAACCCATCATCTAATAGCTACTCCACAATGCATTACCTTAGGCCCAAATATGGTGAAGTGTCATGTACTTGACGTTCACATGACACCACTAAGGGAATCACAACATACATATCATCAGAATATTGAACACATATCAAGTTGACATGATTACTTGCAACAAGATTTCTCCCGTGACCTCAAGAACAAAAGTAACTACTCACTAATGATAATCATGCTCAAGATCAGAGGGGTATTAAATAGCATAATGGATCTGAACATATAATCTTCCACCAAATAAACCATATAGTAATCAACTACAAGATGTAATCAACACTACTAGTCACCCACAAGTACCAATCTATACTTCCGGTACAAAGATTGTACACAAGAGATGAACTAGGGTTTGAGAGGAGATGGTGCTGTTGAAGATGTTGATGGAGATTGCCCTTCCCAAGATGGGAGAGTTGTTGGTGATGATGATGACGATGATTTCCCCCTCCGGGAGGGAAGTTCCCCCAGCGGAATCGCTCCACCGAAGGGCAAAAGTGCTCCTGCCCAAGTTCCGCCTCGAAACTGCGGCGCTTCGTCCCGAAAGTCCTCTCCTTATTTTTTTCTAGATCAAAATGACTTATATACCCGAAGAGGGGCACCGGAGGTGGGCCGAGGAGGACACAACCCACCAGGGTCCCTGGCGCGCCCTGATGGGTTGTGCCCACCTGGTGGGCCCCCTTTGGTAGTTATTTGCTCCAATAATTCTTATTTATTCCATAAAA
The DNA here is from genome assembly GCA_011799875.1 of Thinopyrum elongatum. NCBI lineage: Eukaryota > Viridiplantae > Streptophyta > Magnoliopsida > Poales > Poaceae > Thinopyrum > Thinopyrum elongatum. Next base: position 125,169,635 of record CM022299.1, on the reverse strand, counting down.
ATTCCTCGTGAAGTTTCAGCTCATTTGGAGTTGTGCAGAATAGGTAGCCTGACGTAGCTTTTTCAGGTCCAGATTTCTAGCTGCCGGAATTCTCCCTCTTTGTGTGAACCTTGCATATTATGAGAGAAAAGGCATTAGAATTACTCCAAAAAGCATTATTATGCATAAAAACATCATAAATAACAGTAGGAAAACATGATGCAAAATGGACGTATCAAGAAGCCAGGAGTGCGATGTCGTGCTCAGCATCGGCGGGTGTGGGCTATGGCCACGCAGTAACATAGTACGGTGGCGATGGAGCTACGGACGCGGCGGTGAGGGTGCTCGAGCTCGAATCCGAGCTCGGGAATAATCGGGGAAGTGGCGGGGTTCACATCGATGCGGATGACGAGCTCGACGAAGGTGGGGAGGCAGCAGTGACAGCGGATCGACGGGGGTGACCCGCGGACAGAGCCGAGGGGAATGGAAGATGGTGACGCGACGCGGTGGATTGGCGTCATGCCCTTCGGCGGGGATGATCAGCGCGCTGAGGTGGTTCTTTTGGACATCTTTCGGTGGAACGGGGTGGCCTCTGGTCACGCCAGCAACGGCAGCACGGCGAAGATGGCGCACGGATGTTCTCGGGAGAGAGAGAATGGCGCGGGGAGGGATCTTATAGGACGTCGGGGGGCGGGATGCATGCCGCGTGGCCATCCATGGCCGTGAGCAGCCGCACGACGTCCACCCAGCCTCTGATTGTTAGAAGGAAGAGAGAGGTGGATTGTTGCGGAATATGATGGTTGTGTTATTGAGCCTCGAGGGCGAGTATATATTGAGTACAAGACTTGGAGGGCAAGACACCTCCTAGAGATAAAATGAAAATAACTCTATCTAATCCCGGGCAATCTCTACTATCAAATATATCTCTAACATCCCCCCGCAGTCGTAGCGGTAGCGTTGCGAACAACAGGAGCATCGCGGACGGTCAGACTGGAGAGAATAGCAGCCGGCGGGCTAACATTCCCCCGCAGTCGTAGCGGGAGCGTCGTGGACAGTGTCACATCGCGGACACATTGACTGTAGAGGAAGCCGACGAGTTGCTCAAGCAGATGATAGCCCTTTGTGCCATTGTCGAGGTAGCCGAGAGCGTGGGTGGTGTAGCCGTGGTCAAGGTAGCCGCGTGAAGAATGTCGTGGTCGATGTCGAGTCAGGGTGGCCGGTGTCAAGGAAGTCGCCGTGGTGCCGTGGGCGCAAGGAGGCGCCGAGTTAGTCATGGGCGCAATGGTGTCGAAGTAGTATGCGCCGGGTAGAGGACGGTGTTGACGAGGCGTCGCGCCGGGTTTGCCAAACCCGAGGACACGTCGTAGACGAAGGCACGTGTCGGTGTTGCCAGCACCGGGCATGCGAAGACGGACGAAGACGAAGTTGACGAAGCACCAACCAGGCTTGCCAGGCCCGGGGACACGTCGTGGACGAAGGCACGCATCGGTGTTGCCAGCACCAGGCATGCGTAGACTAAGACCTGCACGAGCTATACGCCATGTCGGAGAAGTCGGAGAGGCCAGCAGAGAAGGAGACTCGATGACGGTTGTGGCGCCAATCGGCGGGGGGCCGATGTCACCAACGGTGGTCGGAGTAGACGAAGTGGTCGGGGTAGATGACGGCGACGCTGGCGACGAGCTGGTGCTGGACGAAGACGAAGGGGGTGGACCGGCGGCGCGGTTCGGGTGAGCGAGCTGCAGCGGCGCCGAAGAAGAGCAGCGGCGGCGGCGGCTTGGTTAGTAGCACGGTGGTGATGCTCGAAGTAGGCGAGGAGAACCCAACGCATGACGAAGACCGGCGCGGACAGTGGCGTTCCAGCGCCAAGGGAGGTGGCGCGGCGCATACCACATGAAGTCAACGCGCGGGGACGACGGAGTCTACCGCGGGCCGCGGCGCTACGGCCCGAAGGGGCGACGCAGCGGCGGCGGGCAGGTTAGGGCGACGTCGGGAAGACCTCAGGGCGGTGGCGGGGACCGCGGGCCGCGGCGCTACAACCCGAAGGGGCGGCGCAGCGGCGGAGCACGGGTCGATGCAACCGGGACGGCCTCGGGGCGGCGGCGGAGACCACGTATCGCAGCACTACGGCCCGAAGGGGCGACATAGTAGCGACGCGCGAGTCGGTGTATCCACGAGGAGAACCACGGAGGCGACGGCACTGCGGCCCGATGGGGCGACGCAGCGGCAGCCCGATGCTCGATCGGTGCAGGACGCTGTACTCGATGACGTTACACGCACGTGCGGTTGACCGAACGCGCGACGAAGACGGATCGGATCGCGTGCTTTCGAGTGATCAATTGCTCGCAGGGTCAACGAAGCTGCTCGGAGTGAGTACGGCCGGACGGGATTCGGCGTGGTGGTACGATGCATGCATGCACACCCAGGCACACGTGCACATGCACAAGTAGCAGGACTTGCACACGGGACGCACCAGCGGTGTGGATGGGCGTGGCCCTGTGCCAGGCTCGAGCGGGCGACCACACCACGTGGTAGTCCACGCGTGACGACGCGAGGAGCCGCCGCTGCATGCGTCCAAGCCGGGGTGCCGTGCAACAACTGATCTTGATCCGTTGTCGAAGTAGAGGCGTGATCGGGTCGACGGCGGCGGCGGGCGACGCAAACCGATCTTAGATCGAAAAATCAAAAAATAGACGACGATCAAAGCGACCAGTGAGAGAGAGAAAACCCCGGATCAAAGTATCGGGAAAAAGACTCTCTAGGGCAGCCGACCAACATGACCGGCGGACGAACCTTAGGTACGGGCAGCGCGGCCCCCGGCGGCGGTCATGGAGGCCGACCGCCCCGGGGGCGGCGCGGAGCGGAAGCGTCGGGCGGCGGCTAGGGTTTGGATCGATTAGGCTTATACCATGTTAGAAGGAAGAGATATGTGGATTGTTGCGGAATATGATGGTTGTGTTATTGAGCCTCGAGGGCGAGTATATATTGAGTACAAGACTTGGAGGGCAAGACACCTCGTAGAGATAAGATGGAAATAACTCTATCTAATCCCGGGCAATCTCTACAATCAAATATATCTCTAACACTGATGGAGGTAGGGGACAACCCGTTGTTGGGCTGGGCTGCACACTGTGCACTCGCGGCCCAGTGCAACAGTGTGGTCTTTTCACTTTTCTTTTTTCCTTTTTCTATTTCCTTTTTCTTCTCTATTTTGCATTTTAATAAATATCAAATGATTTTTGTTTTGGTTCAAACCTTTCACATAGATACAAGACAATTTACAAAGGGTGCACACAAGGTTTGGGATCAATTGGAAAAGTCTAACTTTTTGTTAATTTTGAAATAGCCATATTTAGTGTTGTTGGCCCTGTTTTAATTAGGTTAGAAGCATCTAATTACTTCAAAAGATGTTGGTTCTTATAGGACAACTAGACAATGATGGCGCGCGTTGCCGCGCCCATCCATTTTAACTATGGAATGTTCAGAATTTTCATAAATATGTGGAGGTAAGACAAGGGTTGCTTCACCTATTCTTTTTATTTGAAAGGACAATATAGATATTTGGGAAAAGTTTACGATAATGTTTGTACTAAAATCTTAATGATGCAAAATTGATACACATAGGGCAGTTGCTCAATCCAATACTTGATGCATTCAGATAATGTTTGTGCTAGGTGGAACAAATTGGATCTTGCAAAACCATTAAATCCAACAGAAAATATTACAGAACACGCCATGATTTTTTGATGCAAGATGTAGTGAAACAAAAACACAAAATATCTGGGACTGCGCTGGTTAGAACATAAACATATTCCGAGGCATAGGAAAGTTCAAATGGGGTAAAACAGATAAAACTAAAAACATGATTACTGCAGATTTCCACATTACATAAACCTGGAAATTGTTAGCGTCTGAATTGAAGTTCCGTTCAATGAATGGGACAATAATCTGACATCAATACTTTCTCATTAGGACATACTGCATCTCTTGCTCAGTGACACACAGACACTGATGTCATTATGTGTCCAGACTGCAAAAGCACGTATACACACTGGTCTCTTATGGAATTTGCTTTATACTCTACAGAAATAAAAGTAGCAGATAGTGAGTAATAGACTATCTACAGAAATAATATTCTGCTGGTCATGTTGAGCATTTTCCCATGGATTTATGTATATGAAATCGAGAGTTTGAAGCACAAATGCCATAAAGTAGCAGCAGATTACAAAAAAATTAGTGATTACTCTGAAGTGTACTATGCACTTTGTCAAAGAATACTGCAGCAAACCAACAAGTGTTACCATTACCAATCTGAGCAACTGCCAAATGCGAGGACTGAAACATTATACTCTCAGGCGACAAATAACAGAAGTTCAAATCAGCGCCTCGTCTTCCAAATGGCTATCTCCTTAATCTTCGTATCCAGTAGAACGAGCCAATCCAGTAGAACCGAGATCAGATCTGTAACGTAGAGAACACGCACTCATTTTTTTCTAGTACAAAGAACAGTATCAAAAATAAAATCTAGCATTAGATGAATAATTAGGGGGAAAGGGGAGGTATGAACAAGGGACAACAGGAAGAACAGGAAAGGTGAATTAGCAACCTATGTTTTTCCTATGGCTGCCCGAGAAGGTTTTGCGAAACTGAGGGGAGTGAAGAAAGAGCAGCAGGACGGTGGAGATTATATAGACGCCCGTGGACTGGAGGAAGAGCGTGAATCGACATTGGTAACTGACCTTATATTATCAGCAGGCGGAGAGTGGCTCGCATCGATTAACATTATTAATGGAGTCTGATTTACTTCCTCAATCAATCACCGGCGATTCAACTCCAAACGACAGTCTGACGGTTCACTGTCCCCTCGCCACTGCCCCATTGCGTTGCTGGTGAGGCGACCCAACGGATGGTAAGCTTCACGTGTCACCGCCCTGTGGAGTCGCTCGGCGAGGCGACCCGGCCAGTTGCGTCGGTCGGCTCGGAGGGGCAGTCGCCATGCGTGCCACCAGCGCCAAGCGTCGGCCGCCACGCGAGTTGCCCATGGGAAGAGCCGCCACGCGAAGGGGTGGGACCACGGGAGGCAACTTTACCAAAAAAAAACGACGGGCTTTTTCTTTGAGGGGAACGACGGGCTTTTTTAAGGAAACCACGTAGGAAGGCTGCTAAAGGCGCATTAGGCCGAATTTTACCATGACGCTGAAAAATGCGACCAGAGCAGCGGCCCAGGACTGTTCGAGCTCTCTAACAGCGGACTAAGGCTGATTTTAGATGCGATTCACAGAAATCTGATGGTCGGAAATACCCCAAACTGCCGATCCAATGGCCAAAAATGTTGATGGCCTGAGAGGGTAGGAAAAGTGCTCAGTTATAATGTTTCTAAATTACTTAGTGATTACTTGCAACCAGAGCAACCAGAGGCGACTTTACCAAAAAAATGACGGGCTTTTTCTTTGAGGGGAACGACGGGCTTTTTTAAGGGAAACCACGTAGGAAGGCTGCTAAAGGCCCATTAGGCCGAATTTCACCCTGACGCCGAAAAATGCGACCAGAGCAGCGGCCCAGGACTGTTCGAGCTCGCTAACGGCGGACTAAGGCTGATTTGAGATGCGATTCACAGAAATCTGATGGTCGGAAATACCCCAAACTACCGATCCAATGGCCAAAAACATTGATGGCCTGAGAGGGCAGGAAAAGTGCTCAGTTATAATGTTTCTAAATTACTTAGTGATTACTTGCAACACAACCAACATTTTGATTTTACTGTTTGAAGAAATGATAATTTGAATTGTTATTTGAATTTGAATTTGAGTTGAGTTTTAACCAAGGGGCAATTAAGCTTAGCAAGCATGGTGACATGGCATCATTAGGGTGAGGTTAGTGTAACTAACCACTGGGGGTATTACAAATCTGCTCCACCGAAAGAAAACTCGTCCTGAGATTTAAGAGGTAGAGTAAGCAGGGAAAGGTCTGGTTACAAAAATCTAACGAATATTCTTGTTCTTGTTGCTCTCATCGAAGAGGTTGATCCATTACTTTGATGTCTTCAATTCGCTGCATCAGGGCATCATGATGAAGTCGTCATTCTTTCTTCAGAATCTCCATCGTACTTACGAATAGGACAAGAGGGGAAAACTTTATAGACACGGATGTCTGGAAGGATTGGCATCCGGTAATTATCTCAGGGAATGAAGGTAAGGTATTTCCCAATTGGATCTCAGGAATTGTACCGAGAGCAATGTAATAAGGCGAAAGAAGTTCCAAAATGGATAGGCAATAATTTAATGCCCAACCTAGGGTGTGAATGGGGTTCAGAGCAACGAGAATAAGTATTGCGTCTGATACCAGAATAGATCATCTCTAGGAAGGTCCTCATGAATTACTTACGAAGCCAAGCGCGAGGAATAACTTTGGAAATAGGGATATACAGGAGAGTCAGGTTTCGATCATGTGGGACTGTGGTTAGTGTGGGTTAAAAGTAGGGAGGACGGTGACATCTTTCACGGTCGTGATAACAAGTCATGTCAGAGGAAAGTTTGTCAGCTATGTTGGCAACAACGTCGGTACCAAGGGCGGGGGACGAAGAGAACCATTTTCCTTCTCGCAAGGCGAGACGGACCAATAGGCAAAGTTCTCATCCACCGGTGGTTACCGGAATGTCATCAACAATAGTAACAGGGTCTTGCTGACAGAGTTGTACAACCGAGGTGTTAACATAAGCAGGGAATATCACTACTCAAATAAGTTATATTACAAGAAAGGTTAAGCAAAGGAATGGAAAGGAAAATGTGATTATCAGATTAAACAGACCAATGGAAAGAAAAATGTGATTATACACAAGTATTAGGTGTGTATCCTTCCCAAGGAAAAGCAGAGCATGATATACATTATAGGACAGCAAGTACAAAATCGTTTAGATAAAGGGGGAGGAAATTCATGATGTTACCCATATAATGGTGTTTGGATAACTGATCAAGAAACATTTAGCATTGCGCTTCCAATGCTCTTGTTGATATTCTGAGTACCACAATCATGCTTCGGGGTAGCAATAATATGGTGTTTCAAGTAAGAGTTGGGTCTGAAGATCACAAGAAATACACAAGGAACAATTTCAGGAATAGCAAGGAAAACAAGGTATAAGCAAAACATGCCGGAGTCTGTGTTGGAGGGGAAAACAAAGGATGTTACCGATAAAAAAACCAAATTATTGAGGGGCAGGGATGACATTTCTTATTATGGATTCGATTCCCATCTTGGAAGAAGTCAAAATGCTGACGATGATCATAACACATTTTGTCGAGAGGTTTCAAGAGGATGCAATCGAACAGCGATGACATCAAGCAAGGGAAATGACAAAGTCGAAAGTTATGGGAACAACAGATAAGATGCAAGCTCGGAATCGGAGTTACTTTTCAAGACAACAAAATTGAAAGGATCGATATGGTTGACTAGAGGGGGGGGGGGGGTGAATAGGCAACTACCAATTTTTAGCTTTTCTTAACAAATTAGGGTTAGCAACAAATAGGTTGTCTAAAAGTGCAACTAGGTGAGCAACCTATATGATGCTAGCAAATACAACACCACAAGGCAAGCAAGAGATACAACACAAGTAAAGCTTGCACAAAGTAAAGGTAAGAGATAACCACAAGTGGAGTCGGGGGAGATGAGGATGTGTTACCGAAGTTCCTTCCCTTTGAGAGGGAGTACGTCTCCGTTCGAGCGGTGTGGAGGCACAATGCTCCCCAAGAAGCTACTAGGGCCACCGTATTCTCCTCACGCCCTCACACAATGCAAGATGCCGTGATTCCACTAGTGGTGCCCTTAAAGGCGGCAACCGGACCTTTACAAACAAGGTTGGGGATCTCTCCACAACTCAATTGGAGGCTCCCAACACGACCACGGAGCTTCACCACAATGGATTGTGGCTCCGAGGTAACCTCTTCCGTCTAGGGTGTCCAAACACCCAAGAGTAACAAGTTGATGATGATGTAGAAGCCGGGGAACACAAAACGGTTTGGTGAAAGTGTAGATCGGGGGAAGCTCCTCCTATCCCCAAAGTATTATGGAGTTTGGGTGGTTGCGGAAGGAGATCTCAAGCTTTTGGTGATTTGGGAATGGAGGAGCAAAGCTTGGGCAAAGGTTAGGGTTAGGAGGAGGAAGAAGGGGGTATAAATACCCCCACGGAATATATGGCCGCTGAGCATCCGCCGCCCCGGGCACCCAGATAAAAGGGGTCTGGGCACCCGGACAAAGCAGAGGAAAAACAGAGAGGTCCGGGCACCCGGAGCAACCAGAGAGGAGGCGAGGGGGCGGCTGGGAGTGGCCGGGCACCCAAACCCCTGGCACCCGTACCGGTCAGGGATGCGGCAGGGAGGGGCCGGGCACCCGGGGGCCCAAACCCCGGGCACCCGCACCAATCAGGGAGGCTGCTGGGATGGGCCGGGCACCCGCACCGATCAGAGAGGGGCAAGAGGGGGCGGAGAAGGGGCCGGGCACCCGGGGGTCCCAAACCCCGGCCACCCGCACTGGGCAGAGAAGTGGCGAGGTGAAGGAGGCGGCCCCTGCACAAGACAAAGAAGAAACTCCCGACAAAGCCCGAAACGGATGAAAGGAAAGGAAAGGAGAAATTTGAGTTCCCCAACTCCGAGATCATAGCAACCCCTCTTGACAGTACGGACGTTCCTACGACTCAAAACGAAACCGAAAAACGTCTCGAGCCGTCAACGAACACCGTCTTTTCCCTTTTTGATCTTCGATAGGGTTACCGACGTCCGTAGATGCCAAAGTGACGCCAAAGTCCGGAAATAAACTTGACAACCGACATTAGTCCTCAAAAATCGTATTGTGATCAATCACCAAAAATGTAATTGTGTGACAATTGCACTTTCAATCTCCCCCTTTTTGGTGAATTGATGACAATATGATTCGCACAAGGTAAACAATAGAAAGGAGATATAACTCAATGCCATGCGACACTATTGATGTAGGAAGCTCCCCCTTGACATGTGCATATTATGAAATATGATGTGAACCCATATCACATCATCAAGACGGCTCCCCCTACATCAATAGGCAAGTGCAACCTAATAGATGTGAACAATAAGAACAAAAGGATAAAGCACCAAGATCCAGCTAACAAAGTCTAACACGCACAAAACAGAGTAGCTCACAACCAAACAACGAAAAACAACACATAAAAGTATTACAAGCCCATAGAAAGATCAAAGAAAAAGCAAGGGCTTGCAATCTCTCCAAGCACACGGCGAATCCTAATAGAACAATTCTCCCCCTTTGGTATCGAGACACCAAAAAGGGAAAATGTGATGCTAACGAAACACTCTAAACGTGAGGGGGCACTGGCGGTGTCATCATCTTCATCCTCAGGAATGTAGGCAAGACAAGGGTTGGAGTAGGCCGTGGCAGCACTGTCAGTGTCCTCGGGCCCCCCTAGGCTCAATCACCCCAGACTCACACTCTCTGGTAGCCTTCAACTTTCGCATCTAACTCTTGCTGAAGTTGGTCTCCACCACTTGACGCCTTGCGGTGGACTGGCACATCTTGAACAAGTTGTTGAACCCACAAAACAACATGTTCTTCTCCTTCTTAGATAAAGAAGGCGAAGACGCAATAGTGTGAGCAAAAGCAGTGGGATCCTCTGAAGCAGCACCTCGTGAGGAGGAACCACCAACTTCAATAGCCTGAGCAGCAACAGAAACCTTCGAATGCCTGGGCTCCTTGCCCACCAAAGGTAATAAATCCTCATGAACTGGTGGCTTGTAGTTGACGTGCCTCTTGCACAAAGTGATGAGAAACCTTTGCAAGAGCCGGTCTTTGTCATGGATCTTCATCTCAATGAGAGCCTGAATGAATGGTGGAAACACATAGGACTTCTTTTCAAACACACACTGTCGGGGTATATGCAAAGAGCAGAACCAATGATCGACGCGGGAAGTTTTTACCCAGGTTCGGGCCGCTGATCAGCGTAAAACCCTACTCTTGCTTTGTGTTCTTATTGATGTTCTTGAGCCCAGCCTTCAGGAGCGCTCGCAATGAACAGTACGTTCAAAGAGCAGCTACGCATGCAGAATGGGCCAGAAGTTCCTCCTCCCTGTAGCAGTTGCCTTGGGCCTCCTTTATATGCTCAAAGGGGTCTCCACAGTGGCAAAATGTACATACATTGAGGTGTAAAGTAGCTACAGGGTATCATATCTAACCCCTGACGGATTAGGACAAGCGCATTTAATGCAACGTGAGGTGTCCGTTTAGGTGTCCTCACTTTCTTGGGAATGGAAAAAGGGGCCATCCCATCAGCACCGCTTAAGCTCTCCTCCACTGGCATGCCGCCACGCATCCAGGGAAGGAGCCAGAATGTCAGACTTGTTACTGTGCCGAAGCGGTGGCACACTGGCAGAATCTTGCCGGGCGCCCAGCCTTGCCGGGCGCCAAGGCTTGCCGGGCGCCAAGCTTTGCTGGGAACCAAGCCTTGCCGGGCGCCGAGGCTTGCCGGGCTTCCACGAGCCATCCCGGCAAGGATCTTGCTGGGGAGGCTGGCCTTCGATTTCCAGCTTTGCTTATCTGCTGATCCTCAGATCTTCTGCCTTGACGATTTCCTTGATGACTTGAATCGACCTCGAGCTGATCCCGGCAAGCCTTGCCGCGAGGACGGCTACAACTGCCCGTGCACAAGTACGGGGTACTAGTAGCCCAATACTTAGTACACCGACAGGAGCCCCCGGGCCTAGGCCATACACGAGTGCGAGGCGTTGTTCGGCTAGGCCCAAACAGTGCACGGGCATGCGTGGCAGGGAATTAACTGCTCGTAAAGATCTTGTTTTACTATGCCCCCCACTACGCGCACGGAGCGCGCGACGTGGGAAGTGTGCCAAAAAGGCTGCAAACTGTTTCGCGCCCATAGAGGCGCATTCATATTGGGGGATAAACAAGGTGGCCCCGCTCCTTCCCCATAAAAAGGAGAAGTCGTGGAGGCGCAAACCTATTCACCCCCCTCTTCTTCCCAATATGGCCATCGCCATCGCCTTCCTCTGCTCGAGCTCAGAGCGAAACCTTTTTCTCTTCTGCCCGCTGCTCCCGCGCTCGCTCCGCCCCCCGGCTTCCATCTTCACAGTCGCCATGCCGCCCAAGGCCAGCAAAGGCAAGGGCACGGACAAGGAGGCGAAAACTGAAGTTCCAGAGAGCGAACTGGTGAAGATGCGGAAGAGGCTCGTCGTCTTCCCTCCGACGCTTGACGCAGAAACTTTGAAGGGGCGATACCAATGCATGTGGGCGAAGGGAACGCAAGCTCACCCCGCCACACGCGTAATCCCAGGTGCTTGTTCCAAAGGTGGATCGGACAGATACCCCTTCTTCACTGCGTACTTTTATTGCGGGCTCTGTCCACCCTTTTCCGATTTCTTCAACGACATCATGTACACATACGGCTTCCGCCTTCTTGATTTCACGCCGAACGCCGTATTTTGCATGTCGATCTTTGCCCACCTTTGTGAGAATTTCGCTGGCGTGATCCCCAATTCTGCTCTTTTCCGCCACTATTTCTATCCTCGAATCCAAAAAGGAGAGGCTCTCTCTGGATCTATTGCTTGGATTCCAAGGGCCTGGAACAAAGAGATATACCCAGATGGAGTTTACCGCGAAAAGTGGGACGAGTGGCAGGCCGAATGGTGCTGGATCCAGGAAGCAGATCCTCATCCTTTTTGTCATCCCCGGCGACAGAAGGTGGTCCGCGGCAAGGATTGGGGCGATCTCGCCGCAGAAGACGAGAAGCTCACAATCGCCACTACCAGGATCCTCCGCTTGAAGGCTGCCGGGCTGACAATGGAGATGATCGGCTTCGACTTCCTCCGCCGCCGCATCGCCCCTCTTCAGAATAGGGGGAGGCCAGCCTGGGAGTATAAGAACGCAGCAGATGTCATGAGGCTGCGCCCTGGGTTGAACAATAACCTGACTGCTATGCAGCTTGGCACTCTCCGCCAAAAGTTATTCCAGCGCGAAGACAAGCACCGGCTGCCGGCAAGGATCGTCCCCTTGTGCAACAACTCTGCATTGGGGTCGATCATTGCCTTCTTGCCGATGTTTAATGCCCACGGCCTTGACCCGACCTGGGTTGAGCCAAGCGAGGAAGAAGCGCAGAAGTTCTTCGACAATCTGACGAAGAAGCCTGTCCGGCAAGAGTCAGATCTTATTCGCGCCACCACAGATCAGGAGGTAGCATACATCGCTACCAGAGTGGAGGAAGCGAATCTTGCCGCGGAGGCCGGCAGCGTTGGCTTCACAGAGTGGGAAGCCAGCGATGCAGAGGTGGTAGTGGAGGCAAAACCTGCCGAGGAGAGCAAGGTTGCCGGGGAAGAAGGCGGCGCAGTCGCTGAAAACTCATCCGGCGAAGACACGGCCGAAGAGGAGACGCGAGAAGAGCCCTCGCCCCCGAAGAAGACAAAGAGTGTCCTTCGGAAAGCCGCATCAGGCGTCCCGGCAAGCCAGCCTACATCGAGCGGCGAATCCCCCGGCAAGAAAGTGGCCGGCAAGACCGGACCGCGGCAGGGGGCCCGTCAACAGCCCGCGTGGCGCGCGAGACCCACACCAGCGACCACCGCCGGAGCGGTAGGAGGGTCTTGTACAACCGTGCCAGAGGCTGCCCCGGCGCCTGCCCAGCCAAGCGGCCCAGGACCCCTCCTCCGCCTCCCCACTCAGACATCGCAACGGAGGTCGACTTCGACATCTCCGGCTTTAGTCCGGAGCGGGAGGAAGAAGAGTGAGTATCTGCCACAACTTCCACCTTCCAATCTGCATCAGTCTTACTGACTTGCTTGTATTGTTTCCGCAGTGACACAGAAACCTTTCTGGAGAGGATGGCGAAGAGGTCAAGGACTTCTACGGGCGTCGAGCCCCCGGTGGACTCCACGAGCGCGCCGGAAACTGTCGTTGTCAGCCCGGAGTCCAGTCCTCAATGCAGCCCCCAGCACAGCCCCCAGCGTAAGTTCATCGTCCCTTTTTCTGTTGGCTGGTGCCGAGGCTTTCATTCTTGTCGCTGATATCTTTGGGTTTGCAGAAGAAGAACGGCAACAAGGAGAAGATTGCCCCATTGTGCCTCCTTCATCGACCGCTCCGCCCACAAGCACATCCCCGGCAAGAGATCCTGCCGACGAGCCCGTCTGGATTGAGGAGGAGCCGACAAGCACGGACTCCGGCAACCCACCCCCGGCAACCAGAGTTGCCGGGAGAGGCGGAGCCACCTCTCGACAGCCCGACGCAGGTACTCGATCGCCTCAGAGTGCTAGTTATTCTCTTCCTCTTACCTCTTTATCTTTAGTCACTTCAAAATCCAAAAACTCGATCTTATTCAATCCTCCTCCTTCGCCCTTCAGAGTTCTCCGCGATGGAACACATGGACGTCGACGCCGTCATCGAGGAGACCGCCAGGGATGCCGCCGCCGAAGCGGACAGGATCACTGCCAGCGAGGCCACCAAGGATGACGTTGCCAGGGCTGGTGATGCTCTTGACAGGGAGGCCGCCAAGACAGCACAAAAGGAAATCGCCGAAGAACCTGCTGAAGAGGGCGACAGGGAGGCTGGGGACCATACTGACAGCATTCCTACCGCAGGAGCGCCAGGCGCTGCGTCGGCCACAGAGCCCCCTGTCACTGGTGAGGCGGCCACTAAAGACCAGCCATCAACATCTGAAGAGCCCTCATCCAGCAAGTATCTCAAGGTTGGCGAAAACCTATTCATCAACTTGCCAGGGACGACAAGCACAGAGGCACCAGCCGAAGGAGAAATTTTCGAGGAAATTATTGCCGCTGCCGGGCTAGAAGTTGTTGACGATCCCAGTGCTAGCAGTGGCAAGTCTGAAGAGGATCAGCTCCTTCAGGCCATGGGCGAGAACTTCCGCAAACTCCAGGCTCTCCATCGTGCCCGAAAAGAGAAAGCGGAATCCAGAATGGCAGTTGTCGAGGCAGCCGAAGCGGATTTTCAAAGGCGCGTCGCACAAATGCAAATCTGGCACGCCGAGGCCCTTCAAGGGCTGGTTGCCGGCCGAGAACAAGTGAGCCAACAATGGAATGAGGTCCTCCTAAAGCAATCAGATATGGAGAAGGCACATGATGAAGCTGTTCAAAGGATTGCTGCCGAAGATGCTCTCCTGATGGGGCGCCGCGTTGCTCTTGACGCTTTCGAAGAAGATCTCACCGCACGTGAGCAGGCGCTCGCCGCCAAGCTTCGTAGCAAGGATGAAGACATTGAAAATCTTGTCGCGCGGCGGACCCAGGAGCTGGAGCAGAAGCACAAGGAGGCGCTCGAAGCTCTAACTGCAAGTCACGCCGGCAAGCTCAAGGAGGCCGTCGATGCTGCCGAAGCTGCAGAGGCCGCCAAGAATGAGCTGAGCGACAAAGTGAAGAGGCTGGAGACAGATCTCGACGAGTACGACAAGGAGCTCTCGACGCTCAAGGGGGACAGGGAAAAAACCCTCCACTCCTTGGCGGAGATGCAAGTCGCCCTATCTGACAAGACCAAGCAGCTTTCCTCTGCGGCTAATGATATTGCGGTTCTGGAGCTGAAACTGACCACGCTGCAGAAGTCTCTCGAGGCCGGCAGGGCCCGTGAGAAGGCTCTACTCAAGGATCTCCAAGGAGAGAGGAACCTGCTCAAGAGTGCTGCCGCCGCCCAGAACGAGTACGAGAAGGGAGTGGAGATCTGGACTGGTCGTCTCATTGCTGCCGTGGAGAAGCTTACCGCAGAACTGTCAACCATGGGCTTGTCGAACTTCAGATATTCTTCCGAGGAAAGAATATCCCCAAGCGCCAGATTGACGATGTTCTTTGAGAGCATCATCAACGCATTGAGGGCGCTCCAGTCTAGCCGGGCGACCCAACTGGCGAACGAGACTCGCCGGCTTTGCCGGGCCGTCCTTTGCAAGGTGCTCCTCAAGGTGGTGCACAGCAATCCCGGCATCGATCTCTCCAGCGCACTCGGCCACCTGCCAAAGGATGCAAATGTTGAGGCGCTTGAGAAGTGCATCGCGCCAATCCTTGAGAAGGTGGACTCCATCAAAAGGATCGAAGACCAGCGCAGGGATTGAGTGCTTCTCTTTTATTCTTGCCGCCATCATCTCATGTAAAAGACAATTAAGTCTCAAGTTAGGACTGCGGCAACTCATGGATGTAATATAATTTGACTATGTTTAGGCTCATGCTAGCTACTTTCCTTGTCTGATTCCTTTATGTATGGAGTTCATCCTACGCTTACTGAAAAACTTGCCGGCGCGCAACCTGCCGCGAGCGCTGGGTGCAGGACTTCAGCAGCCTGCCGGAGGCACAGCGGCCGGCAAGACTCCTTGGCGTTCTCAGTGCAGCCACTTAAATCGTTGAGCGGACTCGAAACAAAATAAGGGCGCAACTGATTACAACAAGGGTTCCTTCGCGTGCAGATTTTCCATACAAGAGTCGGAATCATCCAAGGAAATAACTTAGTACTAAAAGAAAAAACTTGCTCTAGGTTTTTAGGACTTAGCTTCCTGGCTTTGTTCTTCCTCCGGCAAGCGTCGATTCCGAACGTCACCAACTGGTATTCATGTCTCCCTTCCCCCCGGCAAATGTGCACGCGAGGAATCCTTCTGTCTTTGAGAAAAAGAAAGAAGAGAAAATAAAGGGATGAAACCTTGGCGGTTCGTTAGAACTTACCGGGATCAAGTGTCATACAACATCTCAGACACGCATGCATATATAAATGTGAACATGGGAACCAATAAGGGAATGTACAACACTTAAATTTATTCATCTGTGCTCAGGGTCTGCGTCTGGCTTTGTACAAAGGATCACATGCCTTGCCGGCAAGACTTGTACAAAAAAGGTGGTTGCCGGGAGCCCCCGGCAACCGCGCCTTATGGATAGAACTTGCGAAGATGTTCGATATTCCAGGAATTACTCACTGGAACGCCATCTTCGGTATCCAGGCGGACAGCGCCAGGCCCGGTGACTCGTACTACCCGATAAGGGCCTTCCCACTTTGGCGTCAACTTGTTTGAATTCTTGGCGGACTGAATCCGTCGAAGAACAAGGTCGCCTTCCTCAAGGCTTCGGGCATGAACTTTGCGGCTATGATAGCGGCGCAAAGCTTGCTGGTAGCGTGCAGCTCGCACAGCAGCCTGAAGACGATTCTCCTCAAGGAGCATAGCGTCATCTTGCCGCAGTTGCTCTTGCTCGAGCTCATCATAAGCGAGCACTCGAGGAGATCCGTATATGAGTTCCGAGGGGAGAACTGCTTCTGCTCCATAAACCAGAGCGAAGGGCGTTTGGCCGGTGGCTCGATTTGGTGTCGTTCTGGTTGACCAAAGAACCGCCGGCAACTCATCAATCCAGCGTCCTCCGCACTTTTTCAGCCTGTCGAAAGTTCTGGTCCTGAGACCGCGCATCACTTCAGCATTGGCCCTCTCCGCTTGGCCGTTGCTCCTCGGGTGAGCAATAGAGGCAAAACAAATCTTGCCGCCAAGGTCTTGGACGTACTGCATGAAGGTGCGACTTGTGAACTGCGTGCCGTTGTCGGTGATAATCCTGTTAGGCACACCGAAATGGCAAACAATTCCTTTGAAGAACTTGACAGCCGACTGCGCTGTCACCTTCCTCACTGCTTCCACCTCCGGCCACTTTGTGAACTTGTCGATAGCAACGTACAAGTACTCAAAGCCCCCGGTAGCACGGGGAAAGGGGCCCAGTATGTCGAGCCCCCAGACCGAAAATGGCCAGGAGAGAGGGATTGTTTGAAGAGCTTGAGCTGGCTGATGTAATTTCTTCGAATGAAACTGGCACGCTTCACACCTGGTTACTAGTGCAGTCGCATCCTGGAGGGCGGTAGGCCAAAAGAAACCTTGCCGGAATGCTTTTCCGACAAGCGCTCTTGACCCTATGTGAGAGCCACACATGCCCCCATGTATTTCTGCCAACAGCTCTAGTCCATCCTCCCGAGGAATGCACTTCAATTTCACACCGTTTGGTCTCTTTCTATAGAGGACGTCATCGACGAACTTGTACATAACAGACCGACGGGCTACTCTCTCCGCTTCTTCTTGTTCCTCAGGGAGTTCACCTGTCTGAAGGAAATGGACAATGTGCTGTGCCCATGCTGGAGCCTGAGGCTCGACAACTAGGACTAAAGGCATCTCCTCTGTCGGGGGAACGTTTGTCTCGACAACGAGGGCCTGAGGCTCTGTCGGAGCCTGTTGTTCCCCGGCAGGCGTGTCGATCCCAGCAACTTCCTTGTCGGCGGCTCCGGGGAGCTCTGCCGGGAAGTACTGGCCAGAGTTCAACTTTCTTCTCTTTTCTTGCCGCATCGATGGCGCCACGGATGGTTGAGTCAATTGGAGCACAAAAGTTCCTGGTTCCACAGGCAACTTGAGGGCAGCACGCTTTGACAGGTAGTCAGCAACACTGTTCTCGGCACGAGGGACATGCTCCATTTGGAGACCGTCAAAGTGCTCTTCCAATTTCCTCACTTCATCTACGTAGGCTTGCATCAATGGACTTTGATAGTTCTTGTTGACCTGCCTGATGACAAGCTGTGAATCGCCTTTGATGACGAGCTTTTTGATACCAAGGTCTGCCGCGATCCTAAGACCGGCAAGCAAACCCTCGTATTCTGCAGTGTTGTTGGTTGAACTCTCCCGGGGAAAATGCATTTGGACTACATACTTGAGGTGCTCCCCGGTGGGTGCGACAAGCAGCACACCAGCACCGGCGCCTTGCAGCGAAAAAGCCCCGTCAAAGTACATAACCCATTGCTGATCGGTTTCCTTGCCGGGGAGACTTGTTTCTTGAACTTCTTCGTCTGGCGTCGGGGTCCATTCTGCAATGAATTCCGCCGAGGCCCTGCTCTGAATTGTGGAAGTGCTTTCAAACTTAAGACCAAAGCTGGACAGCTCCAACGCCCACTCCACGATCCTGGCGGTTGCCTCCGGATTTTGCAAAATCCGTTGCAACGGAAAGCGAGTGACGACGGTGATCTCATGTGCTTGAAAATAATGGCGCAGATTTCTTGAGGCCATAAGGAGGCCGAAAAGCAACTTCTGCACACCAGAATATCTTGATCTAGCTCCCTGCAAGAGGGAGCTAACAAAATAAACTGGGCGCTGCACCAACTTTTTCTTTTGCACAAGTTCTTCTGTTTGCGCAGATCATGTCTTGCCGGGATCAACCCTTGCCGGGGAAGATCTTGCCGCGTCATCTGGCGGTCCTGCTGCTGATGTTGCCTCCTCATCAGCTTCCCTCTGCGCCACCAGCGCAGCACTAACCACTTGATTTGTTGCCGCCAGATACAGCAGCAACGGTTCTTGTGGTTTAGGTGCGACTAGCGTCGGCGGAGAAGAAAGGTATTTCTTCAAATCTTGCAGCGCCGCCTCCGCTTCTGGAGTCCATTTCATTGGACCTGCCTTCTTCAAAATTTTGAAGAAGGGCAGGGCGCGCTCAGCAGATTTGGAAATAAACCTGCTTAGAGCAGCAACACAGCCGGCAAGACGACGCACATCCTTGACGCGTCTCGGCGCTTCAATTTGCTTAATGGCTTTGGTCTTGTCGGGGTTCGTTTCGATTCCCCGGCAAGATACAAAGAATCCGAGGAGCTTGCCGGAAGGAACACCGAACACGCACTTCTCAGGATTGAGCTTCAAGTTGATCTTGCGCAAGTTTGCAAATGTTTCTTCAAGGTCTTGAATGAGCGTTGCTTTATCCTTAGTTTTGACCACTATGTCATCTATATATGCCTCCATATTTCTATGGAGTTGTGGCTCAAAACCAATCTGGATTGCTCTGGCGAATGTTGAACCAGCACTTTTCAACCCGAAAGGCATCCGTATAAAACAATACGTACCACATGGGGTGATAAAGGCGGTCTTCTCTTCATCTTCCTTTGCCATAAAAATCTGATGATACCCTGAATAGGCATCAAGGAAGGACAGGAGATCACAACCAGCGATGGCATCCACAATCTGGTCGATGCGCGGCAAGGGAAAAGGATCTTTTGGACAAGCTTTATTGATATCTGTATAATCGATACAAAGCCTCCATTTCCCATTTGCTTTCCGCACTACAACCGGGTTGGCTAACCAGGTTGGATGAAGCACTCCTTTGACCAGTCCTGCCGCCTCCAGCTTCTTAATTTCTTCGGCAATGAATTCTTGCCGCTCCAAAGCCTGTTTCCTCACCCTTTGCTTGACGGGCCACGCATGAGGACAGACAGCAAGGTGGTGCTCAATCACTTTCCTGGGAACGCCGGGGATGTCAGACGGTTGCCACACAAACACGTCGACATTCGCCCGCAGGAAAGCAACGAGCGCGCTTTCCTATTTGTCATCTAGGGTGGAACTTATGGTGAAAGTTCCCCCCGTTCCGTCCTCCCTGGCAGGCACCTTCTTGGTTTCCGGCGGGATGGCCTTGGACTTCTTGTTCTTGCCTGTGGAACTCTCTGGTACGTCCCCGACGGAAGCGTAGCACTCCGAGGAGGCGCGCTTGCCGGAGTTCGCGCCAAGGTTCCTGCCGGTCTTCTTCCCCCCGGGAGTTCCGGCGGCAGGAGCAGATGCCTTGATGGCAGGTGCTGCAACTGCTTCCCGGTAAAGTTGGTCGGCACAGATGAGTGCATCCTTCTTATCGGAATGGATGGTGATGACGCTCAACGGCCCAGGCATCTTCAAGACGTTGTACGCGTAGTGTGATGCCGCCATAAACTTAGCCAGCGCTGGCCGACCAAGGATCCCATTGTAAGACATGGGGATCTTGGCGACATCAAACACCACCTTTTCGGTCCTGAAGTTAAACTCGCTGCCAAATGTTACCAGCAGCGTGATCTTGCCCTTAGGCTGGGTTCTTCCCGGGTTGACCCCTTGGAACGTACCCGTTTCCTCGAGGTCTTCGTCGGGAATCTGAAGCTTTGTGAGCACATCTGGTGAGATTAAGTTTAGGCCGGCCCTGCCGTCAACTAACATCTTCGTCACCTTGAGGTTGCGAATTATCGGGGAAACCAACAATGGCAAACACCCGACCGCAGTTGTGCGATCAGGGTGATCCTCGGCGTCAAAGATGATAGGCGTGCTGGACCACTTCAGAGGCCTACATGCATCGGGGGATGGCTCTGCCGCATTAACCTCCTGCATCCACTGTTTAAGTTGACGGTGGGAAGAATGCAGCGAGGCACCCCCATCAATGCACATAGCCTCCGTAGCCTTCTGGAATTCCTGCTCACTGGATTCGTCATCTTCTTCATCATCATCTCCTTCTTTATCTCGGCCCCGAGCGGGCCGACCCTTCTGCTGCTTGGCCTTGCCGCGGCAACCTCCTCGGCCACCGCGTTTCTTGCCGGACCCCTCAGCACCATCTTGGGCCTTCTCCTTGTCCCACCTCTCGTATTCGGCCTTCTGCTTCTCGGCAAGCTGCTCAACTTGCCGGCAGTTCTGGAGATCGTGGCCCTTAGTGCGATGGATCTTGCAATACTGCTTGCCGGAGTTTTCTGACTTGTCGGCGGCCGCCAAGGCCTGACAGGAAGGGCACCCGGCAAGATCCTTGCCGGGGTCGCCAACCTTGGCCTTCTTGGCGGCGCCAGGGTTGCCGGATTCCTCGACGGCAAGCACGGCCTTGCCTCCGCGCTTCCTGTTTCGTCGCCGGCCTTTCCTTGACGGAGCCGCGACATCTTCTTCTTCTGAGTCGCCTGCCGCACCAACAGCCTCACCGGGGAGTTTCCTCCCCTCTTCAGCTCGAGCGCACTTGTCGGCCAAAGTGTAAAGCTCGGCAATACTCCTGACTTTGTTCATTGCCAGCTCTTCCCGCATCCTGCGGTTACGCATGTTCTGATGGAACGCGCTAATGACAGCGGCAGGATGAACATCAGGAATATTGTATTGCACCCGGCTGAATCTCTGCATAAACTTGCGCAGGGACTCGCCCTCCTTCTGAGGGATGATGTGCAAATCACTTTCTTGGCCAGGAGCTTGCTGGCCTCCAACAAAGGCGCCAACAAACTGATGGCACAGATCTGACCAGCAAGAAATAGAATCCTCCGGCAGATGCATCAACCACGACCTGACGTTGGGTTTGAGCACCAACGGGAAGTAGTTGGCAAGTATCTTGTCATCGCGGCCCCCGGCAGCTTGCACCGCAATGGTGTAGATGCTCAGGAACTCCGAGGGATGGGTCTTGCCGTCATATTTCTCCGGGACCTCTGGCTTGAAGGTTCGGAGATTGGGCCATTGGACTTGCCGCAGCTCACGGGTAAACGCTGGAGGTCCTACCTCGTAAGGCAAGTCTCCTACGTTCCCTGGCGCAGGCTCGTCGACAACCGGCCCCGCGCGCTTATCAGACTGATAGCGCGCTTCCCGCCGCCGCTCGATGGTTGTTCGAGCATCCTCCTTGCCTCTTTCCTGGAGAACCAGACACTGATCACGGCGCATCCGTGGATCGGACGACGCCGTGGAAACTTCTTCATGGCGGTCGACTTGCTGAGTCGTCGGCCACCGCTGATGTCACGGAGGAGAGTGCACTGTAGTTGCACCACCTCCGGTTTTCTCTGCACCGGCTCACGTCGGATCGATGGGCCTCCGCTGAGAGGGCCCTGCCTCTTGCGGTCCGTCCTTGTTAGCGAAGCCGATAAGGCTCTGGATAGTAGCTCGCCACTCCTCCATCTTCTCCGGGGCGGGAGGAAAATCGAGGAGCAGCTGTGCACGTGCCAAGGCTTCCGCTGGCGTAGGTGGTGGCGATAGGTGCGAGGTACGTGAGGTGCTCTGACTCCTAACTAAGTTAGAAGGAGCACCGCCACGGTCACGCGACCGTGCACCACCTTCGCCGGCAGCTCGGTGTGCATGCTGGTCCCGCGCATCTTGGGATCTATGCGCAGAAACCTTTTCGTGGGGACGCCCCGAACCACCAACGCCATGATGTCGCTCATCTCGCGCGACCTGGGTAGGTTGCGAGGCTCGCGCCGGCGTGGGAGCTCCAGCAGGCGCTCTTCGATCCCTAGAGTTAGTTGTGCCACCCGTAGGCAACACAGCACCATCTCTAGATCCAGCGGCGCGCAAGTTACCACTGCCACTGCGAACGATACCGCTCGCTTGGCTTGGGTCACCAGAACGCCACGGGGGTTCTAGTCCTCTTCCTTCCGCACCCACACCATCGCCTGTCTGCGAAGGCGCGGGCAAAACGGACCCGGACGGTTGTGCTATCACAGCGTTCTTCTTCTTGGGCGGCATGATGATGAAGATGATGAAGGAACTAGGGCGTCGACCACCAAATCAGGTTCACGCAACCTTCAATCCCCCTACCTGGCGCGCCAAAGATGTCGGGGTACGACACCTATGGGATCCCGAGAGACCCCTTTACGATTCGGCGGGGGGAGAGGTATACGCAAAGAGCAGAACCAATGATCGACGCGGGAAGTTTTTACCCAGGTTCGGGCCGCTGATCAGCGTAAAACCCTACTCCTGCTTTGTGTTCTTATTGATGTTCTTGAGCCCAGCCTTCAGGAGCGCTCGCAATGAACAGTACGTTCAAAGAGCAGCTACGCATGCAGAATGGGCCAGAAGTTCCTCCTCCCTGTAGCAGTTGCCTTGGGCCTCCTTTTATATGCTCAAAGGGGTCTCCACAGTGGCAAAATGTACATACATTGAGGTGTAAAGTAGCTACAGGGTATCATATCTAACCCCTGACGGATTAGGACAAGCGCATTTAATGCAACGTGAGGTGTCCGTTTAGGTGTCCTCACTTTCTTGGGAATGGAAAAAGGGGCCATCCCATCAGCACCGCTTAAGCTCTCCTCCACTGGCATGCCGCCACGCATCCAGGGAAGGAGCCAGAATGTCAGACTTGTTACTGTGCCGAAGCGGTGGCACAGTGGCAGAATCTTGCCGGGCGCCCAGGCTTGCCGGGCGCCAGGGCTTGCCGGGCGCCAAGCTTTGCTGGGAACCAAGCCTTGCCGGACGCCGAGGCTTGCCGGGCTTCCATGAGCCATCCCGGCAAGGATCTTGCCGGGGAGGCTGGCCTTCGATTTCCAGCTTTGCTTATCTGCTGATCCTCAGATCTTCTGCCTTGACGATTTCCTTGATGACTTGAATCGACCTCGAGCTGATCCCGGCAAGCCTTGCCGCGAGGACGGCTACAACTGCCCGTGCACAAGTACGGGGTACTAGTAGCCCAATACTTAGTACACCGACACACACGACTTCATCTCCTCATACATGAAATCGAGAACATCCACTTTCCGTCCTTCATGAGCATAAATGAGCATGTCAATGGTAGTGAACCAGAGCATATCAGAAGAGCCTTTCTTGGGAGCCAATGAGGTACGGAGGATCTGGTGAAGGGTGGCATACTTCGGCAGCAAACCACGAATAGTGCCCATCATAGAATCTGGAGTACCCGGCTTATAAGCAAAAACAAGAGCCTTCTTGTTGCGACTATGCTGAACAACAGTGCCAAAATCATCATGAGGCGCGGGAAAGAAGGTATACCCAGTGATAGTGGCCAAGTCAGACATAGAGCCATGAAGAGTAGAACCACCAGACCGCCATACAAAGGCACGATCAGAGCCAACCTCGAAGTAGACAGTGGCATAAAACTAAATAATGAGATCCTCATTGTATGCCTTGTTGAAACGTAGAAACGGGAGCAATCCCATCTTGTCAAGAGACTCAAACACACCAGGATATAGATCATCACGAGAATGGAGGAACTCAAGATCCACACTGCGATGAGGAGCCACCTTGTACTTCTTGATCTTCAGGATCTCATCAAAAGTGCGACTTTGAAACTCGTTCTAGAACTTCCCGTCAATACCATCATCACGGCCATGAGCATAAGGATTCATTACGAACTTGCCGATACTCAGCCTTGGAGAGCTTGTTGAGATCATCCTACGATAAGGGATCAAAGTCCTGATCAACTTCTTCCTCTTCCTTGAGAGCATCACCATCATCATCTTGAGCATCAACAAAATTGGTCACAAACTGCTCTTCTTCATCGTCGTCACTGCTAGATGCCTCAATGATGGAATTGCGAGCAGCCTTACGGTGAGCACGACCCGGTGGAGCAACCTTGGAACACTGCCGAATGTGTTCCTTCGGAACAAACTTGCCTTTACCTGCATCAACTTTCTTCTTCTTAGTGCGACGAGCTCCAATAGCCCCACCTGACGAGTCTAAAAGCAAAGACAAGATACGGAGGAGGGATAAGTGCAAGAGTCCATGCAGAAAAACTAAAAAAGAAGAAGAAGAAAACAAACTAAAAAAAAGACACAGCCGGGCACCCGGGGGCTAAGTCCGGGCACCCGGGGGTGCAGCCCAGCGGACGACCGGGCACCCGGCCACAAGGGACCAGGCACCCAGGGTGGGGGGAGGGCGTGCCCCAGGCGACGGCCCGGGCACCCGGCAGAAGGCCGCCGGGCACCCAGAGACGCCCCATCCACGGCGCACAGGGCACGCGCAGCACCCACGGCGCACAGGAGAACGATATACAAACCTAAAAAAACAAAAATAAATCTAAAAAGAAAACCTAGATCAAATCCAACCTAAACATGAGGAACAAGAGGGATTTGACCACGAAAATGGGGGGAGAGAAGAAGACACTACCAGAGGAGGCCATGGAGGCAAGGGGAGGAACTCCGGGCAGGGAGCTCCGGGTGCCCGGAGAAGCTCCAGCGGTGACCGGCTGTAGCTGCGAGCATGAGGTGGAAAATGGGGAGAACCCCTAGCACCTCCCCCCGTGCCCTACTTGCAGGAACCGGCCGGCCCGATCCAGTCCGGTTGCCCAGACCAAAGGTGCCCGGGGAGTCCAGAGAGAGTTCGGCCAGGAGAGAAAACCCGGGGAGTCCCAAGAGTTATCAACAAGACCGAGGACTCTTTGGACGCTCCTCTAAAAGAAACTAACAAGGAGAGCATGATCAAACGACACTCTTGCAAGGATGAAAGAATGTCTTTGGGAAGAGAGAGGCTTGGGATGGATCACAAACAAAGTTGAATGACAAACAAATACAATCAAAAGTGCAAGAGCCAACCAAACGAATCCACATAAGAGTGCAAAGAATGCGCGATAAAGAAAAAAATAGGCGAAGAAAACCAACGAGAACCAACTCTAGTAGCTACCTCTCAACAAGAGGGCGGTGACCGAAGTCACCTATGTTTGAGGTAATTGGTATGGCACCGCGAAGATTTTAACCTTGGGCCTGTGACCAAAACTCATCTTTGAAGCACAAGTGCCATCAACAATGGATAATGTGAAAGACTTGATTAATTTATGCATAATGGGGGGAGGGAGAGTTCATTGAGAGAACAACACTCCCCCTATGTCCATGCCTACATCTAGAATAAGATAATATGATGAATGTGGTGGGATGTGCCTAGATTCAAGCCACATTGCTCGAATCAATGATATTTAGCTCAATCCCTAACTCGCAAAATCTTGCTTCATCCAAAGGCTTCATGAAGATATCCGCTAGTTGCTCTTGAGTGTTGATGTAGATAATCTCAATCTCCCCATTCTTGATATGATCCCAGATGAAATGATGGAAAATCTCAATGTGCTTCGTCTTGCTATGTTGCACCAGGTTGCGGGAAATCTTGATTGCACTTTCATTGTCACATAGAAGAGGCACTTTGTCACAAGTGACACTGTAATCCTTTAAAGTTTGCCTCATCCATAGCAATTGTGCACAACAACTTGCGGCGGCGACATACTCGGCCTCGGTGGATGAGAAAGACACACAATTTTGCTTCTTTGAAGACCAACTCACCAAAGAGCGACCAAGAAATTGGCACCCTCCGGAAGTTGACTTCCTATCCACAACATCTCCCGCCCAATCCTAGTCCGAATAACCAACGAGATCAAAGCTTGCTCCCTTGGGGTACCATAGGCCAAACTTTGGGGTATGAGCCAAATATCGAAAGATTCGCTTGACCCCACATAGTGACTTTCCTTAGGTGCGTCTTGGAACCTTGCACACATTCCCACACTCAATATAATATCCGGTCTAGATGCACAAAGGTAAAGGAAGGATCCAATCTGTTGGGAAACATTGCATGAAAACAAAACAAAAAATCTACGCACACGTAATGATCTATCCATGGAGATGCATAGCAACGAGGGGGAGAGTGTGTCTACGTACCCTCGTAGACCATAAGCGGAAGCGTTTCACAATGTGGTTGATGTAGTCGAACTTTCTTCGCGCTCCAATCGATCTAGTACTGAACGCACGGCACCTCCGCGTTCTGCACACATTTAGCTCGGTGACGTCCTCGCCTTCTTGATCCAGCAAGACGGGCAAAGTAGTAGATGATTTCCGGCAGCACGATGGTGTGGTGACGGTGATGGTGATACGATCTCCGCAGGGCTTCGCCTAAGCACTACGAAAATATGACCGAGGGAGAAAACTGTGGACGGGGGCGCCGCACACGGCTAAGACAATGTTGTGTTATTGTGTGGCGACCCCTCCCCATTTATATATAGGTGGGAGGGGAGGGGAGGCATCCAGGCACGCCCTAGGGCTGGCCGCTGGCCCCTAGGGCTCCTGCCTTGCCCCGCGCCCCCCTTTCCTTGTATTAACAAGGGGGAAGGAAGAGAGGGGGGAGAGGGAAGGAAGGGGGAGTCCTACTCCACACTTTCCTTGCCCTCCCCTCTTTCCTTCTCCTCCTCAAAGGGCTGGCCTCTATAGGGGTGCACCAGCCCCTTGTGGGCTGGTGTGCTCGCTCACTTGGCCCATAAGGCCCATATCTTTGCCGGGGGTGCCCGAAACTCCTTTCCGGTGACCCGATAAGTACCCGGTACCCGCCGAAACACTTCCGGTGCCCGAATACCATCGTCCTATATATCAATCTTTACCTCTCAACCATTTAGAGACTCCTCGTCATATCCGTGATCTCATCCGGGACTCCGAACAACATTCGGTCATGAAATCATATAAATCATATAACACTCGGACCCTACGGGTTTGAGAACTATGTAGACATGACTGAAACACCTCTCTGATCAATAACCAATAGCGGAACCTGGATGCCCATATTGGCTCCTACATATTCTACGAAGATCTTTATCTGTCGAACCGTTATGACAACATACGTAATTCCCTTTGTCCATCGGTATGTTACTTGCCCGAGATTCGATCGTCGGTATCTTCATACCTAGTTCAATCTCGTTACCGGCAAGTCTCTTTACTCGTTCCGTAATACATCACCTCGTGACCAACTCCTTAGTTATTTGCTTGCAAGCTTATGATGTGTATTACCGAGAGGGCCCAGAGATACCTCTCCGATACTCAGAGTGACAAATCCTAATCTCGATCTATGCCAACTCAACAAACACCTTCGAAGATACCTGTAGAGCATCTTTATGATCACCCAGTTATGTTGTGACGTTTGATAGCACACAAGGTATTCCTCTGGTATCTGGGAGTTGCACAATCTCATAGTCGAAGGAATATGTATTTGACATTAAGAAAGCAATAGCAATAAACTGAACGATCAATATGCTAAGCTAACGGATGGGTCTTGTCCATCACATCATTCTCCTAATGATGTGATCCCGTTATCAAATGACAACACATGTCCATGGTTAGGAAACCTTAACCATCTTTGATCAACGAGCTAGTCTAGTAGAGGCTTACTAGGGACACAGTATTTGTTTATGTATTCACACATGTATTTAAGTTTCCGATCAATACAATTCTAGCATGAATAATAAACCTTTATCATGAATAAGGAAATATAAAATAACAACTTTATTATTGCCTCTAGGGCATATTTCCTTCAGTCTCCCACTTGCACTAGAGTCAATAATCTAGTTCATATCGCCATGTGATTAGCACCCATAGTTCACATCGCCATGTGACCAACAGTCAAAGAGTTTATTAGAGTCAATAATCTAGTTCACATCGCCATGTGATTAACATCCAAAGAGTGCTAAGGTGTGATCATGTTTTGCTTGTGAGAGAATTTTAGTCAACGCGTCTGCCACATTCAGATCCGTATGTATTTTGCAAATTCCTATGTCTACAATGCTCTACATGGAACTACTCTAGCTAATTGTTCCTACGTTCAATACGTATCCAGATTGAGACTTAGAGTCATCTGGATCGATGTCAAAGCTTGCATTGATTAACCCTTTACGACGAACTCTTTATCACCTCCATAATCGAGAAACATTTTCTTAGTCTTCTTAGATAACTAAGGATAATTTTGACCGCTGTCCGGTGATCCACTCCTGGATCACTATTGTACCCCCTTGCCAAACTCATGGCAAGGTACACAATAGATCTGGTACACAGCATGGCATACTTTATAGAACCTATGGCTGAGGCATAGGGAATGACTTTCATTCTCTCTCTATCTTCTGCCATGGTCGGGCTTTGAGTCTTACTCAAGTTCACACCTTACAATACATGCAAGAACTCCTTTAACTGATCCATTTTGAACTCCTTCAAAATCTTGTCAAGGTATGTGCTTTGTGAAAGTCCTATTAAAAGTCTCGATCTATCCCTATAGATCTTGATGCTCAATACGTAAGTAGCTTCACCGAGGTCTTTCATTGAAAAATTCTTATTCAAATATCCTTTTATGCTATCCAGAAATTCTATATCATTTCCAATCAACAATATGTCATCCACATATAATATCATAAATGCTACAGAGCTCCCACTCACTTTCTTGTAAATACAGGCTTCACCATAAGTCTGTATAAAATCATATGCTTTGATCACCTCATCAAAGCTTATATTCCAACTTTGAGATGCTTGCACCAGTCCATAGATGAATCGCTGGAGCTTGCACACTTTGTTAGCACCTCTAGGATCGACAAAACCTTCTGGTTGCATCATATAGAACTCTTCTTTAAGAAATTCATTAAGGAATGCAGTTTTGACGTCCATTTGCCAGATTTCATAAAATGCGGCAATTGCTAACATGATTCGGACAGACTTAAGCATCACTACGGGTGAGAAAAGTCTCATTGTAGTCAACCCCTTGAACTTGTCGAAAAACCTTTCGCAACAAGTCGAGCTTTGTAGACAGTAACATTACCATCAGCGTCAGTCTTCTTCTTGAAGATCCATTTTATTTTCTATGGCTTGCCGATCATCGGGCAAGTCCACCAAAGTCCATACTTTGTTCTCATACATGGATCCTATCTCAGATTTCATGGCCTCAAGCCATCTGTCAGAATCTGGGCTCATCATAGCTTCTTCATAGTTCGTAGGTTTGCCATGGTCTAATAACATGACTTCCAGGACAGGATTACCGTACCACTTTGGTGCGGAACATGCTCTGTTCGACCTACGAGGTTCAGTAGTAACTTGATCTGAAGTTTCATGATCATTATCATTAGCTTCCTCTCTAGTTGGTGTAGGCATCACGGGAACGGTTTTCTGTGATGTGCTACTTTCCAATTTGAGAGAAGGTACAATTACCTCATCAAGTTCTACTTTCCTCCCACTCACTTCTTTCAAGAGAAGCACCTTCTCTAGAAAGGACCTATTCTCAGCAACAAAGAACTTGCCTTCGGATCTGTGGTAGAAGGTGTACCCAATAGTTTCTTTAGGGTATCCTATGAAGACGAACTTCTCCGATTTGGGTTCGAGCTTATCAGGCTGAAGCCTTTTGACATAAGCATCGCACCCCAAACTTTAAGAAATGACAGCTTAGGTTTCTTGCCAAACACAAGTTCATACGGTGTCGTCTCAACGGATTTAGACGGTGCCCTATTTGTCGGATTCAGGGCTCCGCAGACCCAAAGAAGGTTCGAACTCTGGGGCGTGTGTGAAGAACTCAACCTCTCCAACCAACCAATTAGTTGCCCTACAGCCTAGCTCGATGAACAGGAAAGAAGATGGACATGGCAGTTTACCTAGGTTTGGGCCACCTTGCGGTGTAAGACCCTACTCCTGCTTTGTTGTGGATTTGCCTCACGAGGGGCTGAGGATGAACTAGTACAAAGGATGAACAAGCTCGCGAGGCTTGCTCTGGTAAGAATGAGTCGAGCTGGGATCGGATCCCTTCTACGGTGGTGGCTAACCTATATCGCGGCCTCGGTCTTCTTCCCCGAAAACGAAGGCGGGAAGGGATTCCACAACGGCCAATTTGAAAGGGGACAAGTAGTACATCTTATCCTGATGAAAGGTGGTGTTCTCCTGCAAAGCTCTGGTCATGACGCTGCGGTGGGCTCGGCGATGACATCCGTCTTGCCGTCCTGGCGGTCTTGGTCTTGTTGCACGGGAATGGAAACCTTTGGCTGATTCCTCGGGACCCCGCGCCTGCGCTTGCCTCCTTAGCACCAAATAGGAAACCTGCTCCTCTACGCCCGCTGGTGCCCGCCTGGCCTTGGTCGTCATGGTTTGCGTCACCGCAACCTCATGAGGTTGGGCACTTGCATAGGAAACTCCGCTCCTCAGGAGCAGCCCAAGGGTGGCCACTCCCTCAGGAGGTCTTGGCGTCATCTGCCTCGCAAGGCTTGGCCCCTCGCGAGGGTCTTGTCTTGTTGGTGCTACAGATGGGCCATATCAGGTTGCCGATGGAGCCACGCCGTGGGCTGCAGGTAGGCAAGTCTGGGTACCCTGGTTCCCAGAATGCCGATAGTAGCCCCCGGGCCCAAGGCGCGCTCGGACTTGGCTTCGAGGTGAAGCCAAAGGGCAAGGGCGAAGCGCCGCGGGGCCCAATTGCCTGCGGACCGAGCCGATGCGTGGCGCTTGATGGGACGTGGGCGTCTCCACTTCCCCATGCCGCCTCGGCAACCGCATGACTTGACAACTGCCTGGTGCATGCAGATCAGTCATCATTGCTCCGAACGTGAGGGGTCGGCGGTTAGCCTTCCTCCGGCTATAAATGGAAGAGGGGGAGGAGCCCCCAGCTTGTCTTCATCTCCTTGCTTCTTGCTTCTCCTTCTTCTTCTTCCCGGCAGCTTGCCAGAGCATTCATGGTGCCAGTGAGGAGGTTTTTCGCTGCGGAGAAGGGAAAGGCTCCCAAGGAGGGACCAGACTCGCCGCCGCCCAAGAGAGGCCGCGACCGCCCCCGTAAGTATGCCGCGACGCCAGCGATGGCCTCCCGAGGGCATGGGCGCACGCCCTCGAAGGCTAGCACTGCCTCCGGCAGTCATGGGGGTGCTCCTTCCCATGGCGGAAGCTGCCGCGGTCGGGGCAGCCGCAGCGAAGGGGGAAGGCACGCGATAGTCGTCCGGTCGCCGCGCCCGCGACTCCACTCGGCCGACGCGTCCTCAAAGTTCGTGGTGTGGGCGGAGAGGCCCGCCGGCACCTGGTTCCATCTCCCGCACTTCTTTGCGGGCGCGCTGCCGGCCGGGGGACCTGGCGACCTCTGGCTGCAGGCCGATGGTTACTGCAGCTAGGCCTCCTGGGTGGGGGTCGAGGTCACCCCCGCCGGCAACGTGTTCCTGAACCGCGGGTGGCAGCCGTTCACTCGCGCACGCGGTCTACAGGGGAGGTGCGCCCTCCATTTCAGGCACGATGGTGTCGCGACTCTCTATGTCAGGGTCTTCGGGGAGGACAGCATGCGCCTGGGGTGCTGCCCGGAGAGCGACAGCGACGACGACGATGACCGGAGGGGCGGCACCATCTCCGGTGGTGAGCTTGCCCTTGGCGACGGCCGCGACGCCTCCAGTGGCGGTGGCTCCTCCTCTGGGGAGAGCACGAGCGACGGTGACTACGACGAGCCGCCATGCCGCCGAGCTCGGACCAGGGACGGAGATGAGCCGCCGCGCCCCGGTGAAGCAGGAGGAGGACTCTAACTGAGCGCGGGCGCAGCTGGAGGCAGGACTCGGGGGCCGCGGTGGTCGCACGACCTCTTTTGCTTCTTTCTTTTGCCTGCATCAAAAAGTAGAAAGCC
The DNA here is from genome assembly GCA_011799875.1 of Thinopyrum elongatum. Classification (NCBI taxonomy): domain Eukaryota; kingdom Viridiplantae; phylum Streptophyta; class Magnoliopsida; order Poales; family Poaceae; genus Thinopyrum; species Thinopyrum elongatum. The sequence goes on along the minus strand of CM022299.1, from coordinate 125,137,810 downwards.
CTGCTAGGGTGTGTAATGAACCATGGCGGTTGCGCCGCTATATTATTGTTTTTATATTGCGTCCTGATATCCGTGTTGCTGCTAATTGACGGGTTCTTGCTGATCGTGATTGAGATGACTTAGCTTAGTGTACTTGTGGTAGATTCCCACTCCACGGGAGCGTGCTTCTCTGGAGCCTTCCCAGGCCTTGGGAGGCAGCCGGTGGCCGCGGGGTCAGGGGGCCTCTGGAGGTGCCATGCCCCGCGTGAGCCCCCGAGCGTGGGTCGCTGTACGCCGCGTCGCAATGCCCGGAGGCATGGACTCAGGAGGGCGTACGTGCCCATTGGCTTGTTTGAGGGCATCACGCGAGGATTAAGATGCCAAAGGCCAAGACGCCAAGGCTTTGGCGAGGTGTGTTCGCGGGCGGGCCCAAGCGTACACACCGTGCCCAGCCCTCATGCGCAAGACACGTGAGGAAGAGCGACTGGCAACTGTCACTCTCATAAAACGAGCCCGAAAAGTGCGAGTGATGCGAGGAGAAAAAATTCCCAACCCTTTCAAATAAAGACGCGAGAACTTCAAATTTCATTCCAAGAAGTGGCAAGTCAACTACAGAAAGCAAGAAAAAGAACAGCCGCATCCAGCACCTAGACTAGTCTTCTGGTCTTCCCGCCAGGGCGGAGCATGGGGCCTCCACTAGGACCTGGGTGGGAGCCCCCGTGAGGCCCAAGGGCGACACTCAGGAGACTTCGGGTCGTGTACAACCCCACTCATTATTACGTGAGAGTGTCATGGGCGGAGACTTGAAAGGCGCATGGCCTTGTTCACGGATAGAACTTCTGGAGGTGCTAGATGTTCCAGGCGTTCTGGATGGGGACCCCGTCCTGCGTCTCCAGGCGTGTGGCTCCAAGCCTGGAGACACGGGCGATCCTGAACGGGCCCTCCCACATGGGCGGGAGCTTGTGAAGCCCCTCCCTGGAGAGCACCCGCCTCAGGACAAGGTCACCCACCTCGAGGGTCCTGGAGCGGACGCTATGGCAGTGATACCGCCGCAGCACCTGCTGGTACCTCGCGGCATGGAGCGAGGCTTGGCGGCGGCCCTCCTCCCCGAGCACGAGGTCCATCCCCCGCGAGGCGTCCTGGCGTGCCTCGTCAAATGCCAAGACCCGCGGGGAGCGATGTCTGACCTCGTGCGGGAGGACCGCCTCAGCCCCATAGATGAGGAAGAACGGTGTCTCACCGGTAGGCTTGGTTGCGGTGGTGCGGATGGACCACAGCACGGATTGGAGCTCATCGAGCCAACCCCTGCCGCAAGCCTCAAGTTTCTTCTTGAAGCTCCTCGCCTTGAGGCCTCTCAAGACCTCCGCGTTGGCGCACTCGGCTTGGCCGTTACTCCGTGGGTGCGCCACCGAAGCGTAGCATATCTGCATTCCAAGGTTAGCACAATATGTTTTGAAAAGGTTGCTCATGAACTGAAAGCCATTGTCGGTGATGATACGGTTGGGGACCCAGAATCGGCTCACGAGGCCCTTGATGAACTTGATGGCCGAGCCAGCTGGGATGGTGCACACGGGCTCCACCTCGGCCCACTTGGTGAACTTGTCGATGGCGACGTAGAGGTAGCAGTAGCCCCCAGCTGCTCGAGGGAATGGTCCCAGGATATCCAGCCCCCATACCGCAAGCGGCCATGAGAGCGGGATGGTCTAGAGACCCTGAGCGGGCTGGTGGATCTGTTTGGCGTTGAATTGGCATGCCTCGTAGGACCTCACCAGCTCGGTGGCATCGTTGAGCGCCGTGGGCCAGTAGAACCCGCTGCGAAACACCTTGCCCACGAGGGTGCGCGACGAAAAGTGATGCCCACAATCCCCACCATGGATATCAGCCAGCCGCTCGCATCCCTGCTCCTTGGAGATGCACCGCAGCGACGTGTCATTTGGGCGCCTTTGGTAGAGCTCGCCATCCTGCAAGCAATAGGCGGTGGCCTGGCGGGCCACATGTTCTACGTCTTCCTCCTTCTCTGTCAAGGCGCCTTGGAGCAGGTACGCCTTGAACTCTTCGGTCCAGCACCCCTCCTGAGGTTCGAGGGCCAGGAGCAGGCGGGCTCCGGAGGTTGGATCGCAGGCCGGGGCGCCCGAGGAGGGGGCCAAGGGTAGTTCCTCCCGGAGCAACATCGGGCCCGCGATGGAGGGGGCCGCCGATGGTTTGAAGAGCCTCTCCTCGAAGACGCCAGGCTTCTGGGGGTCATGCCGCGACGCTCTCTTGGCGATGTCGTCTGCCTCCTTGTTCGTGCCACATGGGACGTGCTGCAACTCCAAACCCAAAAACCGTTTTGCAATTTTGCGTACCTCCTCCAGATATGCCTCCATGTGCTCGTCCTTGGGCGTGTACTCCTTGTTGGAGAAGTTGACGAGGAGCCGAGAGTCGCCCTTGATGGTGAGGCTCTTGATCCCCAGGCCTGCCGTGGCCCTGAGGCCCGCGATCAGGCCTTCATATTCCGTGATGTTGTTGGAGACCTTCTCACCATGCTGGAAGCAGAGCGGCACGACGTAGTAGAGCTTGTCCTGGGTAGGCGAGATGAGCACGGCTCCAGCCCCCGCACCTCGGCGTGCGAACATGCCGTCGAAGTACATGACCCAGACATCCGGCGCCTCGTCCCCGGGCGTGAGGGAACGGTCCTCGCCCTCCCCTCGGTTGGGGGCGTCAGTCCATTCCACCACAAAGTCAGCGAGGGCTGCGCCCTTGATGACCCTTGTGGTGCTGAACTCCAGCTGGAAAGCCTGCAGCTCGATGTTCCATTCAGCAACCCTGCCCGCAGTGTTAGTGCTCCGGAGCACCTTCTCCAGGGGGTACACGGAGACAACCTTGATGAGGTGGCCTTGGAAGTAGTGGCACAGCTTCCTGGAGGTGGCGAGGAGTGTGAGCAGCAGCTTCTGCGGCATGGGGTAGCGCGCGCGCATCGCGCAACACCGTGTTGACGAAGTACACGGGGTGCTCGACAAGGGAAGAGGTGTCGATGGTGTCCGGCCCTGCCTGAGGCACGGGGGCCTCAGGAGCCTCGCCTTCTGTCGGGGTAATCAGGGCCTCAGGAGCACCGTCCTGAGGTGGCGATGGCGCGGCTAAAGACGAGGTGCTGTGCCGCGCACCTGCGCCCACGTGCTCTTCCCGGACCGCCACGAGTGCCGCGCTCGCCGAGTGGGGTGTGGCGGCCAGGTAAAGCACCAGGGGCTCAAGAGGTCGAGGCGCCACCATCACTGGAGGGCTGGTGAGGTACCTCTTGAGGTCTTGGAAGGCTTCCTCAGCCTCCGGAGTCCATTCGAACGAGCCCTTCTTCTTCATCAACTTGAAAAATGGGAGGGCGCACTCACCGAGCTTGGAGATGAAGCGCCCCAGCGAGGTCACGCAGCCCGTGAGCTTCTGCATTTCCTTGAGAGTTTGCAGCGGGCTCATTCTCTCTATCGCCTTGATCTTCTCTAGGTTCATTTCGATCCCTCCGTGTGACACCAGGAAACCCAGTAGTTTGCCAGACGGAACGCTGAACACGCACTTCTCCGGGTTGAGGCGCAACTTTACTTTGCGTAAGTTGGCAAATGTTTCCTCCAGATCTTCGACGAGGGTTCTTGATTCCCGCGACTTGACCACTATGTCATCGACGTACTCCTCGGCATTCCTCCCGAGCTGCTTGCCCAGGGCGATGTGCATCAATCGTTGGAAGGTCGTGCCGGTGTTGCGCAACCCGAACGACATGCAGGTGTAACAGTACACCCTGCACGAGGAAAGGAAGGCTTTCTTCTCGATGTCTTGCACTGCCATCTTGATCTGGTGGTAGCCCGAGAAGGCATCCAGAAAACACAGCAGGTCGCACTCAGCGGTGGAGTCAACGATCTGGTCGATGTGCGGAAGAGGGAAAGGGTCTTGAGGGCAAGCTTTGTTGAGGCTCGTGAAGTCGACGCACATGCGCTCCTTTCCCCCCTTCTTGGGGACGATGACCAGGTTAGCCAGCCAATTTGGGTGCCGCGCTTCTCGGATGATGTCGGCTTCTTGCAGCTTGTGGACCTCCTGGACGATGAATGATTGCTTCTCCGAGGCTTGTCGCCGCGCCTTTTGTTTCACCGGGCACGCGCTGGGGCACACCATCAGGTGGTGTTCAATCATGTCCGGCGGGATGCCAACCAGGTCCGTTGCCTCCCATGCAAACACATCCTTGTTCGCACGGAGGAAGCCGACCAGCGCTTCTTCTTGGTCCGGTGGGAGGCCGCGCCTATGGTGAAGGTGAGGCTTGAGCCCTCATCGTCGACCCACACCTGCTTCATCTCAGCCCGGTCCTGAGAGAACAACTGCTTCTTCTTCGCGGGCGCGGCCTCCGGGATCTCCAAAGCACCTTCCGCGTCCGGCCGCATGGCCGCCGCGGCTTTGAAAGCAAGCTTGAGGGCCAGGAGGGCATCCTTGGTGTCTCCCACCACAGTAAGGATGCCGCTGCTCCTAGGCAACTTGATGACGTTGTAGCCGGGGTGCCTCACTGCCATGAACTTGGCAAGGGCTGGGTACCCAAGGATGGCGTTGTACGGGAGGCCAATGCAGGCGACGTCGAAGTCGACGAGCTCGGTGCGGTAGTTGCAGCGCGTGCTGAAGGTGATGGGAAGGCGGATCTGCCCCAGGGGAACGATGGAGCCATCAAGCACCCCTGAAAAGGGCCTGGTGGGGGCGAGCCGGTCGTAAGGCACCTGGAGCAGGTTGAAGGCTTCCTCGGAGAGGATGTTGAGGCCAGCGCCACTGTTGATGAGGGTTCTGGTGATCGCGACGCTGCTGATGGTGGGCGTGCACAGCAAGGGAAGCACGCCCATGCCGACCGTAGTCTTGGGGTGATCCCTGGAGTCGAAGGTGATGTCGGTCTCAGGCGCCAGCCGGTCCGAAGGAGCCCCCTGCCGTGGTTGGGCAGCCCCCGTCTGCTAGAAAAACTGCTTGACGTGGCGGCCTGAGGCCGGCGCCTGTGACCCACCGAGGATGGCCGCAACGGCATGGGGCGCCGGTGCTGCAAAGCGCATGATGAACTGATTGTGCAGCTCCTCCCAGGAGGCCACCGACAACTCCGACAGGCTAAGCATCCAGGAACGTGGCACACCCATGAGAGCTATGGGGAGCCAGTTCGGCATGACCTTCTCATCCCCACATGCCGCCTCGATGCTCAGCTCATATAGGCGAAGGAACTCCGTGGGGTCTCCTGCGCCGTCGTACCGTGGGGGCAGCGTCGACCTGAACTTCGGCGACCACCGCACCTGCCGTAGGGCGGGGGAGAAGGCCTGGTGGCCCGCGGCAGCTCCGAGTGCGCCCAGCGGCTCAGCGGGTGGAGCGGCGCCTGCCATGGGAGGCACGCAGTGCAGGCGGTGCACGGCTGATGAGAGGGGTAGAGCTTCGACACGCCCCTACCTGGCGCGCCAAATGTCGGATTCAGGGCTCCGCAGACCCAAAGAAGGTTCGAACTCTGGGGCGTGTATGAAGAACTCAACCTCTCCAGCCAACCAATCCATCACCCTACAGCCTAGCTCGATGAACAGGAAAGAAGATGGACACGGCAGTTTAACCAGGTTCGGACCACCTTGCAGTGTAAGACCCTACTCCTGCTTTGTGGTGGATTTGCCTCACGAGGGGCTGAGGATGAACTAGTATAGAGGATGAACAAGCTCGTGAGGCTCGCTCTGGTGAGAATGAGTCGACCTGGGATCGGATCCCTTCTACGGTGGTGGCTAACCTATATTTATCGCGGCCTTGGTCCTCTTCCCCAGAAGCGAAGGCAGGATGGGATTCCACAATGGCCAATTTGAAAGGGGACAAGTAGTACATCTTATCCTGACGAAAGGTGGTCTTCTCCTACAAAGCTCTGGTCGTGACGCTGCGGTGGGATTGGCGATGACATCCGTCCTGCCATCCTGGCGGTCTTGGTCTCGTTGCATGGGAATGGAAACCTTTGGCTGATTCCTCGGGACCCCGCGCTTGCGCTTGCCTCCTTAGCACCAAAGAGGAAACATGCTCCTCTGTGCCCGCTGGCACCCGCCTGGCCTTGGTTGTCATGGCTTGTGTCACCGCAACCTCATGAGGTTGGGCACTTGCTTAGAAAACTCCGCTCCTCAAGAGCAGCCCAAGGGTGGCCGCTCCCTCAGGAGGTCTTGGCATCGTCTGCCTCGCGAGGCTTGGCCCCTCGCGAGGGTCTTGTCTTGTTGGTGCTGCAGATGGGCCGTACCAGGCTGCCGATGGAGCCACGCCGTGGGCCGCAGGTAGGCAAGTCTGGGTACCCTGGTTCCCAAAACGCCGACACTATTTAATGTGAATGCGGCTGTCTCTAATGCATAACCCCAAAACGATAGTGATAAATTGGTAAGAGACATCATAGATTGCACCATATCTAATAAAGTATGGTTACGATGTTCGGACATACCATTTATGCTGTGGTGTTCCAGGTGGCGTGAGTTGTGAAACTATTCCACATTGTTTTAAATGAAGGCCAAACTCGTAACTCAAATATTTGCCTCCACGATCAGATCGTAGAAACTTTATTTTCTCGTTACGATGATTCTCCACTTCACTCTGAAATTCTTTGAACTTTTAAAATGTTTCAGACTTATGTTTCATCAAGTAGATATACCCATACCTACTCAAATCATCTGTGAAGGTCAGAAAATAACGATACCCGCCGCGTGCCTCAACACTCATCGGACCGCATACATCGGTATGTATTATTTCCAATAAGTCATTAGCTCACTCCATTGTTCCGGAGAACGGAGTTTTAGTCATCTTGCCCATGAGGCATGGTTCGCAAGTATCAAATGATTCATAATCAAGTGATTCCAAAAGTCTATCTGCATGGAGTTTCTTCATGCGCTTTACACCAATATGACCTAAACGGCAGTGCCACAAGTATGTTGCACTATCATTATCAACTTTGCATCTTTTGGTATCAATATTATGAATATGTGTATCACTACGATCGAGATTCAATTAACCATTCACAATGGGTGTATGACCATAGATGGTTTTATACATGTAAACAGAACAACAATTATTCTCTGACTTATATGAATAACCGTATCGCAATAAACATGATCCAATCATATTCATGCTCAACGCAAACACCAAATAACATTTAGGTCCAACACTAATCCCGAAGGTAGAAGGAGTGTGCGATGGTGATCGTATCAACCTTGGAATCACTTCCAATACACATCGTCACCTCGCCCTTAACTAGTCTTTGTTCATTTTGCAACTCCTGTTTCGAGTTACTAATCTTAGCAACTGAACCGGTATCAAATACCGAGGGGTTACTACGAACACTAGTAAAGTACACATCAATAACATGTATATCAAATATACCTTTGTTCACTTTGCCATCCTTCTTATCCGCCAAGTATTTGGGGTAGTTCCGCTTCTAGTGACCATTCCCTTTGCAGTATAAGCACTCAATTTCAGGCTTAGGTCCAGCTTTGGGCTTCTTCACGGGAGTGGCAACTTGCTTGCCATTCTTGTTGAAGTTCCCTTTCTTTCCCTTGCCCTTTTCTTGAAACTAGTGGTCTTGATAACCATCAACATTTGATGCTCTTTCTTGATTTCTACCTTCATCGATTTCAGCATTGCGAAGAGCTCGGGAATAATTTTCCGTCATCCCTTGCATATTATAGTTCATCACGAAGTTCTAGTAGATTGGTGATAGTGACTAGAGAACTCTGTCAATCACTAACTTATCTGGAAGATTAACTCCCACTTGATTTAAGCGATTGTAGTACCCAGACATTCTGAGCACATGCTCACTGGCTGAGCTATTCTCCTCCATCTTGCAGCTATAGAACTTGTTGGGGACTTCATATCTCTCAACTCGGGCATTTGCTTGAAATATTAACTTCAACTCTTGGAACATCTCATATGCTCCATGACGTTCATAACGTCTTTGAAGTCCCGATTTTAAGCCGTAAAGCATGGCGCACTAAACTATCAAGTAGTCATCATATCGAGCTTGCCGAACATTCATAACGTTTGCATCTGCTCCTGCAATAGTTCTGTCACCTAGCGGTGCATCAAGGACATAATTCTTCTGTGCAGCAATGAGGATAATCCTCGGATCACGGACCCAGTCCGCATCATTGCTACCATCATCTTTAAACTTAGTTTTCTCTAGGAACATATCAAAAATAGTGAAGCTATATCGCGAGCTATTGATCTACAACATAAATTTGCAAATACTATCATGACTAAGTTCATGATAAAATAAGTTCAATTTATCAAATTACTAATGAACTCCCACTTAAATAAACATCCCTCAAGTTATCTAAGTGATACATGATCCAAATCAACTAACCCATGTCCGATCATCACGTGAGATGGGGTAGTCATCAATGGTGAACATCTCTATGTTGATCATATCTACTATATGACTCATGTTCGACCTTTCGGTGTCCAGTGTTCTAAGACCATGTATGTACATGATAGGCTCATCAAGTTTAACCCAAGTATTCTGCATGTGTAAAACTATCTTACACCTGTTGTATGTGAACGTAGTGTCGGCGTGCGACACCTATGGGACCCTCGAAGAATCCCTTTACGATTCGGCAGGGGGAGAGGTATGCGCAAAGAGCAGAACCAACGACCGACGTGGGGCGATTTTTACCCAGGTTCGGGCCGCTGATCAGCGTAAAACCCTACTCTTGCCTTGTTTTATTATCGGTGTTCTTGAGCCCAGGCTCCAGGAGCGCTCGCGGTGAACAGTACGTTCAAAGAGCAGCTACGCATGCAGAATGGGCCAGAAGATCCTCCTCCCCTGTAGCAGTTGCCTTGGGCCTCCTTTTTTATCACAAAGGGGTCACCACAGTGGCAAAATGTACATACATTGAGGTGTAAAGTAGCTACAGGGTCATCATACCTAACCCCTGACGGATTAGGACGAACGCATTTAATGCACCGTGAGGTGTCCGTTTAGGTGTCCTCACTTTCTTGGGGATGGAAAAAGGGGCCATCCCATCAGCACCGCTTAAGCTCTCCTCCACTGGCGCGTCGCCACGCATCCAAAGAAGGACCCAGAATGTCGGGTTTGTTGCTGTGCCAGAGCGGTGGTACAGCAACAAAATCTTGCCGGGTGCTGAACCTTGCCGGGCGCCGAGCCTTGCCGGGCTTCGAACCTTGCCGGGCTTCGAATCTTGCCGGGCTTCGCAGGCCACCCCAGCAAGATCTTGCCGGGGAAGCTGGCCTGCGAATTCCAGCTCTTCTTATCTGCTGATCCTCAGATCTTTGACTTGAGGATTTCTTTGGTGGCCTGAGCCAACCTCGAACTGTTCCCCGACAAGCCTTGCCGCGAGTATGGCTACAACTGCCTGTGCACAAGTACGGGGTACTAATGGCCCAATACTTAGTACACCGACACATTCACATTGGGGAGAAAAAGAGGCGGCCCCGCTCCTTCCCCATAAAAAGGAGAAACCGCAGAGGCACAGGCCTATTTACCCCCCTCTTCTTCTCAATCTGGCCGTCGCCATTGCTTTCCTCCTCTTGAGCTCAGAGCAAAGCTTTCCCTCATCCGCTCGTCGCCTCCACGCCCCCTTCATCCGTGGCTTCCGCCCTTGCAGTCGCCATGCCGCCCAAGACTAGCAAAGGCAAGGGCAAGGAGATGAAAGTCGATGTCCCGGAGAGCGAGCTGGTGAAGATGCGGAAGAAATATGTCGTCTTCGCCCCGTCGCTTGATGCGGAAGCTTTGAAGAGGCGGTACCAGTGCATGTGGGCGAGGGAGACACAGGCTCACCCCACCACTCGCGTGATCCCAGTTTCTTGCTCCAAGAGTGGGTCAGACAGATATCCCTTTTTCGTTGCATACTTCTATTGCGGGCTCTGTCCTCCATTTTCTGACTTCTTCAACAACATTATGTACACATACGGCTTCCATCTTCTCGATTTCATGCCGAATGTGGTATTGTGCATGTCCATCTTTGCTCACCTTTGTGAAAACTTTGCCGGAGTGGTTCCCAATACTGCCCTTTTCCGCCACTACTTTTTCCCTCGTATCCAAAAAGGGGAGGCCCTCTCTGGTTCTATCGCCTGGATTCCAAGGGCTTGGAATAAGGAAATATACCCAGAAGGGGTTTACCGCGAGAAGTGGGACGAATGGCGGGCTGAGTGGTGCTGGATCAAGGAAACAGATCCCCATCCATTCTGTCTGCCTTGACAGCAGAAAGCGGTCCACGGCAGTGGCTGGAGCAATCTTGCTGCTGAAGATGAAAAACTCACAATCGCCACCACTAGGATTCTTCGCCTGAAAGCTGCCGGGCTGACAATGGAGATGATTGGCTTCGATTTTCTCCACCGCCGTATTACCCCCTTGCAGAATAAAGGAAGACCAGCTTGGGAATACCAAAACGCAGCAGACATCATGAGACTGCGCCCCGGGTTGAACAACAATTTAACCGCTATGCAACTTGGCGCTCTCCGTCAAAAGCTGTTTCAGCACGACAACAAGCATCGGTTGCCGGCAAGGATTGTCCCTCTGTGCAACAACTCTGCCCTGGGGTCAATTATCGCTACCATGCCACTGTTCAATGCCCACAGTCTCGACGCGACATGGGTTGAGCCATCCGAGGAAGAGGCACAAAAGTTCTTTGATAACTTGACGGAGAGGGCCGTCCGGGAAGAAGCAGACTTCATCCGAGCCACCACCGACGAAGAGGTGGCGTACATCACCACTAGGGCGGAGGAGGCAAATCTTGCCGCGGAGGCTGGCAGCGTCGGCTTCACAGAATGGGAAACCAGTGACGCAGAGGTAGTGGTGGAAGGAAAACCTGCCGGGAAGGGCAAAGCTGCCGGGGAACAGAGCAGCGCAGCCGCTGAGAGCTCGTCCGATGAAGACACGGCTGAAGAAGAACCGCGAGAAGAGCTCCCAGCCCCGAAGAAGACAAAGCGTGTTCTTCGAAAGGCCGCATCTGGCATCCCGGCAAACCAACCTTCCTCGAGCAGCGAGGCTCCCGGCAAGACTGCGCCGCGGCAAGGGGTCCGACAGCAACCTGCGCGGCGTGCGAGACCCACATCAGCGGCAACTGCTGAGGCGGCAGGGGTGTCTCGCACTACCGCGCCGGAAGCTGAGGTGACGGAAACACGCCAACCCCCGGCGCCCGCTACAGCCAAGCGATCCAGGACCCCTCCTCCACCTCCCCACACAGACACTGCAACGGAGGTCGATTTCGACATCTCCGGCTTCAGTCCGGAGCGAGAAGAGGAAGAGTGAGTACCTTGCCACAACCTTTATCTCCCAATCCTGAATCAATCTTATTGACTTGCTTGTATTGTCTCTGCAGTGATGCAGAAACCTTGATGGAGAGGATGGCGAAGAGGACAAAGACTTCTACAGGCGACGAGCCTCCGGCAGGCTTCGTGAGCGCGCCGGTAACTACTACCATCAGCCCGGATCTTAGTCCTCGACGCAGCTCCCAGCGCAGCCCCCAGCGTAAGTTCATTATTCTTTTCGGTTGGGGAATGCTGTGGTTCCTATCCTTGCCGCTGATATCTTTGGGCTTGCAGGAGAAGGACGACAACAAAGGGAGTTATCAGGAGATACCCTCGTCACGCCACCTCTGTCAACCACATCGCCCACAAGCGCGTCCCCGGCAAGTGATCACACCGACGAGCTTGTGTTGGTTGAGGAGGAGCCAACAACCATGGATGCTGGCATCTTACCCCCGGCAACCGAGGTTGCCGGGAGGGGCGAGGCCACCTCTCAACAGCCCGATGCAGGTAACCAATTGCCTCAGCGTGTTTGCTATTCTTTCCTTTATCTCTCTTTCTTTTGTCTTCTTGAACTTCAATCTTGATCTCATTCTGTTTCTCCCCCTTGTCCTTTAGAATTCCCTCAGATGGAAGACATGGACATTGACGCTGTCATTGAGGAGACCGCCAGGGATGTTGCCGCCGAAGCCGACAAGATCGCTGCCAGCGAGGCTGCCACGGATGCCACCGTAGAAGTCGACGGTGCTTTTGCTGAGGAGGCCGCCAAGACTACACAGGAGGAACCCGCCAAAGAGTCTACTGAAGAGGGCGGCAAGGAGGCTGGTGACCGTACTGATGGCATTCCTGCCGCAGGAGCGCCAGGCGCTACGCCGGCCACGGAGCCCCCTGCTACTGATGAGGTGGTTGTTGAGGATCAACAGTCAACATCTGAAGTCCCCTCATCCAGCAAATATCTCAAAGTTGGCGAGAACCTGTTTGTCAACTTGCCGGGGACGGCAAGCATTGGGGCACCGACCGAAGGGGAAGTCTTTGATGAAGAAATCATCGCTGCTACCGGGCTTGAGGTTGTTGATGATCCAAGCGCTAGCAGCGGCAAATCTGAAGAGGATCAGTTCCTTCACGCCATGGGCGAAAATTTCCACAAGCTCCAGGCTCTTCACCGCGCCCGGAAAGAGAAAGCGGATTCCAGAATGGCAGTTGTCGAGGCGGCCGAAGCAGATTTTCAGGGGCGCGTCGAACAAATGCAAGTCTGGTACGCCGAGGCCCTCCAAGAGTTGACTGCCGGCCGGGAACAAGTGAGCCAACAGTGGACAGAAATCCTCCTGAAACAATCTGACATGGAGAAGGCGCAAGAGGAAGCTACGCAAAGAATTGCTGCTGAAGATGCTCTCCTGATGGGGCGTCGCGTTGCGCTTGATGCTCATGAGGAAGATCTCACCGCATGTAAGCAGGCGCTCGCCGCCAAGCTTAGCAGCAAAGATGAAGATATCGAGAAGCTTGTCGCGCGGCGGACCCAGGAGCTGGAGCAGAAACACAAAGAGGCGCTCGAAGCTCTAATTGCAAATCACGCCGGCAAGCTCAAGGAGGCCGTCGATGCTGCCGAGGCTGCAGAGGCCGCCAAGAATGAGCTGAGCGACAAAGTAAAGAAGTTGGAAGTGGATCTCGAAGAACACGGCAAGGAGCTCTCGACGCTCAAAGGTGATAGGGAAAAAACCCTCCACACCCTGGCGGAGATGCAAGTTGCCATGTCTAACAAGACCAAGCAGCTCTCCTCAGCAAATGATGCTATTGCCGTTCTGGAATTGAAGCTGACCACGTTGCAGAAGTCTCTCGAGGCCGGCAGGGCCCGCGAGAAGGCCCTGCTCAAAGATCTCCAGGGAGAGAGGAACCTGCTCAAGAGCGCTGCCGCCGCCCAAGTTGATTACGAAAAGGGGGTGAAGATCTAGACTGGACGTCTCATCGACGCTGGGGAGAAGCTTACGGCAGAGCTGTCAACCATGGGCCTGTCAAACTTCAGGTATTCTTCCGAGGAAAGGATATCTTCGAGTGCCAGGTTGACGATGTTATTCGAAAGAATCATCGATGCCCTGAAGTTGCTTCAGTCTAACCGGGCGACCCAATTGGCCAACGAGTCCCGCCGGCTTTGCCGGGCCGTCCTCCGCAAGGTACTTATCATGGTGGTGCATAATAATCCTGGCATCGACCTCTCCAACATGCTTGGCCACCTGCCAAAGGACGCAAATCTCGAGGCACTTGAAGAGCTTGTCGCGCCTATCCTTGAGAAGGTGGATTCAATCAAAAGGATCGAAGGCCAGCGCAGAGATTAACTGCTCCACCTCTTCTTGCTGTCGTCATTCCATGCCAAAGACAATTAAGTCTTAAGTTAGAACTGCGGCGACTTATTAATGTAATATAACTTGCTTATGTTTGGATACATGCATGCTATCTCCCTTGTCTGATTCCTTCATGTATGGAGTTCACCCTACGCTTACTGAAAAACTTGCCGGCGCGCAACCTGCCGCGAGCGCTGGGTGCGGGACTTCAGCAGCCTGCTGGAGGCGCAGCGGCCGGCAAGACTCCTTGGCGTTCTCAGTGCAGCCACTTAAATTGTTGAGTGGACTCGAAACAAAATAAGGGCGCAACCAATTATAGCAAGGGTTCCTTCGCGTGTAGATTTTCCATACAAAAGTCGAAATCGTCCAAGGAAATAACTTTGTAATAAAGGAAACTTGTTCTAAGTTTTAGAACTTAGCTTTCTGTCGCTGTCCTTCCTCCAGCAAGTGTCGATTCTGAACATTGCCAACTGGTACTCATATCTCCCTCCCCCCCGGCAAATGTGCACGCGAGGAATCCTTCTGTCTTTTAAGAAAAAGAAAGAAGAGAAAATAAAGATATGAAACCTTGGCGGTTCGTTAGAACTTACCGGGAGTAGGTGTCATACAACATCTTAGACACACATGCATATATATATGAACTTGGAAATCAATAAGGAAATGCACAACACTTAAATTTATTCATCTGTGCTCAGGATCTGCGCCTGGCTTTGTACAAAGGATTATATGCCTTGCCGGCAAGACTTCTACAAAAGGGTGGTTGCCGGGGGCCCCCAGCAACCGCGTCTTATGGGTAGAACTTGCGAAGATGTTTGATATTCCAGGAATTGCTCACTGGAATGCCATCTTCGGTCTCCAGGCGGACAGCACCGGGCCTGGTGACTCGTACTACCCGATAAGGGCCTTCCCACTTCGGCGTCAACTTGTTTGAATTCTTGGCGGACTGAATCCGTCGACGAACAAGGTCGCCTTCCTCAAGGCTTCGGGCATGAACTTTACGGCTATGGTAGCGGCGCAAAGCTTGCTGGTAGCGTGCAGCTCGCACAACAGCCTGAAGAGGATTCTCCTCAAGGAGCACAATGTCATCTTGCCGCAGTTGCTCTTGCTCAAGCTCATCATAAGCGAGCACTCGAGGTGATCCGTACGTGAGTTCCGTGGGGAGAACTGCTTCCGCTCCGTAGACCAGAGCGAAGGGTGTCTGGCCGGTGGCTCGATTTGGTGTCATTCTGATTGACCAAAGAACCGCCGGCAACTCATCAATCCAGCGTCTTCCGCACTTTTTCAGCCTGTCAAAGGTTCTGGTCCTGAGACCGCGCAACACTTCAGCATTGGCCCTCTCCGCTTGGCCGTTGCTTCTCGGGTGAGCAACAGAGGCAAAACAAATTTTGCCGCCAAGGTCTTGGACGTACTGCATGAAGGTGCGACTTGTGAATTGCGTGCCGTTGTCGGTGATGATCCTGTTGGGCACACCGAAATGGCAAACTATCCCTTTAAAGAACTTGACGGCTGATTGTGCTGTCACCTTCCTCACTGCTTCCACCTCCGGCCACTTTGTGAACTTGTCGATAGCAACATACAAGTACTCAAAGCCCCCGATAGCACGGGGGAAAGGGCCCAGTATGTCGAGCCCCCAGACCAAAAATGGCCAGGAGAGAGGGATTGTCTGAAGAGCTTGAGCTGGTTGATGCGATTTCTTCGAATGAAACTGGCACGCTTCACACTTAGTTACAAGTGCAGTTGCATCCTGGAGAGGGGTGGGCCAAAAGAAACCTTGCCGGAATGCTTTCCCGACAAGTGCTCTTGATCCTATGTGAGATCCACATATGCCTCCATGTATTTCTGCCAACAGCTCTAGTCCATCCTCCCGAGGAATGCACTTCAATTTCACACCGTTTGGTCTCTTTCTGTACAGGACGTCATCGACGAATTTGTACATAACAGACCGACGGGCTACTCTTTCCACTTCTTCCTGTTCCTCCGGGAGTTCCCCTGTTTGAAGGAAATGGACAATGTGATGTGCCCATGCTGGAGCTTGGGGCTCGACAGCTAGGACTAAAGGCATCTCCTCTGCCGGGGGAACGTTTGTCTCGACGGCAAGGGCCTGAGCCCCTGCTGGAGCATGTTGTTCCCCGACAGGCATGTCGTTGATCCCGACAACTTCCTTGCCGGCGGCTTCCGGGAGCTCTGCCGGGAAGTACTGTCCAGAATTCAATTTTCTTCTCTTTTCTTGCCGCATTGATGGCGCCACGGATGGTTGAGTCAAATGGAGCACAAAAGTTCCTGGTTCCACAGGCAACTTGAGGGCAGCACGCTTTGACAGGTCGTCAGCAATACTGTTCTCGGCACGAGGTATGTGCTCCATTTGCAGACCATCAAAGTGCTCTTCCATTTTTCTCACTTCATCCACATAGGCTTGCATCAATGGACTCTGATAACTCTTATTAACTTGCCTAACGACAAGCTGTGAATCGCCTCTGATGACGAGCTTCTTGATACCAAGGTCTGCCGCGATCTTGGGACCGGCAAGCAAGCCCTCGTACTCCGCAGTGTTGTTCGTCGAACTCTCCCGAGGAAAATGCATTTGGACTACGTACTTGAGGTGCTCTCCGGTGGGTGCGACAAGCAGCACGCCAGCACCGGCGCCTTGCAGCGAAAAAGCCCCGTCAAAGTACATAACCCATTGCTGGTCAATTTCCTTGCCGGGGAGAATTGTTTCTTGAACCTCTTCGTCTGGCGTTGGGGTCCATTCCGCAATGAACTCCGCCAAGGCCCTGCTCTGAATTGTTGAAGTGTTTTCAAACTTGAGACCAAAGCTCGACAACTCCAACGCCCACTCCACGATCCTGCCGGTTGCTTCTGGATTTCGCAAAATCCGTTGCAACGGGAAGCGAGTGACGACGGTGATTTCATGTGCTTGAAAATAATGGCACAGCTTCCTTGAGGCCATGAGGAGGCCGAAGAGCAACTTCTCCACGCCAGAATATCTTGACCTAGCTCCTTGCAAAAGAGAGCTAACAAAATAAACTGGGCGCTGCACCACCTTTTTCTTTTGCACTGGTTCTTCTGACTGCAAAGATCTTGTCTTGCCGGGATCAACCCTTGCCGGGGAAGATCCTGCCGCGTCACCTGATGGTCCTACCGCTGGTGTTGCTTCCTCATCGGCTTCTCTCTGCGCCACTAACGCAGCACTAACCGCTTGATTTGTCGCTGCCAGATACAGCAGCAATGGCTCTTGTGGTTTAGGCGCGACTAGCGTCGGCGGAGAAGAAAGGTATTTCTTCAAATCTTGCAGCGCAGCCTCCACCTCCGGAGTCCATTTCATTGGACCTGCCTTCTTCAAAATTTTGAAAAAGGGCAGGGCGCGCTCAGCAGATTTGGAAATAAACCTGCTTAGAGCAGCAACACAGCCGGCAAGACGACGCACATCCTTGACGCGTCTTGGCGCTTCAATCTGCTCAATAGCTTTGATCTTGTCGGGGTTCGCTTCGGTTCCCCGACAAGATACAAAGAATCCGAGGAGCTTGCCGGAAGGAACACCGAACACGCACTTCTCAGGATTGAGCTTTAAGTTGATCTTGCGCAGATTTACAAATGTTTCTTCTAAATCTTGCATGAGCGTCGCTTTGTCCTTGGTTTTGACCACTATGTCATCCATGTATGCCTCTATATTTCTATGGAGTTGAGGCTCAAAACCGATTTGGACCGCTCTCGCAAATGTAGAACCAGCACTTTTCAACCCGAAAGGCATTCGTATAAAACAATACGTACCACATGGGGTGATAAATGCGGTCTTTTCTTCATCTTCTTTCGCCATGAAGATCTGATGATACCCTGAGTAGGCATCAAGGAAGGACAGGATATCACAACCAGCGGTGGAATCCACAATCTGGTCGATGCGCGGCAAGGGAAAGGGATCTTTTGGACAAGCTTTATTGATATCTGTATAATCGATACAGAGCCTCCATTTCCCATTTGCTTTGCGCACTACAACCGGATTGGCCAACCAGGTTGGATGAAGCACTCCTCTGACCAATCCTGCCACCTCCAGCTTTCTGATTTCCTCGGTAATGAATTCTTGCCGCTCCAAGGCTTGCTTCCTGACCCTCTGCTTGACGGGCCACGCGTGAGGACAGACAGCAAGGTGGTGCTCAATTACCTCCCTGGGAACACCGGGGATGTCAGACGGTTGCCATGCAAACACGTCGACATTTGCCCGCAGGAAGGCAACGAGCGGGCTTTCCTATTTGTCATCTAGGGTGGAACTTATGGTGAAAGTTCCTCCCGTTCCGTCCTCCCTGACGGGCACCTTCTTGGTCTCTGGTGAGCAGCCTTGGATTTCTTGTTCTTGCCGGTGGAACTCTCTGGTGCATCCTCGATGGAAGCGCAGCACTCCGAGGAGGCACGCTTACCGGAGTTCGCGCCAAGATTCTCGCCGGTCTTCTTCTTCACCCCGGGAGTTCCAGCGGCAGGAGTAGATGCCTTGATGGCAGGTGATGCAACTACTTCCCGGTAGAGTTGGTCGGCACAGATGAGCGCATCTTTCTTATCGGAATGGATAGTAATGACACTCAATGGCCCGGGCATCTTCAAAACATTATACGCGTAGTGTGATGCCGCCATGAACTTAGCCAGTGCTGGCCGACCAAGGATCCCATTGTATGACATAGGGATCTTGGCGAAATCAAACACTACCTTCTCGGTCCTGTAGTTGAGCTCGCTACCAAATGTCACCGGTAGCGTAATCTTGCCCTTTGGCTGGGTTCTTCCTGGATTGACCCCTTGAAACGTGCCAGTTTCTTCGAGATCTTCATCAGGAATTTGAAGCCTCTTGAGCACATCTGGTGAGATTAGGTTCAGCCCGACCCCACCGTCAACTAGCATTTTCGTCACCCTGAGGTTGCGGATTGTTGGTGAGACCAACAATGGCAAGCACCCGACCGCGGTCGTGCGATCAGGGTGATCCTCGGCGTCGAAAATGATAGGCGTGTTGGACCACTTCAGGGGCTTACATGCATCTGGTGACGGCTCTGTTGCATTGACTTCTCGCACCCACTGTTTAAGTCGACGGTGGGAAGAATGCAGTGAGGCGCCCCCATCGATACACATAGCCTCTGTAGCTTTCTGAAATTCTTGCTCACTGGACTCATCGTCTTCTTCGTCATCATCTTCTTCCTTGTCCCGGCCTCGAGCGAGCCTCTCCCTCTGTTGCTTGGCCTTGCCGCGGTGACCCCCTCGGCCACCGTGCTTCTTGCCGGATCCGTCAGCACCGTCATGGCCTTTCTCCTTATCCCGCCTTTCATACTCAGCCCACTGTTTCTCGGCAAGCTGTTCAACTTGCCGGCAGTTTTGGAGATCATGGCCCTTGGTGCGATGGATCTTGCAATACTGCTTGCCGGAGCTTTCCGACTTGTCAGCTGCCACCAAGGCCTGACAGGAAGGGCACCCGGCAAGTTCCTTGCCAGGGTCGTCAACCTTGGCCTTCTTGGCGGCGCCGGGGTTGCCGGATTCCTCGACAGCAAGCACGGCCTTGCCTCTGCGTTTCTTGTTCCACCGCCGGCCTTTCCTTGACGGGGTCGCAGCGTCTTCATCTTCCGATTCGCCCCCCGCGCCAACAGCCTCGCCAGGGAGTTTCCTCCCCTCTTCAGCTCGAGCGCATTTGTCGGCCAAAGCGTAAAGCTCGACGATACTCCTGACTTTGTTCATTGCCAACTCTTCCCGCATTTTGCGGTTACGCACGTTCTGATGAAATGCGCTAACAACAGCGGCAGGGTGAACGTCAGGAATATTGTACTGCACCCGGCTGAATCTCTGGATAAACTTGCGCAGGGATTCGCCCTCCTTCTGAGGGATGATATGCAAATCACTCTCTTGGCCAGGAGCTTGGTGGCCTCCAACAAAGGCGCCAACAAACTGATGGCACAGATTTGACCAAGAAGAAATAGAATTCTCCGGCAGATGCATCAACCACGACCTAACGTTGGGTTTGAGCACCAACGGGAAGTAGTTGGCAAGTATCTTGTCATCTTGGCCCCCGGCAGCCTGCACCGCAATGGTGTAAATGCTCAGGAACTCCGAGGGATGAGTCTTGCCATCATATTTCTCCGGGACCTCTGGCTTGAAGGTTCGGGAATTGGGCCACTGGACTTGCCGCAGCTCACGGGTAAACGCTGGAGTCCCTACCTCGTAAGGCAAGTCTCCTGCATCCCCCGGCGTAGGCTCATCGACAGCCGGCCCTGCGCGCTTATCAGACTGATAGCGCGCTTCCCGTCGTTGCTCGATGGTAGTTCGAGCGTCCTCTTTGCCTCGTTCCTGGAGAACTTGACGCTGGTCGCAGCGCATCCATGGATCGGACGACGCTGTGGAACCATCATCACAGCAATCGACTTGCTGGGTTGTTGCCCGCCGCTGGTGTCGCGGAGGGGAGTGCACCGTGGTTGCACCACCTCCGGTTTTCTCCACATCGGCTCGCGCCGAATCGACGGGCCTTCGCTGTGAGGGCCCTGCCTCTTGTGGTCCATCTTTGTTGGCGAAGCTGATAAGGCTCTGGATAGTAGCTCGCCACTCCTCCATCTTCTCCAGAGCAGGAGGGAAATTGAGGAGCAGCTGCGCACGTGCCAAGGCTTCCGCTGGTGTAGGCGGCGGCGACAGGTGCAAGGTACGTGAGGTGCTCTGACTCCTAGTCATGTTAGAAGGAGCACCGTCACGGTCACGCGACCGCGCGCCACCTCCGTCGGCAGCTCGGTGTGCATGCTGGGCCCGCGCATCTTGGGATCGATGCGTAGAAATCTTTTCATGAGGATGCCCTGAACCACCAGCGCCATGACGTCGCTCGTCGTGCACGACCTGGGTAGGCCGTGACGCTTGCGCCGGCGCGGGAGCTCCAGCAGGCGTCCTCCGATCTCTGGAATTCGTTGTGCCACCCGTAGGCAACACAGCTCCGTCTCTGGATCCAGCGGCGTGTGGGTTGCCGCTGCCACTGCGAACAACACCGCTCGCCTGGCTTGGATCACCGGAACGCCGTGGAAGCTCTAATCCTCTTCCTTCTGCACCCACGCCATCGCCCGTATGCGAAGGCACAGGCAAAATGGACGTGGATGGTTGCGCTGTCGCAGCGCTCTTCTTCTTGGGTGGCATGATGATGAAGATGATGAAGAAACTAAGGCGCCGATCACTGGATCAGGTTCACACAACCTACAATCCCCCTACCTGGCGCACCAAAGATGTCGGCGTGCGACACCTATGGGACCCTCGAAGAATCCCTTTACGATTCGGCAGGGGGAGAGGTATGCTCAAAGAGCAGAACCAACGACCGACACGGGGCGATTTTTACCCAGGTTCGGGCCGCTGATCAGCGTAAAACCCTACTCCTGCCTTGTTTTATTATCGGTGTTCTTGAGCCCAGGCTCCAGGAGCGCTCGCGGTGAACAGTACGTTCAAAGAGCAGCTACGCATGCAGAATGGCCCAGAAGATCCTCCTCCCCTGTAGCAGTTGCCTTGTGTCTCCTTTTATATCACAAAGGGGTCACCACAGTGGCAAAATGTACATACATTGAGGTGTAAAGTAGCTACAGGGGCATCATATCTAACCCCTGATGGATTAGGACGAACGCATTTAATGCACCGTGAGGTGTCCGTTTAGGTGTCCTCACTTTCTTGGGGATGGAAAAAGGGGCCATCCCATCAGCACCGCTTAAGCTCTCCTCCACTGGCGCGTCGCCACGCATCCAAAGAAGGACCCAGAATGTCGGGTTTGTTGCTGTGCCAGAGTGGTGGTACAACAACAAAATCTTGTCGGGTGCTGAACCTTGCCGGGCGCCGAGCCTTGCCGGGCGCCGAACCTTGCCGGGCTTCGAATCTTGCCGGGCTTCGCAGGCCACCCCGGCAAGATCTTGCCGGGGAAGCTGGCCTGCGAATTCTAGCTCTTCTTATCTGCTGATCCTCAGATCTTTGACTTGAGGATTTCTTTGGTGGCCTGAGCCAACCTCGAACTGTTCCCCGACAAGCCTTGCCGCGAGTATGGCTACAACTGCCCGTGCACAAGTACGGGGTACTAATGGCCCAATACTTAGTAAACCGACACGTAGTGTCTATCACACCCGATCATCACGTGGTGTCTCGAAACGACGAACTTTTGCAACGGTGAATACTCGGGGAGAACACTTATATCTTGAAATTTAGTGAAGGGATCATCTTATAATGCTACCGCCGTACTAAGCAAAATAAGATGCATAAAAGATAAACATCACATGCAATCAAAATATGTGACATGATATGGCCATCATCTTGTGCTTTTGATCTCCATCTCCAAAGCATCGTCATGATCTCCATCATCACCAGCTCGACACCTTGATCTCCATCGTTGCGTCGGGGTCGTCTCGCCAACTATTGCTTCTACAACTATTGCTAACGCATAGCGATAAAGTAAAGCAATTACATGGCATTTGCACTTCATACAATTAAGAGACAACCCTAAGGCTCCTGCCGGTTGTCGATATTACAAAACATGATCATCTCATACATCAACATATATCACATCATATCTTGACCATATCACATCACAACATGCCCTGCAAAAACAAGTTAGACGTCCTCTACTTTGTTGTTGCAAGTTTTACGTGGCTGCTACGGGTTTCTAGCAAGAACCGTTCTTACCTACGCAAAAACCACAACGGTGATTCATCAAGTTTGCTGTTTTAACCTTCTTCAAAGACCGGCCGTAGTCAATTTCGATTCAACTAAAGTAGGAGAAACAGACACCCGCCAGCCACCTTTATGCAAAACTAGTTGCATGCCAGTCGGTGGAACCGGTCTCATGTGCATGGACATGTAATGTTGGTCCGGGCCGCTTCATCCCACAATACCGCCGAATCAAAATAAGATATTGGTGGTAAGCAGTATAACTATCACCGCCCACAACTCTTTGTGTTCTACTCATGCATATCATCTACACATAGACCTGGCTCTTGATGCCACTGTTGGGAAACGTTGCATAAAAAAATATTCTATGCACACGCAATGATCTATCCATGGAGATGCATAGCAACGAGGGGGAGAGTGTGTCTACGTACCCTCGTAGACCGTAAGCGGAAGTGTTTCACAACGCGGTTGATGTAGTCAAATTTTCTTCGTGCTCCAACTGATCTAGTACCGAACGCACGGCACCTCCGCGTTCTGCACACGTTCAGCTTGGTGACGTCCTCGCCTTCTTGATCCAGCAAGGCGGGCGAAGTAGTAGATGAGTTCCGGCAGCACGACGGTGTGGTGACGGTGATGGTGATACGATCTCCGCAGGGCTTCGCCTAAGCACTATGAAAATATGACCGAGGGAGAAAACTGTGGACGGGGGCACCGCACATGGCTAAGACAATGTTGTGTTATTGTGTGGTGCCCCTCCCCATGAATATATAGGTGGGAGGGGAGGGGAGGCAGCCAGGCACGCCCTAGGGCTGGTCGCTGGACCCTAGGGCTCCTGCCTTGCCCTGCCCCCCCTTTCCTTGTAATAACAAGGGGGAAGGAAAGAGGGGGGAGAGGGAAGGAAGGGAGAGTCCTACTCCACACTTTCCTTGCCCTCCCCTATTTCCTTCTCCTCCTCATAGGGCTGGCCTCTATAGGGGCGTACCAGCCCCTTGTGGGCTGGTGTGTTCCCTCACTTGGCCCATAAGGCCCATATCTTTGCCGGGGGTGCCCGGAACTCCTTTCCGGTGACCCAATAAGTACCCGGTACACTCCGAAACACTTCAGGTGTCCGAATACCATCATCCTATATATCAATCTTTACCTCTTGACCATTTCGAGTCTCCTCATCATATCCGTGATCTCATCTGGGACTCCAAACAACATTCGGTCACCAAATCATATAACTCGTATAACACTATATCGTCAACGAACGTTAAGCGTGCGGACCCTACGGGTTCGAGAACTATGTAGACATGACCGAGACACCTCTCCGGTCAATAACCAATAGCGGAACCTGGATGCCCATATTGGCTCCTACATATTCTACGAAGATCTTTATCGGTCAAACCATTATGACAACATACATAATTCCCTTTGTCCATCGGTATGTTACTTGCCCGAGATTCGATCGTCGGTATCTTCATACCTAGTTCAATCTCATTATAGGCAAGTCTCTTTACTCGTTCCGTAATACATCACCTCGTGACCAACTCGTTAGTTATTTGCTTGCAAGCTTATGATGTGTATTACCGAGAGGGCCCAGAGACACCTTCGGAGATACCTGTAGAGCATCTTTATGATCACCCAATTATGTTGTGATGTTTGATAGCACACAAGGTATTCCTCTGGTATCTGGGAGTTGCATAATCTCATAGTCGAAGGAATATGTATTTGACATTAAGAAAGCAATAGCAATAAACTGAACGATCAATATGCTAAGCTAACAGATGGGTCTTGTCCATCACATCATTCTCCTAATGATGTGATCCCATTATCAAATGACAACACATGTCCATGGTTAGGAAACCTTAACCATCTTTGATCAACGAGCTAGTCTAGTAGAGGCTTACTAGGGACACAGTATTTGTTTATGTATTCACACATGTATTTAAGTTTCCGATCAATACAATTCTAGCATAAATAATAAACCTTTATCATGAATAAGGAAATACAAAATAACAACTTTATTATTGCCTCTAGGGCATATTTCCTTCACAATCATGGAGCGATATACCTTTTGATCCACCACTTTACCATTGGGATCAATGTCAAGCTTGCATTTGGTAGGCATGGGAAACTTGACCGGCTTGACATCATTAAGCTTGAATCTCTTGAGCATATCTTGGGTATATTTGGCTTGGTTGATGAAGGTTCCTTATCTTCTTTTCTTGACTTTGAACCCAAGAAAGAACTTCAACTCTCCCATTATAGACATCTCGAACTTCTCGGTCATTAGTGCGGCAAACTCATCATTGAAAGATTTGTTAGGAGAACCAAATATGATATCATCAACATATATTTGGCATATGAACAAATCCCCTTTAACCCTCTTAGTAAAAAGAGTGGGATCGATTTTCCCAATTTCAAACCCACGATCTCGCAACAACTCGGTAAGGTGCTCATACCACGCACGTGGGGCTTGTTTAAGGCCATAGAGTGCCTTGTTGAGTTTGTATACATGATTGGGGAGCTTGGGATCCTCGAATCCCGGGGGTTGTTTGACATATACCAACTCATTCAAAGGACCATTAAGAAATGCACTCTTCACACCCATTTGTTGTAATTTAAAATCATGATGAGATGCATATGCAAGCAACATGCGAATAGATTCAAGACGAGCAACGGGAGCAAAGGTTTCACCGTAGTCGATACCCTCGACTTGGGAGTAGCCTTGTGCCACCAATCTTGCCTTGTTTCGAACAACCACACCGTTCGCATCTTGCTTGTTCTTGAAGATCCATTTGTTTCCAATGACATTATGGTCCTCCGTAGGCCTTGGCACTAATTCTTAAACTTTTTTGCGCTCGAAGTTGTTGAGTTCATCGTGCATGGCTTCAATCCAATCCACATCATCGAGTGCCTCTTGTACCTTTTGGGGTTCAACACATGAAACAAACGCATGATGCTCACAAAAGTTTGATAATTGTTTACGAGTAGTTACCCCTTTTCTCAAGCTTCCAAGCACATTCTCCATGACATGTTGTTGACGCTCGAGCTTGGAAGCCACCTTGGCGGCACAGCACTCCAAAAGTTCCTCAATAGGCATTTGAGGATCATCATCTTAAGCACCGTCTTGAGCTTGCTCTTGATCATGAGCTTGCGCTTGATCTTGAACTTGCTCGGAGTCATGAACTTGATCTTGGGCATCATTTAGTGCTTCACCATCTCCATGAGGTTGATCTTGTCCTTGACCTTGTTCATTTGGTTGAGGGCCTTCACTTTTTTCTTCGGAAGCGTGTGGGTCTAGTGTTGGTGATGGCTCCACTTGAGTAGAGCATTGTCCTTCTTCTTCGGCCACAAGGGGTTCCTCAATGGGGAGTATTTGACAAATCCCCATTCTTCTTATGGCTTGAGGAGGAATTTTATCACCTACATCACAAAGACCACTTTGCTCCGCTTGGGAGCCATTATTTTCATCAAACTCCACGTTACATGTCTCCTCAATGAGTCCATTGGACTTGTTGAGAACACGGTAAGCATGAGAGTTTGTAGAATAACCAACAAATATGCCCTCTTGAGATCTATGTTCAAATTTAGACAAGCGAACACCTTTCTTGAGAATGAAACACTTACAACCGAACACCTGGAAGTACTTGAGGTTTGGTTTGTTACCGGTAAGTATCTCATATGGAGTCTTGTTCAAGCATTTGTGGAGGTAGAGCCGATTGGATGCATGACATGCGGTGTTGATGGCTTCGGCCCAAAAGTTGTATGAAATTTTGAATTCCGCCATCATGGTCCTTGCCGCATCCATCAACGTCCGGTTCTTCCTCTCTGCCACACCATTTTGTTGAGGGGTATATGGTGCGGCATATTGGTGCTTGATCCCCTCATCACTAAGAAACTCATCCAAGGTGTAGTTCTTGAACTCGGTGCCGTTGTCACTTCTAATCATCAAAATCTTTGCTTCATGTTGACGTTGAGCTTCATTAGCAAAGTCGATGATGGTTTGTTGGGTCTCACTCTTCCTCTTGAAGAAGTACACCCATGTGTATCTTGAGTAATCATCCACAATCACCAAGCAATACTTTCTTCCCCCAAGACTATCAAAGGATGGAGGACCAAAGAGATCCATGTGAAGGAGCTCCAAGGGCCTCTTTGAGTAGATGATAGTCGTGGGTCGGTGAGGCATCTCATGTAACTTTCCTTCAATACAAGCATGGTCTTTGGCAAAACTCACATTTGTTAGTCCACAGACGTGGTCCCCGTTGAGGAGACTTTGCAAAGATCTCATATTGACATGGGCTAGTCAGCGATGCCAAAGCCAACCCACTTCAACTTTCGCCATTAGGCACGTCACGGTCTTAGTAGGTCGCTCCGAGAAGTTAACCACATAGAGACCGTTCTCGACATGCCCAACAAAGGCTACTTTAAGAGTCTTGCTCCACAAAAGGTCCATGGTATCAAGATCAAAGAATGTTGCAAAGCCCATGAGTGCAAGTTGACGAACGGAAAGTAAATTGTATGCAAGGGACTCAACAAGCATGACCTTCTAAATAGATAAATATTGAGAGATGACCACCTTGCCAAGACCCAATACCTTAGATGCTGAAGCATCACCGAATTGGACATGAGTGGGCATGGATGGAATAGGATGAACGTCCACCACCAAGTCCTTGCTCCCGGTCATATGATTTGTTGCTCCACTATCAAGAAACCATGACACCCCACCGGAAGCAAACTCCTACAAGAGATTAATGCTTGGATTTAGGTACCCATTTTTGAATGGGTCCTTTGAGGTTAGTAACAAGGGTCTTAGGAAACCGAATAGACCATTCAATGTACTCATAAGAAGAACCAACGAATTTGCCATAGACATGCCCATCACTAGGACGACACAAAACATAAGAGGGGTTAAAGTCGCTGGCTTTGTTGGTAGGGGCGGTTTTTCCCTTCTTGGCATTACCACCCACTTCCTTGTCCTTCTACTCATGAGTACCCTCATCCTCCTCGACAAAAGCTTCATTAAGCGGGAGAGGTTGCTTGGTCTCGTTCTTGTTCTCGTTCTTCTTCTTCTTCTTCTTCTTCTTCTTCGACTTGGGTACAAACCCAAGTTCTTCCTTTCCTACAACTTCCTTTTGATTACTCAAAAGGTCATTTAGGTTCTTCTCGCCTTGTATGCATGTCACAAGGCCCGTCTCAAGTTGTTCTTTCAACTTCACATTCTCCTCCACAAGATGCGCATGCTCACAACAAGTGTTAGTAGCATGGGCATTATCAATTAGAACAAAAGGAGGGCATGTATCTATCTCCTTGGTTAGCTTCACTTGGAGTTGATCATGAGACTCCTTGAGGGAAGTGTGAACTCCCTTCAAGACTTCGTGAGTCTTGTCGAGAATATCAAACTCCTCTTTGAGTCTATCATGGCCAACCCCAAGTGCAACTTTCTCGAATTTAAGCACACGAGTAAGAACAATATCATGATCAAGATCTTTTTGTAATTTAGCGTGATCAACATTATGTGACTCCTCAAGAGTCAAACGAAGACCTTGCTCTTCCTCAAGAGCAATGGAAAGGTCCACAATCTCATCGGCATAGTCATGACTATGCCCCTCCAACTTGGAGATAGTATCCTCGTGAGACTCAATGATATCATTGGCCTCACCAAGTTGTTCCAAGAGAGCAACAAAGTGCTTCTTGGGTTCACCCTTGAGCTTGCTCAAGAATTTGTCAAACTCATTCTCATCAACTTTCACCACCTCACTATCATCTACACAATTTAACAAGGAGGGAATAGTAGTGATGGTGGTTTTGATGTTGGGGGTTACCTTGTTGATACCTTGGTGATGAGGTTCTTCATTATCATCATCGGAGGGGAACCGAAGAGGGACACCTTGGTTGGGGAAGAGGTGGCAATGGCCACAGTTGCTGTTCCCATTCCTTCACCGCTTGTTTCTTCATTATCATCATCGGAGGTGTACTCTTCATGTACCACCAAGCCCTTTGGAGGTATCTTCTTGGTGAAGTTGTTCTTGTTTGGAAAGGACTTGGCTTTATCTTTGCGAATGAGTTTGCCACCATTGTCTTCCCTCTTCTCATAGGGACAATCCACCACAAAGTGACTCACATTGCCACAATTGTAGCAAGTTCTCACTCGTTGCTTGTTCTTTGAACCACTTGAGTTGTTCTTGGTGAAGTTGGGCCTTGAGTTCCTCTTGTTGCCCCAAAATTGCCTTGACACAAGAGCCATGTGCTCGTGGTAAGCATATTTGGTGTCTTCGGGGTAACTCTCCTCTTCTTCCTCCTCTTCTTCTTCCGGAATGGCCTTGGCCTTCAAGGCAAGAGTGGGTGAGATTTTCTTTGACCGGACACGAGCTAGAGCGTTGTTGGCGGTCTTGTTCATGATGTTCATGGCAATAAACTCATCCAACACCTAACTTGAGGAAAAGATGTGGAAATCCATTCTTCGATGAATCACGGAGGACATGGCCTTGTTGAATGGAATGATGGCCTTGAGAAACTTTTGCTTGATCCAATTGTCATCCGTATCCTTGCTCCCATGGTCTTGGAGAGCAACCGCAAGAGTTGTCACCCTCCGGTAGAGATCACGCGGATCCTCATCTTCTACCATCACAAATTCATCGGCCTCATCAAGGACCACTTCAAAGTTGGACTATTGGATGCTTGAGCTCCCCTTGTACATGGATATGATGTGTTCCCAACAATCATTTGCACGAGTGAAGGGGCGCAAGTGAGATAGATCTTCGGGAGGAACCCCGACTTGAAGGATGAACAAAACGGAGTGATTATATTGATTGTCCGCATCTTCTCTTGGGATCAAATTGTTTGGATCATGCGGGTAGAAGCCTTGCTTGATGATTCTCCAAAGATTTGTTGAGCTATGATTCAAATGAGACTTGATGCGAAAAACCCAATTAGCAAAATCACCCTTAACAAGTTTAGGAGGAGGACCAAGGTGGTTCATATGAGGTGTAGGGACCGGTCCTCCATAGGCCGGGGGAGGGGGAACCGAGGCAAAGGTTCCCGTCCCATTCTTGATATGAGGGGAAGAAGTTTGAGTACCTTTAGCCGCTTCCTTGCCAGAATTGGCCTCCGACTCCGATGCGGTGGGATTAACCACAAGCAATGGATCGGGAGTAGATTTCAACCCCGCAAGCAATTCTTTAAGCATGGACTTGACTTCGGTCGTCATAGACGTCTTAAGTGAAGCCATGGCTTCATTTAAGTTGACTCGTGTGATCGAAGTCAACACCATAGCCTCGGGCACTTCCTCCTCGGTGTCAACCATACTCTTCAGATTGTGAAACCCTTAATAAAGAGACGAGGCTCTGATACTAATTGAAAGGATCGATATGGTTGACTAGAGGGGGGTGAATAGGCAACTACCAATTTTTAGCTTCTCTTAACAAATTAGGGTTAGCAACAACTAGGTTGTCTACAAGTGCAACTAGGTGAGCAACCTATATGATGCTAGCAAATACAACACCACAAGGCAAGCAAGAGATACAACACAAGTAAAGCTTGCACAAAGTAAAGGTAAGAGATAACCACAAGTGGAGTCGGGGGAGACGAGGATGTGTTACCGAAGTTCCTTCCCTTTGAGAGGAAGTACGTCTCTGTTGGAGCAGTGTGGAGGCACAATGCTCCCCAAGAAGCTACTGGGCCACCGTATTCTCCTCACGCCCTCACACAATGCGAGATGCCGTGATTCCAATAGTGGTGCCCTTGAAGGCGGCAACCGGACCTTTACAAACAAGGTTGGGGCTCTCTCCAAAACTCAATTGGAGGATCCCAACACGACCACGGAGCTTCACCACAATGGATTGTGGCTCCGAGGTGACCTCTTCCGTCTAGGGTGTCCAAACACCCAAGAGTAACAAGTTGATGATGATGTAGAAGCCGGGGAACGCAAAACGGTTTGGTGAAAGTGTAGATCGGGGGAACCTCCTCCTATCCCCAAAGTATTATGGAGTTTGGGTGGTTGAGGAAGGAGATCTCAAGCTTTTGGTGATTTGGGAATGGAGGAGCAAAGCTTGGGCAAAGGTTAGGGTTAGGAGGAGGAAGAAGGGGCTATAAATACCCCCACGGAATATATAGCCGTTGAGCAGCCGCCGCCCCGGGCACCCGGACAAAGCAGAGGAAAAATAGAGAGGTCCGGGCACCCAGGGGGTCAAGGCCCCGGGCACCCGGGGTGGTCAGGGGAGGCACAAGAAAAGGGACCGGGCACTCGGGGCCGCAAGCCGCGGGCACCCGGAGCAACCAGAGTGGAGGCGAGGGGGCGACTGGGAGTGGCCGGGCACCCAGGGGCCCCACTAGCACCCGCATTGGTCAGGGAGGCGGCAGGGAGGGGCTGGGCACCCGGGGGCCCAAACCCCGGGCACCCGCACCGATCAGAGAGGGGTAAGAGGAGGCGGAGAAGGGGCCGGGCACCCGGGGGTCCCAAACCCCGGGCACCCACACTGGGCAGAGAGGTTGCGAGGTGAAGGAGGCGACCCCTGCACAAGACAAAGAAGAAACTCCCGACAAAGCCCGAAACAGATGAAAGGAAAGGAAAGGAGAAATTTGAGTCCCCAACTCCGAGATCATAGCAACCCCTCTTGATAGTACGGATGTTCCTACGACTCAAAACGAAACCGAA
Source organism: Thinopyrum elongatum (assembly GCA_011799875.1). NCBI lineage: Eukaryota > Viridiplantae > Streptophyta > Magnoliopsida > Poales > Poaceae > Thinopyrum > Thinopyrum elongatum. The sequence continues at coordinate 125,106,976 of CM022299.1, read as the reverse complement.
AAACTTCTCGAGCCGTCAACGAACACCATCTTTTCCCTTTTTGGTCTTCGATAGGGTTACCGACGTCCGTAGATGCCAAAGTGATGCCAAAGTCCTGAAATAAACTTGACAACCGACATTAGTCCTCATAAATCATATTGTGATCAATCACCAAAAATGTAATTGAGTGACAATTGCACTTTCAAAAATGATGTTGAAGACTCGACATAAGCCTTGGTCACGGTCGGAAGAATTCGTGCACCAAAGAAGGACGAGGTAGCATGGTCAAAGGTAGCATGATAAGGATGTAGACGATAGTCTAGGAATGACAAGATTGAGTTTAAACTTCCCAGCAACAAATTACTAGGGGTATTTCATTACAGTGTGGATTCGATTCACTAATCGGTGTTCTCGTTTGACAACAACCCAGAACCTGTGGAATGACTAAGTTAGGGAAAGGTATTACTTCATCAAAAATTCATAAGATGTAGAGCAATGGCACGATATCCTCAAGATATCGGGGGGTAATACTCGAAGGTAGAACATAATAGAAGTTGAACTAGGTCGTTGACTTGCGATAGCAGATACTTTAATCTTGTCGAAAAATAGTCGAGGCACGGGAATGGAGTTATCAATATGAGGTCAGCATGGTCAAAACCATATCTGCATGGAATCAAGTTAAGGATACCGAAAGAATTATACAATTGGATAATTATTTTGCAAGAAGCTTCCGTGACAGTTTACATCATTTCCATGGGCATGAACACAAAGTTCAAGGTCGACTCCCACTTCTTCAATGCATAACCTTTCATTTACTTCTCGCTTTTGATGAACTTGAAGTGTTGAAATTTTATCCGGCGTAACACCAGTAGAGTATGACCTTTAGAAGTTTCCGGGTTCACACAGATTAGGGAAGGCATTGGTTCAACCCATCGGGGCATCTTAGGAACATATACCACAAACTTCAAGAGTAAATAACACAAGCCCGATAGTAGAGCATGGTTGACAAAAGCAGAGGATACAATTTACCAAAGGCATTATGTATCATTGGAAGAACTCACAAGAATTTTGAATGTGAAGGACACTGCCGGATAATAATCCAACAAAGGATTTGGCGGTCCACAAAGATCTAATGTGAGTATTGGTACTCAACCAGAAGAAGAAAGAATGCAAAGGCATCAGATTATCGAAACAACTGAATAATTTGACGCTTAAATACAAAGAAACTATGATTTCCAGATCGGTGTATCAGAATCAAATGCTCTGATCAAATATGAGTAAGTTGAATAGAATTATAGGCACAATTGGTCAAGGTTTGATTGGCTGAAGACCAGCTCATATCCAGAATGACGTCTGAGCCAGAAAGATAATTTCTACGGGTCAACTAATGATTGCGTGCCTTCGCACACATTGAATCATTAGGCTCAAAATGGCAATGACAAGGGATGTCAACGAAGACTAGTAGAAATATGGAATTAACCATAATGCAAGCAGACAAGAATTTCAAGAGCAATAGGTTGTAGAGGATTTTTAGAAGATTGAATAGCATTATGAAGTATTTTGTGAAACACATGAACAACTGGGGATGAATGAATCCCCGGTAAGTGTGAGGAACTATTCGTAGATGTATTGATTCAAAAATGGAGCTGCAAGGCAGCAGGCACAATGGATTCTTGGAATATATGAAAATGTTGTATCTTGTAATAAAAAGAGCAATGGGGAATGATTCTATGAATGGCAAGTGTCTGTAGTTATCCATAGGTATTTGTTGGTGGTAGGGAATTGTGAAGGCGGTGGGCACAAAGGTCTCGAGAAAATATCAAAGAGTGCTTCGGAATGTCTTGATATATCACGGGATGATCGGGGATGAGTGGCTCTCTCGGAGGAAGTAGTTATGAGAACCTAGAGTTAGAGTTAGTAAAATCTTTAACCAAAAAGAAGAGAGATCATAATCCTAGAGTAAAGAAGCGGAATAAAAGATTCTAATCCCATCCATTGGCGATGTGGGACCGTAAGCCACACAAGAATGTTAGTAAAATAGTTTGTTAAAGACTAGACTCAACTTCGGCCAAGGAGTTGGAAAGGGGCTGCCTACAGGCAATCTGCTCTGATACCAACTTGTGATGCCCCCGACTCAATCGTGCACTAATCATACACGTAAATGTGCACGATCAAAATCAGAGACTCACGGGAAGATATCACAACACAACTCTAGACGCAAATTAAAGTCATATAGCTTTATATTACAAGCCAGGGCCACGAAGGCTTGAATACATAAGTCAGCGAAAGCAACAATATCTGAGTACAAACAAAAGTAAACAAGTTTGCCTTAAGAAGGCTGAGAAAAACAATGACATCTAGATCGAAAAGGCGCAGGCCTCCTGCCTGGGAGCCTTCTATCTACTCCTGGTTGTCGGTCTCCACATAGTAGTAGGCTTCATCGGTGTAGGAGTAATCATCGATGGGATCAGATGTCTCCTGGGCTCCGTCATCTGATTGGAGCAATCGGGTAAGGGGGAAAAAGGTAGCAAAGCAACCGTGAGTACTCATCCGAAGTACTCACATGACTTACATCAGATCTATGCTAGATATGCACTGGTATCAAAGGGAAGGGGCTGTATCTATGGACTATACTGCAGAAATGCCAGAATAGAAGGGAAGGCCTACCCTAATAAAGAATAGCAGCTTGCAGCGTCTTGCAGCAACAGAAGAGAGTAGAGTAACATAACATATAGTAACACATATATAATAGCAATGCCCAGAGATCCTTCCTTGTCTACTCTGCAAGGAAACAATCCCGGAGCCATCAAATTAGTTTAGTGTAACAAGTATCCAGTTATAGTAGATCGGGATACAACTCCGTGTGTCCGTTACCGTGGACACGGCTATTCGAATAGATTACTTCCCTGCAGGGGTGCACCAACTTACCCAACACGCTCGATCAACTCTCGCCGGACACACTTTAATGGGTCATGCCCGACCTCGGCTGATCGACATGCCGTAGTCCTACCTATGCTCAGCAGAGAGGTCAGCGCACCGGTCTACATCCTAAGTGCGAAGGGGTAATGGGCCAATCGTCCGAAGCACTCCTGCCTATTGCGTACGCGACCTAGAGCAGACCCACCTCCTTATACAAGCGCAGGCACTTACCGTCCAACCGGGTGTGCGCCGCTCAACTGCTGGCGTCCAAAGAGTTTTCGGGAGAATCATACAACGCCGAGTGCCGATACTTATTCCTGGGTGGTGGTTAGTGCGAAAAGGCCAGAGGCCTACTCAGATCATATATCCAAACCGTTAGTGTATTGGGAGCCCGCGGAGACGATCAGTGATCCTGTCGCCCCGTCTCACGGACTTACGACAAGGGCCAGTCCATCCCTCTCTAGGGCGGTCTCTGCCTGCCCTGTCGTGCCGCGTCATTATCTCGAGGGTACCCTCATGGTCAACCCGACTTCAATAACTCTCACGGATACCCCTTGGGGCGACCCGACTTCAACAAAGGACTGAGGTGAAGGTCAAGGTATTCGTGTGTCCATAACATCAATGGGGAATCTGAGGAATCACCCTTGATGGATTCCTACTCGATGTAACCGTCAAGATGACCTTGGAGGAATCACCCTCGAAGGGTTCCCACTTGAGGTGTTGCACGTTAGAGTCATCATTGGGAGTGGTGAATGAGGAATCACCCTCAGTAATCCACGACCGATTAGCTATACTACAGAGATATCATTAGGAGTGAGATTCAAGGTATCACCCTCGGCACTCGATAGTAGCTCTGTAGAGTCGTACAACAAAAGGGGGTGCCGGTGATGTGTCGGTCTCTGCACCTCGATCACATTGGTCGAGTCATCCGGAAGCAAAGCATGGCAACACGGACAAGGGTGCGGGACCACTGATGGATCACTAACCAACCTATACTAAGCATATAGGATAATAGGTAAACTAGCAAACAACAGGTTACAAAAGCAGGTATGCATCAGAATAGGAGCTATCGAACAACATTAGCAAAATCTAATGCAAGCATGAGAGAGAAAGAATGGGCGATATAGGAATGATCAAGGGGTTTTGCTTGCCTGGAAGCTCTGCTACAAGTGGTTGAACGTCTGCAGCGTAGTCGTACTCGGTGGCGTCAGCGTAGGTCTCGAGGTCCACCAGAGAAGAAGAGGGGGAAGAAACAGTAAATATAAAGCACTTAGATGCAACACAATGCATGACATGGTGATATGCTATGTTAGGGGTGACCTAATGCAGTGCTAGGTGTTATAGACGGAGCGGGAAATATGCGGGAATATTTTCCTGGCTCCAGGCATTTATCAGTTAGACGATCCGGAGGCGAAGGTTCCATGTTTGCTGTGTTGGGGGGCATGTGGCAGGTATATGGATGGCGTATTTGGATTCGTCTTATTTTTATGATCATTTTTCATATATAAATTATTTTCATCCAAGTTACGGATTATTTTATATGATTTTTCAAAGTTTAAATTATTTTCTAAACTTACTGGATTTATTTTAATTCAAAAATGTATTACGATTAATTGCTATGGGTACACTTGATGTGCATGGGTGGCTAACATGTGGGGTCAGTCAGCTGAGTCAGCAGGTCAATTGTTGACCAGTTGACTAGTCAGCATGGTCAGCAAGGGCTCACATGTCATTGACTAAGTCAATTAACAGTGTTAATATTAATCTAAATAAATTAATTAGCTAGGTGGGGCTCGGTAGTCAGTGACAGAGGTTATACTAATTTTAGTTAATGAATTAATAAACCTAATTGGTGGGGACCCACATGGCAGTGGCTAATTAGCCGTTACTTAACTTAACTCCAATCCTAAACTAATCCGGCTGGCGGTTAAAACGCACGACACGCGCGTTGCCGGAGATAGAACACGGCGGGCACATGCGGCTCCCTCCGGTGACCATTTGGTCGACCGAGAGGCCCTATGCCATGTGGCCGGGGCGAGGTAGCGAACGGCACCACTGTCGCGTGCACGGGATGGCCAGAGCGATGGCTACGGGGACACTGGACGGCAATGGCGACCGGAGCTCGACGAAGGCAAGGTAGCGGCATGAGTTAGAGCATATAAAAGGAGGCGTTCATCTCCTGGAGAAGCCAGGAGCACGATGCCATGCTCGGCATCGGCGGGCGTGGACTCTGGCCACGCAGTAACATAGTACGACGGTGATGGAGCTACGGACGTGGTGGTTTGGGTGCTCGAATCCGAGCTCGAGAATAATCGGGGAAGTGGCGGAGCTCACATCGATGCGGATGACGAGCTCGACGGAGGTGGGGAGGCAGCGGTGGCAGCGGATCATCGGCGATGACCCGCGGACAGAGCCGAGGGGATTGGACGATGGCGACGTGATGCGGTGGAATTGGCGTCGCGTCCTTTGGCGGGGATGATCAGCGCACCTAGGCGGTTCGTCTAGACATCTTCTGATGGAACGGGGTGGCCTCTGGTCACAGCAGCAACGATGGCACGACGATGACGGCGCACGGATGTTCTTGGGAGAGAGAGAATGGCACGGGGAGGGGAAAACGACGAGCTAGGGTTTGTCAACGGGTGCCAAGGGTCTTATAGGATGTCGGGGGGCAGGATGCGCGCCGCGTGGCCATCCATGGCCGTGAGCGGCCGCACGACGTCCACCCAGCCTCTGATGAATAGAGGTAGGGGACAATCCGCTATTGGGCTGGGCTGCACACTGTGCAATCGTGGCCCAGTCCTACAGCGTGGACTTTTCACTTTTAATTTTCCTTTTTTTGTTTTGTTTTTCTTCTCTGTTTTGCATTTTAATAAATATCAAATGATTTTTTTTGGTTCAAACCTTGCACAAAAATACAAGACAATTTACCAAGGGTGCACACAAGGTTTGGGGTCAATTGGAAAAGTCTAACTTTTTGTTAATTTTGGAATAGCCATATTTAGTGATGTTGGCCTTGTTTTAATTAGGTCAGAAGCATCTAATTACTTCAAAATATGAAAATTACTTAGTGATTATTTGCAACACAACCAACATTTTGATTTTACTATTTGAAGAAATGATAATTTGAATTGTTATTTGAATTTGAATCTGAGTTGAGTTTTAACCAAGGGGCAATTAAGGTTAGCAAGCATGGTGACATGGCATCATTAGGTTGAGGTTGTTGTAGTTAACCACTGGGGGTGTTACAACTATCATGATTACTAGCAAGTTCATTATAGTGAAGGAAATATGCCCTGGAGGCAATAATAAAGTTGTTATTTATATTTCCTTATATCATGATAAATGTTTATTATTCATGCTAGAATTGTATTAACCGGAAACTTGATACATGTGTGAATACATAGACAAAACACAGTGTCCCTAGTATGCCTCTACTAGACTAGCTCATTAATCAAAGATGGTTAAGTTTCCTAACCATAGACATGTGTTGTCATTTGATGAACGGGATCACATCATTAGGAGAATGATGTGATGGACAAGACCCATCCGTTAGCTTAGCATAATGATCGTTAAGTTTTATAGCTATTGCTTTCTTCATGACTTATACATATTCCTCTGACTATGAGATTATGCAACTCCCAAATACCGGAGGAACACCTTGTATGCTATCAAACGTCACAACGTAACTGGGTGATTATAAAGATGCTCTATGGGTGTCTCCGAAGGTGTTTGTTGGGTTGGCATAGATCAAGATTAGGATTTGTCACTCCGTGTATCGGAGAGGTATCTCTGGGCCCTCTCGGTAATGCACATCACTATAAGCCATGCAAGCAATGTGACTAATGAGTTAGTTACGGGATGATGCATTACAGAATGAGTAAAGAGACTTGCCGGTAATGAGATTGAACTAGGTATGATGATATCGACGATCGAATCTCGGGCAAGTAACATACCGATGACAAAGGGAATGACGTATGTTGTTATGCGGTTTGACCGATAAAGATCTTCGTAGAATATGTAGGAGCCAATATGAGCATCCAGGTTCCACTATTGGTTATTGACCGGAGATGTGTCTCGGTCATGTCTACATAGTTCTCGAACCCGTAGGGTCCGCACGCTTAACGTTCGATGACGATTGGTATTATGAGTTATGTGTTTTGGTGACCGAAGTTTGTTCAGAGTCCCGGATGAGATCACGGGCATGACGAGGAGTCTCGAAATGGTCGAGAGGTAAAGATTCATATATTGGAAGGTCGTATTCGGACTTCGGAATGGTTCCGAGTGATTCGGGTATTTTACCGGAGTACCGGGAGGTTACCGGAACCCCCCGGGAGAGATAATGGGCCTCATGGGCCATAGGGAAGAGGGGAGGCAGCCCACAAGGGGTAGCTAGGCCCCTCCCATGGGGAGGCCGAATAGGATTAGGGAAAGGGGGCGCCACCCCCCTTTCCTTCTCCTACTCCCTCTCCTTTCCCCCTTTGCAACTCCGGAAAAAGGAAAAGTGGGGGGGGGGGGGCGCGAATCCTACTAGGAGTGGAGTCCTAGTAGGACTCCCCCCTCCATGGCGCGCCCCTTGGTGGCCGGCCTCCTCCCCCCCTCCTTTATATACGTGGGCAAGGGGCACCCCAAAGGCACAACAATTGTTCTCTTAGCCGTGTGCGGTGCCCCCCTCCACAGTTTACTCCTCCGGTCATATCGTCGTAGTGCTTAGGCGAAGCCCTGCGTGGATCACATCACCAATACCGTCACCATGCCGTCGTGCTGACAGAACTCTCCCTCGACAATTTGCTGGATCAAGAGTTCGAGGGACATCATCGAGCTGAACGTGTGCAGAACTTGGAGGTGCCGTATGTTCGGTGCTTGATCGGTTGGATCGCGAAGATGTTCGACTACATCAACCGCGTTAAGCTAACGCTTCCGCTTTCGGTCTACGAGGGTACGTGGACACACTCTCCCCCTCTGGTTGCTATGCATCTCCTAGATAGATCTTGCGTGAGCGTAGAATTTTTTTGAAATTGCATGCTACATTCCCCAACAATGGCATCCGAGCCAGGTCTATGCGTAGATGATATGCACGAGTAGAACACAAAGAGTTGTGGGCGATAACAGTCATACTGCTTACCACCAACGTCTTACTTTGATTCAGCGGTATTGTTGGATGAAGCGGCCCGGACCGACATTACATGACCGCATTCATGAGACTGGTTCTACCGACGTGCTTTGTACACAGGTGGCTAGCGGGTGTCTGTTTCTCCAACTTTAGTTGAATTGAGTTTGACTACGGCCGGTCCTTGTTGAAGGTTAAAACAGCACACTTGATGAAAAATCGTTGTGGTTTTGATGCGTAGGTAAGAATGGTTCTTACTAGAAGCCCGTAGCAGCCACGTAAAACTTGCAACAACAAAGTAGAGGACGTCTAACTTGTTTTTGCAGGGCATGTTGTGATGTGATATGGTCAAGACATGATGTGATACACGTTATTGTATGAGATGATCATGTTTTGTAAAAGTTATCGGCAACTGGCAGGAGCCTTATGGTTGTCGCTTTATTGAATGAAATGCAATCGCCATGTAATTGCTTTACTTTATCACTATGTGGTAGCGATAGTCGTAGAAGCAATAGTTGGCGAGACGACAACGACGCTACGATGGAGATCAAGGTGTCAAGCCGGTGACAATGGAGATGATGACGGTGCTTTGGAGATGGAGATCAAAGGCACAAGATGATGATGGCCATATCATGTCACATATTTTGATTGCATGTGATGTTTATCTTTTATGCATCTTATTTTGCTTAGTACGACGGTAGCATTATAAGATGATCCCTCACTAAATTTCAAGGTACAAGTGTTCTCCCTGAGTATGCACCGTTGCGACAGTTCATCGTGCTGAGACACCACGTGATGATCGGGTGTGATAAGCTCTACGTTCACATACAACGGGTGCAAGCCAGTTTTGCACATGCAGAATACTCGGGTTAAACTTGACGAGCCTAGCATATGCAGATATGGCCTCGGAACACTGAGACCGAAAGGTCGAACGTGAATCATATAGTAGATATGATCAACATAGAGATGTTCACCATTGAAAACTACTCCATCTCACATGATGATCGGACATGGTTTAGTTGATATGGATCACGTGATCATTTAGATGACTAGAGGGATGTCTATCTAAGTGGGAGTTCTTAAGTAATATGATTAATTGAACTTAATTTATCATGAACTTAGTACTGGTAGTATTTGCAAATTATGTTGTAGATCAATAGCTCGCGTATAGCTCCCTTATTTTATTTTTGATATGTTCCTAGAGAAAACTAAGTTGAAATATGATAGTAGCAATGGTGCGGACTGGGTCCGTAATCTGAGGAATATCCTCGTTGCTGCACAGAAGAATTATGTCCTTGATGCACCGCTAGGTGACAGACCTATTGCAGGAGTGGATGCAGACGTTATGAATGTTTGGCAAGCTCGATATGATGACTACTTGATAGTTTAGTGCACCATGCTTTACGGCTTAGAACCGGGACTTCAAAAATGTTTTGAACGCCACGGAGCATATGAGATGTTCCAAAGAGATGAAATTGGTATTTCAGACTCATGCCCGTGTCGAGAGGTATGAGACCTCGGACAAGTACTTTGCCTACAAGATGGAGGAGAATAGCTCAGCTAGTGAGCATGTGCTCAGAATGTCTGGGTACTACAATCGCTTTAATCAAGTGGGAGTTAATCTTCCAGATAAGATAGTGATTGACAGAGTTCTCTAGTCACTATCACCAAGTTACTAGAACTTCGTGATGAACTATAATATGCAAGGGATGACAAAAACGATTCCCAAGCTCTTCGCGATGCTAAAATCAGCGAAGGTAGAATTCAAGAAATAGCATCAAGTGTTGATGGTTGACAGGACCACTAGTTTCAAGAAAAAGGGCGAGGGCAAGAAAGGGAACTTCAAGAAGAATAGCAAGCAAGTTGCTACTCCCGGGAAGAAACCCAAGTCTGGACCTAAGCTTGAAACTGAGTGCTTCTACTGCAAAAGAAATGGTCACTGGAAGAGGAACTGCCCCAAATACTTGGCGGATAAGAAGGATGGCAAAGTGAACAAAGGTATATTTGATATACATGTTATTGATGTATATTTTACTAGTGTTCAAAGTAGCCCTTGGGTATTTGATACCGGTTCAGTTGCTAACATTAGTAACTCAAAACAGGAGTTGCAAAATGAACAGAGACTAGTTAATGACGAGGTGACGATGTGTGTTGGAAGTGATTCCAAGGTTGATAAGATCACCATCGCACACTCCCTCTACCTTCGGGATTAGTGTTGGACCTAAATAAATGTTATTTGGTGTTTGCATTGAGCATGAATATGATTGGATCATGTTTATTGCGATACGGTTATTCATTAAAGTCAGAGAATAATTGTTGTTCTGTTTGCATGAATAAAACCTTCTATGGTCATACACTCAATATAAATGGTTTATTGAATCTTGATCGTAGTGATACACATATTCATAATATTGATGCCAAAAGATGCAAAGTTAATAATGATAGTGCAACATATTTGTGGCACTGCCATTTAGGTCATATTAGTGTAAAGCGCATGAAGAAACTCCATGCAGATGGACTTTTGGAATCACTTGATTATGAATCATTTGATACTTGCGAACCATGCCTCATGGGCAAGATGACTAAAACTTTGTTCTTCGGAGCAATGGAGCGAGCAAATGACTTATTGGAAATAATACATACCGATGTATGCGGTCCGATGAGTGTTGAGGCTCGCGGCGGGTATCGTTATTTTCTGACCTTCACAGATGATTTGAGAAGATATGGGTATATCTACTTAATGAAACATAAGTCTGAAACATTTGAAAAGTTCAAAGAATTTCAGAGTGAAGTGGAAAATCATCGTAACAAGAAAATAAAGTTTCTACGATCTGATCACGGAGGCGAATATTTGAGTTACGAGTTTGGTCTTCATTTGAAACAATGTGGAATAGTTTCACAACTCACGCCACCTGGAACACCACAGCGTAATGGTGTGTCCGAACGTCGTAACCGTACTTTATTAGATATGGTGCGATCTATGATGTCTCTTACCGATTTACCACTATTGTTTTGGGGTTATGCATTAGAGACAGCTGCATTCATGTTAAATAGGGCACCATCTAAATCCGTTGAGACGACTCCGTATGAACTGTGGTTTGGCAAGAAACCTAAGCTGTCATTTCTTAAAGTTTGGGGTTGCGATGCTTATGTGAAAAAACTTCAGCCTGATAAGCTCGAACCCAAATCGGAGAAGTGCGTATTCATAGGATACCCAAAAGAAACTGTTGGGTACACCTTCTATCACAGATCTGAAGGCAAGATTTTTGTTGCCAAGAATGGATCCTTTCAAGAGAAGGAGTTTATCTCGAAAGAAGTGAGTGGGAGGAAAGTAGAACTTGATGAGGTAATTGTACCTTCTCTCGAATTGGAGAATAACTCATCATAGAAAACAGTTCCCGTGATGCCTACACCAATTAGTGAGGAAGGTAATGATGATGATCATGAAACTTCAGATCAAGTTACTACCAAAACTCGTAGGTCAACCAGAGTACGTTCTGCACCAGAGTGGTACGGTAATCCTGTTCTGGAAGTCATGTTACTAGACCATGACGAACCTACGAACTATGAGGAAGTGATGATGAGCCAAGATTCCGCGGAATGGCTTGAGGCCAAGAAATCTGAGATAGGATCCATGCATGAGAACAAAGTGTGGACTTTGGTGGACTTGCCCGATGATCGGCAAGCCATAGAGAATAAATGGATCTTCAAGAAGAAAACTGACGCTGACGGTAATGTTACTGTCTACAAAGCTCGACTTGTTGCGAAAGGTTTTTGACATCTCAAGGAGTTGACTACGATGAGACCTTCTCACCCGTAGCGATGCTTAAGTCTGTCCGAATCATGTTAGCAATTGCCGCATTTTATGATTATGAAATTTGGCAAATGGATGTCAAAACTGCATTCCTTAATGGATTTCTTAAAGAAGAGTTGTATATGATGCAACCAGAAGGTTTTGTCGATCCTAAGGGTGCTAACAAAGTGTGCAAGCTCCAGCGATCCATCTATGGACTGGTGCAAGCATCTCGGAGTTGGAATATACGCTTTGATAAGTTGATCAAAGCATATAGGTTTAGACAGACTTGCGGTGAAGCCTGTATTTACAAGAAAGTGAGTGGGAGCTCTGTAGCATTTCTGATAGTATATGTGTATGACATATTGTTTATCGGAAATAATATAGAATTTCTGGATAGCATAAAAGGATACTTGAATAAGAATTTTTCAATGAAAGACCTCGGTGAAGCTACTTATATTGGGCATCAAGGTCTATAGAGATAGATCAAAATGCTTCATAAGTTTTTTCAATCAGTACATACCTTGACAAGATTTTGAAGTAGTTCAAAATGGAACAGTCAAAGAAGGAGTTCTTGCCTGTGTTGCAAAGGTGTGAAGTTGAGTAAGACTCAAAACCCGCCCACGGCAGAAAATAGAAAGAGAATGAAAAGTCGTTCCCTATGCCTCAGTCATAGGTTCTATAAAGTATGCTATGCTATGTACCAGACCTATTGTATACCTTGCCATGAGTTTGGCAAGGGGGTACGATAGTGATCCAAGAGTGGATCACTAGACAGCGGTCAAAATCATCCTTAGTTACCTAAGAGTACTAAGGAAATGTTTCTCGGTTATGGATGTGATAAAGAGTTCGTCGTAAAGAGTTACGTCGATGCAAGCTTTAACACTAATCTAGATGACTATAAGTCTCAATCTAGATACATATTGAAAGTGGGAGCAATTAGCTAGAGTAGCTCCGTGCAGAGCATTGTAGACATAGAAATTTGCAAGATACATACGGATCTGAATGTGGCAGACCCGTTGACTAAACTTCTCTCACAAGCAAAACATGATCACACCTTAATACTCTTTGGGTATTAATCACATGGCGATGTGAACTAGACTATTGACTCTAGTAAACCCTTTGGGTGTTGGTCACATGGCGATGTGAACTATGGGTGTTAATCACATAAAGATGTGAACTATTGGTGTTAAATCACATGGCGATGTGAACATGATTATTGACTCTAGTGCAAGTGGGAGACTGAAGGAAATATGCCCTAGAGGCAATAATAAAGTTGTTATTTATATTTCCTTATAATATGATAAATGTTTATTATTCATGCTAGAATTGTATTAACCGGAAACTTGATACATGTGTGAATACATAGACAAAACACAGTGTCCCTAGTATGCCTCTACTAGACTAGCTCGTTAATCAAAGATGGTTAAGTTTCCTAACCATAGACATGTGTTGTCATTTGATGAACGGGATCACATCATTAGGAGAATGATGTGAGGGACAAGACCCATCCGTTAGCTTAGCATAATGATCGTTAAGTTTTATTGCTATTGCTTTCTTCATGACTTATACATATTCCTCTGACTATGAGATTATGCAACTCCCGAATACCGGAGGAACACCTTGTGTGCTATCGAACGTCACAACGTAACTGGGTGATTATAAAGATGCTCTACAGGTGTCTCCGAAGGTGTTTGTTGGGTTGGCATAGATCAAGATTAGGATTTGTCACTCCGTGTATCGGAGAGGTATCTCTGGGCCCTCTCGGTAATGCACATCACTATAAGCCTTGAAAGCAATGTGACTAATGAGTTAGTTACGGGATGATGCATTACGGAATGAGTAAAGAGACTTGCCGGTAATGAGATTGAACTAGGTATGATGATACCAACGATTGAATCTCGGGCAAGTAACATACCGATGACAAAGGGAATGACGTATGTTGTTATGCGGTTTGACCGATAAAGATCTTCATAGAATATGTAGGAGCCAATATGAGCATCCAGGTTCCGCTATTGGTTATTGACCGGAGATGTGTCTCGGTCATGTCTACATAGTTCTCGAACCCGTAGGGTCCGCACGCTTAACGTTCGATGACGATTGGTATTATGAGTTATGTGTTTTGGTGACCGAAGTTTGTTCAGAGTCCCGGATGAGATCACGGACATGACAAGGAGTCTCGAAATGGTCGAGAGGTAAAGATTCATATATTTGAAGGTTGTATTCGGACTTCGAAATGGTTCCGAGTGATTCTGGTATTTTACCGGAGTACCGGGAGGTTACCGGAACCCCCCGGGAGAGATAGTGGGCCTCATGGGCCATAGGGAAGAGGGGAGGCAGCCCACAAGGGGTGGCTGCGCCCCCTCCCATGGGGAGGCCGAATAGGATTAGGGAAAGGGGGCGCAGCCACCCCCCATGGGGAGGCCGAATAGGATTAGGGAAAGGGGGCACCACCCCCCTTTCCGTCTCCTACTCCCTCTCCTTTCCCCCTTTGCTACTCTGGAAAAAGGAAAAGTGGGGGGGGGAGGCGAATCCTACTAGGAGTGGAGTCCTAGTAGGACTCCCCCCTCCATGGTGCGCCCCTTGGTGGCCGGCCTCCTCCCCCCTCCTTTATATACATGGGCAAGGGGCACCCCAAAGGCACAACAATTGTTCTCTTAGCCGTGTGCGGTGCCCCCCTCCACAGTTTACTCCTCCGGTCATATCGTCGTAGTGCTTAGGCGAAGCCCTGCGCGGATCACATCACCAATACCGTCACCATGCCGTCGTGCTGACGGAACTCTCCCTCGACCCTCTGCTGGATCAAGAGTTCGAGGGACGTCATCGAGCTGAACGTGTGCAGAACTCGGAGGTGCCGTACGTTCGGCGCTTGATCGGTTGAATAGCGAAGATGTTCGACTACATCAACTGCATTAAGCTAACGCTTCCGCTTTTGGTCTACGAGGGTACGTGGACACACTCTCCCCCTCTTGTTGCTATGCATCTCCTATATAGATCTTGCGTGAGCGTAGAATTTTTTTGAAATTGCATGCTACGTTCCCCAACATATAGCTCATATCACTAGATTTATCAACAAGCAAGTCATCATCACCTAGCTAATCATCCTCGTCGCTACTAAAGTCAAGTTACTTGGGGTGTGATACCTTGGGGATTTAGCCATGAAGCATCTTCCAATTCCTTCATTTGGTGAATCAAATAGGTCATAGGAGTTGGAGGATACGAGAGCAAGTCCGGCAACACCTTCATCTTGACTATAGTCGGAGTTGAAGTGATAACTTCTCTCCGATTAGTTGTCGGAGTCGAAGCGGGAAACCCATTCACCAACAAGAGCTTCATATCTTCTTCTAGAGAGGCTCTTGGTTGACTTGTCTTTCCTTTCCGAATCCTTGCTTCTCTGAGAAGGTCTTTGTTCTTAACGATCATCTCTACTCCTCTCTCTCTATGAGGTGATTCATCTCTTCTACTCTTTCTTCTAGGTGTTTCGTCTCTTTTCTTGTGAGGTGTCATACACTCATCAGAGTAGTGCCCAGATCTTCCACAATTGTAGCAATTATGGTCATGACTTGTTGATCTTTGCTCATAGTGTCTTGAGTTGGAGCTTCTATCTTTGCTTCTATTAGAACTTGTTGAAGTTCTTCACCATTACTCTTATCTCTTCATTGGATACTAGCTTGTCACTTGATGTTGTGGGAGCATCGCTTGAGGATTTGTAAGCACCACTTTACTTGTTGTGGAGCTCCTCTTTGTCCTTGAGTGACATCTCATGTGCAAAAATCATCCAATGACTTCCGTGGGCTTGAGATCTTTGTAGTTGGGCATCATTTGGATCAATGTGCACACGTGTCAGGACCCCGATCCTAAGTCACACCGATCTAGCATGTAACACATCATACCACTTTGCGGCCTCATGCATAGTATCCCCACGGCTGCAACCTTACCTAGGCCGGGACCGTTTGCATCTTTTGGCTCACATATATGATGTCGGTGCAACAAACCCTAGGTCTGTTGCCCAGACCGTGCACAGGCCTGAAAGAGCAAGGTGGCAACATCCAAGGCGAGATCGAGTTGAAGAGATAACTCTTTGAGGAATCAAAGGGCAGATCAAGAAGACCAAGACAAGCTAAATGAGCAAGACACCACTAAGGGAAAGCCTCCCTTCCCGGGCAGGCGAGCCTGGTGAGGTCGAGGTGGCCCCGAAGACAAGCCTCAAGACCGTCCCGGCAGGCCTGCCGGGCACGACAAAGGCAAACTGCCTCGCCAAGGTTCCACCGCTCCACCTCACAGCGATGCAAGTCATCGATCGGTGCAGTGTCAAGCCCACAAGTGACTAAGTGGCTGTTATTTGGCACGTGGTAGCCACTTCCGATGGAAATCACCTCCAAATGACACCCGTCCAGAGACGTGTCAAGTAGACAGACAAGAAGGTGGCAAGCAGCCCGGCAAGGCTTGTCAGGCATGCCATGATGTGACACCAAGCGGCGCATTTAATGCGCTCTGCTCTGTCTGGAGAGTTAGGTATGATAGCACTGTTCGCTATCTAATCAGTACACAATGACTGATTTGCCATTGTGGTGACACCTTGATCTATAAAAGGAGGGCCATGGCAACCATAGAAAGGATTCGGACCCTAGTACACTCGTACGCGCGTAGCTGCCCTCGCGCAGAGGCAACCCTGCCGGGCAAGAGCGCTGCATTTCCACCACAATCCACCATCAATCCACCAAAGCAGGAGCAGGGTTTTACGCCTCACGGCGGCCCGAACCTGGGTAAAACTGCCCGTGTGATCTCTGCCGTGCTGTGCTACGTTCTCCGCTCTTTGTGCAATGTGCTCATCTCCCCTGCCGAACCACAAGGGGCTGATGGCCCCATAGGTGGTCGTGGTTTCCCATGACATCTTTGGCGTGCCAGGTAGGGGGCTGGCGCTTGCGCGAACCCGAGAAGCGTACACAGCGCGTCATTATCTTCACCATCTTCTTCATCGATGGCTCCATCGTCCATGGCACCCAAGAAGAAGCCCGGTGCTGCGGCCCATCCGTCCACTTCGAAGGCCCCGTCGCACGCGGCCGCCGACGCCGCGGGGGCTACGGGGACGCACGGAGACATGGACACTGCAGGGGGATGTGGCCGGCGCAGGCGGCATCGTCACCACCTCCCCTGCGGCCGAAACGAGGGCATAAGGCACCGAGGAAGGACAACACCAACAGCATCCCAGTGGCCACGCTCCACGAGGTACGAGTGGAGAAATCATTCCGTCTGCACCTCTCCGCCCGGCCGAAGGGCACAGCCGCAGCGGTGGCACTCGCTCTGGGGCGAATCGCAACTCTCCGTCCGCTCCCGCCACGTGCGTGGCCGCAGGGCGTGCGCCACTCCCGGAACGAGCTGACCCAGCCGATGCGCCAAACGGAGCCGCTGGCCCTCAAGCGCCTCCACCTCATCACCACGCCCGCTCACGACGATGAGAACACGACGCGGCTACTACCGGCACCATAAGGCCAGGCGACGCTACGGTCTACGTCGTCATCCATGCCAAGCACCGCTTCGGAGGCCATGGCGCAGGCCCAGCTGCTGTTGAGATTTCCGCCGGCAGCCGATCAGATGGATGAGTGGAGAGCCACCATTCAAAGCCTGATTGGTTTCGCCGAGGCGGGAGGATCACAGGGAGCTGGCCCACCACGGCCTCCCCAGGTGACAACGACGGCCCGCGCTGCTGGACGTGCCGAAGGGGCCACCCCCATGGTGCAGTCCCCTTCGCGGCAGCCAGCGTAGGGGCCACGGTCGGAGCCACGCGATCAAGAACCCGACGACGTCTCGATGGCTTCGTTCGACCCTCGAGCGCGTCAAGGCCAACGGCGAGTCCTGGAGGACAGGCAAAGGGAAGGCGCGCGCGTCACCATCGACCGACGCCGCGACACCCACCGCCAGTCCGATAGGCACAATGGCCCTGACGTTGATGAGGCCACTCTCGGTGAAGGTGGGTACCTACCTTTCGAGGTTGGGTGCCCTGCCTTCACTCGTGAGTTGCGACAAGTCTGTTGGCCATCTACCCGCACGTTCAAGCCAGAAATACCAGAGAAGTACGACGGGAAACTAAACCCGGCAGAGTTCTTGAGCATCTACACCATCGCTGTTCAAGCTGCCGGGGGAAGAGACGAGAAGGTGTTCGCCAACTACTTCCCTCTGGAACTCAAGCCAAATGTGAGGTCTTGGCTAATGCACTTGCCGGAGAACTCCATTTCAACCTAGCCTGACCTGTGCCATGAGTTTGTTGGCGCCTTCACGGGCGGCCATCAAGAACTAGGGCGGCCCAGCGACTTGCAGCTCCTCCCGCAGAAGGAAGGAGAGACCCTGTGGAAGTACATGCAGAGGTTCAGCCGAGTACGCAGGAACATTCCAGACATCCACCCGGCAGCTGTGATAGCTGCGTTCTAGTCCAACATGCGCAATCGTCGGATACGTTCCAAGATGAACGTTCGACTGCCCAAGACTATGAAGGAGCTTTACAGTCTAGTGGATAAGTGTTCTCGGGTAGAGGAGGGGAGTCGGCTCCCCGGTGAAAAGGATGGCGTCGACATCGACTCAGAGGATGACGACGAGGCCACCAGTCAGAAGAAGAAGAACAAGAGGCGTGACAAAATGCGCAAGGATAAGGCATTGATGACCGTTGAGGGATCGGGCGCACCTAGTACCGGCAAGAAGGCCAAGATCAAAGTTCCCGGCAAGGAAGTTGCCGTGTGCACTGATTACCGGGAAGCTGCGGCTGCCGAGAAGGCTGGGAAAGGTGATGGGCCATACTGCAAGATCCATCGGACCAAGGGCCACGATCTCTTGGAGTGTCATCAAGTCGAGCAGCCCGTCAAGAAGCAGAGGGCTGAATATGAGAAGCGTGATAAGGAGAAAGGCCAAGATGGTGCTGGCAGGAAAGGACGAGGCGGCGGAGCAAGCCACCCCGGCAAGGCTCCTCAGAATCAAGGGAAACATGCCAGAGGCCGTAAGAAGGAGGATTGCAATGATGAGAGTGATGGAGGAGATGAAGAGGAAACTAGTGAGTAGGAGTTCCAGAAAGCCATTGACGCCCTGTGCATTGATGGGGGTGCATCTCTGCACTCCTCTCACCGCCAACTTAAACAGTGGGCACGTGAAGTCAATGCCGTGGAGCCAGCGGCAGATTCTCGGAAGCCGCTCAAGTGGTCCCGCACGCCCATCATCTTTGATGAAGAGGATCACCCTGACCGCACCACTGCGGTAGGGTGCTTGCCGGTGTTGGTCTCACCAACAATCCGCAACCTCAAGGTCCCAAAGATGTTGGTGGACGACGGGGCTGGGTTGAATCTGATTTCTCCAAAGGTCATCAGCAAACTTCAGATTGCAGAGGAAGAGCTCAAGGTTACTGGCACGTTTCAAGGGATCAACGATGGCAGGAGCCGTCCTAAGGGGAAGATCACGCTACCGGTGACGGTCGGGGGGGAGTTAAACTACCGGACTGAGAAGATCGTATTTGATGTGGTTGACCTCCCGCTACCGTACAATGGAATCCTTGGCCGCCCAGCCCTGGCCAAATTCATGGCGGCATCCCACTATGCCTACAATACCTTGAAGATGCCAAGGCTGATAGGCGTCATTTTTGTTCCGTCAGATAAGAAGGATGCAATCATTTGTGTAAACAAGATGTACCGGGAAGCAGTCGCGATAGAGGCCGCAGAAGCCAGTGTTCCCGGCAAGGAAAATAAGAAGAAGAAGAGAAATAGCAAGGATGCCTGCAAGGAATCCGGGAAACATGCCTCTTCGGAGTACGTTGCACCCGTTGATGACGTGCCGGAGAGTTCCAATAGCAAGCGACCCAAGGCTGCTGCACCCGGTGTGAAAAAGGTCCTGGCAGGGCTGGCTGGCGCTGATGGTACCTTCACTATCAGTGCCACACTTGATGACAAATAGGAAAGCGTGCTCGTTGCCTTCCTGCGGGCGAATATCGATGTGTTTGCCTGGCAACCATCTGATATCCCCGGTGTTCCCAGGGAGGTAATCGAGCACCACCTTGCTGTCTGCCCACATGCCCGACCCATCAAGCAGAAGGTCCGAAAGCAAGCTTTGGAGTGGCAGCAATTCATTGCCGAGGAGATCACGAAACTTGAGGCAGCTGGTCTGGTCAGAGGAGTACTGCATCCAACATGGTTAGAAAATCCTATGGTGGTACGCAAGGATAATGGGAAATGGAGGCTTTGCATAGATTTTACGGATCTGAACAAGGCATGCCCGAAGGACCCATTTCCCTTGCCACGCATCGACCAGATTGTGGATTCCACCTCTGGGTGTGACTTGCTCTCTTTTCTGGATGCATACTCTGGATACCACCAGATTTTCATGTCCAAGGAAGACGAGGAGAAGACCGCGTTCATAACCCCATGTGGCACATACTGCTTCGTACGGATGCCCTTCGAGTTGACGAGCGCCGGATCCACTTTTGCAAGAGCAGTACAGATTGGCTTTGAGTCCCAGCCACACAGAAACGTTGAAGCTTACATGGATGATATTGTGGTCAAAACCAAGGACAGATCAACCCTCATCCAAGATTTGGAAGAAACCTTTGCTAATCTGCGTAAGATCAACTTGAAGCTGAACCCAGAGAAGTGCGTGTTTGGTGTCTCTTCCGGCAAGCTACTTGGCTTCTTTGTGTCCCATCGAGGGATAGAGGCCAACCCCGACAAGATCAAGGCTATCGAGCAGATTCAAGCACCCAAGATAGTTAAGGACGTGAGGCGTTTGAGTGAATGTGTTGCCGCGCTTAGCAGGTTCATTTCCAAGTCTGCCGAGCGCACCTTGTCGTTCTTCAAAATCTTGAAGAAGGAAGGGCCTATGGAGTGGACCTCGGAGGCAGACGCCGCGCTACAAGATTTGAAGACATATCTCTCCTCTGTACCCACTTTGGTCGCTCCCAAACCACGAGAGCCGTTGCTGCTATACTTAGCGGCAACCAATCAAGTGGTTAGTGCAGCACTGGTGGCGCAGCGGGAAGTAGACGAAGCGGCAGCCACCGTCGTCCCCTCTGGAGAAGGAAGTGAACCAGTCCCAGCAAGACCAGAGTCAGTCCAAAGCGAAGAAAGGCAGGGCAGCGGAAGCAGTTCTATGGTTGCGGCAAAGAAGAAAGTGGTGCAGCGCCCAGTGTACTTCGTCAGCTCCCTGTTACAAGGGGCTAGGTCAAGGTACTCTAGCATGCAAAAGTTGATTTTTGGCCTCATCATGGCCTCAAGGAAACTGGGCCACTACTTCCAAGCCCACGAGATCACGGTTGTCACCCGCTTCCCCTTGCAACACATACTCCGGAACCCTGAGTCCACTGGCAGGATTGTGGAATGGGCTTTGGAGTTGTC
The DNA here is from genome assembly GCA_011799875.1 of Thinopyrum elongatum. Taxonomy (NCBI): domain Eukaryota; kingdom Viridiplantae; phylum Streptophyta; class Magnoliopsida; order Poales; family Poaceae; genus Thinopyrum; species Thinopyrum elongatum. The sequence goes on along the minus strand of CM022299.1, from coordinate 125,085,813 downwards.
CAGCTTTGGTTTAAAGTTTGAAAGCACGTCAACCATTCAGAGCAGAGCACTAGCGGAATTCATTGCAGAGTGGACGCCAACCCCTGATGAAGAAGTGTTGGAGACAGTTATCCCCGGCAAGGAGGCACCCCAAGAATGGATTATGTATTTCGATGGTGCCTTCTCCCTACAAGGTGCGGGAGTTGGCGTACTTCTCGTTTCCCCCACTGGGGAGCACCTGAAGTACGTCATCCAGATGCATTTCCCCCAGGAGGAGGCTACCAACAATACTGCAGAGTATGAAGGGCTCCTTGCCGGGTTTAGGATTGCAACATAACTGGGAATCAAGAAGCTAATCATCTGTGGAGACTCGCAACTTGTGGTGAGACAAGTGAACAAGGATTACCAAAGTCCATTGATGGAGGCATACGTTGAGGAAGTTGGAGGAGCGCTTTGACGTATTGCAAACAAAGCACGTACCCCGTGCGGAAAACAGCATCGTTGATCATCTGTCGAAGTGCGCTGCGCAAAAACTCCCTGTGGAACCAGGGACTTTTGTTCTCCATCTGACTCAGCCCTCCGTATCCCTGGCAACAATGGCCAGAAAGAGGAGGAAACTAGACTCTGGCAAGCCTCTCCCGGCAGAGCCTCCCGAGGCCCCGGCAGAGGGCTTGGCGGGAACAACTCCCCTTCGATCGCTGAGCTGCGCCCTACCGCCAGACCACCGGTCCCTGTGGTCGAGGAATGCGCTCCCACGAATGAGGAGGTGCCGCTAGTCCTCATTGCCGAGCCCCAGGCTCCAACTTGGGCGCGGCACATAGTCCATTTCCTCCAAACTAGAGAACTTCCCGAAGAGCAAGAAGAAGCTGAAAGAGTAGCCCGGAGGGCCAGTATGTATCAGTTCATTGACGACACGCTATACAGAAGAAGGCCCAATGGTGTGAAATTGAGGTGCATTTGCCGGGAGGAAGGAAAGGAACTGTTGGCAGAAATACACAAGGGTATGTGCGGCTCACACATTGGATCGAGGGCTCTGGTTGGAAAAGCCTTCCGGCAAGGATTTTACTAGCCCACGGCCCTCCAAGATGCAGTTGAGTTGGTCACCAAATGTGAAGCCTGCTAGTTCCATTCCAAGAATATGCATCTGCCTGCCCAAGCTCTTTAGACAATCCCTTTGTCATGGCCGTTTTCGGTCTGGGGGCTCGACATCTTGGGCCCCTTCCCCCGTGCTACCGGGGGCTTTGAATTCTTATTCGTTGCAATCGACAAGTTTACAAAGTGGCCGGAAGTTGAGTCCGTGAGAAAGGTGACTGCTCAGTCAGCTATCAAGTTCTTGAAAGGATTGGTGTGCCGCTTCGGGGTCCCTGCTCGAATCATCACTGACAATGCCACCCAATTCACGAGCCACGCCTTCATGCAATACGTTCATGCCCTCAGAAGCAAAATCTCATTTGCCTCTGTCGCTCATCCAAGGAGCAACGGGCAAGCTGAGAGGGCGAACACTGAAGTGTTGAGAGGACTCAAGAAAAGAACATTTGATAAGCTGCTGAAGTGTGGCAGGCGATGGATCGATGAGCTACTGGTGGTTCTTTGGTACTTCAGAACGACACCAAATCGAGCTACCGGGCAGACTCCCTTCTCCCTAGTCTATGGGGCAGAAGCAGTTATCCCCACAGAACTCATTTACGGGTCACCTCGAGTGCTTGCCTACGATGAAGTGGCACAAGAACAACACCGGCGTGACGACGCTGTGCTACTCGAGGAGAACTGTCTCCGGGCTGCTACGCTTGCCGCACGCTACCAGCAAGCCCTGCATCGCAATCAAAGCCGCAGGGTTCATGCCCGGAGTTTTGAGGAAGGCGACCTTGTCCTTAGGTGCGTTCAGTCCGCCAAGGGTACAAATAAGTTGACGCCAAAGTGGGAAGGCCCTTACTGGGTAGTACGAGTCACCAAACCTGGCGCAGTCCATCTGGAGACCGGAGATGGCATTCAATTGCAAAACTCATGGAACATTGAGCATCTTCGTAAGTTCTACCCGTAAGGCATGGCTGTCGGGCCTTGCCCGGCAGCCACCCTTTTGTACAGGCCTTGCCGATGCTGCATGTAACCCCTTGTACAAAGCCAGGCGCAGACCCTGAGCAACAGAGAAATAAACGAAGCGCTGGGGGGCCCCTGAAACTTGCATGCATGCATAAGCATATCATGAGCATAGCATGATCATGTAGATCAGATCGCACATGGCATCATTTTCATCTACACTAGGTTGCAGGGCTCTTACCGTGGACTTGGTCCCGAAGAAGAGAAGAGAAGACAAGCCTACGTTGCGATCCCCGGCAAGCCAAACAGATAAGTTTTATCTCTTATCCATGCGTGTTCTGTGAAGAGAAACTTGTGCATATGAAAACCTCGCCACCTTTGAAACCTAGGTGCTCCCATCCCTTGACTCGAACATTGCTTCGGTCAGGATGGTTGGAGTGGCCTTTGGCAGAAAAGATTTGGCGGGGGGCTGGTCCCTCCCTGTGGTTTGTGCCCGGCAGGCCTAGCCCCGCGGCAACGAACTGAGGGTACCGGCTGGATAGCCAGCCGGGGAAAACTTGTTTACTTTAATGTATAGAGGCATTTCACCTCTGCATGGATATGTTACATGCACAAGTACCCGGCAAGGCTTATCTTTTTCATTAATATGCTGATTAACAAGTACAAATCTTACAAAACACAAACATGGATAAAGAAGATTACATAATTTAGACTAAAGTTTGGCAAATGCCTACATAATTTAGATTGAAAAAGGATAAATGCCCGTAATGCCTTTGCTCTGTTCCCCCCTCCTTGGAACTACAGGGGGGACGAAGAAGACGGAGGGAAGGCTTGACTGGGATTCGGCGCTTCCCCAGGATCAGGATGGCGCCGTTCCCGGGCTAGAAAGAAGAAAACAAAGAGAAAAGGTGTGTGGATGGGCACTTCCGCTTCCCCTCGCCCCCCTTTTATATAGGCAGGCTGGGGGCTGATCCCTCGACGGGTAACCGCCGTCCATCTCCACCAATCCAAGAAGGCCGGGCCCCTGCCTTGACGCTCTCCTGCACCACACGCCTCCGTTACCTACCCCACTCAATGCATGCAGCATATGTGGCCAAAGGATAAGGGCGTGGTGGGAAGGGTGAATTGGCAGTTACTCGTCCGTGCGTTAAAGTCATTCCCGGGCCATTACAAGGATGGCCCCACCACAATTGGCGTTACGCAACACGCGGGAGAACCAAAAACTGACCTGGGCTCAGGTTAATGAAGAAGCAAAGAAGATCTCGAAGGACAAGCAACTGCTACCCCCTTCCCTGTGCACTGGATAGGGCCTACACCGATGACGCTCGACAGTGCGTTCGGGCCAGGCCCGGGGGCTCTGTCGGTGCAACAAACCCTGGGTCTGTTGCCCAGACCGTGCACAGGCCTGAAAGAGTAAGGTGGCAACATCCAAGGCGAGATCAAGTTGAAGAGATAACTCTTTGAGGAATCAAAGGGCAGATCAAGAAGACCAAGACAAGCTAAATGAGCAAGACACCTGTAAGTGCGTCTAGTGCCCCTTAGTGATTTTGGTGTATTGAAGACTTATAGGTTAAGGGACTAATGCGTTTGTGAGTGTACACAGGTCTATAAGTCTATGAGGAGTTTGTTATTTATGATGAATGTCGACCCCTAAAAATGAATGTCTTCAACTGAAGATTTTGGTTTTCTTGAAGACTTTGAAAGTGAAGAAACTGGTGTGACCCTGAAGACTTGATATTCATGCGAGGATCATGAAGCGTGAAGACTTTTGTTTCCGTAGTTTCATTTTCTTCTTCTTGAGTCATAGGAAACACCGTACTGTTAAAGGGGGTCGAGGTAAAACTAAGGAAAAGTTTCCAAGTGATGCTCAACTCAAAATCCTACACCTACCCAATCCTTTCGAGTGAAGCCATTGGAAATCTCATACAGTTTAGTCAAGTTCTTCAGTGACAGAGACGAAGTTCTTCTGTTCTCTGAGGAATTTGTTCTGACTGAGGAGTTAGGAATTTGCCAGTGCGGATTGCCTACAAGTGAGGAACATGATAGCCCTGAGGAATTTGATACTCAAATATCCGACCGTTGCTGTGCTACGCGCCAGCTGTCCAAATATCCTACCCACCTAACGGTCATATCATTGAAGGGCATTTATGTCTTATCATGTCGGGCTGCTCCCTAGGCTATAAATAGCCGCCCCCTACAACCACTAGCTGGTTGGCTGCTCCGAGAGATAGATTGACACTTGTCATTTAGAGCATCCCATCCTCCTAGGACTTTGAGCGAAAATCATCAAGTGAGGAAAAACCCAAAAACCCAAACACCTACAAACCCAAAGTGATTGAGCATCACTGAAGAGATTGTTCCTGTGTGGAACCGATGCTTGTTACCTTTGAGGACTGTGCATCCTCCAGACGGTTAGGCGTCATGGTCTAGAGCATCCAAGAGGAAATTGTGGATTGCCGAGTGACCAAGTATGTGAAGGTTTGGAAGTCACCTGAAGACTTACCACGAGTGATTGGGCGAGGTCTGTGTGACCTTAGCTCAAGGAGAATACGGTGAGGACTGTGTGTCCGGGACTGGGTGTCCTCAGGTTTAAATACCTAGCCGCTCTAACCAGACGTACAACTGTCACATCAGTTGGAACTGGTCTACCAAATCATTGTCTTCACCGAGCTACTGGTTCTATTTCCTCAACCCTTTCATTTCCTCGCATACTTGCTATGTATTTGATCATTACTATTTGAAGACTTTGACTGAAGACTTTCTCAATTTCCTCAGTTCAATTTCTTCAGTCAGTTTGTCTTCAGCCTGCTTATCCTGTGTTTACGCTACTCGTACTCTGTGCTTGTTTTCATTTCATCATGATGACTGTGCTACTGCTCTGTTATGCTTGCATCTGAGTACTTATTCCGCTGCTAAGTAGTTCGTCTCTTAGGAATTTCCTCACCTTGAAATTCCTCAGTGACGAATTTGTAAAAATCGCCTATTCACCCCCCTCTAGTCGATATAACTCACTTTCAATTAGTATCAGAGCAAGGTACTCCCTTGTTCTGTGTGATTTTGGTTTAACCACCTGGAGTTTTAGTTATGTCGACTGCAGGCATGATCAAGGTCTCAGCTGGGTGTCCTACCTTCGATGGGACGGACTACCCCTACTGGAAGAACAAGATGCGCATGCATCTTGAGGCAATTGACAACGATCTCTGGTATGTTGTGGAAAAGGGTGTTCCCTCTGTCACTCCTTTCGTAAACGCTGCTGATGTGAAGAGATTCAAGCAACTCGACTCTCAAGCGAAGAATATCATATGTGGCCATCTGAGCAAAGGGCAGTATGGCAGAGTGAGTGCTCTGGAGACAGCTAAGCTTATCTGGGATAGGCTGTCCAAGGTCAACGAAGGAGTCTCAACTCAACGTGACTCTCGAGTTGACGTTCTTCGCAATCTCTTCAACCGCTTCAAAAGACTCGACAACGAAAATGTTCAGCAAACCTTTGATCGCCTCACTGACATCTCAAACGAGCTTCAAGCACTGGGTGCCACTGACATCACCGACCATGAGGTGGTGAAGAAATTGCTGAGGTCACTCGATTCTTCATTCGATACACTGGCACTGATGATTCAAGAACGTGGAGACTACAAGTCACTTGATCCTGCTGATATCCTCGAGAGGCTAAATACTCATGAGTTCCAACTAGCTGAGAAGAGAGATCTCTACGGACCGAGCTATGGCAGATCTCGTGCACTGAAGGCCAAGGCAGTCTCTGAATCTGAAGATGAAGATTCTGGTAGCAGCCTTGGTGATCCTGAAGAACTAAGTCAGGAGCTAGCAATGCTCATGAGGAAATTCCAGAAGTTCTCTAGACGTGGCCGATTTGGAAAATCCTCAAGAGGTGATGACATGAAATCAGATTCCTCATCCCGTGATTACAAGAAGAGAACTTGCCATAAATGCAAGAAACCTGGTCACTACATTACTGATTGTCCTCAGTGGGAGAAGGAATCAAATAAGAAGAAATACAAGGATGATAGTTCAGATGACTCTAAGAAGAAGAGGAAATCTTCAAAGTCCTCATCGTCAAAATCTTCAAAATCTTCATCTCACAAGAAGAGCAGCTCCAAGAAAGCTCGGGCATTCATTGGCAAAGAAATGGACTCTGAAGCTGAATCTGAGGAACATGAGGAAGAGGAGGCATCTGAGGAGTCAGACTCTGGTGTGGCGAGCCTAGCCCTCGCTACTGCTTATGTTAGCAAGTCCATCTTCAACACTGAGGAAAATGGCTTCCCCAACACTGCTGATGACGGCAACGATGACTATGCTCCCACCTATTGCTTCATGGCAAAAGGTGCCAATGTATTCAAATATCCCTCCTCTGAATCAAGTGAGGATGAATCTGATGAAAACCTCAAACCCAGCTATTCCAAACTTGCTAATATTGCTGTTAAACAACAAAAGGCTTTGGAAAAGGTTCAAAATATGCTAGACAAAAGCGATGATCTGTTAGGTGAGGAAATGGATCGAACTCAAACACTGACTGATAATCTTCAGCAACTACAGTCTAAGTTTGACAACCTTCAAGGTCGTCATGAAACTCTCTTAGCCGATCATGAGAAGCTTTCTTATGAATTTCTTCAAAGAAAGCAAGATCTTGAGAAGCTAAGGGTGAGTCATGAAGATCTTCAGAAGGAAAATGATTCTTTGCTTGCTGAACAGATCAGTTCCGCTCAGGAAGAATTTATTCCACCATGCTTGAAATGCATTGAACGTGAAACTGCTAATTCTTCACCTGAATGTTCAAATGCTTCTATTGCTGCAAATTCTTCAACTATCTCTGTGGTCACAACTTCCTCATCTGAGGATACCACTAGTATCACTGATGAAAATGCAGGGTTGAAGGAATTGTATGTGACAGGCATGTACAAAAGCCTCAAAGGGCATCAGACTCTTTGTGATGTGCTCAAAAAGCAGATCTTGAACAGGAACCCTAGGAAAGAGGGTATTGCCTTTGAGAGGAAACTCAATGCTGATGGAACCTACTGGAAACCTGAGCAGTATCCCAAAACCTCATGGGTTGCTGCGAAGGGACCTCCCGTGGATCCATCCACTTTATCTGGCTTTACTTGTGAATCCTCATATTCATCTGATGAGTCATTTGACTCCAACTATAAACTGTTCAAAAATCAGAATGGTGAAGTATTTGCTAGATATGTTGGATCTAACTGCAGGAATGGTCCCCCTATGAAGAAAATCTGGGTTCCCAAACGGTGCCTTGAAAGTCTTCAGGTGAATGTCCTCATGACACCACCTGTGAAGAATAAGAACCCCAGATCAAATTCTTCATATGAACCAAAGTCTTCATATGGATCCAAGTCCTCTTATGGATCAAATTCCTCACATGGATCCAAGTCCTCACATGAACATCATCGTGCTAACACTTCTGTTTCGCAGGGAAAGACTAAGGGCTATGAATATGTGCATTATTCTTCAAATCATTATGTTCATAAGTCCTCGAAGAATTTCTCTGCTTATTCATATGCTTACCCTAACCCCTCTTATGTGAAACGAAGTGGTCTGGCGTCTATGCCACCTTTCTCTTATGGAGCTCGCAGAATGATGAACTCTTTGCCACCCCTCCAGATGTGGGTGGTGAAGAAAAAGAACTAATCTCTTATGCAGGGTCAGGTCTCCAGACGAACTAAATCGTCTGAAAAATTTGCTGGAGACCTGAAATGCTTGAAAGGACGCAAGCTAATCATGAAGAAATGATTTATTCATTTCTCACGTCCTCACATTGCTATATATACATATGTTGCTTTAATTGATGAAATATGTCTGATGAATTTGATGTCATATTCTTCACTCTGAAGTATATGAGTTTGTAAGATGCACTAATTCATCTGCAGGATGATTTACCCAAAGCTACTGAGTGGGTCCTCGATAGTGGATGTACAAATCACATGACCGGTGACAAGAGCTTACTGATGAACACTCCTTTATCTCCATCACACTTGAAGCATATCACCTACGCTGACAAAGGCAAAAGCAAGGTATTGGGTCTAGGTAGGGTTGCAATCTCAAAGGATCGACACATGGATAAAGTCATGCTTGTCGAGTCCCTCGGATTCAACCTCATGTCTGTCTCAATGCTTTGTGATCTTGATATGGTTGTTGTCTTTGGCAAATATCGTTGCTTAGTGCTCATGGAATCTGACAATTCCAAAGTCTTCGAAGGCTTTAGGAGAGGAGACTTGTATATTTTTGATTTCTCTGCAGGACCACAGCCTGCCACTTGTCTACTTGCTAAAGCTTCAGAAGGCTGGCTATGGCATCGATGACTGGGTCATGCTGGCATGAGGAACTTACACACGCTCGTGAAGAAAAAGCATGTCATTGGCATCGAGGGTGTCAAATTCCTCAAAGATCATCTTTGTGGGGCTTGTGAGGCTGGCAAAATGACCAGAGCCAAGCACCCCTCGAAGACTATCATGACTACTTCTCGTCCTTTTGAATTGCTTCATATGGATCTTTTTGGCCCTACTCATTATGCCACACTAACAAATGCAGCATCTCTATATGGCTTTGTCATTGTTGATGACTATTCTTGTTACACATGGGTGCATGTCATTACTTACAAAACTGAAATGCAGGAAGTCTTCAGACGATTTTCCTCAAGGGCTTCGACGAATTTCGGTGTGAAGATCAAGCATATACGTAGTGACAATGGGACCGAGTTCAAGAATACTGGTCTTGATGACTATCTCGATGAACTTGGTATTACTCATGAGCTATCTGCCCCATACACTCCTCAGCAGAATGGCGTTGTGGAGCGCAAGAACAGGACTCTTGTTGAGATGGCACGCACCATGCTAGATGAATACAAGACACCTCGTCACTTATGGCCTGAGGCAATTGATACTGCATGCCACATCATCAACAGGGTATATCTTCACAAATTCTTCAAGAAGACCTCATATGAACTCCTCACTGACAAGAAACCCAATGTGAGTTATTTCAAAGTCTTCGGTGCTAAATGCTGGATTAGAGATCCTCATCACAATTCTAAATTTGCACCGAAAGCACATGAAGGTTTTATGCTTGGTTACGGAAAGGACTCGCACATCTACAGGGTCTTCAACACCTATCACAACAAGGTTGTTGAAACTGTAGATGTGCGGTTCGATGAAACTAACGGCTCGCAAAGAGAGCACCTACCTCCTGTGCTAGATGAAAAGACGCCTGAGGAAACCATCAAGTTCAAAGCTACTGAGGATGTCATTCCTACTGAAGAATCTGCTGAAGAAATCATTCCAGAACATGAAGAACAGCATGCTGGCGCATCTGAAGAAAATGCTGAGCCAAATCAAAGTCGTCAACCTGCTCATCCCCGCGTTGCAAATGAAGTACAGATTGAGAGAATCATCAATGACATCAACGCACCAGGTCCTCTGACTCGCTCAAAAGCTTCACATTTGTCTAACTTTTGTGGGCATTTTTCTTTCGCCTCTATCACAGAGCCCACCAAAGTTGATGAGGCATTTCTGGAGCCTGAATGGATTCAAGCAATGCAAGAGGAATTACATCAATTCAAGCTGAACAATGTGTGGGAGCTTGTCAAGCAACCGGACCCATGCAAGCACAATATCATCGGTACCAAATGGATCTACCGCAACAAGCAAGATGAAAATGGCCTAGTGGTGAGGAACAAGGCTCGTCTTGTAGCTCAAGGCTACACACAGGTTGAAGGAATTGATTTCGATGAAACTTTTGCACCTGTTGCTAGACTTGAGGCTATTCGCATATTGCTGGCTTATGCTAACCATCATAATATCATCTTATATCAAATGGATGTGAAAAGTGCATTCCTCAATGGTAAGCTTGAGGAAGAAGTATATGTTGCTCAACCCCCAGGTTTTGAAGATCCTAAGCATCCAGACAAAGTCTTCAGACTCAATAAGGCCCTCTATGGCCTCAAGCAGGCCCCTCGGGCGTGGTATGATACTTTGAAGGAATTCCTCATGAAGAAAGGCTTCAAACCCGGTTCACTCGACCCAACTCTTTTCACCAAAACCTATGATGATGAATTATTCGTGTGCGAAATATATGTTGATGATATTATCTTTGGCTGTACTAACCAACATTATAGTGACGAATTTGCCTACATGATGAGTGAGGAATATCAAATGTCCATGATGGGAGAATTGAAATTCTTCTTAGGTCTTCAAATTCGTCAACAACGCAATGGCATCTTCATTTCTCAAGAGAAATACCTCAAGGACGTTCTGAGGAAATTCGGTATGCAAGAATGCAGAGGCGTCAAAATCCCTATGCCCACAAATGGCCATCTATGCACTGATGAAAATGGAATAGACTTCGATCAAAAGGTATACCGCTCCATGATTGGCTCTTTATTGTACCTATGTGCATCTAGGCCGGATATTATGCTTAGTGTTTGCATGTGTGCCCGTTTTCAAGCTACACCGAAGGAATCACACCATAAGGCTGTGAAACATATTCTTCGATATCTAGCTCACACTCCAACACTTGGATTATGGTATCCCAAGGGCTCGGCTTTTGATCTCATTGGATATTCTGACTCTGACTATGCTGGTGATCGTGTGGACCGCAAGTCAACATCAGGCACATGCCATTTCCTCGGACGATCCTTAGTATGTTGGTCCTCGAAGAAGCAGAACTGCGTATCACTCTCTACTGCTGAAGCTGAGTATATTGCTGCTGGCTCTTGCTGTGCTCAATTGCTATGGATGAAGCAAACCCTCAAGGACTACGGCATCAATGTGAAGAATGTGCCACTCTACTGTGACAACGAGAGTGCCATTAAAATTGCTCATAACCCAGTTCAGCACTCAAAGACAAAGCACATCGAGATTCGTCATCATTTTCTTCGAGATCATGTGTTGAAGGGTGACATCTCTATTGATCCCGTGAAGTCTGAAGAACAGCTAGCGGATATCTTCACAAAGCCCTTGGATGAGAAGAGATTTAGCAAGTTGTGGTGTGAGCTAAATATCTTAGAATCTTCGAATGTCCTTTGAAAAGGACACACATCCTAACACTTATGCAAATTGATGACTTAGATGTGCAACACACGAAGAAACGTTTTTCTTCAATCAATGAAGACTAACCCTCTAAGTGTGAAGAAATTAATGAAGAATTTGATTCTCAGAGCCCTACGACAATTGTACGCGGTGTCTGAAATCATCATTCTTACACGGTGGGTCACGCCACCACAAAAAGTTGAAAGTCTTCAAAATTTGAGTTTTTCCATCATTGTGCAAATTCTTCAAATTTTCAAATTCTTCAACTTTGCAAAGTCTTCACTCTTTCCGACTGTGTTCTTCATTGACTATATATATATTTGAGTTTTCTGTCCTCTACAGCATTCACTTATTGCTAATTCTTCAAGTTGTTTTTCTTCTAAGTGAATGTGATCGGACCCGTTCCCCCTCTGTGCTAAACTCAATCCATTCCGTTCACAAATTCTTCATGTGCGTTCTATTTGAAACCCGTTCAAAGTCTTCACTGTGTCCTTGATAGCTGAAGAATTTGCGAACGAAACATTAAAATAATCTTATCTGAATTTTCGGCTTTTGCCGCTCAAACCATTCCATGTCCCTCGATAAGATTTATCTATTCACCCACGATCTAACAAGATCTCCACTTCACAGTACGTGGGTGACACATGTCGCTAGGATGGGAAGGGTCAGGGGCACGTTCGTCCATTTTCTTCGGACGAGCGGTTTTTCACCTCGGCTATAAATACCCCCTCACCCTCCTCAGATTTCTCCTCCCGCTCGATCTCACTTCCCTCGCTCGAGCTCTCAGACCTAGCGCCGCCGCTACACTCCATCGTCGCCGGTGAGGAAGAGCTTCACTGCCTCGACCTCGTCGCCGTCGTACTCACGCCGGCCGCGGAAATCTTCACTCCGCCGCCGCCGTAGCTGTTTTCCATCGCCAAGTTAGGGCGTGGAAGATCTGAACGGACGAACATCTCCACTTTCCTCTCAGTTCGTCGTGTTCTTCGTCAAGGGTAAATAAAATTTATTTTTACTGCCCTTGTTGATTCTGATGATTTCCACAAAATCTTCAAAAGGTGTTTATTCTTCAACTTTCATCTTCTTAAACACCAACTTGCTTCTGTCCTTGATCAGTTTCTCTAAGCAACGTTTTTTCTTCAAGATTCCTCAATTGTGTGGATTTTCAATCTACACAACTCTGGAACCTAAGTCAAAATGCTTAGTGAAATTCCTCAAGACACCCCTGGTCTTCTTCCTCAAACTCGATACTTTTGAAAATCTTCTGAGAACGCATATGACCTCTCCAAAACTCTTCGCACCTATATTCTGTTCACAGGTACACATGTCCGCTGCTGAATCTCTAGGTTCTCATCAACTTAACTCATTTGCAGCGTTCCTTGAAGAAAAATTGCATACCTCATCAGAAAATTCGATTGTTCAAAATCCTCAAGTGAAGAAAATGGCTGATGGTAAAAGACCTCAAAAGGGAGGAAAGAGGCCGGAAACAAATACTGCTTTCGAGATCCCTGATGACATCTATGATGAATATTGTACTCCTGATGAAGCAACTCATGGCAAGGAGAACAAAAATCAGCGCAAAGTGCGCATTCAGAAGATTGAGAGGAGATGGGCAAGAGAATGGAGGGAATATCGCTATGTCACTCCCAAGTACATGAAGAAATTCACTGTTAACCCTCCATGTCCAAGACCTCCATTGGCTCCTGGCCAAGAAGCTAATCCCACTAGCATCAGAAGAGGTGAGGAATTTCCTCAGGAGTGGGCTAAGCGTCAAGCCAAGCTGGCCAAAGTGGCTAAAGAGGCAGTGAAGAAATTCAATGAAGATTCTGTTGCTGCCGCCGCTGAGGCCTCTGCTATCAAGCCTAAGAAGGCTATGCTGAAGAAATCAGCCGTCAAGACAAGTTCCTCAGCTGCAATGCCCTCACGGCCAAGCTCTTCAAAGCCATCACGGCCTGTTCCTCAAGCAAATTCCTCAAAAGCAGCTCCAACTCCCTCGGTTGCAAAATCCTCAGCTGCCAAAGTCCTCAGCACCTGTGCATCTTGCCACATGCCAAAGGACTACTAGAATCTCAATTGCTTCAGGAGTCTCTGCAAGTTCTTCAGCTCCACCTCAGTCTTCAACAACTCCGACCTTGCTGAAGAAAAAGGCCACTGCTGGACGAGGCACAAGACCAAGTCCTCACAAGAAGCAGGTCGCCTTTCAGGTTCCGTCAAGCGAAGACGAAGCTGCTGATGAAGAATTAGCTGAGATCATCAGAGATCGACAACAAAGGGCCGCTAGAGCCAAAGGCAGTGCTGTGCCCCTCATGCTGGATCCAAGGAAGATCCTTGATTTCATCGATCTATGGCACAAGGATCCAAATACACCTTTGCCTGAATTAAACCTCACTCCTGGTCAAAGTCACATGTTGACGGCCTTCATAAATGAAGAGAAATGGAAATTTGAAAAGGCCAGGCAGGTGAAGAAGGCTCAGTACAAGAAGGAGCATTTTCTGAAGAACAATGTTGTGAAAATATCTCCTGAAGAACTTGTGTCAATGCAGGCTGAGATCAAAGCACTCAGTGATGAATTTCATGCATTCCGTGCAGATTGGCTAGGTGCCAAAGTCAGATTCGTCAGAATGGCAAAAGGATTTACTCCAAGTGTTGCAGCTTCATCGCAACCCAGATTTCCTCAGACTGGAACATCTGTTCAGTCTGCTGAAGAAAATGAAAGCGCCAGAGCTGCTGAAGAAATTCCAGTCTCTGAAGAAATTGCCAGGGCAACCTCTAATATTGCGCCTGAAGAGCAATCCAGGCCAGTTGAAGCATCTGCTACTGTGCCTGAGGAATCTGAACAAGCCAGGGCAACTGCATCAGTTGTGCCTGAAGAAATTCAACCAATTTCCTCTGCTCCTCCTGCACCGATGACAAGCATCAACCTTCCTTCTGCAACAGAAGCGAAGAAAACCAAAGCTGCGGAGCGAGCAGCTGTGAAGAAAAGGAAAGCATCTGCATCTTCAGAGTCTTCAGCTCCCAAGAAATTGAAGACTTTGACGAGTTCATCTGAAAACCCAATTGATGCTATTCCAATATCAAGCATGCCATCAAAGGAGATCATTCCCTTTGGTGAGGAATATGAAATTCCAAGTAAATCTGATGAAGAAGATCCTTCTGCTGCTTCGACAGAGCAGATGGATGAAGAAATTGAAATGGATACTTTCCCTTCAACCTCACTGGTATCATCGCCCATGCCTCAGTTCACAGCTGAAGAGGCAGGCGTTGAAGGAATTGAAGAAGATGAGGATGTGGATATTGGGTCTACAACACCTATTCTGAATGATGACTTTTGGGAAAGTCATCACCCCAATTCACCTCTGACAACCCCTCTACATCATGTTCCTCAGTCCCCTGTGCAAACTGAAGAAATTCATACGGGCTCTGATGAACGTCAAGCTTCACTTCATTCTATTCCTGAAGAAGTTCCCATCACTAGCGCTGATGTACATATGTCTGAAGAAATGGAGGCCAAGGCTGCTGCTGAAATTCCTCAGCCTGTGGCTCCAGTGGCTATACCTCAAGAGGCTGTAAATTCTTCAACTGTTAATCTTCAGCCCAAGCCACAGAACCCTCACTCCAAGAAGCAGAAGTTTAATGCTGAGGATTTCTTCAATGAGCACATATTCTTCACTGACTACAATCCCTATGACTCTGCTCGTCTTCGTCGCAAGCGCTTCTAGACTGCAAGCCAGATGAACTTCTACTCCTCATTGTTGGTTGATAAGGATAAGATCTTTGAACATGAGCAAATTCCTCATGTAGATATGGAATCGCTGCCCTGCTTCACACCAGTCCTCAGTGTTCTTCATGACGCTGGGTTACTCAATTTCTGCACCGACATCTGCGATTGGAATGAAGAACTCATTCTTCAATTCTTCGCCACGCTGCACATTACTGGAAATGTTGATGATGTCAATTCATGGGTATTGGACTGGATGACCGATAATACTCATTTCAAAGCACCGGCCTCTGAATTGCTTCATGCCGTTCCAGTCTGTCCTCCCACTGAAGGTGCAAGGCTTCTCTATGTTGAACCTGAACTGTCTGATCATCTGATGCAAGTGCTGATGAAGCCTTTGAAGCCAGGCCAAGCTCCAAGGACCAAATTCCTTGTCAAGGAATTGCTCTATGTGCCAAGGACAGTTTATCGCATATTGACCAAAACCCTCAGTCCAATCAAGGGCCACAACTCTGATGATGAAGAAGTTGTTGGCATTATGAAGAATCTGCTGTTCAATGTCATTCACGGTATTCCTATCAACTACCACGATTTCTTCATGAGGACTTTGGCCAATGCTGCTCTGTCACCTTTTGAGTTGAAGCCTTATGCTCCCTGGATCATGAGATTCATCAGATCAAGGTCTTCAATTCATTATAAGGCTGATTTTCAAAATCATCTCAGCTATTTGCCCCCTATTGAAGTCCTCAAACGGACTATTTCCTCAGCTGACGAGAAGGGCAAGGCTGCTATTATTGATGAAGGTACTCGTCCATTGGATGGACAGTTTCGCAAAGCTACTTCCTATTCCACCAATGATGACTCTGCAACTCAAGATTCTGCCGCCAAAGCTTCAGAACATAATCCTCAAGCCACAGCTCCGCGTGTGATGACTGATCGTGAACTTCTCCTTAGTCTTCATCAGAAAGTTGATCGAAATCACAAGTGGGTCAAGCGTCAGTTTGGTGCAATTCTTCAGAACATGACAGTCACTCAAAATACTGTGAAAAAGAATCACTACTACTTGCATGAAGTCTTTGACCGCACTTGGGCGATTCTGTCTAATCTTCATAGTGCTGAAGAACTCAAGGAGATGGGCATCCAACAGGACTTTGACTGGTCTCAGCCACCTTCGAAGAAATTCAAGAAAGTCAAAGTTCCTCAGCTTGTTGCCAGTTCATATTCTTCATCGCGCGAGACGGATGAAGCTGAAGACTTGAACGACACTGGGGCAGGCCCTACTTCAACAGACGACCCCAACAATGCTGGCGCTCCTCCATCGACATCATGATGATATTCTTCAGGGGCGTTAGTCCTCATTTTTCGTCCCTTTTGGTCATTCGATGACAAAGGGGGAGAAATTTGAGTTAGTCTTCAAGTGGGTCTTATATATGGGCTATATTTCTGTTAAGTTACAACTCTTGCTTTTCTGAGGTGTTTGCTCTGATGAGTTGTAAACTTAAGTCCTATGGTGGTCTGATACTTTTGAACTGCTTTCTGCATGCTTATTTCCTCAAGTACCTTAATGCACACATGCTGAATTTCGTCAGACACCATATTTCATCATGCATTTCAAATTCTTCATATCATATGTTAAATGCGTGTATGAATTTCAAGATATAGGAGGAGATCTCCATGATATTACTCAACAATGTGCATTTGCTATTCAAAGCAAATTCCTCAGATATGCACATCTTCAGGGGGAGTTCTTCTATATCTTGCAATCAAATTCCTCAATATCAGTATTTACACTTCATATGTTTATCCCCGTTGAAAACTTAACCTATATTGTCATCAATCACCAAAAAGGGGGAGATTGTAAGTGCATCTAGTGCCCCTTAGTGATTTTGGTGTATTGAAGACTTATAGGTTAAGGGACTAATGCGTTTGTGAGTGTACACAGGTCTATAAGTCTATGAGGAGTTTGTTATTTACGATGAATGTCGAACCCTAAAAATGAATGTCTTCAACTGAAGATTTTGGTTTTCTTGAAGACTTTGAAAGTGAAGAAATTGGTGTGACCCTGAAGACTTGATATTCATGCGAGGATCATGAAGCGTGAAGACTTTTGTTTCTGTAGTTTCATTTTCTTCTTCTTGAGTCATAGGAAACACCGTACTGTTAAAGGGGGTCGAGGTAAAACTAAGGAAAAGTTTCCAAGTGATGCTCAACTCAAAATCCTACACCTACCCAATCCTTTCGAGTGAAGCCATTGGAAATCTCATACAGTTTAGTCAAGTTCTTCAGTGACAGAGACGAAGTTCTTCTGTTCTCTGAGGAATTTGTTCTGACTGAGGAGTTAGGAATTTGCCAGTGCGGATTGCCTACAAGTGAGGAACATGATAGCCCTGAGGAATTTGATACTCAAATATCCGACCGTTGCTGTGCTACGCGCCAGCTGTCCAAATATCCTACCCACCTAACGGTCATATCATTGAAGGGCATTTATGTCTTATCATGTCGGGCTGCTCCCTAGGCTATAAATAGCCGCCCCCTACAACCACTAGCTGGTTGGCTGCTCCGAGAGATAGATTGACACTTGTCATTTAGAGCATCCCATCCTCCGAGGACTTTGAGCGAAAATCATCAAGTGAGGAAAAACCCAAAAACCCAAACACCTACAAACCCAAAGTGATTGAGCATCACTGAAGAGATTGTTCCTGTGTGGAACCGACGCTTGTTACCTTTGAGGACTGTGCATCCTCCAGACGGTTAGGCGTCATGGTCTAGAGCATCCAAGAGGAAATTGTGGATTGCCGAGTGACCAAGTATGTGAAGGTTTGGAAGTCACTTGAAGACTTACCACGAGTGATTGGGCGAGGTCTGTGTGACCTTAGCTCAAGGAGAATACGGTGAGGACTGTGTGTCCGGGACTGGGTGTCCTCAGGTTTAAATACCTAGCCGCTCTAACCAGACGTACAACTGTCACAGCAGTTGGAACTGGTCTACCAAATCATTGTCTTCACCGAGCTACTGGTTCTATTTCCTCAACCCTTTCATTTCCTCGCATACTTGCTATGTATTTGATCATTACTGTTTGAAGACTTTGACTGAAGACTTTCTCAATTTCCTCAGTTCAATTTCTTCAGTCAGTTTGTCTTCAGCCTGCTTATCCTGTGTTTATGCTACTCGTACCCTGTGCTTGTTTTCATTTCATCATGATGACTGTGCTACTGCTCTGTTATGCTTGCATCTGAGTACTTATTCCGCTGCTAAGTAGTTCGTCTCTTAGGAATTTCCTCACCTTGAAATTCCTCAGTGACGAATTTGTAAAAATCGCCTATTCACCCCCCCTCTAGTCGATATAACTCACTTTCAACACCACTAAGGGAAAGCCTCCCTTACCGGGCAGGCGAGCCTGGCGAGGTCGAGGTGGCCCCGAAGACAAGCCTCAAGACCGTCCCGGCAGGCCTGCCGGGCACGACAAAGGCAAACTACCCCGCCAAGGCTCCACCGCTCCACCTCACAGCGACGCAAGTCATCGATCGGTGCGGTGTCAAGCCCCCAAGTGACTAAGTGGCTGTTATTTGGCACGTGGCAGCCACTTCCTATGGAAATCACCTCCAAATGACACCCGTCCAAAGACGTGTCAAGCAGACAAACGAGAAGGTGGCAAGCAGCCCGGCAAGGCTTGCCGGGCATGCCACGATGTGACACTAAGCGGCGCATTTAATGCGCTCTGCTCTGTCTGCAGAGTTAGGTATGATAGCACTGTTCGCTATCTAATCAGTACACAATGACTGATTTGCCATTGTGGTGACCCCTTGATCTATAAATGGAGGGCCATGGCAACCATAGAAAGGATTCGGACCCTGGTACACTCGTACGCGCGTAGCTGCCCTCGCCCCGAGGCAACCCTGTCGGGCAAGAGCACTGCATTTCCACCACAATCCAACATCAATCCACCAAATTAGGAGTAGGGTTTTACGCCTCACGGCGGCCTGAACCTGGGTAAAACTGCCCGTGTGATCTCTGTCGTGCTGTGCTACGTTCTCCGCTCTTTGTGCAATGTGCTCATCTCCCCTGCCGAACCACAAGGGGCTGATGGCCCCATAGGTGGCCATGGTTTCCCACGACATATGATTGTGTCACTAACATCCATATGACAGAGAACCCGGGCCGACATGACCAGTCGTAAACCCAAGGTGGCACAAAGGACCGACATGACCAGTCGTAAACCCAAGGTGGCACAAACTTATAGGGAGATGCATACATGACCCAGCAATGCACGTGTCAGTCAGCAGCGAGTGTAACCAGGATGTAGCAAGCTATCAGGACTCCGGTAAACACCGTGTGACATTTCCCCAAAGGGACATACACATGAGCAAGGAAGGACACTTGCCGGTCAATCCATGTGTTTCGGAGCAGTAGCTAGCTACCATGGCTCAGTGGAAGCACTAGGAGGCATTTCCCATAAGGAAGGCTACCAAGAATAAACAACTAGGTGTCGGATCCCACACATACGAAGCATTTCAATAACATACACACAATATGCTCGATATGTGTAAATACAACATGGCATCACAACAAAACTCTACGACTCAAAGTATTTATTTGAAAGGCTTCGGAGAGCCATACATAGTATGATATTACAAACATGGGTCTCATGACCCAACATACAAAGTCATACAAGCAACAAGTGGAAGCATAAACATGTCTGAGTACAGACAGCTGAAAAGAAAGAATGCTAGAAAGCCTGTCTATCTACAAGACGCTCCAAGGAACCAGACCTCTGTCTGGGATTCCCAAGCTAATCATCGAAGCCCACGTAGAACTACTAGTGAGACTGAAGTCTCTCTGCAAAAACATAAATTAAG
Source organism: Thinopyrum elongatum (assembly GCA_011799875.1). NCBI lineage: Eukaryota > Viridiplantae > Streptophyta > Magnoliopsida > Poales > Poaceae > Thinopyrum > Thinopyrum elongatum. The sequence continues at coordinate 125,066,176 of CM022299.1, read as the reverse complement.
CAAACATGAGTACAAATGTACTTAGCAAGACTTACATCAGACCTATCTACATATGCATCAGTATCAACAAGGGGGTTGTGGTGTTTAACTGAGCAAGCCAGCTTTGACTCAGTGGCTATCCTAAACTACGTCTACCAGCATTTCCTTTGAGGTGAGAAAGTGCACACGAGTCCACATATTCACCATATCAATACACCACTATGGATCTGCTCCCGTCTCTGTACGAGAAGGCCATCCATAGCACTCACGCTTATCTTGCGCATTTTTAGAGTATCCACTTCCAGTTATCTATGAACCATATAAGCTTTCCAGGTAGTCCATATCCGAGGACGCGGCTATTCGAATAGATCATTTATAACCCTGCAGGGGTGTACTTCTTCACACCTGTTTCCACCACTTAGCGTCTGCACATGACATGTGCTTGGCAGACTTCAAGTGAAAGCCGATGTGGGTGTAGACCACGACCTGACTAACCACATAAGTCTCTAGTCCAGGTTTATCGCCTATTTGAGTTCCATCCGCAAGGAAGTCCGACCGAGGTTTCCACTACGGCCCCAAACGATGTGTGCAGGGTTCCCAAGCCCACCAAACGGGTGCCTCAGTACACCGTGCCACATTGTCTATACCGCATCATAGCTCACCCCTAGGGTCAGCTCTACACACGGCCTCCAACACATATCCTACAAACACCAGAAACTAGTTGCAACTTCTGGACAGAGGACAGGGCGGTCAATAAGTCGAGCGGGGTCATATTTCAGGGCCCAATGTGTGGCAGTACACTACAAAAAAATACACTTCCGTGATGATACGTGTTTGTCACAGTAGGTCACGTTTTCTATCATGCATGTACATCCATGACGATTTTATGACAGAATCAAGATAGTCATACATGTGCTGTCGTAGAAGTGTTCCATGACATTACCAAAATTATCATCACGGAAGTGTCCACTTCCATGACGATAAATTACGCGTCATAGAAGTGCTTTCATCCAGGGTAACCGACACGTGGCATCCACCGTAACGGGTCGCCGCTAAGCTATCGGGTTCCGGTTTGGATCCGATAACCCGATAACAGCCGGGATCAATGAGGATTTTACACGTGTAAAATTATCATTGGCTATAGCAACCACGTGTCAGCACCGCGAAAAGGACAGATGTCAACCGCCCAATGGACAGGAGGCACCTATGATACGTCGACACATGGCAAGGCCCAACAGCGGCCCATTTAGGTTAAAAAGACTGGCCCAGTCAAAATTAGCGAGCTGGCCCATTAACGGTCTACTTGCAGACGGCCCATTCGCACTTAAGGCCCGTACAGCTAGTGTCAAATCAGCCCGGCAATGGCCCGTTCTAAACTTGTCATCATCGTGGCCCATGGTCACTTCTGGCCCGTTAACAGTCCGCTAAGTATTTGGGCCGAATTACGGCCCGGTGTGTTTCCAGCCTGTTAAAGGTCCTACTTCATTTGGGCCCATTTATTGGCCATTGAAACTTTCGGCCCATAAACGATCGTGAAGGATTTGGGTCATATTCGGCCATGCCTGACTTTTGGCCTGTTAGAGGCCCACTATAGATTTGGGTCACTTCCAGCCTGTTGTGATTTTTGGCCTGTTAACGCCGGACGAAATCCATGGGCCATATGTGGCCCAACGTCACATCGGGCCTATTAACGGCCCATATAAAACTGATACTAATCAAGCCCGACCGAACTTCCAGCCTGTTAAAGGCCCGTGTAGTAGGTCGGCGCATTTACGGTCCGTCTGAATTTTGGCCTGTGAACGATCCGCATTGTAAATGGGCCACCACGAGCTGAGATACATTTCGGCCTGCTAATGACCAGTGGGTTATTTGGCACAATCAGGGCCCAATCTCACTTTTTGCCTATTAAAGGCCCATGTTATTTATGGGCTCGAGATTTTACACATGTTAACGACCGATTGTTACTGAGGGCCCAAATTATGTTTAGGTCTGTTAAAGTCCCACTGTGGGCACAGGCCTACCAAAAATATGAAAGCTTATGCTGATTTAGGCCCAGATATTTTTAGTGGGCTACATGCAAATTACGGCCCATAATCGTTTTTAACCCAATTGGAATGGGCCCGATGAATGTTGGCACGTTGGGCTCCTACGAAGCTTTCAGCCGAATACATAACTAAGATAAACCTACACTATGCAAAAATAGCGTCGTAATTTCTACAGCCTTTGGCAGCACGATAAATGTTGTATTGCAACAAAATAAATTCCAGCCATACAACAAAAGGTCTGTTGGCATAAAGTTTACAGTCCTTGAAGATAAAAGCACCATCAGATGTATAGAAGCACAGATCATTTGACCTGAGTGCTAATGTTTCAGGCTGTAGAATCTGATGGAGCAGCATGATCTTTCCCTTTTTTCCGCCATTGCTCTTGAGCAACGAAGCAAATGTCTGATAGTCTGGTTTCAAAACCATTCATATCTTGACGACATTTGTCAACCACTATTCTTGTTTCCGAAACGACCTCCATTAGGGATTGGACTTGTGTCTGGAGCACAGATACATCACTCTGTCTAGCCGGAAGATTTTGTTCAGTAGGCGATTTGGACGAGGTTACCTTGACAACCAACCCAGAATTACGCAGGAAGGTGACATTGTGCCTGTGGTAGCCTCGTCACCTTCAGGTGGTTGTGGCTGTTCAATCATTTGTTCCATAGCTTGCTGAAAGTTTGAACTTGTAGATTAGTGTACTAGATAAGTTACTAATGAGACAAAAACAAACTAAGTAGGTTTCACGTTTATACATAACTTATTTTGGTGAACTACTGTAATACATTAGCATGTATTGTAGTGCCAACTACATAATAAAATCACTTTCGGAACATATGTCCATGTAGCATGCCTACTGTATTGTCTATTTCCTCACATTCGTTGACATCTAAGGATAAAGAGACATGGTTTAAAGTAGGATGAACATAGTATGACATCATTCATATCATGGGCAAACAGATATAAAACAAACAGGCTATTGTATCATTGTGTGGGCACGTGAACATCACAACTAGATTACAGATCAAGACCAAAAGAATATCCTTCATCTCTTTTAAACCGTGTAAGGTGAAATGATACGTTAAGACAACTGCGCATAAAAGTGAACAGAGTAACTGGCATTGGCTGCAAACCAAGCAGTTAAATGAACACGTCACTGTAACAAGCAGTTCAAAGGCAGGAGGAGTAAGGACTTACAACAGCGGATTGAACTGGTGTGCTCATGCTATTCATCTTGCTGGTGTGGCAATCCTTGAAGATTTGCACTGCATTCGGTTCATGTTCTTTTTGGTCCGCATGGGCTTTCCTCTGTATAACAAGTCAATATAGATACGATAATATGGCACAGAAAAAAGAAGGAACTAGTAGCTATTTACAAGAGCCTCGCAATGTGCAATATAGCTACGAGATCCTGTTGTCTGTTGGAATTTCACTTTAGAACGGTTGGTCTTGTTCTTCAAACAGTTAGCCTAGAAGAAGATACACTTGTAAGGCACATACATAAATACAAGTTCAATATGTGATCTGATCAAATACATATACCCTACCTGATACTTTGGATCAGACCAGTGTTTAACAAGGGTTGTCCAGTCTTCATTTGTAATACATTCCACTGGAGATGTTTGGGCGATTTCATTGTTAGCCTTGCCTTCAAAGTGAGTTTTTCTAAGGTGATACCGATACTGTCGCAGAGCAGACTGAAAAACATGAGTGCATGCTTGTTTAGTTGCATCATCTTTCGGATCCAACTTGAACCTCATCTGTTGAAAAAAGAATGTGAGTCTTATTAGGAGGAAGCTAGAAAGTATGGGATAGAGCAAGATAATATTACAAATTGCGATGAATAACATTACTTACGGATAAATGATCAAGGAAGGTGTTAAACTGGGTATCGTCTTTCTCATTCCTGTACTGGATCCACGTTGGGAGGATACGTGCATGACACCTAACAGTAACGGCTGCCTCTGATACTAACTTGGCTGACTTTGTAGCATCACGTGGCCTTTTTAAACCTGCCTCAAAATGGATCTCCATTCTTCCTCCTTTAGATTTTGTTAATCTGTCAAGCATTATCCCTGATGTCTGTTTCCTCTTGCGCCATGGTGCTAGTTCAACAACGAATATGGAAAGTGTTAGTGCACATCAAATTGTGAGAGTACATATAAAGGAGCATGCAACTGCAACTTGACTCAGTCAGGTACCGTCTTGGTGTTGATGCTCATGAGGTTCATCTGATCTTGCCAAGTCCTGTTGTGTTAGCAGTGCTTCGGAAGTAGTGTTAGGTGTGAAGGCAGCTTGGGAACTGGCCAATTGCGGAGCAAACGAACGAGTAACTCGTTGAGATGCCAATACAGTTGAAGCGGATGCTGCAGCTGGTGGAGCAGGTGATACTGTGTTTGTAGATTTAGCCGGTGGACTTGGACCTTCTACTGCACTATAAGTACCAACAGAATCTTGAGGGCAGATCCTTTTCCGTTGCACCCGATGAGTAACACCATTCCCTACTATATTCTTTTCCTTGCTCTTTTTTGACTTTGCCATGTCAAGTTGTACCCACAACACAAAAGAATAAAATCGCTCTTTAGAACTCATTGATGCATGATACAGACAAGCAATACTTTGATGTAAGACAACCGTATGAGGATGGAATATGTAATAAAAACAGGACGGCGTGATATATTCATAGCTACGATGTGTAAACTAAGCAGAAGGATTTTCAAGAAAATAGAAGTAATGCAAACTAGACACCATATGAAAGATGCAACCAATATCACTCTGCCAAGTTAAAAGTGTCTTGTCATAAGTGGCATTTCGAAAAATTAGAAGCAGTACAACCTAGAAATCAATGCAAGATGCAACCACTATCAAACCGCCATGTTAAAAGCATCCAATCATGAGTGACTGATGCGGGATACACAACAGCAGTACTTTGATGTAAGAACATGGTATGATAGATAGATGCAGTGTATTCTAGACACAGAAAGGCATGTCATATGCACATGTATAACATATAAACTCAGCATGTGCAATTTAATCAAAATAGAAGAAATACAGGCTAGACAACATATGCAACATGAAACCAATTATCACACTGTCAACTTAGAGCAAGCACCTGCGATGGTGGAGTAGGGGAGATGAACTTATCATGTAGACTTGGGACTTCAACTGCATTAGCAATAGCAGTGGCAAATCTAGAGAGTCTCCGTTTGCGTCGGTCCGGAGGACCACCAACATCCCCTAACTTACTCTTTTCCTTCCTCTTTTTGATATTGCCTTCTGAAGTCAAAACCACAAGAAGATGAATAAAATTAGCTCTGCATAACTGGTTGATGCATGATACAGACGAACACTACTTTGATGTAAGGCAAGCGCATGATAGGAGGATGAAATATATAAAAAAAAAGACAGCATTGCATATTCACACGTACGATAGGAGGATGGAATATGTATGAAAAACAGTAAGCAAAAGGCATTTCAACAAAATCAGAAGAAATGAAAGCTAGGCACCATATGAACATGCAACCAATATCACTCTATCAGGTAAAAAATGTCTCGTCGTAAGTGCCATTTCAAGAAATTAGAAGCAGTACAAGCTAGAAGACAATGCAAGATGCAACCTACATCACTGTAACGACCCGAACCTGATAAGATTCGATGTCTCTGTGCTTATTGTGCTAGTCCCTGGATCAATTCGCTAGCACACACAGTACATATGAATATCAAAGTAACAAGTGCATCATTTACTACAACGTATGATCCAGAAGATATAATGTATTACAATCTCGTAGCACATAGCTAACTTTATTCAATAATAACAGCGAAAATGTAGCATAAACAAACGATGAGTCCCATCAAAGCCCACTGGCGAAAATGCTGAGTGAAGACTCGCAACCCTACTGTATCTCACTGATCATCTGAAAATCCTGCAACATGATAAGTTGCAGCCACAAGGGTCAATACATTGAATGTATTGGCAAATCACACATAATGATATAGCAAACCTACATCCACAAGCAAAGTATGACAAACAGAACACTCAAGTTTGGTTTGGCATGAAACTAACTTCACCTACCTCCACTTAACTAGTCAAGGTTTACACCAGCACAATTATCGCACGACGAACTAGACCACATCCAAATTACCCGCACACGGGAACCCTCAGAATCATAGGATGAAATGACAAAGATCTAAGAAATCTCAAGTGCGCTCAGTCGTGGCGCATTCTCTAGGGACAATAGAGCGCTCAGCCATCAACGCATGCACCTGATTTAAGCCCCGAAACCTCAAGTGCGCTCAGCCATGGCGCATTCTCTAGGGACAATAGAGCGCTCAGCCATTGACGTATTCACCTGAGAAAAAGTCCCGAGCCTACAGCTATAAAGACTCACCACTTCCATGAATCACTCAGCCCAAAACCTCGTCTACCATAGTAGTTCTAAACACACGATCACATAATACAAACAATACCCAAACATGACAACAAGGGATACACAGATCAAACCAAACATATATCATACCATAAAAAGTACACATGCATAGCAGAACATAGGATGACCATAATAAAAAATGCAACTTGCCTTGAACGGTGCTGAAGTACTCTAACACTTAATTCTGATCCGCTTCACACTCCGGACAATCTATACGTTTAAAACAAAACAACGAATAAATAACAAACACTCAAGTAACACCAAAACAAAGAAAATAGCAAATAACCAAATAAAATTCCAAACAACAGTAGCATAACAGTAGTTATAGATTATCTACATGCCGGTAGGATCACAATGTAAAAGAAATCAACTAATTTGGATCAATGGTTTAATAGATATGGCCTCCGGAAAGTCAAATTCAAATTTAAACAAATTTGAATTTGAACAGTTCAAACGTGTGAAATTTTGGTTTTAATGATTGCTCCTGGTCAATATGAGTACACAGGAAAAAGAATGACTTAATTTGGATATACGAATTAAAAGATATAGCTAAACGAATTTTGGGTGAAAATCTGTCCAAAACAAATTTTTTAGCTGCTGTGGCTACTGTAGCGTATTGCCACGTGTCCCTCTAGGATTGGCTAAAAGGGGGTTTTGTGCGCGCGTGCTCACCATGAGTGAAGCAGATGACGACGGCGATTCGGGCGTGGGCGGTGGCGCTCCTCCGGCGAAGGCTAGGTGACGGGCGGACGCGATGCTCAACGCCGGTGAGTTAGGTGGCATCAGAAGCGACGAGGCGTCCTCGGTTGCCGTCGGCGAGCGTGAACGCAGCTGTGCTCCGGCGGCTCCTGCGTGCTCGGGTCCCTCAACCTGCTGTGATTTGGGCCAAAACCAGATGAAGAAGATGAGGAGTTGATAGGGGAATCGGCAGCAACATCCGGAGCGCCTGGAGGTGCTCTTACGGCGACGAGGTCGTCCGGCGATGGCGGCGGACCGAGAAGCTTTTTGGCGAGATTGGTTTCGCCTTAATCGTGGCGTGCTGCGACGGAAAACGATCGGGAGAAGGGGTTCGGTTGTGCTGGCGACGCCTACGTAGGTCAAGGTGTGCGAGACGGCAAAAGATCGATCGAATCGATCGATCCGATTGTGGCTGGTTCGGCAGCTGCAGGAGTTCAGGACTAACACGACGGGGATGGGAGATGACAAGCGGGCCAGGGCAGTCAGCGGCAGAGAGCTGAGAAGAAGAAAAAACAAGAAAGAGAGGGAGTTGCGGGTTGGGCTGCGGCTGCGCTAAAATGGGCCGGCGTCCTAGCTGAGAGCGCGCTAGCGAAGCCCCGGCTGAGCCACTGTGCAGGCCGACTGCACAGTGCGCCTGTGTAATTTGTTTTTCTAAACCTTTCTACAGAAAGTAAATAAAGCTAAATAAAATACCAAACTGAAATTATAAAACAACAAAAACACACAGTAAAATATTATATCTCTATTAGAAAACAGTGAACATTTTTACAACACAAATTCACTTTTGAAACAAAAAAACATTTATGCAATACAAGCATATAAAGAGCATTATAACAACTATAACATAAATTTGAGTTTCTACAAAGCCAAAATAATTTATGTAGACTCCAGAATATATTCTTAGCATTTTCCAAATATAATTTATAGGGGAGAAGTCACATTATCTCCGCTCCAAATATTTTGCCTTGGGTTGGAAAACACTTTCAATATTCAGAAAATTCAAAAATGCATAGAAATCATGATGAAAATAATGATCCTATTAACATTCCAAATCTGAAAATTTGGGATGTTACAATCACACTCCCAAGTTAAATGTGTCTTATGGGTAAGTGATTGTTGCAGGTATAAGTTGTAAGCTACGCAGATGTAATTCAACAAAATTAGAAGCAATACAAACTAGACATCATACGGAACACGCAACCACATATAACAGTTCCAAGTTAGAGCAAGCACCTGTTATGGTGGAGTAGGGGAGATGTGCTCATCATCTACATAGCTACGTTGACTGTCCAGCCTTGTGTTGTCTTGCAAATCTTGTTGGGAGGATGGCGGAGTAGAATCAGTAGAGACCCTCTGTTTGAGTTGCTCCGAAGGACCATCATCCACTGCCTTACTAATTTCCTTCAGCTGTATTGATTTTGCATTGTGAAATCAAACCGATAAGAAAAAGGAATAAAATTCGCTCTTCAGAACTCATTCATGCATGATACTGACGAACACTACTCGGATGAAAGGCAAACACATGATACGAGGATAGAATATGTAGGAAAAACAGGACGGCGTGACATATTCACACCTATGATGTGGTAACTAAGCAGAAGACATTTCAACAAATTAGAAGCACTACAAGCTAGACACCATATGAAAAATGCAACCAATATCAGTCTGCCAAGTTCAAACTGTCTAGCGTTTCAACAAATTAGAAGCAGTACATGCTAGAAATCATATGCAAGACGCAACCAATATCACAGTGGCAACTTAAAGTTGCCTCATCATAAGTGATTGATGCGGGATATGCAAGAACAGTAGTCTGATGTAAGAACATAGTGTGATCAGATATAGTATGTTCTATAAATAGGAACACGTGTCATATTCACAGGCATGATGTGTAAAGTAAGCAGATGCAATTCAAAAAAGTTGGAAGCAATACAAGCTAGACATCATACGCAACATGCAACCACATATAATAGTGCCAAGTTAAAGCAAACACCTGTGATGGTGGAGTAAGGGAGATGTGCTCATCATCTACACAACTACGTTCACTGTCTAGCCTTGCGTTGTCTTGCGAATCTTGTTGGGAGGATGGCGGAGTAGAATCTGTAGAGATCCTCCGTTTCAGTTGCTCGGAAGGAACACCATCATCCAATGCCTTACCAATTTCCTTCCGCTTTATTGATTTTGCATTGTGAGGTCAAACTGACAAGAAAAAGGAATAAAATTCGCTCTTCAGAACTCATTCATGCATGATACTGACGAACACTACTCTGATGAAAGGCAAAGTCATGATACGAGGATGGAATATGTACGAAAAACTGGACGGCTTGACATATTCACACCTATGATGTGGTAACTAAGCAGAAGGCACTTCAACAAATTAGAAGCACTGCAAGCTAGACACCATATGAAAGGTGCAATCAATATCACTATGCCAAGTTAAAACTGTCTCGTCATATGCGGCGTTCATCAAATTAGAAGCACTACATGCTAGAAATCATATTCAAGACGCAAACCAATATCACAGTGCCAACTTAAAGGTGTCCCATCATAAGTGACCAATGCAGGATACACAAGAAGAGTAGTTTCATGTAAGAACATGGTGGGATAGACATATATAGTATGTACCAAAAATAGGAAGGCGTGTCATATTCACACGTATCATGTGTAAGCTAAGCAGATGCAGTTTACACTAATTAGAAGCAATACAAGCTAGACACCATATGCAACATGCAACCAGATATCACACTGCCAAGTTAGAGCAAGCACCTAGGATGGTGGAGTAGGGGAACAGAGACTTGGAACTTGTAATGCACTAGCAGTACGAGGAGAATCCGTACAGATGCTCCGTTTACGTTGCTGCAGAGGACCACCATCATCGCCTTCCTTACTCTTTTCCTTCCTCTTTTTTGATTTTGCCTTGTCAAGTCAAACCCACAAGAAAAAAGGAATAAAATTTGCTCTTCAGAACTCATTGATGCATGATACTGATGAACACTACTTTCATGTAAGGCAGCCGCATGATAGGAGGATGGAATATGTACAAAAAACAGGATGACATGACATATTGACATGTATGATGTGTAAACTGTAAACTAAGCACAAGGTGTTTGAACTAGTTAGAAGCAATGCAAGCTAGAAACCATATGAAAGATGAAACCAATATCATTCTGCCAAATTAAAGGGTGGCCTCATAAATGTATTTGACCAAATTAGAAGCAATACATGGCAACATGCTAGAAATAATATGCAATATGCAACGAATAAAGGTGTCTCATCGTAAGTGATTGATGCAGGATACAGAAGAGAGGTAGTTTCATGTAAGAACATGGTTAACAGATAGATGTAGTATGTACCAAAAATAGGAAGGCATGTCATATTCACAAGTATAATGTGTAAACTAAGCAGATGCAATTTACCCTAATTAGAAGCATTACAAGCTAGACACCGTATGCAACATGAAACCACATATCACACTGCGAAGTTAGAGCAAGCACCTGCGATGCTGGTGTAGGGGAAATGCGGTCTTCAAGTACAGAGCTACGTTCAATATCTTCATTTAGACTTGCTGTTTCTTGAGAATCATGTGGGGAGGATGAAACTGCACTCTTTATAAGAGTAGCGCGTCTCATACTAATCCACGGGCGTGACTGTCTCATCATAAGTGATAGATGCAGGATACACAAGAATAGTAGTTTGATGTAAGAACATGGTGTGATAGGCAGATGTAATATGTACCAAAAACAGGAAGGCGTGTCATATTCACATGTATAATGTGTAAGCTAAGGAGATGCAATTTAACAAATTAGGAGCAATACAAGCTAGGCACCATATGCAACATGCAACCAGATATCACACTGCCATGTTAGAGCAAGCACCTGGGGTTGTGGAGTAGGGGAGATGAGATTTGGAACTTGGACTGCAGTAGGAGTAGCAGGAGAATCTGTAGAGATCATCTGTTTCGGTTGCTCTAGAGGACCACCATCATTCCGTGCGTTCGTCCTTTTAGATTTTGCCTTGTCAAGTAAACACACAAGAAAAATGAATGAAATTCGCTCTTCCAAATTCATTGATGCATGATACTGACGAACACAGGTTTTATGTAAGGCAACCACATTGTAGGAGGATGGAATATGTACGAAAAATGCTAAGCAGAAGGCATTTCAACAAATTGGAAGCAATGCAAGCTAGACACCATATGAAAGATCCAACCAAATTCACTCTACCAAGTTAGAAGTGTCTCATTATAAGTGGCATTTCAATAAATTAGAGGCAATACATGTTTGAAATGATATGCAAGATGCAACCAATATTACACTGTCAATTTGAAGGTGTCTCGTCAGAAGTGATTGATGAGGGATACACAAGAAAAGTAGTTTGATGTAAGAACATGGTTAATAGAAAGACGTAGTATGTACCAAAAACAGGAAGGCATGTCATATTCATAGGTATAATGTGTTAACTAAGCAGATGCAATTTACCCTAAGTAGAAGCATTACAAGGTAGACACCATATGCAACATGCAACCACATATCACATTGCCAAGTAAGAGCAAGCACCTGCGATGGTGGTGTAGGGGAATTGTGGTCATCAACTAGAGAGCTACATTGACTATCTTCATTTAGCCTTGCTGTTTCTTGAGAATCATGTAGGGAGGATGACACTGCACTCTTTAAACAAGTAGCGCGTCTCACAGTAACCCACTGGGGTGACTGTCTTATCATAAGTGATTGATGAGGGATAGAAAAGAGCATTAGTTTTATGTAAAAACTTAATAGACATATGTAGTATGTATCAAAAATAGGAAGGCATGTCATTATCAAAGGTATAATGTGTAAAGTAAGCAGATGCAATTTAACCAAATTGGAAGCAATACAAGCTAGACACCATATGAAACATGCAACCACATTTGACAGCGTGAAGTTAAAGCAAGCACATGGGATGGTTGTGTGTGGCAATTGAGATCATCAACTGCAGAGCTACGTTTACTGTCTCCATCTGCTGACACTACACCCTTTAGTGCGCTGAAACGCTTAGTGCTTATCTTCGAATTACACTGGAGCGACTTCTGTCTTTTCTTTTGTGTATTCATCAACACTGCGTTAGAGTCTGAAATACCCATGCATAAAAAAATAATAGTGTGAGTATAGGTGAAGTGTGTGCACAAGTAGTACAGTGTAAAAGTAGCAGATAGCAGTTGGGTGAGAAATAAATGACGGGATACATATGATAGCTCTACAACATTCATGGCACACAAAATTACTAGATTCTACTCCCTCCGTTCCTAAATATTTGTCTTTTTAGAGATTTCAAATGGACTATCACATACGGATGTATATAGACATATTTTAGAGTGTAGATTCACTCATTTTGCTCCGTATGTAGTCACTTGTTGAAATCTATAGAAAGACAAATATTTAGGAACGGAGGGAGTAGGATTTTGAAGTATGAGCACAGGGATGGCCAGGAAATGCAGATGCTCCTCCAGCACACCACAAGGTGTGGTCCTATGAAAATAACAGTCGACTGAAAACAAATAGGTCAGTCCATTTTTTCTGCACCGTCCGATGTACAAAGAACGGGCAGATCGCCTTCATCTACCTCCAGCCAGTCAGTGTTAACGATCTTCCTCAAAACGCCAGCGACCACCAGACCAGTCCCCTGCCTCCGCCCTCCCCTCGACCTCACCGCACCGCCGTGCTTGGCACCTCCCCTCGGCCATCCCTTCAAGCCCCGCCGACCTCCAGATCGGGCGCAAGTAGCTCCTGCGCCCCACACCCCTATGATAGACACCGATGCGCCGCTTCCCCGGCGAACAGGCGGACTAGGTGCTCCGTGCGCCTAAGCGGGTGCTGCTTCTTTTAATTGCGAATCAACTGACCCTAAATTGAAATCCAGGCGGGCGACTGACCTCTAGCTAAGGTGAAATAGTAAATGGGAGGAAACCTTGTGCATTTAGTATCACAAAGAAGGTGCAGTAAGAAGCGCTCAACTAGTTTCTTTGGTGGGATGAATACGGTGTGAGCAGAGACGTAAGATTTGCATGAATAAGGGAAGAGGAATACCTCTTTCTGCTGGTAGTGCTGTGTCCTCCTTCTATTTTTCCAACGATCTTCTTGTGGTTCGCTTGAAAAGAGAAGTTGTTGAGGATGGTGGAGCCTTGAACGAACCCATGGCTAAGTTGTTGAGTGTGGTGCGGTGGCCGTCTGTCGGCGGCGGGGAACCAGATCTGAGGCGGCGAACGACGGCGTAGCGGGAACAGCTTCGGTGCGGTGGACGGTTGCGATAGTGGAGCGGCAGCGGTGAGGCGCAGGATGGCATGGTCGAAGTGGTTCTGTTACAGCGCACGTTGGCGTCAGTGTCGTGGAGGCAGCTTTTCCTCGGCTTCAGCTGCTAAGTCCTTGAGGGCGTTGCGGTTGCGATTGCGTTGGACGACAACGTCGGGGTACCGGCTCCGGCGTGATGGAGGAGGGCGGCGGTGGATTGGGCGCGATGGGGTGGAGGACGGAGGAGGCTGGGGTTTCACGGCTGGTGGAGAGGGTGTTTTGGTGCCCACGGAGTATGAATGGGGAAACGGAGGGAGGGGGGAACTAACGGGGAACAATGCTTCGGTTTGGGACACGCTTGTTTGAAATTTGGGGAAAGTTACAAACTTTGCCCCCATCTAAAATTTCAGACATATTGCGGGTCAGGGGTAGGACAGTAATCTCAGGTGTCCCAAATGGTGGGCGGGACAGATTTTGGCCGAGCGCATGGGTGTTTAGGCGCCCACGGTGTATGAATTCTTCTCGGAGGCGGTTGAGACTGGCGTCTTGGTGAAGTTACAAACCTACCCCAGTTTAGACCTTTGGACATCGGGCCGATAGGCTACACGGGTCAGAGACAGGACAGTAATTTCCTACCACCAAACATTAGTCTCGCGCGGTTTTGGGTGACCAGAGGCTTATTTGGCGCTTCGTTCAATATTTGGGAGCAGAAGCATTAACGTTTACAGTTCTCTTGAATTGAACTTTCAGGATTTGTCAAACTTCACAAATCTTGACTCTTGAAAATCCTAAAACTACGATTATTTTGGAATGGAGGGGGTACATTTGAATATACATTGTACACGAGTATATATTAAAAAATATGCAACTTACCTCAATTCATGCATGGTTCCAGATATAATCTCCTTGGTTGCAAAAAAATAGTTATACATGCGTATGAATATATAGCATGTTCAAACGCACAACAAAGATTGATGCCCCCTTTTAGATCTGATTTACAAATGCCATTATTTCGGATTCAAATAGATGAATGCACTTCCTATGAATTCGAATCTTCGAAACCCCCATTATGTTGAATTCAACATGTATTCTATTTCGTAGCTAGCAATTTGGAATGTATCCATGTAAGTGACAAATGTATAAAGTGCTTGACACTAACAACATGGAGTGCACTAATTAATGTTTATATACGAATTGCAAAAGCAATGCATTGTCTGGATTTCAAACCACTCTCACTCTATGGATCGATAATATGAAATAAACCCATGCACATGCTCGAATTCAATAGAGTATGGGTGTCTGATAGACCGATGTTCGTTCATACGCAAATTGCAAAATTCATGATCTCATCCAAAAATAATAATGCCATTTATATTTTAATTTAATGCGTAGAACCGCCTTTTACACATAGATGCACTATGCCTCGGCCCGTTCTCACACACGTGCTATATATCTCTCTATCTGACGCATAATTGAACATACTTTATATACATTGGCATTTCTCTCTCACACATGCTCACACTCTCTCCCGGGGTGTCTCACGCACACACTCTCTATACATCTCCCTCTCTCTTTCTTACTACTATGTACCACTCTTTTCACTAATCTCAGTTGGAAAACACTATTTCTCTCACATGCATGTACACACACGCACGGTCTCTACTAGCCCTCTATAGGCACATATATGTGCCTACGTGTCTCCCGCATGCACATTATCTTTAGGCCTCTCTCGCACACATTGCCCCCCCCCCACACCTCTCTCTTAGTAGTTGGCAGATATGATTCCATCAGATCATTCGGTAGGATATCCCTGACAGTTAGGCTGGATGGTAATACAAGGCAAAGTTTTACCCAAGTCCGGGCCCTTGCAGTTGAGGAAAAGGCCTACTCCTGGTACTGTATATTTGTGATAGGGGTGTGTACAAAGTACACGTGAATACCAGGCATTGTGTGTGTGTATACTATCAACGAACTAGCCCCCGGGCTTATATAACATACTCGGGGCCTAGGGTTACAAATCATATATAGTCATCTTATCATCAGTGGGGATAGAGTCCTCCACGACTATGGTAGCTTCGTCTTGTACGCCGAGTCCTCCACATGGGTCTTCGTATAACGCGTCTCGGTCCAACCTATGTGGCGCAGGATGGAACCGACCCATGAGTCCTCACGTTGACCCACCACAACTAGAAATGATGTGCCCACCACACCCCACACACAATCGGCCACTAAGAAAATAAGTATATACAATAGTACAAAGTTATACATGAAAGTTAATTGCATGGTGCATCCAATAATATTTGTTCTGCATTGTGAATGTTTATCTTTGCTCCTAAAATATTAGTCACGGGAAAGAGAAACGAAGGGCATATCTCTCTTTGTCTCCACCGGACACCCCCTCTCTCTACACCACTTTCACATACGCACACAAACTATCTCTCGGCCCTCTAAAGTATGCCCCTGACAGATTCACGCGTGACGGTCACTGTATTTCAAGCGAAAGCACTATACGGTCACTGGACTTCAGAATATGCTCATTACGGTCACCGTATACATTCTCGTGGTGATCATACGATATCTAGCTCATGATACGTCTTCGTATTTTGTTGATGACACTGACGGACATTGTATTTGATGTGTGCTCCGTATTTTTTTGACGACACTTACGGTCATTGTATTTGAAGCGAAAGCACGATATGGTCACTGGACTTCAGAATAAGCTCATCACGGTCACCATATAAATTTTGTGGTGCTAAGCAACCTGAGGTTGGATGGTTAGGAGGACAGTGATTTCCCCAGTCCACCAGGGTTAAAGTCTCGGTGCTCGCATTTATCCTGGATTAATTTCAGTATTTTTCGGCGATGTGCGTTTAGTGGGAGGAGACGTTCCCCTCGACTACGAGGCACCTATGGTGACTTCATAAAGTCTCAAGATCATATGCCGGCTCACTCTCTCGAAGGTGCTCATAGGGGTAGGGTGTGCGTGTGTGCGCTTATAGCGGTGAGTGTTTGCGCGTATATATGAGCGCTTGCGTCTGTACTGTGTTAAAAAATACATGTCGTGATTATACGGTCACTGGCTCACCCGTACAACTCCGTAATTTGTTGATGACACGATCAATTGACCAGTCAAACGTTACATGTGGCGCAACTAGTGTTGCACCATCAGCGCACGTAACCGTGGGGCCCACCTGTCAGCGCGTATATGAAAGAAAGAAATGGTAGCTTGAGTCTGTACTGTGTTAATAAAATACATTTTATGGTGATCATGCGGTCACTGGCTCACCATACAACTCTGAAATTTGTTGATGACACAATCAATTGACCAGTCAAATGGTCCACATTCACCAGCGCACATTACCGTAGGGCCCACCCGTCAGCGCGTATACGAAAGACAGAAATGGTAATAAATTAGTGGTTGGTGGGGATTCGAAGTCGTGAGACCTCTGGTTGGCAGCCCGCGCGCCCTAACCACAGCGGACAAGGTCGCCTTGTGATGATATGCCGAGCCGGCTGTTTTAATTGCACGCACGCACGAGCCACTGTGGTGAATACAAACACATCACACATGCACACAAACACGCCCGCAATGCTCGCATGCATGCATTCAATACTCACATGTACACATGCACGCATGCAACACTCGCACGAACACACGCACGCATGCAGGCGTGCAACACTGACACGTACACATGCGACGCACGCCCGCATGCATGCAACACTGAAACGTACACATGCACGAACGCAACACTCGCACGCCTGCATGCACACAGCACACGACGCAAGACACACGCTCAACCTATACGTGCATGCATCCTTTGTTAAGGACATGGATTGTTATGGGTATTAATCAATCTTATCTGTGATAAGCAGAACATTGATGTTTGTAGCGGTCTTTATGAATCACAACATATCGAACGGGCTATCAACGTATATATGAAAATTTTAAAATTCTCTTACATTATATAGTAGGCTTATCAACCTACATGAATTAGATGATGTCACACTCAATGAACAATCATCGGTTTATGAAATGCCCGCTTCTCACTGCCTTGGCCCACCAAAAGCTCCTCTGCCGTGCGCTGCCTGCGTTGGGTCACAGACATGCAGGCCAGGTACGCAACAAGGCCACACGTCAGTGGAAGAACGGCACGGTGTCGTACGTCAGAGTCGAGGGCGCCGCTCGCTGCACGCCTGGCTGAACACACCTCCTTGCCGCATTCAAATGCCTCCATGAAACCCATGTGGAAGCCAAGAAATCCACTCCGGACACACGTCCGTTCATGACCGGGACGGCATTAAACACAACGCCGGCCGAGCTCCTCCCGTCCGCCGTCTATTTAATCTCCTATTTAAACGAGGCCAGATGCCGGCCAAGAATCGCACACCTCCGCCGCTCCCCTATCTCCTCCTTCACCATTTTCTCCACTCTTACAATGGCTTACGAAGAGTAGTTATCCGGCATCCAAGCCGGCTGGGTGGCCCGCCGAGCCCGCCGGATATCAGCTATGCAGCTCGCTGATCCACCTCCCTCCCCTCGCCCGACGAAGCCAGTTGCCGCCCCAAGCCGGCGCGTGGTTCAGCACCTCCCTGCTCCAGGCCAGCTCGACGAGGAGCGGCGAGCTGGTCCACGCCGGCACGGCGGGGAGCATGGGCGTCATCGCTGCCGTGCACGCCGCCGCCTTGTACCGTGCCTCTCGTGTCTGTGACCGCGTCTCCCATGTCTATGGTCGAGACTCCCATGCCTGCGGCCGCGCCATGCAAGCAGAGACAGAAGCCGGGTGCGCGGAGAGCGACGAGTCGGTGGCCAGCGCCTCTGCGTCCGCCGCCATCATCGAGGAGAAGTAGAACACGAGAGGCCGCCGCCGCTTGGGTCCCATCAAGGCCACCGCCGAGGCGACACCGGCGTACACAGCAGGTGTCTTGCCGGATCCTTCTGTTGCGGGGACCTTCGTCGACCCCGCATGGGCTCCACGGAAGCGGAGAAGCCCCCTTCAGATTCCATCTTGGGCATTAGCTAACGATGTCAGTTGAGCGGTGGGGAAGCGTGCCATCTTTTGCGCTTAAGCATATACCTCTGGGCTCCCGGCAGTCCGGTGATCGTGCTGCCGGACATGAGCAAGACAAATGGATTCGCGGGCGACCATTTGGGCTAGGTATTATTATACCTGTGCTGTTCAGGAGTAGCACCGCTTAGTTGATTTGAATGTAATGAAATCCATCATGTTTATATGAAAATCCGGTATTTTATATGAATTCCATCACTGTTTATATGAAATATCGCCGTGTTTGCATGAATTTCATCCGGTTGGTTGAGTTGCTGTCAGAATGTGTGCGGCTACGGTTGGATGGTGATCCGTCTCCAATGTATCTATAATTTTTTATTGTTCCCTGCTATTATATTATCTGTTTTGGATGTTTTATATGCATTAATATGCTATTTTATATTATTTTTGGGACTAACTTATTAACCTAGAGCCCAGTGCCAGTTTCTATTTTTTCCTTGTTTTTTATCTTCGCAGAAAAGGAATACCAAACGGAATAAAACTTCATGATGATTTTTCTTGGACCAGAAGACACCCATGGGACTTGGAGTCCAAGTCAGAAGAGCCGCGAGGCGGCGACAAGGGTGGAGGGCGCGCCCCCCTGCCTTGTGGGCCCCTCGGGACTCCTCTGACCTAGCCCTTCCTCCTATATATTCACATATATTCCAGAACCACCAGAACAAGCCATGAAAACACTTTTCCATCGCCGCAACCTTCTGTTCCCGTGAGATCCCATCTTGGGGCCTTTTCCGGCATCCCGCCGGAAGGGGAATCGATCACGGAGGGCTTCTACATCAACTCCATTGCCCTTCTGATGATGCGTGAGTAGTTTACCTCAGACCTACGGGTACATAGCTAGTAGCTAGATGGCTTCTTATCTCTCTTTGATTTTCAATACAACGTTCTCCTTGATGTTCTTGGAGATCTATCCAATGTAATCTTCTTTTGTGGTGTGTTTGTCGAGATCCGATGAATTGTGGATTTATGATCAGCTTATCTATAAATATTATTTGAATCTTCTCTGAATTCTTTTATGCATGATTTAATATCTTTGTATTTCTCTTCGAATTATTGGTTTGGTTTGGCCAACTAGATTGGTTTTTCTTGCAATGGGAGAGGTGCTTAGCTTTGGGTTCAATCTTGCATGATTTCACCCAGTGACAAAGTAGGGGTAGCGAGACACGTATTGCATTGTTGCCATTGAGGATAAAAAGATGGGGTTTTCATCATATTGCTTTAGTTAATTCCTCTACATCATGTCATCTTACTTAAGGCGTTACTCTAGATGCATGCTGGATAGCGGTCGATGTGTGGAGTAATAGTAGTAGATGCAGGCAGGAGTCGGTCTACTTGACACGGACATGATGCCTATATGCATAATCACTGCCTTGGATATCGTCATAACTTTGCGCTTTTCTACCAATTGCTCGACAGTAATTTGTTCACCCATCGTATTATTTGCCTTCATGAGAGAAGCCTCTAGTGAAACCTATGGCCCCCGGGTCTATTTTCCATCATATTACTTTCCAATCTACTATTTTGCAATCTTTTATTTTTAGATCTATACACCAAAAAACCGAAAAATATTTTATCTTTTGTTTATCTATCTCTATCAGATCTCACTTTTGCAATTGACCGTGAAGGGATTGACAACCCCTTTATCGCGTTGGGTGCAAGTGTTTGATTGTTTGTCTTTTTGTTTACCTTTTTGTTTGCTCGTGTGTTAGATTGCTTGCTTTGTCACGATGGCTCAACCCAAGAACTTTGATCCTTACTATAGGAAGTTGGAAGAAATTGAAAATAATACTAGGAGCTTCATGTCCCTACAATTTGAGCATAAGAATTTCTTTAGAAACGAACTCAAGGAGCAGAAAACTTTTATGGAGTATATGAATAAAGAACTTGATGATATGTCTAAGGAATTCTATGATCTTAAATCTCAATTTGCTCATCTTGAAAATTTAGTTGGCCAAATTTCTGATAAACAAACCACTTTGGTAAATAAGATGGCCGCTAAACCAGAGTTTTGTGAAAATAATGATGAAGATCTTAAAGTGATTGATGTGACTCCTATTGAATCTTTGTTTTCTAAAATAAATTTTGATAAAGATGGGACTGGAGATGAGTCAACTTTAGTTAGAAGGCGTCCCAATGATTCGGAGTTTATAGATCTTGATGCAAAAATTGATAAAAGTGGGATTGGAGAGGTCAAAACTTTAAGTAGCAATGAACCCACTCTTTTGGATTTCAAGGACTTTAATTATGATAATTGTTCTTTAATAGATTGTATTTCCTTGTTGCAATCCATGTTGAATTCTTCCCATGCTTATAATCAAAATAAAGCTTTTACTATACATATTGTTGATGCTTTGATGAGATCTTTTGAAGAAAAGCTTGAATTGGAAGTTTCTATCCCTAGAAAACTTTATGATGAGTGGGAACCTACTATTAAGATTAAAATAAAAGATTATGAGTGCCATGCTTTGTGTGATTTGGGTGCTAGCATTTCCACAATTCCAAAAACTTTATGTGATGTGTTAGGTTTCCGCGAATTGGATGATTGTTCTTTAAATTTGGACCTTGCGGATTCCACTATTAAGAAACCTATGGGAAGGATTAATGATGTTCTTATTGTTGCAAATAGGAATTATGTGCCCGTAGATTTCATTGTTCTTGATATAGATTGCAATCCTACATGTCCTATTATTCTTGGTAGACCTTTCCTTAGAACGATTGGTGCAATTATTGATATGAAAGAAGGAAACATTAGGTTTCAATTTCCGTTAAGGAAGGGCATGGAACACTTTCCTAGAAAAAAAATTAAGTTTCCATATGAATCTATTGTGAGAGCTACTTATGGATTGCATACCAAAGATGACAATACCTAGATCTATGTGTTTTTATGCCTAGCTAAGGGCGTTAAACAATAGTGCTTGTTGGGAGGCAACCCAATTTTATTTTTGTTTCTACTTTTTTGGTTCTGTTTTTCAATAAATTTTTCATCTAGCCTCTGGTTAGATGTGTTTTGGTGTTTTAATTAGTGTTTGTGCCAAGTAAGACCTTTGGGATGGCTTACGGTGATAGTTGATTTGATCTTGCTGAAAAACAGAAACTTTTGCATCCAGTCACAGAATTTAACAATTCACTGGAGCGTTGAAAAACCCTGAATTTTTTACAAGAGATGTATATACAAATTTCATATGTTTTTATAATTTTTCAGAATTTTTGGAGTTAGATAATTATTAGAACAATTCGGATCTTCACAGACTGTTCTGTTTTTGACAGATTCTGTTTTCATTGTGTTGTTTGCTTATTTTGTTGAATCTATGGGTAGTATCGGGGGGGTATGAACCATGGAGAAGTTGGAATACAGTAGATATTACACCAATATAAATAAATAATGAGTTCATAACAGTACTAAAAGTGGTGATTTTATTTTCTTGTAATAACGGATCTCACGAGTTTTCTGTTGAGTTTTGTGTTGTGAAGTTTTCAAGTTTTGGGTAAAGATTTGATGGACTATGGAATAAGGAGTGGCAAGAGCCTAAGCTTGGGGATGCCCAAGGCACCCCAAGGTAATATTCAAGGACAACCAAGAGCCTAAGCTTGGGGATGCCCTGGAAGGCATCCCCTATTTCGTCTTCGTCTATCGGTAAATTTACTTAAGGCTATATTTTTATTCACCACATGATATGTGTTTTGCTTGGAGCGTCTTGTATGATATGAGTCTTTTCTTTTTAGTTTGCCACAATCATACTTTCTGTACACACCTTTTGAGAGGTACACGCATGAATCGTGATTTATTAGAATACTCTATGTGCTTCACTTATATCTTTTGGGCTAGGCAATTTTGCTCTAGTGCTTCACTTATATCTTTTTAGAGCACGGCGGTGGTTTTATTTTATAGAAATTATTGAACTCTCATGCTTCACTTATATTATTTTGAGAGTCTTTCTAAAAAACATGGTAATTTTCTTTGGTTATAAATTTAGTCCTAATATTATAGGCATCCAAGAGGAATATAATAAAAACTTTCATATAAAGTGCATTGAATACTATGTGAAGTTTGATTCCTTATGATTGTTTTGAGATATAAAGATGGTTATATTAGAGTCATGCTAGTGAGTAATTGTGGATTGTAGAAATACTTGTGTTAAAGTTTGTGATTCCCGTAGCACGCACGTATGGTGAACCGTTATGTGATGAAGTCGGAGCATGATTTATTTATTGATTGTCTTCCTTATGAGTGGCGGTCGGGGACGAGCGATGGTCTTTTCCTACCAATCTATCCCCCTAGGAGCATGCGCATAGTACTTCGTTTCGATGACTAATAGATTTTTGCAATAAGTATGTGAGTTCTTTATGACTAATGTTGAGTCCATGGATTATACGCACTCTCACCCTTCCACCTTTGCTAGCCTCTCTAGTACCGCGCAACTTTTGCCGGTGCCATACATCTACCTTTTACCTTCCTCAAAACAGCCACCATACCTACCTATTATGGCATTTCCATAGCCATTCCGAGATATATTGCCATGCAACTTTCCACCTTTCCGTTTTATTATGACACGTTCCATCATTGTCATATTGCTTTGCATGATCATGTAGTTGACATAGTATTTGTGGCAAAGCCACCGTTCATAATTTTTTATACATGTCACTCTTGAGTCATTGCACATCCCGGTACACCGCCAGAGGCATTCATATAGAGTCATATTTTGTTCTAAGTATCGAGTTGTAATTTTTGAGTTGTAAGTAAATAAAAGTGTGATGATCTTCATTGTTAGAGCATTGTCCCATGTGAGGAAAAAAATAAAAGAGGCCAACGAAGCCCACAAATAAAATAAAAGAGGCCAAAGAAGCCCACCAAAAAATGAGAGAAAAGAGAGAAGGGGCAATGTTACTATCCTTTTTTCCACACTTGTGCTTCAAAGTAGCACCATGATCTTCATGATAGAGAGTCTCCTATGTTGTCACTTTCGTATACTATATGGAATTTTTCATTATAGAACTTGGCTTGTATATTCCAATGATGGGCTTCCTCAAATTGCCCTAGGTCTTCGTGAGCAAGCAAGTTGGATGCACACCCACTTAGTTTCTTTTTGAGCTTTCATAAACTTACAGCTCTAGTGCATCCGTTGCATGGCAATCCCTACTCACTCACATTGATATCTATTGATGGGCATCCCCATAGCCCGTTGATACGCCTAGTTGATGTGAGACTATCTCCTTCTTTTTTTCTTCTCCACAACCACCATATTCTATTCCACCTATAGTGCTATGTCCATGGCTCACGCTCATGTATTGCGTGAAAGTTGAAAAGGTTTGAGAACATCAAAAGTATGAAACAATTGCTTGGCTTGTCATCGGGGTTGTGCATGATTTAAATACATTGTGTGGTGAAGATAGAGCATAGCCAGACTATATGATTTTGTAGGGATAACTTTCTTTGGCCATGTTATTTTGAGAAGACATGATTGCTTTATTAGTATGCTTGAAGTATTATTGTTTTTATGTCAATATTAAACTTTTGTTTTGAATCTTATGGATCTGAACATTCATGCCACAATAAAGAAAATTACATGGATAAGTATGTTAGGTAGCATTCCACATCAAAAATTCTGTTTTTATCATTAACCTACTCGAGGACGAGCAGGAACTAAGCTTGGGGATGCTTGATATGTCTCCAACGTATCTATAATTTTTTATTGTTTCATGCTATTATATTATCTATTTTGGATGTTTTATATGCATTAATATGCTATTTTATATTATTTTTGGGACTAACTTATTAACCTAGAGCCCAGTGCCAGTTTCTTTTTTTCCTTGTTTTTTAGCTTCACAGAAAAGGAATACCAAACGGAGTCCAAACGGAATAAAACTTCACGATGATTTTCCTTGGACCAGAAGACACCCAGGGGACTTGGAGTCCAAGTCAGAAGAGCCGCGAGGCGGCGACAAGGGTGGAGGGCGCTCCCTAGGGGGGGCGCCTCCTGCCTTGTGGGCCCCTCGGGACTCCTCTGACCTAGCCCTTCCTCCTACATATTCACATATATTCCAGAACCACCAGAACAAGCCACGAAAACACTTTTCCACCGCCGCAACCTTCTATTCCCGTGAGATCCCATCTTGGGGCCTTTTCCGGCATCCCTCCGGAGGGGGAATTGATCATGAAGGGCTTCTACATCAACTCCATTGCCCTTCCGATGATGCGTGAGTAGTTTACCTCAGACCTACAGGTCCATATCTAGTAGCTAGATGGCTTCTTCTGTCTTTTTGATTTTCAATACAACGTTCTCCTTGATGTTCTTGGAGATCTATCTGATGTAATCTTCTTTTGCGGTGTGTTTGTCGAGATCCAATGAATTGTGGATTTATGATCAGCTTATCTATGAATATTATTTGAATCTTCTCTGAATTCTTTTATGCATGATTTAATATCTTTGTATTTCTCTTTGAATTATTGGTTTGGTTTGGCCAACTAGATTGGTTTTTCTTGCAATGGGAGAGGTGCTTAGCTTTGGGTTCAATCTTGCGTGATTTCACCCAGTGACAAAGTAGGGGTAGCGAGACACGTATTGCATTGTTGCCATCGAGGATAAAAAGATGGGGTTTTCATCATATTGCTTTAGTTAATTCCTCTACATCATGTCATCTTACTTAAGGCGTTACTCCATTCTGTATGAACTTAATACTCTAGATGCATGCTGGATAGCGGTCGATGTGTGGAGTAATAGCAGTAGATGCAGGCAGGAGTCGGTCTACTTGACACGGACGTGATGCCTATATGCGTAATCATTGCCTTGGATATCGTCATAACTTTGCGCTTTTGTATCAATTGCTCGACAGTAATTTGTTCACCCACCGTATTATTTGCCTTCATGAGAGAAGCCTCTAGTGAAACCTATGGCCCCCGGGTCTATTTTCCATCATATTACTTTCCGATCTACTATTTTTGATCTTATTACTTTCCAATCTACTATTTTGCAATCTTTTATTTTCAGATCTATATACCAAAAAACCCAAAAATATTTTATCTTTTGTTTATCTATCTCTATCAGATCTCACTTTTGCAATTGACCGTGAAGGGATTGACAACCCCTTTATCGCGTTGGGTGCAAGTGTTTGATTGTTTGTGCAGGTGTTGGTGATTTGTGCGTTCTTCTCCTACTGGATTGATACCTTGGTTCTTAACTGAGGGAAATACTTACCTCTACTGTGTGGCATCACCCTTTCCTTTTCAAGGGAAAAACCAACGCAAGCTCAAGAAGTAGCAGATGGCGTAATTTGAGGGTCGCCGATCGGTCTGCGGCCGGCTCGGGCGGCGAGGTGGGACAAAAAAAGCACATCTTGTGCGAGCTCGTCTCCAACGCGCGCGCTGGAGGATGCATGAGCACCCGAGCTCTTCCTCGTTCATCGGTGGCAAAGGAACGGGTGGACAAAAGGGTCGCCAATATTTTGGCTACCCCAGGCAAGATCCAAACAGCCCTTTCCAGCCCCACCCCTCCCAGCACATTCAAATCCCTCGTTCACCGTGAAATTTTTCCATGCGTTGTTTTCATGGATATTTTGCTGTGTGAAAACAAATTTAAATATGAACGAATAATCGGTGTCTGCGGTCTTCTACCGGGACACAGTTGGATGGCCTCATAGTAGTAGTAGTGTAGAGTACTAGTAATACTAGATAGTGGGTGTTTACTACTGTATCATGTACTCCCTCCGTTCCCAAATATTTGTCTTTCTAGACATTTCAAATGGACTACAACATACGGATGTATGTAGACATATTTTAGAGTGTAGATTCACTCACTTTGCTTCGTATGTAGTCTCTTGTTGAAATCTCTAGAAAGAAAAATATTTAGGAACGGAGGGAGTACGTACTAATTGCAACGCATGCATGTGTTAGCAGTATAATGACCACGTACGAATTTGATGGTAAGATTTGTGTAAGTTGGATGTCATATTATTGCTCTAACATGTGGTCAAAGTTAGCCTCCAAAATGCATTTTAGACCCTATATGGATTGAGGGAGTACATGCATTGCTGAGGTTTCTCTTAATCCTTGCATGCAACGTTTTTATTGAAGCTTGAAATGTGAACATGTGAATGGGAGGGACTACTACAACCCTTCCAAAAGAACTGTAGTACTAATGGTATCGTACTCCCTCCGTTCACCATCTCACATGCTCAGTACTTTTGCGAACTATGGAAGTAAATTTATTCCACCACTCAGCATCTATTATGGATACATTGTGGATTTCAAATTGAGTCATATAGACCGGAAAGTAGGCACTTAGGGCATCCACAATGTATGCTTTTTGTTTCCTCTAAGCCCTCTCTCTCCTCTTAGAGGTAGGCCTCTATACATTGCATGAACTGCCTCTAACAAAAAATTGGCTAGCATCGCGTCTAACCTTAGAGGTTGCCTCTAAGAATGTAACAATCCATCTAGTCCCACTTGTCAGCCTTAGGAAGCATAAGAAAGTATAAGAGAAATAGTACTGATTGGACAAATGTGGTGCTAATCAATACTTTTTAAATTTCTGCTAGGGCCCACCTTAGAGGCTGGTTAGAGTCTCTATACATTGTGGTTTTTTAATTTGATAAGAGGCAAACCATGTGGGGCCTACCTAGAGGCAAGGCTCTATACACTGGAGATGCTCTGTAGTACTACCTCCGTCCCGGTGTATAAGTCATTCGCGTAGTTCTAGGTTGACAATTTAACTATCTAAATATGTATTATATGTGACAAAAAATATATATTTAGAAACTACATCCGTGTAGAAATCTAGTAATATACTTTTCATGACATATAACACATATATAATTTCTCAAATCGATGACCTAGAACTACGTGAATGACTTATACACCGAGACAGAGGTAGTACTACTTTTGATGTGTCCCGTCAACTCGCAGAACGAGGAGAAGCTTGC
The DNA here is from genome assembly GCA_011799875.1 of Thinopyrum elongatum. Lineage (NCBI taxonomy): Eukaryota > Viridiplantae > Streptophyta > Magnoliopsida > Poales > Poaceae > Thinopyrum > Thinopyrum elongatum. The sequence continues at coordinate 125,038,748 of CM022299.1, read as the reverse complement.
TTAGTACGCCCTCTCCCCTGCCCATGGGTGCGATGGCTCGCAGAGTCGCAGGGCGAGGAGAAGCTTGCTTACTACGCCTACGCCTACGCCCGCTCCCTCGCCCACGCGCGCGGTGGCTTGCAGGACGAGGAGAAAATTTTACTACTCCCTCCGTTAGACATATACTCCCCTACCTTGGTTAGAGAGATTATCATACTGTTTGAAATATATATCTTTTAGTAGTAGGAGTAGTACAGTGGTAGGAGTAGTACTACAGCAATTTCCTTGGAGTCCGTGGTGCAGCAAGCTACCCTAGGCTGCCCGTAATGAGAGTATCATAAGTAGTATCATGCATGCCAACTAAGCAATGTTGATGAGGTGGCATAGAATTAAATGAAGAAAGAGATGGTTGAGTATCATATCATGATACCGTATCATATTAAATGATGTGCTACTTTGTGTCATGCATGGTAATAAATGTAGTCATCTATGATACCAATATATGATACTAGGCATTACGGATGTAGTATCATACACTAGTATCATATGCATGATAGTAGTACATGATACTCTCCATTACAACCAGCCTAAGGCTCAATTTCAAAATCTCTCCAACCAAGGTAGACGGTGGGTGGTGGAATTAATTTCGTAGTTTGCACAAGTACTTAATTAGTACGCTCATTTTTCTCAAAACGTTATGTTTACCGATGCATTAATTACAACGAATGCATGCATGACCACTAAATTTCCATGAACTTCTACATGCATTGGTGAGTTTTCTCTTGATACTGCTTGCATCGGGTGATTTAATGCACCTCGAAATCCAAACATGTGATGGTAAGTACTAGTAGAATTGAGACTTATAAAATGGAAAAACAAATTTTTTAGATGAGCCCTATAAACCGGAAAGGAGGGAGTAGTAAGTAGTACTACCTCCATAGTGGGTACGTACTCCGTAAAATCAGATTTTCCCAAAACTAAGTCTCTCAACCTTTATTTGCTTGTTTCCTTTCCTGCCTCGTTGCCTCGAACAGACTATGCCAAACTCCCCTGCCTGCCGCGCGGGAAAAGACCCGCCCTCGCCTTTTTTGTCCAGGTTTGTATCGATGGATCGCGCGAAGCAGCAAAAACCAAGCCGTGTCTTGTACTCCTCCGTCGTACTAAAAGAGTGGAGACGCTCGCTTTCATGAATTCTGTACTTCCTCTCACTGACATGTGGGACATATAGCAACCGGGTCGACGTGTCATGCACCAAATAACAGTGCAGAACAGCAGGGGGACGCACCCCAGTCGTAGCGCCCCAGTAGTAGTAATGAGCAATGAGACGTCAAATCACAATGCCGCACCTTTCCCCCAGACGGACGAAGCAACCATTATTATTTCACACTTCGCTGAATCCGCTTCTCCATCATCTCCTTCAAGAAAACCACGTATTGCTTCTGCCTCAAGAGGGACACACATCGCCTTGGTACATCATGACACGCAGGACCGCATGACAGGCCATGCTCCCCCGCCCACCGCTCGGTAAAATCACCTCATTTTTACTACTTCCCCCGTCTCGGTTTACAGGGCATGCACGTCATTCTAGGTTGAGAACTTAACTAGCTATATATGTATTATATGTGATGAAAAATATATGTTTAGAAACTACATCCGCTTAAGAATCCAATGATATACTTTTTGTGACATATAACTCATATTTAGTTAGTGAAATGGATGACCTAGAACTACGTGCACGCCCTATAAACCGAGATGGAGGGAGTAATCTGGATACTACTAGTATCTTTTTAGATCAATATAGTCGGGATTCACCAAGGAGCAAAACCAAGTGGTAGGGCAACCAAAACCTCAACCAAAATTTTGGCTAGCCAATGCTTTGGTGGGGCAACCTTGAGCACAAACCAAACACACCCTCAGTCCGCACACGAAATGGTGACACACTTATAGGACCCCTTTGGCCGACATGTGGCTCATCCACCGTCTTGTTCCATGTGCGCTGCACCAAATTACAGTTCGGAGCAGCGGTTGGACTTGGAGGCACCCCGGTCGTAGCGCCGCAGTAGTAGTAAATGAGCGATGAGGGGTCAAATCACAAATCCCCACCTTTCCCACATTAAGCTGGACGGACGAAGCAACCATCATTTCACTCTAGGGCGCAAGAGCATAAAGAAAAAAGAAAACCAATGATGCATGCGGCAGCTACCTAGGGCGCCCTAGGGTAGGAGCCTCCACTACAAATCCGCTTCTCCCTCGTCCTCTTGAAGAAAACCGATGATGCGTGCGGCGGGTAGGGTTTGTAGGAGTACTACGGCGTGCGGGGCCATGCTGTAGTAAACGGGAGAGGGATTGAGTTTGAGTCGACACCCTAATACGGGTGGGCCGCTCGGTTTTACGGGAAGGAGGCAGCATTTTGGGTTCGGGGAGCAGTGGAGATATACCTACAAAAAATTGTGGACGTAGGTTCGACCGAAAGGCAATGACGCATGGGCCCCGCATTTTGATATACCCGCGGCCGCGTGAAATTTGCTACTCAAAATAATGCATAAAAGTTCCTCCAAAAATATCTATAACTAATGGGAAGTGAATGTATGCTTAAAATAAAAATGTAATACAAAGAGAAAAAATGAATTGCAGTTAAAAGAATGACATTTCTAACAAAAATGTGAATGTGAAATACATATGTGTGCAAGTGACCAACACATACATTGTCAATACAAAATCTAATGCAAGAAATAACTTATGAGTAACATGCACGAATTGATGATGTGGTGCTTGCATGCATAGAGTACAAAAACAAATGTGATTTATGACTTGCATGCATGACGTGTTCATGTGCCATAGTTGCATGTCCAGGAAAAAAGCTACTAGTGGGTTGTACTAGCTATTTAGGAATAGAAGATGTATATATGGAAGTTGTAGGGAAAGAGATGACATGTATCTCAATTCCTATGAGTAGGGATTGGAAAAGAGATGTCATTTGGTTCACATCTTAGGAATTTTTCTATTGAATCTAGAGATGACATGTATCTCAATTCCTATGAGGAGGGATTAGAAAAAAGATGTCATTTGGTTCACATCATAGGAACTTTCTATTGGATATAGGCTAATGTTTATTTTCCTTTGAAATTGTGGGAGTATAGGAATCCATTCATATGAACCAAGTGGCTCTAAAGCTATAAAAATGATATCATGTTTATTTTCCTTTGAAATGTGGAGTATATAAATCTATTCCTATGAACCAATTGGCTCTAAAGGAAAAAAAATCCTATAAAAATCATATCATATAGATTTCCTATGATATTCCTCCACACCAAAGGATGGTTGAAATTGTTGCAGGTGATATGACGGTCTTTCTTTGTACACTCCTCCCCCATCTTTATAGTTACCTCTCGAAGATGAATGAAATGATATATACTGGGTATTCTATATGTGCATTTTGGTATACGAAAACTCGGTAAAAGTTTGCGAGGTTCGAATTTTCAATAAAGCTATATGTACTACATTTTGGAACGGAGGGAGGAGCATACGACAGTTGCTAACACTCACGTGGAAGATTTGTGTGTCGGAGGAGTGGCTATTATGTTAAATGCCATGGCAAAACTGACACTGTCGGATGCCGATCTAACGGTTCTTACGGCGTTCATCAAGAAACGGCTTGTGGCGAACGTTTGTCAGATATGATTTACGGACACATGCATTGCATTGATACGTGCCCCCTCTCTCTCACGCACACACGCACCCTCATGAGTCACGACTCTCCCGAGTCCTCTCGCACCCACCGTCTATCTGTAGGTAGACGTCACACACATATGTGCTCTTCACACCATACCCTCAGAACTTCTAAAAAATAAAAGACGTCGCGCACCTTTTATTTTAACTCACACGTCACACACTTATACTATTACTCTTGTGGCGAACGTTCTTTGAGCGTAGTATATTGTACTCTCATGAAGAGAAGCGGTGCACACACGCACTAGTTCTCTCACACCCACTCGCGGGTACACGTAGGAGCGCATTTTTTTAAGCTAGGAGCGCATTTGTTTACAAAGAGCTATCCCAATTGACATTTTGACTAGTCTAGTTTTCAACTTGATGGAGGGTTGGGGACCGCACGTGAATGATACAGTACATAGTGCGTCCTGGACGCGGTGATTTGATAGTGCGACCTGGAAGCGGTGGCACGTTATTGATCGAGTTTTATTTTTACTTGAACTTTAAATGAAAATAGTGGTTCGCGCGTATTCAATTTAATAACGGTTGCTACAACAAAATCACTCCACTATATATATATAAGTAGGAGCCTCGGCGCTTGCTTTACTAGGGTTCCTCTCTTTCACTCTCTCATGCTCTCCAGATCTAAGCAAGACATAGGTGGCCACACTCTCTCTCTGCTCACGGCTGGTCACAAATCCGTCCGGACCACCTCGGCCGGGGCAGGGGTGTAGGTGCATCGTTCACGCGGTCGTCGGCGGCGAGGGAGGAGACCAACAGCTGCCCACGCGTCCCGATCAGCGGCTGTTCCGTTCTCTCCGAGATAGCGCCGGCTTGGGAGGGCCTCCGACCGCTTCTTCCTCCCTGCGGTATTGTGGCCAAGATGCGACCTCCCGACGCCGTCTTTGCCACATCCCGACGACCCTCAGGTATATATTCCTTCGAAACTTGCCTTGCTCTACTGCCCCAGCTCCCCACATGGCTGCTTATGGATCTTTTTCTACTTCCGTCGGCTGTTCCAAAGCCACCTAGACTTTACTATTATTAGAGGTAAAGCTAGTTCAGACAGTCGAATCTAAGAGTTGGTTCAAACAGGGAAGAAAGTGGGAAAGCTGTAGCATGAATCTAGGACTTGGTTCTAAGAGGAAACGTGGGAAAGTAGTAGATACTGGCTACCCAACAGGTCTCTTGGTTGAAAAGGCAAAGAAAGCGGGGTGGATGGCGAAGGGTGGGGGGAAGTGGACCTGTCTCTTGGTAGAAAAAGGAAAGAAAGTGATGGATGTTGGGGGACAACGCAAATGAGAACGAGCAGGTCTAGATTTCCTGTGCTCACATAGGAAAATGTCGCCGAGGAGATAAAAAATGGGACAAATGCAGACATGCTGCCTGAATGTTTGCCGCTCTCGGCAACCATATCTGCCTCACCACTTTATGCCCCTGATGTCCCTACGCCCATATCGCTACCGTTAATGTAAAATCACATGAAGCATTAAGCAATGCCACCTAATGTCACTATTAAGTAATGGTCTAGTGCCATCAATAAATTGAAGCAATGCCACCTAATGTCACTATTAAGTAATGGTCTAGTGCCGTCGATAAATTGAAGCAATGACACCACCATTTTATGAAGTGCTTCCGTCTTGCTTTATTTCCCATGAATTGTGTTTTTGTAGTTACACTTAAATCTCACATCGCTAACATTGCTTCATCCCAGTGGAACTGCACAAATTTGATTGCACATTTACTGACCATGTGCTACTCTCATGACAATAATACTAATGCTATTTTTCTGCATGTTAATCTAGTGGCAGTGTTGATGTGATGTGATGCTACTTCTTACTTAATGGCACTTTTTTATACTGTTAATGTAGTGGCAGTTATAACACAATAGATGTTGTTGTTAATCATATGCCACTGGAAATAACCGTCACTGCTTAAATAACCATATTTCATATTTACGCAAGCAGGGATTTCTTTCTCCATATCGTTTCTATTTGTGTAATCAGAAGTACACACCTCAATTTTAGCAGAGCTGCACAAAATCAGATGGCTATTCCTAGCTGCCGTCCTCTAACCACCAGTGTTCCAGGTATTCCTACATTGGTAGTAACTAGGTAGAATGACCAACGCAATCTAAAAGAAGCTGATTCGTACGTTTTACTTCTTGATTGCAGTACAGGGACGAGCGAAAACAACTGCATCCTAGTCGGGAATGCACTTTCTCCCAATTCATGGATGGCAGAGAACTAGCTGGCACGGCTGCACGGAGGTTTTTGGGACAGGTGCGTGGACAAGAGGCATTGTGGTCTACTTATTTCTGCAAATAAAGGTGCTTAAATTTAGTGGAACTGCACAAGAAGTTCAGATTGTCAGTACACTACATGGTTCAGTTCAGCATTCCAACTGAGAACACAATTATAATTGGTTATTCTGGAATGAGAGAACCTAACCCTAGATGGTGGCAACAAGAAAAACCAGAGTGAACTCCAGGAAATTAAAGCCTGCCTAGGGAGGCCCTTTGCTCAGAGAAGCCTTGCTTGATTTTTCCTGATCTGTAAACCTTCTCACAACTTTGTCTTTTGCTGTGAACTAGTAAATGTTTGTTATGTTCTATGAATCATGGAGATGTATAAAATTGCTTAACTTATGCTTTTCAAGTATTTTATGAAGCCGAGTTTAATGTGAATGTTCCACATGAATGCTAGACTAGCATGTGAATGTTTGGAATTTACATTCTGGCCTCAGTTAACTACATGAACTACTGTAACAAGATACGTAGTTGCTTATATGTCAGACAACAGATTATTGATTGTTTGCTGGTCGATAGCTGACTTTTCTAGTGTTGAAGCAAGCTGAGCCAATGTGCCGTGTTTTGCACAACTGCTTACAAGTGGGGTAGCACCAACAGTGTTTACAAGTACTTAACCAGCCTTACGTACCCTATGTATACGTCAGCGCACAGTTCTCAAACAAGTACTCTATTTCATCAAACACACACTGCTCGTATGATAAACCGTGACAACTTATGTCTTACCATGCCATATTAGATGAAAAAACTAGTGAGGACGCATCTGTTTTGGCAACAATTAGGATGGTTCTCACATGATTCACGGGCACAAAAAAGTAGCAGTAGTTCCCATAGACGGATTCAAATAGAGTACTAGCCCCAGAGGGCTCGATAATAGGCAAGGTTCGGATAATTAGACACAATCCAAACTACTTTTAAACACTAGCTGGGGCAACTATTTCATGCCTCGATCTAATTTGGGATGGACACAAGACGAACCTTGCCATGAACATCATCGAGGAAGTCCGGCAGCAGCTCAATCCTGTGAACCTTCCTGAAGATAACCTTGTGGCCTTGCCACTCATAAACTTGTTTGTGGAGGCATGCCACGTCATCTTCCTGCGTAAGCTTGATAAGAACAGTATGCCTCACAAACGAAGGAGTAGCTTTGAACTTCTTGTGCTTCAATACACCCTGGACAACACGCCTGACAACAGTGAGGCTGGAATACATCTCGACTTTGGTATAAGTGCAAATGGCTTCCAGGATCCAACAGCCTAAGAACTTTGTTTTCCTGGTGCGTATATTCAGGTCATCCGCCTCATAGCGAGTGACATGTACAATCACACAATCCTTGTCTGCATCAGGGCTCTAGTTGAAACAAAAACGAATTCTGAATTACTTTCCAATATAAAAAACACAAGTTATTTAAACCACTATGTAGAGTCAAAAGTATGCATGACAGGGAAGGTAGCATGGCATCGAAGCTAATAAAATTTTGCATTATTTATCACCACATACTTAGAGGAAAAACCACAATCGAGATCGGCAAAGAAGAAAACCACCTTGGGCAGCTCAGCGGGGGGGGGGCGGGGGGGGGGGGGGGGACACATCCTCGAAGGGGGAAAACTGCTCCTGCCGGGCCACGGGGGCTGTAACCTCAAACGGGGCGTTGACCATCTCAGTAGTGGCTGTGAGCGTATCTGGGGTCAGCTCGGTGGCGGCCTGCATCTTCATGGAGCTCTCTATCTCATGGGGATCAGCCTCCCGCATCTGCTCCAACATCGGAAGATCTTTGCCTGGTTCTCCTTGGTCCATCATGAAACTGACGAATAGGAGACAACTGAAAGGAAAACACAATCGCAATGACAATGAAACAAAAAAGAGAGTGAGGATCAGTTACTGCTTTGCAAAAGTTCTTTTTTTCTGAAAGAAAATATACCAACATCACGGATCCGCTTACCTTCCCTTCGTTGGGAGAGAAGAACAATGGTAGATGCGAGTGTTGGCTTTCTTGAAGACGGTGAGGGAGAAGGGGATTCAGCGAAGAGTGAAATGATGGTTGCTTCGTCCGTCAAACTTAGACTGCGGGGAGGTGGGGTTTTGTGATATGACGGCTCGTTACTGCCGTGCTACGACCGGGGTGACTCTCCGCCTGCATACCGCCTTCTAATTTGGTAGATGGCATTTGGGCCCACGCGCTGCATGGCCCGCATGTCGGTGAACCAAAGTAAAACGGCATTCAGTAGAGGGAGACGTTTCGATGACCTCGGAGGAGCCAGAAGCGATAGTGTATCCACTGTACTAGTAGTAATTGTTTTTCTGGGTAGCTGTAGAGTGTCTCCACTGTACTAGTAGTAATTGTTTCTCTGGGCCCAAGACAAAATAACCCATCCACGGTAGTAAATAATAAAATCATTTCAAAAGCCCATATATTTACTTAATGAGAGGCGCTACCCAGCACACCGCCACCCAAAAAACCCTGTGTGCTCTTCTTCCTCCTCACTCCCACCCACCTCACGTCAGCTCGCTCCACTCGTACCCCCAAATTTTCACCCCACTCCTACAGAAAACCCCAGCTCCCCTTCTTCCTCACTACTACAGAAAACCCCAGCTCCCCTTCTTCTTCACTCACACTACAACTAGGCTCGTCATTCGTTACTCTGCTAAAATCCGTGAGCTTGACACAACGCCCTCGAGGAAAATGGAGTCGGCTGACCCCAGCGCCAAGAAGATGAGGCTCCCGCCAGCGGCGACACCTGTTGTAGATCCCGCACCCGGCAGCGCGGGGAGAAGCGGCGGGCCCGCCCCCACCGGATCCCAGGAACCCGTAGGATCTCGGTTGGACCGCATTAGCGATCTCTCGGACGCCATCCTTGGGGAGATCATCTCGCTTCTCCCCACCAAGGATTGTTGCGCACCCAAGTCCTCTCAACTCGGTGGTGCCCTCTATGGCGCGTTGTGCCCCTTAATCTCGACTGTCGTCAGCTATCTCTCTTTAATGATTTTGAACTCCCAGAGCTATCATCTCCTCCCACCAGGGCTCCGTTCACAGCCTCTGCATCCCGTCATGCTACCTGAGCAAGCATAGCATGCCCTGCACGGTGGATGCCTGGCTGAAATCCCCTAAATTCACAGAACTACAGCTGCTTGAGTTCTACTATTCCCCAGGAAATCACCTACCAGATACCGAACACCATGTACTTGTGCCCTCAGACCGATGCCCATCTCGCGGTCTTCCTCCTCTCTCCACACCGCCACCTTTGCGTTGTGCTACCTACCAGACAATCTGGTACTAAACCTTTGACTCCCATTTCTCAAAAAACTTTCACTTGTGCGGGTTCATATATCGGAGGCCTCATTGCACAACATCATCCACTCCAGTTGCCCTGCCCTAGAGTGGTTGGTGCTTGTTTTCACAGTTAGAATCGGTTGTCTCCAAATAAAGTCGCCTAACCTTGTAAGAATTGGAATTTCTTTTGACGGAAGGCAGCTCATCATCGAAGATGCCCCTTCACTTCAAAGGTTGATCCTTGATTCTAGTTGTTCACCGTCGCAAATAAATGTCGTCTCTGCGCCTAAACTGGAGACCTTGGGTGTAATACATGATCTCTGTGCTCATTTCAAGATGGTGTTTGGCTCCACAGTTCTTCAGGTACTGTATATTATCATCTACACTTGTAATCATAAGCTGCATTTTAAATTTCTGCGCATAAGTTCTATATCATCTTGGAGTACACATTTTGTACTAATATTATGTTCTATGCTCAATGAAGAGTTTGTCCATGGATAGCCTATCAATGGTGCTGGATTCTGTCAAGATCTTATATATCCAAATGAATAGTTTTGATCTGAACAAGATTATTGGCTTGCTGCAATGCTTTCCATGTCTAGAGAAGTTGTATATAAAGGTGATAATTTCACGCACATTGGAAGCCCGCATATAGTGTACTAGAATTAACCGTTAAGCTGTTGCTCTTTCGACACTCTTTTTTTAGACCTTAACTGTTTTCAATCTTCATGTCTATTTAGGCAATAGGACGGGGTAAGAAAGTTATAACCAATCAGTGGATTCGTAAGCACTGGGATTTTCTCACTTCTCATGACATTCGATTGAAGACAATAACACTTGAACGATATGTAGCCAACCATGCAAACACTAGATTTGTCACATTCTTCCTGCTGAATGCGAGGTTACTATTATCCATTAGGCTTAAGTTTATCAGCAGCATGGTTTTGACGGATGGGTATGTCGAAGAGCAAAAAAAGGAGTTTCAGGTGGACAAAAGGGCTTCTGAACATGCCGGGCTTCTATTTACAACATCTTCTGGTCATAATCCACTAAATTTTACGACCCAGGATGTTCATTCTATGGACCTGACCGATCCATTTGACTGTGACTGCCGAAAACAGTGCTGGAGTTAGATGTTGTTGCCCTTTTCAATCTGGGTTTTGTCTAAACCTGATGAACAATTAACCCTCATGCTTTTGTATAGTTTGTAAGCTGGAGTTAGATGTTGTTGCCCTTTTCAACTCGGCTGTGACTGTCATATTTTATTTGAAACAAGGCAAATGGCTTGCCATTTGTTTAATTAAGAGAGAAATATTGTAACAAATCCCAACCAAGGGAAATAACATCACTCTCGCCGGCTGCTTGAGCTCACTGTGCATTACAGAACCCAAGTGATTAGCCCCCACCAGCACCCACAAACTTATTTGGAACTAGCACACCAAATGGGCTGTAAATTTTCATAAGAAAGGCTGCATGACCGTGATAGATTTGGATTCTGACATTTGGGACCCACAAGGAAAAAGCCTATCCAAGGTGGTGTCGACTTAATTACTAGTCAACAAACGATTCTGCCTACCAGCCGTTGGATTGACATCCAATATCTGTCGTGTATCTTCTATCTCTTGTCTTCTTCCTCCAGCCTCCCAAACCAAACCACCCCGTTGGTTCCGCCTGCTCCCGCCTCGCACGGCTGGCTACGCCTCCGCTGCCCTATCGTACCCTCAAACGTTGGCCAATCCCTCCCTCTATTCCCCCACACGTCATGTTATTCTCTGGCGATGTCAGCTCCAACACGCACCCGCACCCGAACCAGTCAACCCTCATACTCCCCTCCGCCTGTGACTAGACCGGCGCATCTTCCATGGCTCTTGTTCGTTCCGTTCGAGGCCTCGCCGTCGTCCTCCACCTTGGTTCGCTCGCCGTGCGCTGTGCACCGCCATCTGGCATTGTCAACGTGGTCAACAACTGATGAGGACACCACAACCATCGACAAATCCCCAACAATTATAGGTCCAATCACAAGAAGCCGCGCCAAACTAATAAGTGACTACGTGAATGCTAACTTAAGTTTACCTTGTAACCTTGATGACACAACTATGCTTTCATCTCCATTGTTGTTGGTTGAACTTAGGTATCAAATGGAAGAAATCCAACAACCTATGATCTCTTGAAGCAACCGGTTTGGAGGAACAAGTTTGGAGAAAACAAGTTTCAAGTGAAGCTGATGGTGTCAGTTTTTACCTCTAATATTTCTTTGTGCCACACCCATGTGGTAGAGAGACGGGGCCATAGGGTACATCAATAGAAGCTACATCAAATTATCTTTCCAATGCAAAAAATCTCACAACATTTGGAGTTGTGAGTCAAAAGCTGTAGTCATTCTCGTGGAAGGTGTCCTGGCTGTCAAGGCTTCGCGAATTTCCAAGGAGCTCTCCAACAACTCCCAAAGTTGACTGCTTATTCCCCCAAGGAAGCCATGCAAACCGGCTAACTTTTGAAACCATTTTCACACCTAGCTAAGGGGGTTGTCCCTGCTATAAAACACCATCTCCCCCATCCTCTTGGGAACCTTTTGTCAAACCATTCAGCTACAAGCTTATGCAGCAAGACTGCTAGAGAGATCCGAGAGATCCTTGCTACCTTTGCTCTTGTGAGTTCATTCGGATTCGCGAGAAGGAGCCTCTGGTTCCCTCTGATTCGTGCTCTACGGTTCCAGCCGTTTTTTGTGGATTAGTCCCGGTTTGTGGTTCTGCGATTATTCGGACAGCGGGTTGGAGTTCTTGTAGCTTCGGTCAGCCATACCCAATGTACGGGTTGCATCCAACCTTGGCAGGTATAAAGCTAGTTATCCCGGCTGCTTGCGGCTAGTTATCCCTCCCGATTCGATCCTACGACGTGAAGATCGGGCCACCTCGGGCGTGAACTTGTTCATCGGGTTCCCACCTATCATCTGACATCTGAGCCTTCGTTGACTCGGTAGGATCTGTTATCCAAGTTTTTCTTTCTATCATTCCTTTAGATCGAGTGTTTTTCATGCTATATTTTCTGTCCTAGAAGTCCAAAGCCCCACTAAAAATAAATTCAAGCCTTGTTGGTGCTGAGATCTTGTTGTTGCATACCTTTCATGTTCTTCATCTTTTAGATCTGCACCAAGTTCATCTTCATAATTGCTTTCAGATTTGGTTGTTGTTCTTTGGAAAAAGAGAGAAAAGAAAAGAGTGGCAAAAAATCAAGAGAGAAAAAGAAAAGTGTTGTGTAAGATCCAAAAGTTTCAGCTTGGTAGAAAAATTTCAGAAGCTTGTGTGTTGTGTGTTTTTAATCTTGGTGCAAAGGTCCAGCAGATCCATCCACATATTTTTCTTGGTTTGCATCAACTTGATTTCAGCACAAGCCCCTTTTTGTTTACCCCACCGAGCTCCACCAAAAATCGAAGCTAGTTCTTTGATCCCTGTCTTTCAATTGCTTTAACAAATCCAGGAGAAGCACAATCTGATGTGAACTCATAAGAACTTTGGTGAGTAAGAGGTGAGGTTGTGTGATTCCACAAAATTATCCTATTCCACTTTTGGCCTTACTAACATGGCAGGATCTAGATCGAGTGTTCATGGAGAAAACCACGGGGAAGAAGATGCCTCAGTCACACGTGCTGATTTTCAGGAATTACGGAACATGGTTCGAGACCTTGGAAGGATGTTTCACGAGCAACCTCCAGCAGGTGGCGATAGGGTTCGACACCGACGACACCCTATTGACCCACTTGAGGAAGTTGGGGATGAGAATTCCGTGCATGCTGCTATTGACGATGCCTTGGAGGATGATAACAACAGCTATGGTGGACATGTGGCTGCTGCTCGTGGGCGTGGTGCTGCTGCTCATGGAGGGCAGCGAGGAGGACAACTTCGAGGGCGAGGCCATGGTCCTTGTGGGCACTACTATGACCTTCATGAGCGTGTTTCTCATGGTCATGGAGATGATTATGATGGTGTCCCATACCGTCATGCTGCTGAAGATGGGCGTCATGCCGAACATCATGACCGAGTTGGTCGAGATGACATAGCAAGAATCAAGTTGCACGTCCCCAAGTTCACAGGAAAGGAAGACCACAATGCGTATTTTGATTGGGAAGAGCAGTGTGATCAGATTTTTCATATCCATAACCTTGCTGATCCGAAGAAAGTAAACCTTGCTTGTGTTGAGTTTTCTGGTTATGCACTCACTTGTTGGAATCAACTACAAGAAAATCAGCTGCTGCTAGGCCGTGACCACATTGACACTTGGGAAGAGATGAAACAAGCCATGAGGCGAAGGTTTGTTCCTTCACAATATCAAAGAGATATCCGGAACAAATTGCAGCGCCTCAGCCAAGGTACGTGCATGGTGGATGAGTACTATAAAGAGATGGAATTACTGCTCGTTCGTGCTCGTATTCATGAGGATGAGGAGTCAAAGATGGCGAGATTTCTGCATGGTCTCAACAATGAAATTTCTGATTTTGTGGAGATGTTTCCTGATAACACTCTACCAGATATTCTGGAGCAAGCAAAGCGCATGGAGAGGAAGGTGCAGCGGAGTGTTCATGGACGGATATCTCATAACCGCACCACTACACCATGGCAAAAGTCGCAGCCGAGTGCCTCTCATGGTGGTTCTCAGTTTTAGCATACTTCACATCCTACTGCCACCTGGTGAACAACGGCTTCATCGGCATCATCACCGGCTCCTAGGAATGTTGACAAGCATGCTCCTTCTACTGCTAGAAGTACCTCTAACCCCACGGCTGTACCATCATCTCAAAGCCGAGATATTGAGTGTTGGAAGTGCAAAGGGCATGGTCACATTTCTTATGAATGTCGAAACAAGAGAGTTCTATTTATCAATGAACAAGGTGAATGGGAATCTGAGAGTGAACATGAAGATAGTGGAGCACCGGGTGATCATGAGGATGAAGATGATGATAAGAGTGCTTGTGATATTGAGGCCGACATGGGAGATTGCTTTGTTTCCCATCGTGTGCTTAGTGTCAATGCAGCTAGAGAAGAGAAAGGGCAGCGACATAATATTTTTCACACCCGTGGCACCATCAAGGAGAAGGTTTGTAGAATTATTGTTGACAATGGCAACTGCAACAACATTGCAAGTTCAGATTTCGTAGAGAAATTGGGACTGAAACAAAGAAGGCACCCAAGTCCATATAAGATGCAATGGCTCAATCATTGTGGTACACTTCGAGTAAGCAACATAGTCACCGTTCAGTTTTCCATTGGGAAGTACCGAGATCAAGTGGAATGTGACGTGGTGCCAATGCAAGCGTGCCAATTGCTGTTGGGAAGACCTTGGTTGTATGATCGTGATGTGCAAATCAGCGGCCGTGCTAATCGTCTCTCGTTCCAATACGAGGGAGAACTCATATCTTTGCTCCCTTTGACACCCCAAAAAATATTGATGGATGATCTAAAAAAGAAAGAGAGAGTGAGCGAGAAACACTTGAGTGACATCCACCAACATAGTGAGCGAGAGAATCCAAAGCCAAATAAAACCCCACAGCTTAAATTGACCAAGACATGGAAAAAACAGGGATTAGTTATGTTGGCTCAGAAAAGGGATATGAGAGAGTTGAGAGAACCCAATTCCGTGTTCTTTGTACTTTTGTACAAGGACAACTTTCTTTCTACTAATGAATTAACCTCCACCACTCCTAGTGTTGTTGTTGAAATTTTGCAGGGGTATGAAGATGTGTTCCCCGAGGAGATACCATCGGTGCTGCCACCACAAAGAGGCATTGAACACCAAATTGATTTGGTTCCAGAAGCCCCATTGCCGAACCGACCACCATACCGCACAAATCCGGAGGAAACCAAGGAGATGCAGCGACAAGTTAAAGGCCTACTAAACAAAGGTTATGTAAGGGAAAGTCTCTCTCCTTGTGCTGTACCCGTTCTTTTAGTACCAAAAAAAAAGATGGATCTTCCCGAATGTGTTGTGATTGTAGGCCTATTAACAACATCACCGTGAGGTATAGGCACCCAATACCTAGGCTTGATGATATGCTTGATGAACTTAGTGGTGCCACCATCTTTTCTAAAATTGACTTGCGAAGTGGTTACCACCAAATAAGAATGCGAGAGGGTGATGAATGGAAAACTGCTTTCAAAACAAAATCTGGTTTGTATGAGTGGTTAGTTATGCCATTTGGATTGACAAATGCACCTAGTACCTTCATGAGATTAATGAATCATGTGCTTAGAATGTTCATTGGCAAGTTTGTGGGTGTTTACTTTGATGACATCCTGATTTATAGCAAAACTTTGGATGAACATGTTGAACACATCCGGTGTGTGCTTGCTGTCCTAAGAGAGGAGAGATTATATGCTAACAAGGAAAAGTGCACATTTTGCACAGACAAAGTTGTGTTGCTTGGCTTTGTTGTTTCAGGTAAAGGTGTGGAGGTAGATGAGGAGAAGGTCAAAGCCATCCGTGAGTGGATGCCTCCACAAAATGTAAGCTAAGTACGAAGCTTTCTTGGCCTTGCTGATTTTTACCGTCGGCTTGTGAAGGAATTCAGCACCATTGCTGCCCCAATGAATAAGCTAACCAAGAAAGATGTTCCCTTCAAGTGGGCAAATGCACAAGAGAAGGCCTTCCAAGAGCTGAAAGAAAAATTGACATCTACACCATTGCTTGCACTGCCCAACTTTGGTAAGGCTTTTGAAATTGAATGTGATGCAAGTGGTGTGGGTATTGGAGGCGTACTAATGCAAGAAGGTAGGCCTATTGCATATTTTAGTGAGAAGCTAAGTGGTCCAACTCTAAATTATTCAGTTTATGACAAATAATTATATGCACTTGTGAGATCTTTGGAAACATGGCAACATTATTTGTGGCCTAAAGAATTTGTGATACATTCCGACCATGAATCTTTAAAGCACCTTAGGGGTCAACAAAAACTGAACCGTAGACATGCAAAATGGAGTGAATTCATAGAATCTTTTCCCTATATTGTCAAGTACAAGAAAGGAAAAGATAATGTTGTTGCCGATGCTTTGTCTAGACGCCATATTTTACTCTCACAACTTGATACTAAAATTCTTGGGTTGCAAAGCATTAAAGAATTGTATGTCAATGACCCATATTTTGCTGAACCGCACTCAAAGTGTAGTGAGGGAAAAGGTTGGGAAAAGTTTTACTTGCATGATGGATTCTTGTTTCGAGCTAACAAATTGTGCATCCCGGAGTGCTCTGTTTGTTTGTTGCTTTTGCAGGAGGCTCATGCTGGTGGTCTCATGGGACATTTTGGAGCTAAGAAAACTGAGAGTGTGTTGGTTGACCATTTCTTTTGGCCAAGGATGAGGCGTGATGTTGAGCGCTACGTGCTACGTTGTGAGATTTGCCGCAAAGCTAAGTCACGTTGAAACCCTCATGGACTTTATATGCCTTATCAATTCCTAGTACACCTTGGGAAGATATTTCTATGGATTTTGTTCTTGGATTACGACGCACTAAGAGGGGGAGTGATTCAGTTTTTGTGGTGGTTGATAGGTTTAGCAAGATGGCTCATTTTACCCCATGTCATAAGAGTGATGATGCTTCACACATTGCTGATTTGTTTTTCAGGGAAGTCGTGCGGCTACATGGAGTACCACGCACAATTGTTTCGGATCGTGACACCAAGTTTCTGAGCTATTTTTGGAAAACGCTGTGGGCAAAGCTAGGAATAAAGCTTCTCTTTTCCACTACATGCCACCCACAAACAGATGGACAAACTGAAGTTGTCAACCGCACACTATCCATGATGCTAAGAGCAGTTTTAAAGAAAAATTTGAAGATGTGGGAAGAGTGTCTCCCCCACGTGGAGTTTGCATACAACAGGGCAGTACATTCGACCACTAAATTTTGTCCTTTTGAAATTGTTTATGGTTTCAAACATGCTGCTCCCATAGATCTTTTGCCTTTACCATTGCAGGACCAAACCAATCTTGATGCAAGTAAGCGTGCTGACTTCGTGAAGAATATTCATGAGAAGACCAAGGAAAATATTGAGAAGATG
The DNA here is from genome assembly GCA_011799875.1 of Thinopyrum elongatum. NCBI lineage: Eukaryota > Viridiplantae > Streptophyta > Magnoliopsida > Poales > Poaceae > Thinopyrum > Thinopyrum elongatum. The sequence continues at coordinate 125,021,435 of CM022299.1, read as the reverse complement.
ACCGAACAATATGCAAAACGAGCAAACAAGGGAAGAAAGAAGTTGTTGTTTGAAGAAGGTGATCTTGTGTGGGTACACCTGCGGAAGGATCGTTTCCCGGATCAACGCAAATGCAAGTTGCATCCACGTGGAGATGGTCCATTCAAAGTGCTTGCGAAGATCAATGACAATGCCTACAAGATTGACCTTCCGATGGATTATGGTGTTAGTCCAACTTTCAATGTGTCTAACCTCTCTCCATACTTTGGACCATCAGAGTCAAGGACGACTCCTTTTCAAGAGGGGGAGGATGATGAGGACACCATAACCATGGACAAATCCCCAACAATTATAGGTCCAATCACAAGGATCCGCGCCAAACTAATAAGTGACCAGGTGAACGCTAACTTAAGTTTACCTTGTAACCTTGATGACACAACTATGCTTTCATCCCCATTGTTGTTGGTTGAACTTAGGTATCAAATGGAAGAAATCCAACAACCTATGAGCACTTGAAGCAACCGGTTTGGAGGAACAAGTTTGGAGAAAACAAGTTTCAAGTGAAGCTGATGCTGTCAGTTTTTACCTCTAATGTTTCTTTGTGCCACACCCATGTGGTGGAGATACGGGGCCATAGGGGTACATCAACAGAAGCTACATTAAATTATCTTTCCAATGCAAAAAACCTCACAACATTTGGAGTTGTGAGTCAAAAGCTGTAGTCATTCTCGTGGAAGGTGTCCAGGCTGTCAAGGCTTCGCGAATTTCCGAGGAGCTCTCCAACAACTCCTAAAGTTGGCTGCTTATTCCCCCAAGGAAGCCATGCAAACCTGCTTACTTTTGAAACCATTTTCACACCTAGCTAAGGGGGTTGTCCCTGCTATAAGACCCCATCTCCCCCATCCTCTTGGGAACCTTTTGTCAAACCATTCAGCTACAAGCTTATGCAGCAAGACTGCTAGAGAGATCTGAGTGATCCTTGCTAACTTTGCTCTTGTGAGTTCATTCGGATTCACGAGAAGGAGCCTCTGGTTCCCCCTGAGTCGTGCCCTATGGTTCCGGCCATTTTGTGTGGATTAGTCCCGGTTTGTGGTTCTGCGATTGTTCGGACAGCGGGTTCGAGTTCTTGTAGCTTCGGTCAGCCATCCCCAGCGTATGGGTTGCATCCAACCTTGGCAGGTATAAAGCTAGTTATCCCGGCTGCTTCCGGCTAGTTATCCCTCCCGATTCGATCCTACGACGTGAAGATCGGGCCACCCTCGGGCGTGAACTCGTTCATCGGGTTCCCACCTATCAACAACCGAGAGGAATAAGGAGATGACTGTATGTGGAGAGGTTGACAGTAGGGACCCACCAGGGTCATGGCAGTACGGAAGCAAGTGCCTCGTTATTACAAGCCCAAAAAATGGTTCCTCCTAATGGTTGGACATCTGGGGCCCATGCCATTATCAACGTAGTCAATAAACGAGAGAATTGCACAACGAGCGGCTGACACCAGGGACCCAGCAGGTCGCGCAATTGTTATTTAGTTTTTTTAGGAACAAGCAGTTGTTATTTAGTAGTTTTAGAGATGGATCAGGGTAACAACGGGGCTATGCGGGGGCTGTGGTCCGTCTAGCCAGGTTTTTATTTTATGTTTACCACATCATGAGCCCAGTTGTGTTTTTTTTCTTTCTGAAAATGACTAGCCCAGTTCTACCTTTTTAAAGAAATACCCAACGGAGGCCTACTTGCTTTCTCAGCCCTGCTGGGCTGCAAATCTTTCAAGGCGAGAGCGATGTATTCGCTTACCCAGAAAATGAAGTAGTAGGAAATGGGATGTAAATTTTAAAAACACAGCAAACCGGCAATTAGTTTCAAATATCTTTTTTTAAGATTTCGAGATTTCGAATTTAATTGTTTTTTTGCGTAGAAAATTATGTTGGATTTTAAATTGATATAGATTTATTATTTTTAAATTAGTTTGAACGTGATTCGAAATTTCGGGATTAAAAATAGTTCGGACCGCACCGAAATATGAAAATTTGGTTGAATTTTTAACCGTGGCCAGAATATGGGCTGTAATGGTAACAAAAAGAATATGGGTTTAAAAAAATCCTTAAAAATTAGCCAATGGGCTGTACAATTATTAGCAATAATGGCAGATGGGTTGTATGCTGTTTTCCACATATTTGAGGCTGACTTGTGGGCCTACTAGGTTGACGAGTACGCTTTCCTAAAAAACCGGTTGACGCGCAGGCAAGGCCTTGCAACTTAGTCAACACATGAGAGCAGTTACTGTTGGATGTCTATTCAACGGCCGTCATGCTTCTTCAATCTCTGCTCTTCCTGCTCCAGCCGCTCAAACCAGCGCCGGCGGGATTGCCTGCTCCCTCCTCCCGTGGTCGGCTGTGCTGCCGCGCAGTCCTCATCGCCCTACCCTACTCCCATCGCTGGTCTGGCCATCCCTCTACTCACCCACACATGCTGTTATTCTCCAGCGACGGCAGACGAACCAGTAAACCCTCGTACTCCCCTCCGCGTGGGAAACAACTGCCGAGTCTTCCCTGGCTCCGTGTCATTCCCTTCCTAGGCCTTGCCATTGTCCACCGCCCTGGTGCTCTCGGCGCGGCGTGGTCAATGTGGTCAACAAACGACATCCATCGGAAGAGGACTATACGTGGAGAGGCTGACAGCTGGGTCCATGGCCGCACGCAAGGAAGTGCCTCCTTATTACACGCAAAATAATGATTCCTCCACCTGACAGCGGGGACCCACTGGAAGGGCCTCTGTATTTTGCAAAAAAAAATGTTCCTCCCACTGACACCTCAGACCCACCAGCTATATCTTCGCACGCAAGGAAGTGCCTCCTTATTACGCACACAAAAAATGAATACTCCCCATGCTAGCTAGGACCCACCATAGTTGGAGGCTGACTTGTGGGCCTACTAAGTTGACGCGGATGGAGGGCTTTGTCAACTTAGTCAATATGAACGATTCTAGCTCCAGTGACCGTACGATGTCCATCCAACGGCCGTAGTGCTTCTTCAACCTCTGGTCTTCTTGCTCCAGCCGCCCAAACCATCGCCGGTCATGCCGCCTGCTCCTGCCTCCCGTGGCCGGCTCTGCTGCCGCGCAGGCCTCACCGCCCCACCCTACTCCCATCGCTGGCCTGGCCATCCCTGTACTCACCCAGACCTCTTGTTATTCTCTGGCAACAATAGCCTCACACTGCAGCCCAACCAGTAAACCCACTACTCCCCTCCACGTGGGAGACAACTGCCGAGTCTTCCCCGGCTCCGGGTCATTCCCTTCCTAGGCCTCACCGTCGTCCACCGCCTTGGTGCTCTCACAGCGGCGTGGTCAACATGGTCAAGGAACGACTTACATCGGAAGAAGACTGTACGTGGAGAGGCTGACAGCTGGGTCCATGTGGCACCCCGGCTCAGAGAACCGGTTTACCAGTGTTTCCAACCCAGAGATCAAGTCTTCTGGAAACAGGCAACAACTTGGAACAGAACATAGCTGAACTATATTGATAATAGTCGAGTACAAGCTTATATATATTACATGATCATCGAGGCCAAAAGCACATCTAGTGCTATGACAATATCTACATTCTTTATCTAACATATCCGGGCCTCGGTATTACTGCGGAATACTACAGCGGAAGACTACTGCGTAGCGGAACATGACAGTAACTCCATCCACAGGGACACTGCTGAGGACACATCCTAGACATCGCAACACGGACCTCGGGAACTCCATCTCAGTCTTCTCCTGCATCTGGCATGATACGCCAGGTGAGTACTTTGAATGTACTCGCAAGCACATGACAACCAAATATGCAGCAAATAATAGCATGGCAATGAACAGGTTAAACTCTAAGTGATTCACTTACTGTCACGAACTTACTCATATCCGGGTTGTCTCACAACCCCCAGAATACTCGATCTCAACGAGTACTTTTGCTCATAAGACAAGTTCTTCCATCACTACTATGGTTATTACGGTTGATCACCTAGAGAGGTCTGGACGGGCTGTCCAATACCGTGGACGCGGCTATTCGAATAGATTTTACACTTTGCAGAGGTTGCGCACTTTACCCACATCATGGAGCACCTGACCTCGTGATCCCATTCGGGTGGACCAGCGTTGCTCCAACGAAACCCGCCTGACCCAGGACTCTCCCATCGTACCACTGGCAATCACACTCCCTCGGAGTCAAGCCTTGGGTGGCCCCGTGTCACCTCGTGACACCTGCCACCGTCATGGCCTAACTAAACTGTCCCAAATGGGGACGCTGGTACAAAACTCAACTGGGCTCACAGGGTTATCGCCGTCTACCTGATCAGGGCAGCACGCACGCATAACCCTCACTAGATGGCGGTATCGGTGAAAGAGCATGAAGCCAGACCAAGTCAAGGCCGTCCCATACCGGCAAATGTGGCTGCACGGGTAAGCCCGGACAGGTGACTCTTGATCAACCAACTAAGTTTCATTTAGCAAGCACGGTGTTTCAACATTTCATCTTGAGTTATCAACATAAGGCATTTGAATAATTTACTTTGAATTATCAATGATAATTTAAATGCAAGAATGAATATGAATTATGCAATGCTATGAAATGCTTCATAATATGGATGTCCTGGCTTGCCTTGATCAGTTGGGTTGTTCAGAAATTCCTGGTCTTCAAATCCACAAGAATCTCCTTCTGAAACATTTTTTAATGGCAAAAGAAAATGTCACATAAAGCCTTTTTATTCACCAATAATTCTGTGGGTATTGGAAAAAACCAAACTTGGTCAGAAAATAAAGGACTTTGATAGAAACACAATGCAAAAAGAATCAGGTCAATTGGACCTTTCTGTAAAAAGTTCTTCACAGTCAAACCTGCTAGTCAACTCTGTTTAATAAAATCAAAATTAGAAAACAGAAACGGGCCATGTCGATGGCGTATTTTCCCCGGGCACCTCCACTTACCGCTTCGGCCAGTCGCTGGCAAGTGGGGCCCGACCCATTTAAACAGAGGAGGAAGAGAGGGAACAGAGGGAGGCGGGGCTCCGGCGACGCTCACCGGCGATAGGGACCGCGGTTGGGCTGGGAAACGACGGGAATCGATCGGGGACTCGAAGACAGTCCTCCCTGTACCCGTAGCTCTCCCGGAGACGGCCGGACGGCGGCGCGCCCTTCTTCTCCGGCGTATAGTAGCTACGGTGGTCGACGGAGGCGATGATTCCGGCAGCGGTTCGATTCGGGGAGGGGTCTGGAAGCACCAGTGGAACACTACGAACTCGACGATGGGCTCGGGCAAAGCTGGGATGGCTTGGAGAGGGCTGGCGATGGAAGGGGATCGAGCGGCAGAGCTTCTGCCGGAGCTGAGGGAGACGAGCTCCCGGCCCTCCTTGGGTGCTCTGGAGGTGGATGAGGGAGGTTGTGAAGCGAGGAGGGGCTGGGCGGGGCTATTTATAGCCGGGCGGAGATGCTCGGGGAGCTCTCTGGACCTGGCTTGAAGCAGGCCATGTCGCCGGCGAAGTACGCCTCACTGACTGGCCGCTTGCGGGCGAGAAGACTTGAGCGAGCAGGGGCATTCAATGCGGGGGGAGACAGCACGGGGAGGAAGACGACAGCGAGGTCTCCACTGTGGCCGCACGGGTCTCACAGTGCGGTGATGGCATGGCGGCCAGTGAGGGCATCTCCGGCGAGGAGGAGGGTTCTGGAGGGGCTGCGTGTCACCCAGGGTCGATGTCGGCATGCCTAGACAACGCACAGCTGCGCGAGCGCTCAGTCCCGACGCGACCCGAGCCTGGCGCGGCACAGAGCGCGGCGACAAGCATGCCAGCGTCGTGCTCACCATGGTGCTTGGCACCAAGAGGCCATGTAGGTTTGGCCAAGCTTGTCCAGCACGTCGACCATCGATCCCTCAGATCACCTACAGCCTTGGTTTGTCTTGGTTCCCGCAGAGATGAGCGGTATGATCAGCAACAGTTTCTGACAGCAAACTTGGGGAGGTTCCAGAGAAGAGATGAGGTGGAGACTGAGCCAAAGAGAGTGTCTGGAGTGATCCACGTTGGAAGAACTCCAAACTGGTCAAGTTTGAGGTGGTTAGGTTGAAGTTTGAGGGTAGTTCATGTGTAACTTGCAAAACTGGTCCAGAATGTGAATGTTGAGGTACTGCTCACAAGGATGATCTTCAAATGCTGAAACTTGGTGAAGGGAAGTTGTTTGTAGGTATCCTCATGCCATAAAAATTTAAGAGCAATTGGACAACTCTAGCAAGTACTTCCTTCACAAAGGTTCAAACTGACCAGGAGCAAAAATGAATTGTTTTGCAAAATATTTGAACTAGGCCATGGAATATTTTTGGAGATTGTGGCAAGATATGGTCCAAGGGATTTTAAAGAATTATTTGAGAATTTTCTGAGCATCCAAACCATAGGCTGCTTCACAACCCATAGTAATGCCCTAAATCCTCAAATAAAAGAAAAGAGTTATTGAAAATAATTTAAATTGGAATTTGAGTCCTTGAGATACTTGGCAGGGTTTTGGCAAGGTGATGAGGCTTTGGATCACCTGGAAGAAGATTCAAGAATGTCCAAGACCAAGTGAAAGATTCAAAATCCATTCAAATTCCAAATAAAACCAGGAAAAGTTTGAAAAGAAAAAGTTGTCAAAATCAGGGTGTCACAAACCTACCCCCCTTAGGATGAATCTCGTCCTCGAGATTCGGTTGCTCAGGGAACAAATATGGGTAAGTGGATATCAGAAAATCTTCTCTTTCCCATGTGGCCTCTTCCTCAGTGTGGTGCTCCCATAGCACCTTGTCAAATCTTATCACCTTACTCCTCGTGGTTCTTTCCATCTCATCCAAGATCCTGACAGGTTTTTGCTCATAGGTCAGGTCCTTAGCCAATTCTAATTCACTCATATCCGCTTGCTTGGCTGGGGGTGCAATGCATTTCCTCAACTGTGAGATGTGAAAGACATCATGAACGTCAGACAGTGCTGGTGGCAATTCCAACTGATATGCGACCCTGCCCTTCCTAGCAATCACTAGAAAGGGACCGATATATCTTGGGGCTAACTTTCCCCTTGTGCCAAACCTCTTCACTCCCTTCATAGGAGTTACCCGTAGGTAAGCATAGTCTCCGGGCTCGAAAGTTACTTCCCGGTGCTTTGGGTCATAATAGCTCTTTTGTCAGGACTTGGCTGCTCGAAGTCATTCTTGAATATCCTTGACTTGCCTTTCAGCCTCGAGCATCAAGTCCGTACCAAAAATGCGACTATCTCCTGTTTGGGACCAGTTCAGTGGTGTGCGGCACTTCCGTCCGTACAATGCCTCAAAAGACGACATTTTGAGACTTGCCTGATAGCTGTTGTTGTAGGAGAATTCAGCGTATGGCAAACTATCCTCCCATTTGGGTCCATGGGAGAGAGCGCATGACCGAAGCATATCCTCTAATATTTGGTTTACTTGCTCGGTCTGTCCATCTGTCTGCGGATGGTATGCTGTGCTATGTTTCAGCATGGTTCCCAGAGCTTGATGTAGCCGTAGCCAGAATGCTGAGGTAAATAGGGAACCCCTATCTGAAGTGATAGACTTGGGTACTCCTGACTATCCGGGACATGTAGAGTTGTGCCAGCTGATTTGCGTTGAAAGTGGTCTTTACAGGGATAAAGTGGGCCACTTTCGTGAGTATGTCTACAATGACCCAAATAGCATCATTGCCTCTCGTGGACCTGGGCAGTCCCATAATAAAATCCATACATATGTCGTCCCACTTCCACTGGGGCACTGGTAAAGGTTGTAGTAGCCCAGCGGGTTTCTGATGCTCTGCTTTGACCTTGTTGCAAATGTCACAGCAGGCAACATAGTATGCTATATCTTTCCGCATTCCTGACCACCAAAAGGTTTCTCTCAAGTCCTGATACATCTTGGTACCTCCCGGGTGGATCGAATATGAGGACTCATGTGCTTCCTTGAGTATTTGTTGCCTCAAGTTGTTCTGATTCGGCACAAAAATTCGTTTCTCGAACCACACGGTACCCTGTTCATCTATATGGAAGGACTTGGCCTTCCCTTGCTGAATTAACTCTTTGATCTTCCGAATTTCTTCATCTGACTTCTGTGCTTCCTTGATTTCCTCCATGAGGGTTGGAGTAATTTCAAACTTGTCCGGGGTCATTGGGCCGCATAGCACCATATTGAGCTCGACAAACTCCTCTTGTAAGCTCGGATGCATGCCCTCAAGTAGTGCATTCACTGCAGCTTGTTTCCTGCTCAGGGTGTCAGCGACCACATTCGCTTTCCCCGGATGATAGTTTATTCCAACATCATAGTCCTTGACTAGCTCAAGCCATCTTCGCTGCCTGAGGTTCAGGTCGGGTTGAGTGAAAATATACTTGAGACTCTTGTGATCTGTGTATATTTCACATCGTTGCCCAATAAGGTAATGCCTCCAAATTTTCAGGGCATGAACCACAACAGCTAGCTCCAAGTCATGTGTGGGATAGTTCTCCTCATGAGGTCATAGCTGTCGTGATGCATAAGCTACAACCTTCCCTTCTTGCATCAGCACGCATCCGATCCCACGCCTGGATGCATCGCAGTATATGTAAAAACTCTTGTGAATGTCTGGGAGGACTAAGACAGGGGCTGTGGTCAGCCTCGTCTTTAACTCCTGGAAACTGCTGTCACACTTGGCTGTCCAGATAAACCTTTGGTTCTTTTTCAACAATTCCGTTAGTGGCTTGGCTTTATTAGAAAAGTCTTCAATGAAGCGACGGTAGTAGCCTGCAAGCCCAGGAAACTACGGACTTTGGTCACCGTGACTGGTGTCTTCCAGTTCAAGACCGCAGTAACCTTACTGGGATCAACAGCTACTCCCCTCTCTGACAGAATATGTCCAAGGAATCCCACCTCTTTTAGCCAAAATTCGCACTTACTGAACTTGGCATATAAGCGATGGGTTCTCAACCTTTCCAAGACAGCTCTGAGATGTTGCTTATGTTCTTCTTCATCCTTAGAATATATCAGGATGTCGTCAATGAACACCACTACGAACTTGTCCAGAAAGTCCATGAAAACTTTGTTCATCATACTCATGAAGTAGGCTGGAGCGTTGGTCAATCCAAATGCCATAACGGTAAATTCATACAGTCCATATCGAGTGGTGAACGCTGTCTTGGGGATATCCTCCTTTCGGATTTTCAATTGATGATATCCAGTTCTGAGGTCGATCTTAGAGAATACCCGTGCTCCATTCAACTGGTCGAATAAGTCATCAATTCGAGGGAGCGGGTACTTATTCTTGATAGTGACCTCGTTAAGCTGGCGATAGTCTACGCACATTCGTAGACTTCCATCCTTCTTCTTGACAAATAATACTGGTGACCCCCATGGCGAGATGCTTGGACGAATGTATCCTTTCTGTAGTAACTCGTTCAACTGCTTCTTTAGCTCTGCCAGCTCTGGGCCTGGCATACGATAATATTTCTTGTATATTGGAGCTGTACCAGGAATTACTTCAATGGCAAACTCCAATTCTCGGTCGGGCAGCATTCCTGGTAATTCCTCAGGAAACACATCCGGAAATTCACCCACTACCGGGATCAGATTCATATCTGTAACAGTGGTCTATTATGCCATGCCCTTTTTTGTTATCATTTTGCTAGCCAGAAATTGGATGGTCTGTCCGGCGGGGTTCACCAATGTCACCGTTCTGGTGGCGCAGTTGATACACACTTGGTGCGGTTCCAACCAGTCCATTCCCAGTATTATATCAAGTCCTGGGGAGTCAATAGCAACAAGGGTGGCCGGGAATTTGACTCCATGAATTGAAATTTCCAGATCCTTGTATATTATATTTGTTCTGAGCATAGAGCCAGGGGATTGTACCACCATGATTTTGTCCAAAAGCGAAGGAGAAAACTTGTGCAAGGTGGCAAAACTTCGCGAAATAAACGAATGGGAAGCCCCAGAATCAAATAAAATTACGGCAGGTATGTTATTGATAGAAAACATACCAAGGACAATGTCTGGAGCTTCGCAGACTTCTTCGGCAGAGATGTGGTGGACGTATCCGTGGCTGAAGTTGTGGTTGGGATGATGTCCAAGGTGATTGACTGTGGCTTGTGGTCAGCTGATTGCTTTTCGTTATTGGTAGGGCACTGCTTGGCGTAGTGTCCACTCTGGCCACAAGTGAAACAGGTATTGTTGCGGCGGCAGTCCTCTATGATTGGCTGCTTGCCGAAGGTCTTGTTCTGGTTGCCTGGCTTGCTGTTGTTGCCACCATTGTTCCACACTGGTTTGTTCTCAGATGACCGTGGCTGCCAACTGCGCAGCTTTTTCGCGTACGGCTCCTTGTTGTCCTTCTTGGGCTCGAACTTCCTCTTACGATCATCATTCCTAGACTTGTGTTCTCGTTCGGCGATGAAGGCCTTATCCACCAATGTCTGGAAATCGGGGAAGTCCAACATGCATAGCTGACATCGGAGGGTGTGATTAAGTCCACCGAGGAACCGGTCTATTTTCCTCTCTTCGGTAGCCACATCATGAGGAGAGTACCGGGCCAAATTGTTGAACTTGTTTAGGTATTCTCCCATAGACATGTTTCCTTGTGTGAGGGCCAGGAATTCCCTCTACTTCACTTTCATGATACCCGTGGGAATATGATACTTGGGGAACAGCTCTTTAAATTTCTCCCAGGAAATCTCTTCAGCAGGCCACATTAGCTTGGTGTTATCCCACCATATGGCTGCCGGGCCTTTGAGATAATGAGTGACAAATGGGACTTTATCTATTGCTTCACAACAAGCGATGTCCAATTTCTTTTCCATGGTTCTTAACCAATCATCAGCCTCAATAGGATCCACAGCCTGACTAAAGCTGGGTGGTTTCATGCGCTGGAAGTCAGTCAGTTTGGAACGCACCCCATTACCATTGTTCTGACCTACTATGGTCTGCATAATCTTGAGAAATTCCATGAGGTCTTGGTTTCTCTTTTCCTCAAACATTCTCATTATCTGATCTGTGGTTGGTGCTTGAGGTGGTGGTGGTGGTAAGTCTTCGGGCGGTTGCCCTGCCTGCCTGGCAGATCGACGGACAGGGTTTCCATCACCGCCTTGACTGCTACTTTCTTTCTTCATCCTATTTTTTGTTCCCATGGCAAATTCCGAATCGATGAGCAACATCCATGAGGAGAAATACAGTAATATGACACCAGAAGAAAATTCATGAAAAAGGCAAGTAAAGAAAACAAAATAATTATACAAGATAACCCAACATCATACATGGCAAGCTAGTAGGGGAATATCATGACTAGACTGCTCATACGACAGTCGGCATATGCAAAGATGCATGCATTACTACTCAAACTCTAGTCTAGTAGCGTCGGTGACACGAACACTGCCCATCTAAAGAGTCCTCATCGTCAGATCCTGAGTCGGAATCAGAACTGATGATGTGAGTCACCGGGTTAAAGGAAACGCGACGTCGCTGCCGAGACAGCTCTCCTTCCGCAGGAGCAAGAGCACGTCGCCTCAGCATCGGTGAAGTAGGAGTGGCTAAGAGTGAGGCCCACTCAGCTGGGGTCTGAAGTCGACTACCAGATGATAAGCCTGATGGTCTAGAAGAACCAGAAGGGGTATCAAGCACACACGGAGGTGGAACTAGTGGTGAATACCCAGGTGAAACTACAGGAGGAGGAGGTGCTGGAGTCACTGCTGCAAGTGCCTCCTGAATAACGACACAGCTCCTCAGCCAGGGAAATGATCATACGGTAACTGGCATTCAGGTAGCGAGACAAAACACCAGCCGCGTGATCACACGCCGGATCAATAGGTGAGAAAAGGACTCCCCCTGTCGCAGGCGACAAAGTGGGATAGTGGAAGAAACCTGGATGGGTCTGCATCTCAACCTCGTGGAAGCGCAAGTCTGTAATAGCCTCCATGGCAGCGAACTGGATCGCCAGCTCCGGAGTAGAAGCCACTCCGCCCTTGGAGGAGCGAGAAGAGCTTTCAATATCCGAAGTCGCGGTCATGTAAGCCATTGCATGGTACTCATATACTGACTCGCCCAACTGCTCCCGAAACACTTGGTACACCGGGTCAACACCATAGGGATACAGCCAAAGCCAGACGCTACGAAGCAGAGCTGGAAAAGTGTGGGGTTCTGGCTCATGATGAAAATGATATGGAACTGGTGCCATCTACACTCAAAATGCCAAGGGTTAGTAACATCATGAATTATGATGCATGAGGCATGGCATGCAACAATCAAATGCAACAAACAGGATGCACACTCAAAATCCTATGCTAATCGCAGTCCTAGAATGGGTTACCTAGGGTGTCCTACAGTTAGCCTAGCTCTGATACCAAGCATTGTGGCACCCCGGCTCAGAGAACCGGTTTACCAGTGTTTCCAACCCAGAGATCAAGTCTTCTGGAAACACACAACAACTTGGAACAGAACATAGCTGAACTATATTGATAACAGTCGAGTACAAGCTTATATATATTACATGATCATTGAGGCCAAAAGCACATCTAGTGCTATGACAATATCTACATTCTTTATCTAACATATCCGGGCCTCGGTATTACTGCGGAATACTACAGCGGAAGACTACTGCATAGCGGAACATGACAGTAACTCCATCCACAGGGACACTGCTGAGGACCCATCCTAGACATCGCAACACGGACCTCGGGAACTCTGTCTCAGTCTTCTCCTGCATCTGGCATGATACGCCAGGTGAGTACTTTGAATGTACTCGCAAGCACATGACAACCAAATATGCAGCAAATAATAGCATGGCAATGAACAGGTTAAACTCTAAGTGATTCACTTACTGTCACGAACTTACTCATATCCGGGTTGTCTCACAACCCCCAGAATACTCAATCTCAATAAGTACTTTTGCTCATAAGACAAGTTCTTCCATCACTACTACGGTTATTACGGTTGATCACCTAGAGAGGTCTGGATGGGCTGTCCAATACCGTGGACGCGGCTATTCGAATAGATTTTACACTCTGCAGAGGTTGCTCACTTTACCCACATCATGGAGCACCTGACCTCGTGATCCCATTCGGGTGGACCAGTGTTGCTCCAACAAAACCCTGAAAGGATCGAGAAGAGGTGTCTAGAGGGGGGTGATTAGACCCTCAACAAATAAAGGTGGCAATTTTTAAGTTCTTCAAGTTAAGGTGGAGTTTTAGAACAAGTTTAAACATTCACTATACATATCAAGCAAGCATGGCAAGAGTATATGAGCAGCGGAAAGTAAAGCATGCAACTTGCAAGAATGTAAAGGGATGGGATTGGAGTGTGCAAACGCAATTGGAGACACGGAGATTTTTGGCGTGGTTCCGATAGGTGGTGCTATCGTACGTCCACGTTGATGGAGACTTCAACCCATGAAGGGTAACGGTTGCGCAAGTCCACGGAGGGCTCCACCCACGAAGGGTCCACGAAGAAGCAACCTTGTCTATCCCACCATGGCCATCGCCCATGAAGGACTTGCCTCACTAGGGTAGATCTTCACGAAGTAGGCGATCTCCTTGCCCTTACAAACTCCTTGGTTCAACTCCACAATCTTGACGGAGGCTCCCAAGTGACACCTAACCAATCTAGGAGACACCACTCTCCAAAAGGTAATAGATGGTGTGTTGATGATGAACTCCTTACTCTTGTGCTATAAATGATAGTCTCCCCAACACTCAGCTCTCTCTCACAGAAAGAAACTTGGGGAAGGCTAGAGATCAAGATTCTTGTGGTTGGATTGGAATATCTTGGTCTCAACACATGAGTAGGTGGTTCTCTCTCAGAAAATGAATGCTGGAAGTGTAGGCATGTTCTGATGGCTTTCCTCACGAATGGAGGAAGGGTGGAGGGGTATATATAGCCTCCACACAAAATCTAACCGTTACACACAATTTACCAAACTCGGTGGGACCAAATAGTGAAACTCGGTCAGACCGATTTAGTTCAAAATGTGAACGTTAGGATTTTCGGTGGGACCGATATGATCAACTCGGTGGGACCGATGTGCTAGGGTTAGGGTAAAACCTCATCTCGGTTTGATCGATTACACAAACTTGGTGAGGCTGATTTTAGTAATAAGCAAACAGAGAGTTGGCCAAGCAAACTCAGTGGGGCCGACTACCTATTTTGGTGAGACCGAAATAATTGCAGTAGGCAACAGAGAGTTTGCAAGCCCTTCTCGGTGAGACCAAGATCCCATCGGTGAGACTGAACTGATTAGGGTTTCTGGCAGTGGCTATGTCAAGTGAACTCGGTGGCACCGGATAGATCAAATCGGTGGGGCCGAGTTTGACTTTAGGTTTAGGACATATTTGGAAATGAGAAAGTGGTTGAGGGCTTTAGGAGCATATCACTAAGCACTTTGAGCAAGCAAGCCATTAAGCAACACCTCATCCCCTTTTAATAGTATTGGCTTTCCTATGGAGTCAATGTGATCTTGGATCACTAAAATGAAAAGAGTAGAGTCTTGAGCTTGAGCCAATATGTGTCCTTAGCATCTTGAAGGGGTTCCACATCCTCTTGTCCTGCCACTCCACTGTTGAACTTATCTGAAATATACTAGATAAAAGTATTAGTCCAACAAGAGATATGTTGACATTAATTACCAAAATCACCCAGGGAGCACTTGTGCTTTCAATCTCCCCCTTTTTGGTAATTGATGACAACATACATCAAAGCTTTAGATAAAGATACAAGGAATAGCAAGTAAAGCTTTGGAAAGACATGTAACATGCATAGGCTCCCCCTACATGTATGCAATCATGTGAAGATAGAATATAATACCATGTGAATGCATAAGCATGACAGAGCAGGCAATGAGTTACATGTATCTTGGCTATATGCATCAGAGCAAATGGTGTGAATATAGGAAGTGTACCTCAATGTTCATGATTCCTTCTTGCAAACAATATGTACATCAGCAAGAGATCATCATGCACATGAGTGTGATGCATATACTTACCTTGCGGTCATGAGCTGGCTTTGGAAGAGATGAACCTGAGTAAACAAGGTTAGATAACAAAGGAATATCTACTAAGCAGAGCAAGAACAGGAAACCACAAGAGTACCAAGATTGGGATGACATGTAGTGAGTGAGTACTTAGTACTCTATTTGGATATTTACATGTCCCCAAAGAGTAAAGATATGCAATGAATTCCAAAGATTTTCTTCCCTTAGAAATGAGCTCTCTCTCCCCCTGAATCTTATATATTAGATAATGGGAGAAGATAGGGAAAAGAAAATCAGAGCAAAAACAAAATCAGAGTAAAACAATCATAATAAACATAACACATACTAACATGTCTTTCCCCTCTTGAAGACATGTGACTTCTCTCCTCTATGGAAAATAAGCATCTGGAGAAGCTTAAGGTGTGAATTCTCTCTTATGTGATAAGCTTTGATGTGCTCTCTCTCCCCCTTTGACATCAATTTCCAAGAAGGGATCTTCTGGAGCATGAGTCAAGTAGGTTTGGTCCTTGAGTCACAGTACAAAGCAACATGTAATATAAGATGCTGGTAGAGGACAAGAATGATCGAGTGGAGCTGGAACAAATATGCAGGATGCAAATGGCAAAGTGTTTTCTCAGTATTGAATTCGGTTACTCCGAGTTGTTTGCTTCGGTGGCACCGAGGCGTTTCGGTTTGGCCGAGAAGAACAAATCGGTGAGGCTGATTTCAACACAGAGAGAAAACAATTGTCATCTCAGCTCACTTAGGCAAATAAGATCTCATAAGGATTTGCAAGGAAATAACTGAAAGATTTGCAATGAATTAGATGCAGGGAATGCAGAAAATAATCAGAGAAAAGAAAATAAATCTAGATGAAGTTTTTTTTTGAAAGGGGAATATGTATGCAAGAAACAAATGCAAAAACACAGAAAAACACAAGAGAGCTTCATCTAGAATTGGTCGATGACAAAGTCACCTATGTTAGAGTATATTGACTTAGGAGTCAAGTGAAGACACTTGGTCATAGGTCATACTCGTCGTTTAAGCTCAAGATGGGGTTACCATTTTTTGTTCAAGCATTTTGATGTATTCTCATCTTGTTGAGCTGCTTTAACCCATGTCTTGGGGTAAAGCTTCTCTAAGATGGAATATCATACCTTGGGTGGTGGTGTTGATCTTGACCATGTAGTTGAACTTGTGTGGGATGCTCAAGGTTGATGTAGTTCATCAAGAGTTGGGAGCACCACTTGTAGTTTGAGTTCATCTTCCTACATGGGTTAGTCTTGCAAGGAAAAGCACTTGTGTATCCAAAATGACAAACATGATATTGATACCAAATGAAATTTGATATAAAGAAGTTGTCAAAGGATATATTGAAAGGATTTGTGCTTCCTTGTCTTCAACCACCATATTGTAGAGACTTGGTGATGTAGAGATTGCTCAAGATGTGAGTGAGTTGCAATCTCATAGACGTTGGCTTATCCAAGTACCTACAAGGGTTAGATGACATGCAAGAGTACAAATATAGATCCAAGACATATGATCATCTTCATAAGAGAAACATCAAGGATTAGTCAAAACTCATGCCTTGCATGTATCCAAATGGAGTTTCTACTCCAAGTTTGAAGCATCAATGATGTTCAATTCACCTCTCAACCGACAAAAAACTTTCTCATCAAGCGGTTTGGTGAATATACCCGCCAATTGATTATCGGTACGAACATGCTTAAGATCGATGTCTCCTTTAGCAACATGATCTCGAATGAAGTGATGACGAACTTCAATATGCTTAGTTCAAGAATGTTGCACGGGATTGTGAGCAATCTTAATAGCACTTTCATTATCACAAAGCAATGGAACATGTTTCACATATATCCCATAATCTTTAAGAGTTTGGGTCATCCAAAGTAATTGAGCACAACATGAACCGGCGGCAATGTATTCCGCTTCGGCGGTGGATAAGGATACCGAGTTTTGTTTCTTGGAGGACCAAGACACAAGAGATCTACCAAGAAATTGACAAGTACCCGAAGTGGACTTTCTATCAACCTTGTCTCCGGCATAGTCCGAATCGGAGTAGCCAACAAGATCAAAAGTAGACCTCTTAGGATACCAAATGCCAAAGTTTGGTGTGTGAATTAAGTATCTCACTATCCTTTTCACAGCATTAAGATGACATTCTTTGGGGGCCGCTTGATATCGTGCACACATGCACACACTTAGCATAATATCGGGACGGGAGGCACATAGATATAACAATGAACCAATCAAAGAGTGGTAAACCTTTTGGTCAACCGGTTTGCCATCCTTAGTCAAGTCAAGATGTCCACTAGTAGGCATGGGTGTATTCATACCTTGCTTTCTTGCATGTTGAACTTCTTGAATAGGTCCTTGGTATACTTTGTTTGGGAAACAAAGGTACCCTCCTTAGTTTGCTTGATTTGCAAACCAAGAAAGAACTTGAGTTCACTCATCATAGACATCTCAAACTTCTCCGACATTAGCCTTCCAAACTTTTCACTAAAATGAGGGTTAGTCGAACCAAATATGATATCATCCACATAAATTTGGCACACAAATAATTCACCATTAACCCTTTTAGTAAAAAGAGTAGAATCAATTTTTCCAATCTCAAAGCCTTTTTCAATAAGGAATTTAGTCAAGCATTTATACCACGCTCTAGGAGCTTGTTTAAGACCATAAAGAGCTTTGTGAAGTTTGTAAACATGGTTGGGTTTCTTAGGATTAACAAAGCCGAGAGGTTGTTTAACATAAACTTCCTCCTCAATTTCACCATTTAGAAAAGCACTTTTAATGTCCATTTGATATAATGTGATATCATGATGATTGGCATAAGCAAGTAAGATGCGTATGGACTCAAGTCTAGCAACGGGGGCATATGTCTCACCATAGTCCATACCTTCGACTTGAGTGTAGCCTTGAGCGACGAGACGGGCCTTGTTGCGTACAACTTGTCCATCTTCATCTTGCTTATTACGAAACACCCATTTGGTACCAATGACATTGTGCTTCTCATCGGGCTTTTCAATCAACGTCCACACTTGGTTCCTCTCGAAATTGTGTAGCTCTTCATGCATAGCGTTCACCCAGTCCGGATCATCAAGCGCTTCTTCAACCTTCATAGGTTCAATGCTAGAGATGAATGAATAGTGTTCACAAAAATTAGCCAAACGAGTTTTAGAGTGAGTGATTCTCCCGGTTTGAATATCATCAAAGATTTGTTCGACGGGATGATCTCTTGAGACTCTTGCTCTAACTCGTGAGAGCTTTTGTTTGGGTCGGGGTGGAACATCTTCTTCATCATCTTGTTCTTCCTCTTGGCCTTCTTCGTTGTTGGTGTTGTTGTTCTCTTGTGGAGGTGGAGTAGGAGGTTGATGAGGTTCATCTTGGTGTACATCCTCATTTCATCATCTTGGCGTGTCCCACTTGTGGATGCTTCTGAGTTAACTCGTGGTTCACCTTGTCGTGAGGTAGAAGCTTCCACTTGGACGGACGAGGTACTCTCCTTCACCTCCATTGGACAAATCTTGCCAATAGCAAGTCTTGGATTGCTTCCGAAGGGTCTTTGTCGCCTACATCAATTGGCAATTGCTCTACTTGCGAGCCGTTAGATTCATCAAACTTCACATCTACCGTCTCTTCAACCTTTCGGGTGAAGTTGTTGTAGACACGGTAAGTGTGAGAGTTTGAGCCATAACCGAGTAGGAAACCTTCATGAGATTTAGGAGCAAATTTCGAACGACGATGCTTATCAAGAATATAGCACTTTGAGCCGAATACTCAAAAGTATCCAACTTGGGGTTTGTTACCAGTGAGAAGCTCGTATGCCGTCTTGCCAAGAAGCTTGTGAAGATACAATCGATTTGTGGCATGACAGGCTTTCTCAATCCCTTCCGCCCAAAAGTGTTTTGGCGTCTTGTACTCGTCAAGCATCGTTCTCGCCATCTCAATAAGAGTTCGGTTCTTCCTCTCAACAACTCCATTTTGTTGAGGCGTGTACGTAGCCGAGAACTCATGTGAAATCCCTTCTTCGTCAAGAAAGGTGTCCACATTGGCGTTCTTGAACTCCATTCCGTTGTCACTACGAACCTTCTTGATCTTCACTTCAAATTGATTTTGGGCCTTCCTAGCGAAGTTCTTGAAGATCTTTTGGACCTGCGATTTATCATCAAGAAAGAACACCCACGTAAATCTTGAAAAATCATCGACAATGACTAAACCAAACGAGTTACCACCGAGACTCTTGTAGGCATTGGGACCAAAAAGATCCATATGAAGTAGCTCGAGCGGTCTTTTCGTGGTCATGATGTTTTTCACGGGATGACTTCCTCCAACCTATTTTCCTGCTTGACAAGCACTACAAAGTCTATCCTTGTCAAATATAACATCTTTAACACGAAGGATATGATCACCTTTAATAAGCTTATCAAGATTTTGCATGCCCACATGACCTAACCTTCTATGCCATAACCAACCTTTAGAAGATTTAGCAATTAAGCAAGTTCTAGGTTGAGCCTTTTTAGTGAAATCAACAATGTATAGATCACCTCTACGTATACCGGTAAAGACCATATTATGGTTATCTCTTCGAAACACTTGGCAATCTACTTCAGTAAATAGGACGTTGAAACCGAAATCGGCTAGTCTAGATACGGAAAGTAAATTGTATCCAAGAGATTCAACGAGCATAACATTTTGGATGGAGCTGTCATGTGAGATGGCCACCTTACCAAGGCCAACCACCTTACCCTTTGAGTTATCACCAAAAGTGACATACTTTCGAGGGCCGTCGTTTTCAACAAGCTCACGAAACATATCCTTGTCTCCGGTCACGTGATCGGTACATCCACTATCAAGAACCCATTCCTTTCCTCCAGCCATGTAGCCGCGAAGATTAGCCATAAGACCAAAGTGTCTCATAGACTCATCGAGATCAAAGTCACTATCATCATCCTTATCATAGTATCCATGTTCAATATCGTCTTGTGATTGATCATTACCTAGAGAGAGTGATTCATTAGTTTTATGACCATGACAATGTGCATCTTTATGAATTCTAATGACTTTGGAAATGATATTGCTAATGATTCCAACATTTCCTTTGGCACGCATAAGGTCACGAAGCTCACATAGACAATCACCAAACTTAGGATCATTAGGGCTCATCTTATTTAAAGCAATGGACTGATGAAGAATCTCATCTAAGTTTTTCAAGGAGTAGTTTGGAAATTTTTCCTCAAGAAATCTCCATATAGTATAAGCATAATCAAGAGCAGGCAAGCAAACAATCAAATTTCTAGGCAGTCCTCTAATGATAAGATTGATAGTTCTAAGATTGCGGATCATGTCAATAGACTCATCATGGGTAGGATGCAAGGGGTCAACAAGGGATGCACACGAGCTAGTAATGTACTTGTTCAAATGATATTCATTGAAAATCTCAAGCATCTCATTTTTCCAAGCATGAAAGAACTCCCCATCAAGCATAGGCACTCTACGTCTAAAACTCCCCATCGTAGACTCATCCATCTTCCTCCAATGGTGATTAAACCAAAGCAATGGAGACCAATGCTCTGATACCAATTGAAAGGATCGAGAAGAGGTGTCTAGAGGGGGGGTGATTAGACCCTCAACAAATAAAGGTGGCAATTTTTAAGTTCAAGTTAAGGTGGAGTTTTAGCACAAGTCTAAACATTCACAATACATATCAAGCAAGCATGGCAAGAGTATATGAGCAGCGGAAAGTAAAGCATGCAACTTGCAAGAATGTAAAGGGATGGGATTGGAGTGTGCAAACGCAATTGAAGACACGGAGATTTTTGGCGTGGTTTCGATAGGTGGTGCTATCGTACGTCCACATTGATGGTGTGCGAGTCCACAGAGGGCTCCACCCACGAAGGGTCCACGAAGAAGCAACCTTGTCTATCCCACCATGGCCATCGCCCACGAAGGACTTGCCTCACTAGGGTAGATCTTCACGAAGTAGGCGATCTCCTTGCCCTTACAAACTCCTTGGTTCAACTCCACAATCTTGACGGAGGCTCCCAAGTGACACCTAACCAATCTAGGAGACACCACTCTCCAAAAGGTAATAGATGGTGTGTTGATGATGAACTCCTTGCTCTTGTGCTTCTAATGATAGTCTCCCCAACACTCAACTCTCTCTCACAGATTTGGATATGGTGGAAAGATGATTTGAGTGGAAAGCAACTTGGGGAAGGCTAGAGATCAATATTCTTGTGGTTGGATTGGAATATCTTAGTCTCAACACATTAGTAGGTGGTTCTCTCTCAGAAAATGAATGCTAGAAGTGTAGGCATGTTCTGATGGCTTTCCTCATGAATGGAGGAAGGCTGGAGGGGTATATATAGCCTCCACACAAAATCTAACCGTTACACACAATTTACCAAACTCGGTGGGACCGAATAGTGAAACTCGGTGAGACCGATTTAGATCAAAATGTGAACGTTAGGATTTTCGGTGGGACCGATATGATCAACTTGGTGGGACCGATGTGCTAGGGTTAGGGTAAAACCTCATCTTGGTTTGACCGATTACACAAACTCGGTGAGACCGATTTTAGTAATAAGCAAACAGAGAGTTGGCCAAGCAAACTCAGTGGGGCGGACTACCTATTTCGGTGAGACCGAAATAATTGCAGTAGGCAACAAAGAGTTTGCAAGCCCATCTCGGTGAGACCGAGATCCCATCGGTGAGACTGAACTAATTAGGGTTTCTGGCAGTGGCTATGTCAAGTGAACTCGGTGGCGCCGGATAGATCAAATCGGTGGGGCCGAGTTTGACTTTAGGTTTAGGACATATTTGGAAATGAGAAAGTGGTTGAGGGCTTTAGGAGCATATCACTAAGCACTTTGAGCAAGCAAGCCATTAAGCAACACCTCATCCCCTTTTAATAGTATTGGCTTTCCTATGGACTCAATGTGATCTTGGATCACTAAAATGAAAAGAGTAGAGTCTTGAGCTTGAGCCAATATGTGTCCTTAGCATCTTGAAGGGGTTCCACATCCTCTTGTCCTGCCACTCCACTGTTGAACTTATCTGAATTATACTAGATAAAAGTATTAGTCCAACAAGAGATATGTTGACATTAATTACCAAAATCACCCAGGGAGCACTTGTGCTTTCAAACCCGCCTAACCTGGGACTCTCCCATCGTACCACCGGCAATCACACTCCCTCGGAGTCAAGCCTTGGGTGGCCCCGTGCCACCTCATGACACCTGCCACCGTCGTGGCCTAAGTAAACTGTCCCAAACGGGGACGCTGGCACAAAACTCAACTGGGCTCACAGGGTTATCGCCGTCTACCTGATCAGAGCAGCACACACGCATAACTCTCCCTAGATGGCGGTACCGGTGAAAGAGCACGAAGCCAAACCAAGTCTAGGCCATCCCATACCGGCAAATGTGGCTGCACGGGTAAGCCCGGATAGGTGACTCTTGATCAACCAACTAAGTTTCATTTAGCAAGCACGGTGTTTCAACATTTCAGCTTGAGTTATCAACATAAGGCATTTGAATAATTTACTTTGAATTATCAATGATAATTTAAATGCAAGAATGAATATAAATTATGCAGTGCTATGAAATGCTTCATAATATGGATGTCCTGGCTTGCCTTGATCAGTTGGGTTGTTCAGAAATTCCTGGTCTTCAAATCCACAAGAATCTCCTTCTGAAACATTTTTAAATGGCAAAAGAAAATGTCACATAAAGCCTTTTTATTCACCAATAATTCTGTGGGTATTGGAAAAATACCAAACTTGGTCAGAAAATAAAGGACTTTGATAGAAACACAATGCAAAAAGAATCAGGTCAATTGGACCTTTCTGTAAAAAGTTACTCACTGTCAAACCTGCTAGTCAACTCTGTTTAATAAAATCAAAATTAGAAAACAGAAACGGGCCACGTCGAAGGTGTATTTGCCCCAGGCGCCTCCACTTACCGCTTCGGCCAGTCACTGGCAAGTGGGGCCCGGCCCGTTTAAACAGAGGAGGAAGAGAGGGAACAGAGGGAGGCGGGGCTCCGGCGACGCTCACCGGCGATAGGGACGGCGGTTGGGCTGGGAAACGACGGGAATCGATTGGGCACTCGAAAGTGGTCCTCCCTGTACCCGTAGCTCTCTCGGAGACGGCCGGACGGCGGCGCGCCCTTCTTCTCCGGCGGACAGCAGCTACGGTGGTCGACAGAGGCGATGATTCCGGCAGCGGCTCGATTCGGGGAGGGGTCTGGAAGCACCAGTGGAACACTACGAACTCGACAGTGGGCTCGAGCAGAGCTGGGATGGCTTGGAGAGGGCTGGCGATGGAAGGGGATCGAGCGGCAGAGCTTCTGCCGGAGCTGAGGGAGACGAGCTCCCGGCCCTCCTTGGGCGCTCTGGAGGTGGTTGAGGGAGGTGGTGAAGCGAGGAGGGGCTGGGCGGGGCTATTTATAGACG
Source organism: Thinopyrum elongatum (assembly GCA_011799875.1). Classification (NCBI taxonomy): domain Eukaryota; kingdom Viridiplantae; phylum Streptophyta; class Magnoliopsida; order Poales; family Poaceae; genus Thinopyrum; species Thinopyrum elongatum. Next base: position 124,998,004 of record CM022299.1, on the reverse strand, counting down.
GGCGGAGGTGCTCGGCGAGTTCTCTGGACCTGGCTTGAAGCAGGCCATGTCGCCGGCGAAGTACGCCTCGCTGACTAGCCGCTTGCGGGTGAGAAGACTTGAGCGAGCAGGGGCATTCAATGCGGGGGGAGACATCACGGGGAGGAAGATGACGACGAGGTCTCCACTGTGACCGCACGGGTCTCACAGTGCGGCGATGGCGTGGCGGCCGGTGAGGGCATCTCCGGCGAGGAGGAGGGTTCTGGAAGGGCTGCGTGTCACCCAGGGTCGATGTCGGCATGCCTAGACAACGCACAGCTGCGCGAGCGCTCAGTCCCGACGCGACCCGAGCCTGGCGCGGCACAGAGCGCGGCGACAAGCATGCCAGCGCCGTGCTCACCATGGTGCTTGGCACCAGGAGGCCACGTAGGTTTGGCCAAGCTTGTCCAGCACGTCGACCATCGATCCCTCAGATCACCTACAACCTTGGTTTGTCTTGGTTCATGCAGAGATGAGCGGTATGATCAGCAACAGTTTCTGACAGCAAACTTGGGGAGGTTCCAGAGAAGAGATGAGGTGGAGACTGAGCCAAATAGAGTGTCTGGAGTGATCCACGTTGGAAGAACTCCAAACTGGTCGAGTTTGAGGTGGTTAGGTTGAAGTTTGAGGGTAGTTCATGTGTAACTTGCAAAACTGGTCCAGAATATGAATGTTGAGGTACTGCTCACAAGGATGATCTTCAAATGCTGAAACTTGGTGAAGGGAAGTTGTTTGTAGGTATCCTCATGCCATAAAAATTTAAGAGCAATTGGACAACTCTAGAAAGTACTTCCTTCACAAAGGTTCAAACTGACCAGGAGCAAAAATGAATTGTTTTGCAAAATATTTGAACTAGGCCATGGAATATTTTTGGAGATTGTGGCAAGATATGGTCCAAGGGATTTTTAAGAATTATTTGAGAATTTTCTGAGCATCCAAACCATAGGTTGCTTCACAACCCATAGTAATGCCCTAAATCCTCAAATAAAAGAAAAGAGTTATTGAAAATAATTTAAATTGGAATTTGAGTCCTTGAGATACTTGGCAGGGTTTTGGCAAGGTGATGAGGCTTTGGATCACCTGGAAGAAGATTCAAGAATGTCCAAGACCAAGTGAAAGATTCAAAATCCTTTCAAATTCCAAATAAAACCAGGAAAAGTTCGAAAAGAAAAAGTTGTCAAAATCAGGGTGTCACAGTCCACGGCCACAGCAAGAAAGTGCCTCCTTATTACGCGCAAAATAATGATTCCTCCACCTGACAGCGGGGACCTACCAGAAGGGTCGTATTTTGCAAAAAAAAAAACGTTTCCCCCTGACAGCTGGGACCCACCAACTATATCTTCGGATGCAAGGAAGTGCCTCCATATTAGGCGCAAAAAAAATGAATCCTACTCCTGACAGCTCGGACCCACCATCAATAACTTCGCACACAAGGAAGTGCCTCCTTATCCTCCCTGACAGCCGGGCCCCACCTGGTCGATGCGTACGTAGTGTTGTCATTCTGGTCGCGAACGTGTATGTACATACTGGTCGATCGGTCTCTCTGCAACGATGAACCATGGCCGAGGAAGCAGTGGCACGTGTAGTAGTAGAGCCCCCGACGTAGCAGTTCAGGCAGTCCCTTCTAAATCGTGTACACGTACGTACAGGCACATGCCAAAAAATACGGCCACGTACGTACATACGGGCGGGGTCTTGAACGCCTACTCACGCATACGTACGGCCAGGGCTCGTGTACATGGAGAGGCAACGGACGGCAGCAACGACGTCCTGTTCATCGGGCAGCCAACCGGCTGGGTCGGAATGGAGAAACAGCGTCCTGTTCATCGGGAGGCAACATACTGGGTCGGAATGCGTCCTGTTCAACGGGAGCCAACCGGCTTGGACATAACAGCCGAAACGAGGTCTGCCGTACCGCAGTACGGAGGAAACGGCCTTCTGTTCGACCAGCTACGGTCGAAACGGGGTGCTGTTGATCGGGAGGGGTGTGGCGTACCGCAAAATGGAGGAAACGGACTTGTGTTGGAGCGCTACGGTCGAAACGGGGGTCCTGTTCATTGGGAGGGGTGTGGCGTACCGCAAAACGGGACTCCACAGACTACTGTTCATCCACCGTCGACTTCCTCCAGCCTCCACCTGCTACTGTTAATCCACCATCGACTTCCTCCTGCCTCCACAGCCACTGTTCATCCAGCCTCCATCGGCTACTGTTCAACCAGCCCTCCACGGGGTCCTGTTCATCTAGCCTCCACCGGCTACTATTTAACTAGCCCTCCACGGGGTCCTGTTCAACCAGCCCTCCACGGGGTCCCTCCACCGGCTACTGTTCATCCACCCCCACCTCCTTGATCGGGGTCCTGTTCATCCAGCGGCAACGGCCTCTACTACCACGGGGTCCTGTTCATCCAACCCCCACCGGGAACTGTTCATCCAACCCCCAACAACGGTTAGTGTTCATCAAGAGGCAGTAGGTTCGATCGGCTTCAGTTAGCAGCAGTAGCGAAGGAATCGCTCGATCGGGTTTAGTTACCAGCAAGGGATCGATCGCTCGGGTTCAGTAACGCGTAGCTAGTGCAATCGCTCGGGTTTAGTAAGCGAACGCCTCGCTCGGGTTTAGTTAGAGCCCAACGCCTCGCACACATGCGCGTACGTGTACGAGAGAAACACGCAATCCCTCCGTGCATCGCTCGGCCCCGACCACCCACCGTAACCGGGAACTCCCCGAAATTTTCCTCGCCCTCGCTTCTACCACGATTTTTTCCGTCATGGACGTCCCAAAGAATGTCATGCAGGTGCGTCCCCGGCCCACCCAGGATGAAAAGCCCATTTTCTGTCATGATTTTTTGGCATAGAAGTAGGAGCCCACCACATCTATGATGATACCAGGTTTTGTCACAATTATCGTCATAGAAGTGTCATAAGCATGACAGAAAAAAAATTCGTTCGGGCCAAAATGTCACGGATGTGTCTTTTTTTTTGTAGTGGTAGCTGTTCTTGGATCACAAACACAGAACTCAATTCCTGAGGACGGTTTCAATGAGACAACCCACCATGTACTCCTACATGGCCTCTCATCGTTACCTTTACCAAATCGTGTTCACACAATTAGCTCTCAACAGTAGGAGATGTTCATCACCATCCCAATCCATCCCAGATGAATCAGACCTGACACAACTCTAAGCATAGCAGGCATAACAGGCAAGCATGAACGAGTAGGCACATCATGATTCAAACAACTCCTACTCACGCTAGTGGGTTTCAACTATTTAACTGTGGCAAAGACAGGTCATGCTGAGGAATGGGTTCATCTACCATAACATCTAACAGTTGAATCATTGTTGTCCTAATGCAATAAAAGAGAGCAAGAGCGAGAGAGTGGGATTGTATCGGGTATTCGTGCCATGTTTAAAACAATTTTATATGGTTTTGGTATGATTTGGATGGAACTAACCCGGACTGACACCGTTTTCAGCAGAACTACTGTGGTGTTGTTTTTTGTGCAAAAATAAAAGTTCTCCAAATGCAACGAAACTTTTTGACAATTTTTTTTGGAACAAAAGAAGCACTATAAGCTTCATGGGAGGGCCAGAAGGTGAAGGAGGTGAGCACAAGACACCTGGGCGCGCCAGGAGGCCCAGGCACGCCCAGGTGGGTTGTGCCCACCTCGAGGCCCATCTTCGCGTGACTCCAACACTGAAAAATCCTATAAATAGAGAAACCATCAGAAATAACCCTAGATCAGAAGTTCCGTCGCCGCAAGCCTCTGTAGCCACAAAAATCAATCTAGACCCCATTCTGGCACCCTGCCAGAGGGGGAAATCATCACCGGTGGCCATATTCGTCATCCCAGCGGCCACCATGATGAGGAGGGAGTAGTCCACCCTCGGGGTTGAGGGTTTGTACCAGTAGCTATGTGTTTAATCTCTCTCTCTCTCGTGTTCTTGAGTTGGCACGATCTTGATGTATCGCAAGATTTGTTAATATAGTTGGATCATATGGTGTTTTCCCCTCTCTAACTTGTTGTGATGAATTGAGTTTTCCCTTTGAGATTTTGTTTTATCGGATTGAATACTTTTATGGATTTGAGAGCACTTGATCTATGTCTTGGCACTCAACTTGCGGATTCCCGAGGTGACATTGGGGTAATCTATGCATAGGGGTTGATGCATGTTTTTGTCCTTGTTTCTTCGCTAGAAATCTTGGGGCATCCTTTGAGGTTCTGTGTGTTGGATAGAGTATTATAAATCTGAAATTGTTTGGTGCATATCGTATAATCAACTCACGGAAACTCGCGGTGACATTGGAGTATCTAGGTGACATTAGAGTTGGTTGATGTGTATCATATGGTGTTATTTTAGTACGAACTCTTGGTTAGATCGATCAGAAAGAATAGCTTGGTGTTATTTTAGTACGAACTCTAGGATAGATTGATCGGAAAGAATTGCTTTGAGGTGGTTTCGTACCCTATGATATGTCTCCAACGTATCTATAATTTTTGCTTGTTCCATGTTGTTATATTATCATTCTTGGATGTTTTACAATCATTTTATAGCAACTTTATATCATTTTTTGGGATTAACCTATTGACATAGTGCCCAGTGCCAGTTCCTGTTTTTTCCTTGTTTTTTACTTCGCAGAAAACCAATACCAAACGGAGTCCAAATGCAGCGAAACTTTTTTGAGATTTTTTATGGACCAGAAGGAACAACTTGGGCCGAAGATGTACCAGAGGGGTGCCCTAAGGGGGCGCAACCCACCTGGGCACGCCTGGGGGCCCAGGCGCACCCTGGTGGGTTGTGCCCACCTCGGTGGCCTCCCGCACCATCTCTTTGCTCTATAAATACCCTGAAAATACAAAATCCCTAGGGGAGTTGATGAAACACAATTCCAGCCGCCGCAAGTTCCAGAACCACCAGACCAATCTAGACACCATCACGGAGGGGTTCATCATCCTCATTGGTGCCTCTCCGATGATGCGTGAGTAGTTCATTGTAGACCTACGGGTCCATAGTTAGTAGCTAGATGGCTTCCTCTCTCTCTTTTGATTCTCAATACAATGGTCTCTTGGAGATCTATTTGATGTAACTCTTTTTGCAGTGTGTTTGTTGGGCTCCGATGAACTTTGAGTTTATGATCAGATCTATTTTATCCATGAAAGTTATTTGAGTTTTGATCTCTTATATGCATGATTGCTTATAGCCTCGTATTTCTTCTTTGAATCTTTTGTTTAGTTAGGCCGACTAGATCGATTTTTCTTGCCATGGGAACAGGTGCTTTGTGATGGGTTCGATCTTACGGTGCTCAATCCCAGTGACAGAAGGGGACATGACACGTATGTATCATTGCTATTAAGGATAGCAAGATGGGGTCTATTCCTACATGAATAGATCTTGTCTACATCATGTCATCGTTCTTATTGCATTACTCCGTTTCTCCATGAACTTAATACACTAGATGCATGCTGGATAGCGGTCGATGTGTGGAGTAATAATAGTAGATGCAGGCAGGAGTCGGTCTACTAATCTTGGAACGTGATGCCTATATAATCATCATTGCCTAGATATCGTCATAATTATTTGAAGTTCTATCAATTGCCCAACAGTAATTTGTTTACCCGCCGTATGCTATTTTTCTCGAGAGAAGCCACTAGTGAAATCTACGGTCCCCGGGTCTATTATTTATCATATTTGCTTTCCGATCTATTATTTGCCTCTTTTATTTTCAGATCTATTATTCCAAAAACCCAAAAATACCTTGCTGCAATTTTTTGTTATTTATTTTACTTCGCGTTTCCGCGAGATCTATTTACCCAATCTACTACAAATTTATCTATCTTTTACCCGGGAGGGATTGACAACCCCTCTTACGCGTCGGGTTGCAAGTATTTGTTCTTTGTGTGTAGGTACCGTTTACATAGTGTTGCATGGTTCTCCTACTGGTTCGATAAACTTGGTCTCATCACTGAGGGAAATACCTACCGTAGCTGTGCTGCATCATCCCTTCCTCTTCGGGGAAAAAACTGATGCGGACACGAGCCATCAAGAAAGGATTTCTGGCGCCGTTGTTGGGGAGACATCATCAACATCTATCAGGTTCCTAATCAAAAATCTCATCTCCTTGCAATTTACATTATTTGCCATTTGCCTCTCGTTTTCATCTCCCCCACTTCACAAAAAATTGCCTTTTTATTCGCCTTCTTTTACATGTGCCTTTTTCTCGTTAGATCTCTTGTTTGCTATCTTTGCTTATGTTGCGATGTGCCTTCTATTTGCTTGTATCTTCGCTTGCTAAAAATCTATTGATATGGATCCTCATCCACTTGCTAATCTTTTCAAAAGATCCAATTATGATGAACCAATTGCTAGTGAATTAAGTTCACTAGATTATCTTTATGAAGTTTTGCTTGAGACTTTTGAATCTGAAAATTGTGATGAAGTGTTAAACGAAGAAATTTATGAAGTGATTCATGATAGCTCCTTGAATGATAAGCATGATTGCAATGATGTTATTATAAATTTTATTAATGTCAATCGTGCTAATAATATGCAAAACCCTAAGCTTGGGGATGCTAATTTTGCTATGTCTACTACTTATTGCAATGATCATGATTGGGGTGACAATGTTTCGTATGATCTTGGAAATTTATTTAAGCCTTGTGATGAATATGCTATTGATAATAATGTTTGCAATAATATTGAAAGTGGGTTTGGAAGAGTGTCAAATCTAGGTAAAAATAATCCCACATATTTGGAGAGTGTTCAATCTCATGAAATTTTTGATAAAAGTGGGCTTGGAGAGGTCATGACTTTATTTGATGATAATCCCACTATTTTGGAAGAGTGTCAACTTTGCATGCATGTGGATCATGAAGAGAATATTTTATGTGATAGTTATATTGTTGAATTTGATTATGATCCTACATGTAATTATTATGAGGGAGGGAAATATGGTTGTAGAAATTTTCATGTTACTAAATTACCTCTCTTCATGTTGAGATTGTCAATGTTTTATTTCTCTCCTTCGCATATGCTAGATATTTCTTGTCTTGATAATTTGTTTGCATATAAAATGCCTATGCATAGGAAGTATGTTAGACTTAAATGTGTTTGTCACATGTTTCATGATGCTCTCTTTGTGCTTCAATTCTTGTCTTTCATGCGAGCATCATTACAATTATTTATGCCTAGCTAGGGGCATAAAACGATAGCGCTTGTTGGGAGGCAACCCAATGAATAAAGTTTATTTTTTCCTTTTTATTTCTGTTCTTGAGTTTTTGCACAATTATGCCTCTGTTATGATTGTGTTTTTTATGTTTTAATTAGTGTTTGTGCCAAGTAAAGCCTTTGGGATAGCTTTGGTGATAGTTGATTTGATCTTGTTGGAGCTATCAAAAGCAACATATGAAATTAGTCCCAAAGTGATAGATATTCCAGAGGGATATAATAAAAACTTTCATGAAGATCATTGGACAAAATAAACTTGATTCTTTGTAATAGTTTTGTGATATGATGATATAATATGTGAGTCATGTTGATGAGTAATTATGCTTTAGTAAGAATATTGGTGTTAAGGTTTGTGATTCCCTATGCAAGCACAAAAGTCAATAGTTATGCAATGAAATTATATCCTACTTGTGGTGCATTATTCGGTGTTAGTTATGCTTAATGCTTATTTATGAGATTTTTTGTATTTTGGTTGGATGCTTCTCAATCTTTTTGCTAGCCTTCCCTTGCACTAAGTGGGATTACTACTTGTGCATCCAAAATCCTTAAACCCAGTTTTGCCATATGAGTCCACTATACCTACCTATATGCGGCATTTCCGTGCCGTTCTAAGAAAATTTATATGTGCCATCTCTAATTTTCAAAATAATTTTCCTTTTTGTGTGCTCGTACCGCTCATGAAACGGTAGGGGGTGGCTGATATTTTTCCATGCTAGATGTGTTATTCTCAAGATGAGTGTTTATTCACTTGTCATTGCACGAGAGTACGACAAAGGTATTAGGGATGCCCAGTCCCGAAATGAAAAATGAATTTACTTTATGTTGTCAAATAATAAATTCCGTGGAAAGTGTTGGTACGGACGGCACCCATGGATACGGCTAGCCGTGGAATGTGAAAGTGTGGTGGAAAAAGGAATAAACTTTATTTTCTGTTTGGGAACCGCCTATGATATATCTAGCATAAAAAAGTATTGGAAACTTCTTGATCGTTTTCGTTGACAGGAAAAGCATGCCACCCAAAATGTTTTATCTCTATCTTTTTTTTGCTTTGAGCTCTGTCTCCTCTACAAATCCCTACTTCCCTCTGCGAAGGGCCTTTCTATTTGCTTTATGCATTTTTTATTTTTATTTGAGTCGCCATATTCTCTTATAAAGCACCAACTAAGGGGCACTATGATCGTACTTGAGCATTGGGTATAGCTAATATGCGAGTGTGTTTCATGAATGGATTAATGATTGAGCATAATGGGCTAGGGATAACTTGCTTTAGTGTTCATATTTTGAAAGACTTGGTTGCTGGTTGATATGCTTGAGTATTACAATCTTCATGTCAAAACTAGACTATTGCTTTGAATCATATAAAAGTCCAAATGTCCATGCTACAAAAGAAAAGAATATGTGATGAACATGTTAGGCAGCATTCCACATCAAAAATTCCGTTTTTATCATTTACCTACTCGAGGACGAGTAGGAATTAAGCTTGGGGATGCTGATACGTCTCCAACGTATCTATAATTTTTGCTTGTTCGATGCTGTTATATTATAATTCTTCGATGTTTTATAATCATTTTATAGCAACTTTATATCATTTTTTTGGACTAACCTATTGACATAGTGCCCAGTGCCAGTTCCTGTTTTTTCCTTGTGTTTTTACTTCGCAGAAAACCAATACCAAACGGAGTCCAAACGCAGCGAAACTTTTTGGAAATTTTTTATGGACCAGAAGGAACAACTTGGGCTGAAGAAGTACCAGAGGGGTGCCCCGAGGGCGGCACAACCCACTTGGGCTCGCCTGGGGGCTCAGGCACGCCCTGGTGGGTTGTGCCCACCTCGGTGGCCTCCCGCACCGCCTCTTTGCTCTATAAATACCCCGAAAATACAAAAACCCTGGGGGAGTCGACGAAACACAATTCCAGCCGCCGCAAGTTCCAGAACCACCAGATCCAATCTAGACACCATCACGGAGGGGTTCATCATCCTCATTGGTGCTTCTCCGATGATGCGTGAGTAGTTCATTGTAGACCTACGGTGTAACACCCCATGTCATTAGCCACAGTAATCACTTTTGATGATGACATGTCAGCATGTTTAATAGTGCATAATCATCATTAGCATCATATTGCATTTCAGCTCCTAACTCAAATTCAAATTTAAATGAAAGTGGAAAATACAAGTTATCCAACATAGAAACTAAAATGTTCAATAAATAACAAATATTCCAGAGACTACTCTAAAATTGTAACCAACAATTAATAAATCATTAGGTGGCTCTAACATTACAAAAACAGTAAGGATTAATACATTTTGTTTATTATAAAAGTTGTGTGGACTCCAATTTGCCTCCAAACCAATTTTTGTAGTGGTAGGCAATGCCTAGTAATTAATGGAACAATTGCCATGTTTTACAAAATTCATGTTGTGGCCTAACTATTTACAAAACAGAAGATAGGAATAAAGAAAAGAAAAAGACAAAAGAAAACAAAACAGAAATAAAACGAAAAAGAAAAAGGAAAAAACCCCTGGCCCAACTGGGCCATAGCCCAGCCGGCCGGCCCATTCCCCCCCCGGCCTATACCCTCCCCAGGCCGAACCCTAGCCCCCAACGACACCCCACTCTCCCCACCTCGCTCTTCCCCCTCCCCCGATCCATTTCTGGATCGGGATCGCCCCGAGCCCGCGCGCTCGCCTCGCCCTCGCTCGACGCCGCCGCCTCGTCCCCGACGCCGCCGCTCGTCGACCTCCTCGTCCTCCTCCCCAACCGGCCTCCCCGAGCCTCGCCGGCGAACCCCTGCTCCGGGGGTATGAACCCCTCCTCCTCCTCATCCCAGCCGATTCGCTGCCGCCGCTGTCCGCTGCGGCCCCGCTGGCTGCTCGCTGCTGCGCCTGCTCGCCCCTGCCGCTGCCCGCGCACGCGCGCCCGCGCGTGCCTGACCGCGCCCCGTGCCCGCCGCGCCTGCAACCGCGCCAGGCTCCCCTGCCGTCCCACCTCGCCCCGCGCCGCCCCTGCTCCCGCTCTGCTGCCTTCCTGCGCCGCTGGCTCCGCCCCGCCCCGTGGCCAGCTAGCCGCCGCTCCGGCGCCGGCCTGCACCGCACGCGCGCCCGGCGCCCCTCGGGCGCCTGCCAGTCGCCGCGCCCCTGCACCCGCTAGCGCCCCGACCCGCAAGGCCTCTGGGCCACAGACAGATGGGGCCCGGCCCCAGATATGATTTTTAGAAAAAATAAAATAAAAATAAAAATGAATTAGTAAAATAATTAATTAATTAATTAATTAATTAATTAGTAAATTAATTAATTTAATTAATCCTGATTAGGTTAATCTAATTAGTTAATTAGTTTAATTAAACAGTAATTAGTTAGTTAAACCTTAATTAACTATTCAGTCAATGACAGGTGGACCCCACCTGTCAGGTTGACTGCTGACGTCATGCTGACATCATGATGACGTCAGCATACACTGTTTCGGATAATGTTTAATTAAATAAATAATTAAATTCCAGAAATTAATAAAAACTTTAGAAAATCATATTAAATAATCCGTAACTCCGATGAAAATACTTTATACATGAAACTTGCTCAGAATTCCGATACGAACCCGAATACGCCCTCCGTATTCCTGTCAGATGCCTCTAGCTATAAGAACATTGAACTTTTAGACCGATTTCGATAAATGAATAGTGCCCAACTTTAATTAAATAAATCCGAATAAATTCCTAAATTAACTAAATCATTTAGTTAGGCAGTAGAACACCCCGGCATATCATTTAGGCATGTCATACATATTGTTTGCCTTATTGCCGTGAATTTATTGTTTCTCTCCCCCTCCTTCTCTCTCGATAGACGCCAAGACCGACGACGCTGCACCTGGGTATGACTACACTACCGACGACCAGCCCGTTGACGACCCCTCTCTCTTGCCAGAGCAACAAGCCAAGCCCCCCCCCCCTTGAGCATCCAGATATTGCCCATTCTATTCTCCTGCTTGCATTAGATTTTGCTATTGTTAATGTATGCTCCTATTCTGATGCATAGCCTGCTGTTGTAACCTGTTCATTGCTACCTTACCTGCCTATGATAAACTGTTTAGTATAGGTTGGTAGTGAACCATCAGTGACCCCACCACCTTATCCTTGTTGCCCCTGCTTGATCATCGACGACTCGATCAACGTGATCGTCGACCAGATACCGACACCTCACTTCACACCCCCCTAGTTGACGACTCTGCATAGTAACTATCGAGTGTCGAGGGTGATACCTTGTAACGCACTCCCGATGAATACTCTGCAGTGTAGCTATTCGGTCGTGGTCATCGCGGGTGATTCCTCCTTCTCCACTTCCGATACGACTCTGTCGTGCGACCCCTCAGTGTGAACCTCGAGGGTGATGCCTCATACGTTCATCCTGATGATTTCATCGAGTGGAATCCGCCAAGGGTGATTCCTCGGGTTTCTCCCTTGATGTTATGACCACACGATTACGTGACCTTAGTTACAGGCGGGTCCACCTTGGTGGGTACCCGCTGGGGATCTATGATTTTCGGGTGTGCCGGAAGGGCACTCGAGTGTGATATTGTGGCGGAGCATCAGAGACTCTGATTGTCTCCGCGTGATACTAATTGAGCCTATTTGATTTGGGTGTGTGATCTGAGTGGGTCGACGTGCCCTATATGCACTACCACCACGCGGGATAATGGTTATGGGACCCTCTGCGATGTACGTTTCTCCCGAAAGCTCGTCTGATGTCACGATTCACCGTGCGGGCTGATTATCGGGATTGGGCTGGATACTTCACTGACGAGTTCAGTGTCGCGCCTGCACCCCGGCCAGTCTCGCAACGCGCAGGGTGCCCAGGGCGATGGCCCGAGACCTCTGGGTGCATAGGTTAGTCCGGCGTTCTGACCTCTTTGCCGAGCCTAGGTAGAGCGCTGCTTCGTGTTGATCTTCCGAGGACGGGCATTACCCAGCAAGTGTGTCCAGCCAGAGTTGATCGAGCGTGTTGGGTAACAGTAGTGCACCCCTGCAGGGATGAATCATCTATCGATAGCCGGTCCTACGGTAAAGGATGCTCAGTTTGTGTATTCCGATCTAGTACTTGAACTGGATACTTGTTACTTAATTGAAGCTTCAGGATCGCTTTCTCGCTTGGGAGTCGAGGAAGGATCTTTAAGCTGTACTTCAACATGTTTGCTAAATAAAATGCTATTCTACTCTCTTCTACTGCTGCAAGATGATGGCCTCGTGAAGAAGTTTGAAGATGCTAGTCTTCGATAGGACTAGGCCTTCTCTCTATTCTGGCATTTCTGCAGCCCAGTCCACTTATACAGCCTTTCTCCATTGATAATGTTGCATATGTAGTATAGATCCTTGCTTGCGGAGTACTTCGGATGAGTACTCACGGTTGCTTTACTTTCTCTTTTCCCCATACCCCACCTTGATGATACATCAGACGATGGAGTCCAGGAGCCAGATGTCACCACCGGAGCTTACTACCAGGAGGGTCCAGAGGGTACTTACTACTCGATCGAGCCAGCCGACCAGGAGTAGGATCGGAGGCTCCCAGGCAGGAGGCCAATGCCTTTCGATCTAGTGTCGCAGTTTGTGCTAGCCTTCTTAAGGCAAAACTTGTCTAACTATGTCTGTACTCAGATAATATTTGTATGACTGACTTATGTATTCGGATCTTCGGATCCCTGGTCTGTAATATTGTGGATCTCCGTTTAAATTGTGTTAGAGTTGTGTTGTGATATCTTCCCATGAGTCCCTGTGCTTGATCGTACACGTTTGCATGTATGATTAGTGTACGATTGAGTCGGGGGCGCCACAAGTTGGTATCAGAGCCGACTGCCTGTAGGAAGTCCCCTTTCAATTCCTTGGCCGAAGTTGAGTCTAGAAATCGAAAAACTAATTTACTAACTTGGCTGTGTGGCTTACGGGCCCACGTCGCCAACTGGGTGGTATTAGGATCTTTTATTCCTCGTCTATACTCTGGGACTCTGATCTCTCTTCTATTCGGGTTAAATAAATTTTACTAACACCGACACTTTGGATCTCGTAAATTCCATCTACCCGGAGAGCTGGATATCTGTGCAATTTCCCTGTCATTGATCTGATTAGTCTGATAATCATTTTCCTTTCCATTGTTTTGTTTAACCTTTCTCTCCGAGTTGTGTTAAACTTATCATTGTCATTTGACAATCTTGAATTTCCTCTGTTTCAGATGGACCGTTTGTTTCCACCACGTCCTACGACACAGCTTGTGCTTCGCACTTGGGCTCATGATGCCCCTGGGTTTCCAGCTGTCCTGATCGCTCTCATGACCAGACTTGGCTACCGTTGGTACCCTGAGTACATGGTTTACGAGGATTACCGCGAGTTCATCCAGGAGCAGTACCATGCTGATGTTCGTATCTATGATCAGCAAAATGACTCAGACATCGAGCTACACCTTTACCACGGTATCGGCGTGACGATTGAGATGGCAGTCCATGATGCCGCCTACTCTGCTGTCGCACGTCTCCGAGGACAGTTCAGTGATATCTTGGATGACTCTGAGTTCCGATACATTTCGTATGCCCCTGCTGGAGATGCTACTGGATACTACACAGCTATCTGTGCCCCGTACGAGCCTCGTCGCTATGACCCGCGCGTTCTGATTCAGTGCACTCAGGCTCTGGATCGCACTGTTCGGGCTCTTGCCGTCGAGTTGGTTGCCACTCGAGCACGTCTCTACGATGCTATGACACAGTTGCTACCCGCTGTTCGCGCAGGGATACATCCTGAGCACATCCTTTATCCGCGCAGGACTCAGATGTATGCTGGTATTGATTGGCCTGCTGTTGGAAGTCATACACCTGCACGTGGACCTCCTTTTACAGCTCGAGAACGGATTCTGCATCAGAGTGCACATGGAGCGCAGGATCCTTCCGCGACGAACATTAGTCGTCCGCACTTGCAGTTACCCTGTTTCGGTGGTTTTCTCCGACATTGATGTAGCCTTTGCTATGTCTCGTTGTGTACTTCCTTACCGCGTGCCTGCGCCGCCTAGTATGTCTAGCTTTTGAATTTGCACCGTTATGCTGTCCGCATGTACCCGACTCTGTGCATGGATCAGTATGTCTTAATTGACTACTGTTATGCATCTGTTACACTACTTAAATTGTTGTCGAGTTACATCATGCTTGTCACTAAACGCTTGCAATTGCTTTTACTAAACTACCCCCTGTTGATACTTAGCAGGATGGTTAGACCAGGTGGTCATGGTCGTGGTACCCCTGAACACCCACCACCGCCAGACTATATGGCAGCTATGATGCAACAGTTTGAGCTTAACCGCCAGTTCATGACTAGAATCATGGCTCAGTTTCCACATCAGAACAACCAGAACCAGAACCCAGCTTCAATAACTTTGACAGAGTTTATGCGACTTAACCCAACTCTGACAAGCCACTGGATGCAGATGACTGGCTCCGCGACATCACTCACGAGATGGAGTCTGCTAATGTCGCCCCTGCCAACTTCGTCAACTTCGCAGCCTTTTTCTTAAAGGGACCCGCAGCTCAATGGTGGGACACACACAAGCGTACTCTGCCTGTTGGAACAGTCATCACCTGGTATGAGTTCCAGGCTGCTTTCCGTACACGTTACATCCCTCAGGCAATTATGGAACGCATGAAGACCCAGTTCCGTAACCTCACTCAGGGCAACAAGACTGTCGAAGCTTATCAGCGGGAATTTCTAGACCTCTCCCGCTATGCTGAAGAAGACATCGCCACAGATGCACGCAGACAAGAGAAGTTTCGTAATGGACTACACCCCGACCTCAAGCTTGCACTTGCTGCTCAAGACTTCAACGACTTTTCAACTCTAATGAATAAGGCTATTCTTGTTGAGATCGCTCAGATGGAATACAAGGACTCGCAGAAGCGCTATCGTGATGCTGGCTCATCTTCGGGCTCAGCACAGAAGCGTTGAGTTTGGATTCCCAACAATGCGGTCCGTCCCAATACCTCTGCGCCAAAGAACAACTATGCTGCACCACGTCTGCCTCCTCCACCACCGAGGTAGCCAAAAGCTCAAGCTATTCAAAACAATGCTCCTCTTCGTCCTGAAGATGGTCTGTGCTTCAAGTGCCGCAAACCAGGTCACCAGGCTAAAGACTACCACCAGACTCAGAATCAGTTAGCTTCTCCTCGTACTGACCGTGGCAATGGTCGTGGCAACAATCAGACCTGCAACTATAATACTGGGTCAGTTGCACATGGTCGTGGACACGCTTACAACATTGACATTGAAGAAGTCCAGGATCAACCTGCTACTGTGATGGGTACCCTTCTCGTTAACTCAGTACCTGCTTCTGTTTTATTTGATTTAGGAGCATCACATTCATTCATCTCTGGAAAATTTGCATTCATGCATGGCATTCGATATGAGAAAATGCATACTCCGTTAGTCATTAAAACTCCCGGAGGTCACTGTCATGCTGACGTGATAGCACCTGATGTTACCGTCGAAATTAAAGGGTTGGAATTCCTTGCCTCACCCATCGTCTTGAAGTCTTCCACCATAGACCTCATACTCGGAATGGATTGGTTGAAAGCTCACATTGCTTCGATCAATTGTGCCACTAAAGTCGTCCAACTTCTTCACCCCTCCGATGAGATAGTGAACTATACCGCCCGCATTACACGGGACGCTGAAGCTCAGATATATGTTCTGAATGCTTTGAACGCCTCCCCTCTGGAAGGGATCGAGAATGTTCCTGTCGTTCGAGATTTTCCAGATGTCTTTCCAGAAGAACTTCCAGGAATACCCCCGGCTAGAGCTATCGAGTTTGTCATTGACTTGAAGCCTGGCACTGTCCCTATTGCCAAGCGACCTTATAAGATGCCTCCGCATCACCTACTCGAGCTTAAGGAAGAAATCGACAAGTCACTTAAGAGTGGTTTCATCCGCCCCAGTTCCTCTGCTTGGGGAGCACCTTCACTCTTCGTTAAGAAGAAGGATGGAACTAACCGTTTGGTTCGGATTATCGGCCCATTAACCAAGCCACAATCCAGAATAAATACCCACTGCCCCGGATCAATGATCTTTATGATCAACTTACTGGATCATTGGTGTTCTCTAAACTCGACTTGAGGTTGGGTTATCACCAGATCCGTGTCCGTGATGAGGATATTCCCAAGACTGCATTCGTCACTCATTATGGCTCCTATGAATACACCGTCATGTCATTTGGCCTAATGAATGCTCCAGCAACTTTATCCCGTCTGATGAATTATATATTCATGGATTACCTTGACAAATTCGTCGTGGTTTATTTGGATGATATCCTTATATATTCTAAGAATAAGGAAGATCATGTTGAACACCTCCGTTTGGTACTAGAAAGGCTCCGAGAACACCAGTTGTATGCCAAGTATTCCAAATGTGAATTTTGGCTTTCTGAAGTAACTTACCTTGGTCATGTGATTTCCAAGGATGGAATTGCTGTTAACCCCGAACGAGTTCAGGCTATTCTTGACAGGACTCCCCCGAAGAATGTTAAGCAAGTTAGAAGTTTTCTCGGACTCGCTAGTTATTGCCGTCGATTTGTTAAGAACTTTTCCAAGATTGCAAAACCATTGACAAATCTGCTTCACAAAGGTGTTAAATTTGAGTGGACAGAAAAATGTCAAGAAAGCTTTCAGACACTGAAAGATAAGTTAACATCTGCCCCAGTCTTAGCAACCCCGGATTCCCAAAAGGATTTCGTGATATACTGTGATGCCTCCCGTCAAGGATTAGGCTGTGTCCTAATGCAAGAACGCAAAGTGATTGCTTATGCCTCTCGACAATTGCGTCCTCATGAAGAAAATTACCCAGTGCATGACCTTGAACTTTCTGCGGTTATTTATGCCCTGGAGCTATGGCGACATTACCTTCTCGGTAATCGTTGCGAGATATATACGGATCATCAAAGTTTGAAGTATTTATATACTCAACCAGATCTGAACCTTCGTCAACAAAGATGGCTCGAGACAATAGCCGATTATGATATGAATATCTCATACACCCCTGGCAAGGCTAATGTAATGGCCGATGCTTTGAGCCGTAAGGCTTATTGCAACAATCTTACGGTTCAGGAAACACAACCTCTTCTCCATGAAGAGCTACGCAAATTGAACCTCCATATTGTTCCACAGGGTTATCTCAATACCCTGGTTGTCGAACCAGATTTAGAACAAAGCATCAAGACTATGCAACGGTATGGCTCTGAAGTTGAAAGGATCAAGCGATACCTCGAAAAAGGAAAGCCGTCGGAGTTCCATCTTAATGATGATGGGATCCTATTTTTCCAACATCGTCTCTTCGTACCTAAGTTCAAGGATGAGAGAGAACACGTTATGATGGAAGCTCATGACACTCCTCTGTCAATTCATCCTGGTAGCACAAAGATGTACCGTGACATTTGTCAGAGATACTGGTGGCCTAACATGAAACGAGATATTGCTCGTTATGTTTCTAAGTGTGACGTTTGCCGCCGCATTAAAGCAGAACATCAAAGGCCCACTGGAACTCTGCAACCCCTTGCAATTCCTGAATGGAAATGGGACAAGGTCCAAATGGACTTCATTACTGGTTTTCCCAGATCCCAGAAGGGTCATGATGCTATTTTTGTCGTCATTGACCGATTCTCAAAGGTTGCTCACTTTCTACCAGTTAAGGAGACAATCACTGCTAGCCAGTTAGCAGACTTGTATGTTTCCCGAATTGTGTCACTCCATGGTGTTCCGTTGGAGATCAGTTCTGATCGTGGCAGCCTCTTCACCTCCAGATTCTGGAATAGTTTCCAAGAAGCTATGGGAACTCATCTGTCTTTCAGCACTGCTTTTCACCCTCAGTCACAGGGTCAAGTTGAACGAGTTAATCAAGTGCTCGAAGATATGCTTCGAGCTTGCGTCATCTCGTTCGGTAAGAAATGGGAGGAATCTCTCCCGTATGTCGAATTCTCTTACAACAATAGCTATCAGGCTAGTCTGAAGATGGCACCGTTTGAAGTTCTATACGGTCGTAAGTGTCAAACCCCTTTGAATTGGTCAGAAACTGGGGAACGCTCACTCGTCGGACCGGACATTATTCAGCAAGCTGAAGAACAAGTCCGCATTGTCCGTGAACATTTGAAAACTGCTCAGTCTCGTCAGAAGAGCAACTATGACTGAAAGCACCAGGAAATGGTCTATCAACCTGGCGAGCAAGCTTACCTCCGCGTCACTCCGTTGAAAGGCACTCATAGGTTCGGAACCAAAGGCAAGTTAGCTCCTCGCTACATTGGCCCGTTTCGTATTCTTGCCCGTCGAGGAGAGGTGGCATATCAGTTACAATTGCCGCCAAATCTTTCACAAGTACATGATGTCTTTTATGTATCCCAACTCCGTCGCTGCTTCAAGGATCCTATTCGAGCTGTGGATCATGAAGTGCTTGAATTACGGGAAGATCTGTCTTATCCAGAATATCCCATCCGTGTTCTTGATGAAGCTGAATGTCAGACTCGACAAAAGTCAATCAAATTCCTCAAGGTTCAGTGGTCGAATCATTCTGAAGATGAAGCCACTTGGGAACGCGAGGATCGTCTTCGCGAAGAATACCCCTCTTTCTTTCAGTCTTCCTCTTAATTCTCGGGACGAGAATTCTTGATAGATGAGGAGAATTGTAACACCCCATGTCATTAGCCACAGTAATCACTTTTGATGATGACATGTCAGCATGTTTAATAGTGCATAATCATCATTAGCATCATATTGCATTTCAGCTCCTAACTCAAATTCAAATTTAAATGAAAGTGGAAAATAAAAGTTATCCAACATAGAAACTAAAATGTTCAATAAATAAAAAATATTCCAGAGACTATTCTAAAATTGT
Source organism: Thinopyrum elongatum (assembly GCA_011799875.1). NCBI lineage: Eukaryota > Viridiplantae > Streptophyta > Magnoliopsida > Poales > Poaceae > Thinopyrum > Thinopyrum elongatum. Next base: position 124,978,869 of record CM022299.1, on the reverse strand, counting down.
AACCAACAATCAATAAATCATTAGGTGGCTCTAACATTACAAAAACAGTAAGGATTAATACATTTTGTTTATTATAAAAGTTGTGTGGACTCCAATTTGCCTCCAAACCAATTTTGGTAGTGGTAGGTAATGCCTAGTAATTAATGGAACAATTGCCATGTTTTACAAAATTCATGTTGTGGCCTAACTATTTACAAAACAGAAGATAGGAATAAAGAAAAGAAAAAGACAAAAGAAAACAAAACAGAAATAAAACGAAAAAGAAAAAGGAAAAACCCCCTGGCCCAACTGGGCCATAGCCCAGCCGGCCGGCCCATTTCCCCCCTGGCCTATACCCTCCCCGGGCCGAACCCTAGCCCCCACCAACACCCCACTCTCCACCCCCCTCGCTCTTCCCCCTCCCCCGATCCATTTCTGGACCGGGATCGCCCCGAGCCCGCGCGCTCGCCTCGCTCGACGCCGCCGCCTCGTCCCCGACGCCGCCGCTCGCCGACCTCCTCGTCCTCCTCCCCAACCGGCCTCCCCGAGCCTCGCCGGCGAGCCCTTGCACCGGGGGTATGAACCCCTCCTCATCATCATCCCCGCTGATCTGCTGCCGCCGCTGTCCGCTGCGGCCCCGCTTGCTGCTCGCTGCTGCGCCTGCTCGCCCCTGCCGCTGCTCGCGCGCGCGCGCCCGCGTGTGCCTGACCGCGCCCCGCGCCCGCCGCGCCCGCAACCGCGCCAGGCTCCCCTGCCGTCCCACCTCGCCCCGCGCCGCCCCTGCTCCTGCTCTGCTGCACCGCTGGCTCCGCCCAGCCTCGTGGCCAGCTCGCCGCCACTCCGGCACAGGCCTGCACCGCGCGCGCGCCCGGCGCCCCTCGGGCGCCTGCCCGTCGACGCGCCCTGCGCCTGCTAGCGCCCCGACCCGCAAGGCCTCTGGGCCACAAACAGATGGGGCCCGGCCCCAGAAACGATTTTTAGAAAAAAATAAAATAATTAAAATAAAAATAAAAATGAATTAGTAAAATAATTAATTAATTAGTAAATTAATTAATTTAATTAATTCTGATTAGGTTAATCTAATTAGTTAATTAGTTTAATTAAACAGTAATTAGTTAGTTAAACCTTAATTAACTATTCAGTCAATGACAGGTGGACCCCACCTGTCAGGTTGACTGCTGACGTCATGCTGACATCATGATGATGTCAGCATACACTGTTTCGGATAATGTTTAATTAAATAAATAATTAAATTCCAGAAATTAATAAAAACTTTAGAAAATCATATTAAATAATCCGTAACTCCGATGAAAATACTTTATACATGAAACTTGCTCAGAATTCCGATACGAACCCGAATACGCCCTCCGTATTCCTGTCAGATGCCTCTAGCTATAAGAACATTGAACTTTTAGACCGATTTCGATAAATGAATAGTGCCCAACTTTAATTAAATAAATCCGAATAAATTCCTAAATTAACTAAATTATTTAGTTAGGCAGTAGAACACCCCGGCATATCATTTAGGCATGTCATACATATTGTTTGCCTTATTGCCGTGAATTTATTGTTTCTCTCCCCCTCCTTCTCTCTCGATAGACGCCGAGACCGACGACGCTGCACCTGGGTACGACTACACTACCGACGAGCAGCCCGTTGACGACCCCTCTCTCTTGCCAGAGCAACCAGGCAAGCCCCCCCTTGAGCATCCAGATATCGCCCATTCTATTCTCCTTCTTGCATTAGATTTTTCTATTGTTAATGTATGCTCCTATTCTGATGCATAGCCTGCTGTTGTAACCTATTCATTGCTACCTTACCTGCCTATGATAAACTGTTTAGTATAGGTTGGTAGTGAACCATCAGTGACCCCACCACCTTATCCTTGTTGCCCCTGCTTGATCATCGACAACTCGATCAACGTGATCGTCGACCAGAGACCGACACCTCACTTCACACCCCCCTAGTTGTACGACTCTTCGTAGTAACTATCGAGTGTCGAGGGTGATACCTCGTAATGCACTCCCGATGAATACTCTGCAGTGTAGCTGTTCGGTCGTGGTCATCGAGGGTGATTCCTCCTTCTCCACTTCTGATACGACTCTGTTGTGCGACCCCTCAGTGTGAACCTCGAGGGTGATGCCTCATACGTTCATCCTGATGATTTCATCGAGTGGAATCCGCCGAGGGTGATTCCTCGGGTTTCTCCCTTGATGTTATGACCACACGATTACTTGACCTTAGTTACAGGCGGGTCCACCCTGGTGGGTACCCGCTGGGGATCTATGATTTTCGGGTGTGCCGAAAGGGCACTCGAGTGTGATATTGTGCCGGAGCATCAGAGACTCTGATTGTCTCCGCGTGATACTAATTGAGCCTATTGGATTTGGGTGTGTGATTTGAGTGGGTCGACGTGCCCTATACGCACTACCACCACGCGGGATAATGGTTATGGGACCCTCTGCGATGTACGTTTCTCCTGAAAGCTCGTCTGACGTCACGATTCACCGTGCGGGCTGATTGTCGGGATTGGGCTGGATACTTCACTGACGAGTTCAGTGTCGCGCCTGCACCCCGGCCAGTCTCGCAACGCGCAGGGTGCCCAGGGCGATGGCCCGAGACCTCTGGGTGCATAGGTTAGTCCGGCGTGCTGACCTCTCTGCCGAGCCTAGGTAGAGCGCTGCTTCGTGTTGATCTTCCGAGGACGGGCATTACCCAGCAAGTGTGTCCGGCCAGAGTTGATCGAGCGTGTTGGGTAACAGTAGTGCACCCCTGCAGGGATGAATCATCTATCGATAGCCGGTCCTACGGTAAAGGACGCTCAGTTTGTGTATTCCGATCTACTACTTGAACTGGATACTTGTTACTTAATTGAAGCTTCGGGATCGCTTTCTCGCTTGGGAGTCGAGGAAGGATCTTTAAGCTGTACTTCAACATGTTTGCTAAATAAAATGCTATTCTACTCTCTTCTGCTGCTGCAAGATGATGGCCTCGTGAAGAAGTTTGAAGATGCTAGTCTTCGATAGGACTAGGCCTTCTCTCTATTCTGGCATTTCTGCAGCCCAGTCCACTTATACAGCCTTTCTCCATTGATAATGTTGCATATGTAGTATAGATCCTTGCTTGCTGAGTACTTCGGATGAGTACTCACGGTTGCTTTACTTTCTCTTTTCCCCATACCCCACCTTGATGATACATCAGACGATGGAGTCCAGGAGCCAGATGCCACCACCGGAGCTTACTACCAGGAGGGTCCAGAGGGTACTTACTACTGGATCAAGGCAGCCGGCCAGGAGTAGGATCGGAGGCTCCCAGGCAGGAGGCCAATGCCTTTCGATCTAGTGTCGCAGTTTGTGCTAGCCTTCTTAAGGAAAAACTTGTCTAACTATGTCTGTACTCAGATAATATTTGTATGGCTGACTTATGTATTCGGATCTTCGGATCCCTGGTCTGTAATATTGTGGATCTCCGTTTAAATTGTGTTAGAGTTGTGTTGTGATATCTTCCCGTGAGTCCCTGTGCTTGATCGTACACGTTTGCGTGTATGATTAGTGTACGATTGAGTTGGGGGCGCCAGATATGGGTCCGTAGTTAGTAGCTAGATAACTTCCGCTCTCTCTTTTGATTCTCAATACAATGGTCTCTTGGAGATCTATTTGATGTAACTCTTTTTGTGGTGTGTTTGTTGGGATCCGATGAACTTTGAGTTTATGATCAGATCTATTTTATCCATGAAAGTTATTTGAGTTTTGATCTCTTATATGCATGATTTCTTATAGCCTCGTATTTCTTCTTCGAATCTTTGGTTTAGTTAGGCCGACTAGATCGATTTTTCTTGCCACGGGAAGACGTGCTTTGTGATGGGTTCGATCTTACGGTGCTCAATCCCAGTGACTGAAGGGGAAAAGACACGTATGTATCGTTGCTATTAAGGGTAACAATATGGGGTCTATTCCTACATGAATAGATATTGTCTACATCATGTCATCGTTCTTATTGCATTACTCCATTTCTCCATGAACTTAATACACTAGATGCATGCTGGATAGCGGTCGATGTGTGGAGTAATAGTAGTAGATGCAGGCAGGAGTCGGTCTACTAATCTTGGACGTGATGCCTATATAATGATCATTGACTGGATATCGTCATAATTATTTGAAGTTCTATCAATTGCACAATAGTAATTTGTTTACCCGCCGTATGCTATTTTTCTCGAGAGAAGCCACTAGTGAAATCTACGGCCCCCGGGTCTATTCTTTATCATATTTGCTTTCTGATCTAATATTTTCCTCTTTTATTTTCACATATATTATTCCAAAAACCCAAAAATACCTTGCTGCAATTTTTTGTTATTTATTTTATTTCGCATTTCCGTGAGATCTATTTATACAATCTACTACAAATTTATCTATCTTTTGCCCGGGAGAGATTGATAACCCCTCTTACACGTCGGGTTGCAAGTATTTGTTCTTTGTGTGCAGGTAACGTTTACATAGTGTTGCGTGGTTCTCCTATTGGTTCGATAACCTTGGTCTCATCACTAAGGGAAATACCTACCATAGTTGTGCTGCATCATCCCTTCCTCTTCGGGGAAAAAACTGACGCGGACACGAGCCATCACCCTACAAACAATTTCTTCCTATGTTCTCTGCTAGATAAGAACTTTGGAGTGATTCTTCATCGCACGTTGAGGGATGGTTATATGATCCAATTATATTAGCATTGTTGAGAGATTGCACTAGCGAAGTGCGGACCCTAGGCCTCATTTTCAAGCATTGCAATACCGTTTGTGCTCCATTTTATTAATTGCTACCTTGCTGTTTTTTATTGTTTCTATTACAAAAATCAATATCTACTATCATTACTATGCTTTGATGACCATCTCTTCGCCGAACTAGTGCATCTATACAAATTACCATTGTATTTGGTGTGTTGGGGACACAAGAGACTCTTTGTTATTTGGTTATAGGGTTGTTTGAGAGAGACCATATTCATCCTACGCCTCCCACGGATTGATAAACCTTAGGTCATCCACTTGAGGGAAAATTGCTACTGTCCTACAAAACTCTGCGCTTGGATGCCCAACACGAGTCTACAAGAATAAAGTTGCGTAGTATACATCAAGCTCTTTTCTGGCGCCGTTGCCGGGGAGGTGAGTGCATGAAGGTATATCTTTAGATCTTGCAATTGAATCTTTTAGTTTCTTGTTTTATCACTAGTTTGGTTTATAAAAAGAAAACTAAAAAATGGAATTGAGGTTGCATCATATTATTCATCTTTATAATGTCTTTCCTGAAAATGATGGAAAGGAAAATTGTGCTCAATTGATAGAAGAAGAATTCTGTAAAATGTTTGACAAAAAATCTTTGCATGATGAGCATGATTGCAATGTTGTTAGTATGAATTCTTTGAATATCCATGATGCTAATGATATGCAAAGGTACAAGCTTGGGGATGCTATATTTGATGAAGATGATATTTTTACTCCCCCAAGTTTTGATGAGAATATTTACTATGATGAAAGCATGCCTCCTATTTATGATGATTATATTGATGAAAGTGGGTTTGGAAGAGTGTCAACTCTAGGTAATGATCCCACTATTTTGGAGGGTGTTGAATCTTATTGTAATAATTATGAAAGTGGATTTGGAGAGGTCATGACTTTATTTAGTGATGAATCTACTATTTTGGAAGGGGTTTCAATTGACTATAATAACAAAGTTGCCATCTATGATGATTATGCTGATGATATGTATGCTATAAAGAGTAATGATATCCATGAATCTTGTCATCATCATTTTAATGCTCAAATCGATTATGTCAATCAAGTATCTCATGATAGTTATTTTGTTGAGTTTGCTCCCACTACTATTCATGAGAATAAATTTGCCTATGTGGAGAGTAAGAAAATTTCTATGCTTGTCGATCATGAAAAGAATGATTTATGTGACAGTTATATTGTTGAATTCATTCATGATGCTACTGAAAATTATTATGAGGGAGGAACTTATGCTTGTAGGAATTGCAATAATATCAAGTTTCCTCTCTATGTGTTGAAAATCTTGAAGTTTTGCTTGTTTTGCCTTCCTATGCTGGTTGGTTCTTGTTCCCATAAGTTGTTTGCTCACAAAATCCCTATGCATAGGAAGTGGGTTAGACTTAAATGTGCTAGCAATATGCTTCATGATGCTCCCGTTATGTTTCAATTCTTATCTTTTATGTGAGCATCATTGAGATCATCATGCCTAGATAAAAAGACATTAAAGAAAAGCGCTTGTTGGGAGACAACCCAACATTTACCATTACTGTTTTTGTGTGTTCACATGATTAGGCTATTGTAGTAATCATGTAATATAGCTTTTGTTTGAATAAAGTACCAAGCAAAGCCTTTGGGATAGTGTGGATGATAGTTGACTTGATTCTGTGCAAAACAGAAACTTTTGTGCCCAGTAACAGAATTTTTAAAATGCACTTCCGGGTCTCACAATTCTTAAATTTTTTCAGTTTATGGGTATACAAATTTTCTACGTTGTCCTAATTTTTCAGAATTTTTGGAGTTACAGAAGTATGACCTTAATTCAGATCTTTACGTACTGTTCTGTTTTTGACAGATTCTGTTTGCAATGCGTAGTTTGCTTGTTTTATGGTTTCTATGGCTTATATTGCTTAATATAAATTGTGGAAATTGTAGAGTACAGTAGAAATTATGTGGAAAAAATTATGAATCTTATCTTGACAGTACCAAAGTGAATGATTTGTCTTTATCATACTAACCCATCTCATGAAGTTCCGTTAAGTTTTGTGTGATTTAAGTTTTCAAGTTTTGGGTGAGATATCGATATGAGGAGAATAAAGAGTGACAAGACCCTAAGCTTGGGGATGCCCAAGGCACCCCAATGTAATATTCAAGGAAGATCCAAGCAACTAAGCTTGGGGATGCCCCGGAAGGCATCCCCTCTTTCGTCTTCAACATTATCGGTAACCTCACTTGGAGCTACATTTTCATTCGTCACATGATATGTGTTTTGCTTGGAGCATCATTTTATTTTATTAGGATTTTCTTGCTGTTATTTAGAATAATGTTGTGTATCTTTTACTTCAGTAAAAATGTCAAGTATATCCTTTGCTATGCTTATTTTGCAAGTCTATATGTGGCTGTTTGAAAACAGAAAGTTGCACGGTAGTGCGTGAATTCTTGAGAAAAGTAAGAATGTGATAAAATGTTGAAATTTTTTGCACAATAAGATATGATAAATTTTCTACAGTGTGGAAAATTTAAAAAAAAATTGGAATTATAGAAGTGTGAGTAAAAATGCACTCTTTACAGACTGTTCTGTTTAGACACATTGATGGTATGTTGCATATGTTTGCTTGTTTAATGATTCTATTTATGGATGTAAGTATTAAATATGCAGAGGCATTTAGTATGAAATGTTAAATAATAATTTTAGTGATTTGCTACAGTAGAGAATGATAAGGTTATTGCATTGATTTATACTAACTTATCTCATGAGTTCTTGTTGAGTTTTGTGTGGATGAAGTTTTTAAGATTTAGGGAAACCGTGATATAAAAGGAATTAAGGAGACACAAAAGCTCAAGCTTGGGGATGCCCAAGGCATCCCAAGATAATATTTCAAGAAGTCTCAAGCATCTAAGCTTGGGGATGCCCCGGTAGGCATCCCACCTTTCTTCATCAACCATTATCGGTTAGCCTCGGTTGAGCCTAAGTTTTTGCTTCTTCACATGATGTGTGCTATTCTTAGAATTTCATTTTATTTTGTTTTGCTTGCTGTTTTAATAAAATACTTAGATCTGAAATTTTTTAAATAAGAGAGAGTCCTCATATAGCTACCCATTTACTTAACTACTCATTTGATCTTCACCTATATCTTTTTGGAGTAGTTTATCGAACACTCTCATGCGTCACTTATATTATTTTGAGAGTTGATAATAGTGATGACAATTCGCACAAGCTATGAAATTGGTCCCAAAGTGATGGATTTTCAAGAAGGATATAATAAAAAGAGAAAAGTATGTTTTTGGTCCCTCAATTTCCCAAAAAGTATAGACTTGGTCCCTCAAGATTTTTTTGTATACATTTGGTCCCTCAAGTCTCAGAACCGGACAAGTTTGGTCCTAAACCAGATTTTGACCCTGTTGACCGGGTTTGACCGCCACAAAACCGCGCGATGAACAGTAAATTTGAGTTTTTTTATAAAAAATCTTCAAAAAAATCTGAATTTTTTTGGGGTCCAATGTGCTTACATGCGTAAGGTGCGACCAAATTTTCATGGTCTTTTGACACTCGAGGAGCTTGTGACAAAAAGAACAAAAATATATGTTTGATGAATAGTAAATTCAAAAAAATAATTCAAAAAATTCTGAAAATTTTTGGGGTCCAATATGGTTACATGCGCAAGGTTCGACCAAAATTTGGTGGTGTTTCGAGACTCAAGGAGCTCATGGCAAAAAAAACAAATTTTCACTCACAAAAAATAGCCAAAATTTGTTTTTTTTGCTAGAGCCCGTCCTACGTCATTTCATGACAAAATGTTGGTCGCACCTTGCGCATATAACCATATTGGACCCCAAAAAATTTTAGAATTTTTAGAATTTTTTTATTTTTTTCGAATTTACTATTCATCGAACAGATATTTTTGTTCTTTTTGTCTCGAGCTCCTCGAGTGTCGAAAGACCACGAAAATTTGGTCGCACCTTACGAATTTACTGTTCATCGCGCGGTTTTGTGTCGGTCAAACCCGGTCAACGGGGTCAAAATCTGGTTTAGGACTAAACTTGTCCGGTTTTGAGACTTGAGGGACCAAATATATACCAAAAAAATCTTGAGGGACCAAGTCTGTACTTTTTGGGAACTTAAGGGACCAAAAACATACTTTTCTCTAATAAAAACTTTCATGTAGATCATTGGATATAATAAGTTTGATTCCTTGCAATAGTTTTGCGATATGGAGATAATAATATGTGAGTCATGTTGGTGAGTAATTATGCTTTAGTAAGAATATTGGTGTTAAGGTTTGTGATTCCCTATGCAAGCATGAAAGTCAATAGTTATGCAATGAAATTACATCCTACTTGTCGTGCATTATTCGGTGTTAGTTATGCTCAATGCTCGTTTATGTGAATTTTTGTTTCTTGGTTGGTTGCTTCTCAATCTATTTGCTAGCCTCCATTTGTACTAAGTGGGAATACTACTTGTGCATCCAAAATCCTTAAACCCAGTTTTGCCACCTGAGTCCACCATACCTACCTATATGCGGTATTTTCATGCATTTCTAAGTAAATTTGTATGTGTCATCTCTAATTTTCAAAATGAATTTCCTTTTTGTGTGCTCATACCGCTCATGAAGCAGTAGGGGGTGGCCAATATTTTCCATGCTAGATGTGTTATTCTCAAGATGAGTGTTTATTCACTTGTCATTGCACGACAGTATGGCGGTAATAGGGATGCCCAATCCGGAAATGAAAAAGAAATTTACTTTATGTTGTCAAATAATAAATTCCTTGGAAAGTGTTGGTATGGACGGTACCCGTGGATACGGCTAGCCATGGAGTGTGAAAGTATGGTGGAAAAAGGAATAAACTTTATTTTACGTTTGGGAACCGCCTATGATGTATCTAGCATGGAAAGTGTTGGGAATTACTCGGTCGTTTTTGTTGACGGGAAAAGTATGGCTCCCAAAATATTTTTATCTCTCAATTTAAGCTTTGAGCTCTAGCACCTCTACAAATCTCTGCTTCCCTCTGTGAAGGGCCTATCTATTTACTTTATGCAATTTTTATTTGAGTCTCCATCTTCTCTTATAAAGCACAAACTAGGGAGCACTATAAACATACTTTTGCATTGGATGTAGCTAATATTTGAGTGTGTTTCATGAATGGATCAATGATTGAGCATGATGGGCTAGGGATAACTTTCTTTAGTGTTGATATTTTGAAAGACATGGTTGCTTATTGATATGCTTGAGTATTGATGTCCTCATGTCAAATTATAGACTATTGCTTTGAATCATTCAAGTCCAAATGTCCGTGCTACAAAATAAAGAGTATATGATGAATATGATAGGTAGCATTCCACAACAAAAATTCCATTTTCAATTGCTACTTTATCATGATGAGTTTTATGAGAAAGAGTTGCTGTTATGATACTAGGAAAAGTGATTGAAATTATCATTGATCAAACTTATGCACTCTGCTAGCATTCACACTTCATAAATTATTTCTTTTATCATTTACCTACTCGAGAACGAGTAGGAATTAAGCTTGGGGATGCTGATACGTCTCCAATGTATCTATAATTTATGAAGTATTCATGCCATGTTTACAACAATTTTATATGGTTTTGGTATGATTTGGATGAAACTAACCCGGACTGATGCTGTTTTCAGCAGAACTACCGTGGTGTTGTTTTTTATGCAGAAATAAAAGTTCTCCAAATGGAACGAAACTTTTTGATGACTTTTTTTGGAACAAAAGAGGCACTAGATGCTTCGTGGGAGGACCAGAAGGTGAAGGAGGTGAGCACAAGACACCTGGGCGCGCCAGGAGGCCCAGGCATGCCCAGGTGGGTTGTGCCCACCTCGAGGCCCATTTCGCTTGATTCCAATGCTGAAAAATCCTATAAATAGAGAAACCATCAGAAATAACCCTAGATCAGAAGTTCTGCCGCCGCAAGCCTCTATAGCCATGAAAAACCAATCTAGACCCCGTTCCGGCACCCTGCCGGAGGGGGAAATCATCACCGGTGTCCATATTCATCATCCCGGCGGCCGCCATGATGAGGAGGGAGTAGTCCACCCTCGAGGCTGAGGGTTTGTACCGGTAGTATGTGTTTAATCTCTCTCTCTCTCTCTCTCTCTCTCGTGTTCTTGAGTTGGCACGATCTTGATGTATCGTTAGCTTTGTTAACATAGTTGGATCATATGGTGTTTTCCCCTCTCTATCTTGTTGTGATGAATTGAGTTTTCCCTTTGAGATTTTGTTTTATCGGATTGAATACTTTTATGGATTTGAGAGCACTTGATCTATTTCTTGGCACTCAACTCATGGATTCCCGAGGTGACATTGGGGTAATCCATGCATAGGGTTTTATGATGTTTTCGTCTCTGTTTCTCCAGTAGAAATCTTGGGGCACTCTTTGAGGTTCTTTGTGTTGGATTGAGTATTATGAATCTGAAATTGTTTGATGCATATCGTATAATCAACTCACGGATACTCGCGGTGACATTGGAGTATCTAGGTGACATTAGAGTTGGTTGATGTGTATCATATGGTATTATTTTAGTACGAACTCTTGGTTAGATCGATCGAAAAGAATAGCTTGGTGTTATTTGAGTACGAACTCTAGGATAGATTGACTGGAAAGAATAGCTTTGAGGTGGTTTCGTACCCTACAAACAATTTCTTCTTATGTTCTCCACTAGATAAGAACTTTGGAGTGATTCTTCATCGCACGTTGAGGGATGGTTATATGATCCAATTATATTAGCATTTTTGAGAGATTGCACTAGCGAAAGTACGGACCCTAGGCCTCATTTTCAAGCATTGCAATACCATTTGTGCTCTGTTTTACCAATTGCTACCTTGCTGTTTTTTATTGTTCCTATTACAAAAATTAATATCTGCTATCATTACTATGCTTTTATTACCATCTCTTCACCGAACTAGTGCACCTATACAAATTACCATTGTATTTGGTGTGTTGGGGACACAAGAGACCCTTTGTTATTTGGTTGCAGGGTTGTTTGAGAGAGACCATCTTCATCCTACGCCTCCCACGGATTGATAAACCTTAGGTCATCCACTTTAGCGAAAATTGCTACTGTCCTACAAAACTCTGTGCTTGGAGGCCCAACACGAGTCTACAAGAACAATTTGCGTTGTAGACATCAAGCTCTTTTCTGGTGCCATTGCTGGGGAGCAATAGCGTGGGGTGAATATTCTCATGTGTGCCTGTTTGCTTTATCACTGAGTAGTTTTTATTTTCTGTTCTAAGTTGTTCTTTATCTTTAGTTATGGATATGGAAGAAACCAAAGATTCAAAGATGAAATATGAGGCTATAAATAATCATGCATATAAGAGATCAAAAGAAGACTCAAATAATATTCATGGATATAGATCTAATCATAATCTCAAAGTTCATCGGATCCCAACAAACACACCGCAAAAAATAGTTACATCAAATAGATCTCCAAGAGACCATTGTATTGAGAATCAAAAGAGAGAGAGGAAGCCATCTAGTTACTGCCTACGGACCCGTAGGTCTATGATGAACTACTCACGCATCATCGAAGAGGCACCAATGAGGATGATGAACCCCTCAATGATGGTGTCTAGATTGGATCTCGTGGTTCTGGAACTTGCGGCGGCTGGAATTGTTTTTCATCGACTTCCCTAGGGTTTCTGGAATATTTGGGGATTTATAGGGCGAAGATGCGGTGCGGGAGGCCACCGAGGGGGGCACAACCCCCCTGGGCACGCCCTGGTGGGTTGTGCCCACCTCGGGCCTCCTCTCTGGTACTTCTTTGGCCCTTGTTCTGTCTTCTGGTCCAAAAAAAATCTCCAAAAAGTTTTGCGGTGTTTGGACTCCGTTTGGTACTCATATTCTGCGAAGTAAAAAACAGCAACTGGCACTGGGCACTATGTCAATAGGTTAGTCCCAAAAAATGATATAAAGTTGCTATAAAATGATTGTAAAACATCCAAGAATGATAATATAACAGCATGGAATAAGAAAAAATTATAGATACGTTGGAGACGTATCAGCATCCCCAAGCTTAATTCCTACTCGTCCTCGAGTAGGTAAATGATAAAAACATAATTTTTGATGTGGAATGCTGCCTAAAATGTTCATCACATATTCTTTTCTTTTGTAGCATGGACATTTGGACTTTTATATGGTTCAAAGCAATAGTCTAGTTTTGACATGAAGATTTCAGTACTCAAGTATATTAACAAGCAACCATGTCTTTCAAAATATCAACACTAAAGAAAGTTATCCCTAGCCCATCATGCTCAATCATTGATCCATTTATGAAACACACTCGTATATTAGCTACATCCAATGTTCAAGTATGATCATAGTGCCCCTTAGTTGGTGCTTTATAAGAGACGATGGAGACTCAAATAAAAATTAAAATTGCATAAAGTAAATAGATAGGCCCTTCGCAGAGGGAAGTAGGGATTTGTAGAGGTGCCAGAGCTCAACACTTAAATTGAGAGATAATTTTTTTTGAGAGGCATACTTTTCCCGTCAACGAAAATGACCAAGTAATTCCCAACACTTTCCATGCTAGATATATCATAGGCGGTTCCCAAACAGAAAATAAAGTTTATTCCTATTTCCACCAATCTTTCACATTCCACGGCTAGCCGTATCCATGGGTACCGTCCATACCAACACTTTCCAAAGAATTTATTATATGACAACATAAAGTAAATTCCTTTTTCATTTCGGGACTGGGTATCCCTATGTGGCGCCCCGCTTGATTACCACTGTAGCCAGACGGTCGCCACGCATGCCAGCCCAGGAAATCACTCTGGCATGCGCTTTTACAACAAGTATCATGAACACAGGCATTTCTATTAATGAATATATAAGTCTTACATGATAGTTTACAAGAGTGATGGCAGCGGAAAAGCTCTATCTAAGGGAGCAGGGTCCTAGTGCGGCTCCAATCCACAGGGATCTGACTGGGTTACTCTCCTAGCCCGTGAACACTCCGGCTCCTCAACGGCGGACGATGGATCCTTATGTGAACCTGGCCACATTGAAGGCCGCTGAGTACTTTTGAATGTACTCGCAAGCAAACCAAACTAACATATACACTAAGCAAAGCATACCATGGCATTCAAGCATGCATTTGTTATTAGAACAACATTAATTATCATAGCATAACTAGCTAGCAATATTGAGCATCATGCCAAAGCAGGGTTATTTAGCAAGATAACTACTGAAGTAAATGCAGTAAGGTAAAGCATATTAAGTAAATATTTCATACTCTGAATATTCTCCTGATTCAATCGGATGTTGAACCAAATCCAATCCAAGTCTTTCGGTCATCCGACGACTTCTTTCATAGCCATCCCATGGCTAACATATCATATCCAGGTCATCATCTGATGTCTACACAACACGGGTTCTTCCATCATTATTATCAGTATTATGGTTGACCACCTAGTGAGGTCTGGACGGGCTGTCCAATACCATGGACGCGGCTATTCGAATAGATTTTACACTCTACAGAGGTTGCGCACTTTACCCACACGATGGAGCACCTGACCTCGTGATCCCATTCGGGTGGACCAGCGTTGCTCCAACGAAACCCGCCTAACCCGTGACTCCTCCACCGTACCACCGGCAATCATTCTCCCCCGGAGTCAAGCCCTGGGTGGCCCCTGTGTCACCTCGTGACACCTGCCACCGTCATGGCCAAACTAAACTGTCCCAAGCGGGGACCGCGCGCAAACAAACAACTGGGCTCACAAGGTTATCGCCGCCTACCGGGCCAGGGTAGCGCGCACGCATAACCTTCCCTGTCTGGTGGTACCAGTGAAAGAGCACAGAGCCAGACCAAGTCAAGGCCGTCCCATACCGGCAAATGTGGTTGCACGGATAAGCCCGGACAGGTGACTCAAGATCAACCGACTAAGTTCATTTAGCAAGCTTAGTGGTTCATCACAATAACTGAACATGGTGGTAACTATGTGTGAGATAACAACTGTGGAAACATAACAACCTATCTCCATATAACATCACAATGAGTCATTAGTGAAACAATATTTAAATGGCAAGTTATCAGTTTACAAGTTCTAGCTGTAAGTGACGACCATCGGAACCCTTGCACAAAACCGGCAAAGAAACCAGTAGCCACCAGAACGGTCTTTACAACTCAGATCTGGGACATTACCGGAATAACTCAACCCCAACTCAAGACGGCTGGAAAGCAGCTCAGAGTATGAGACGGTGTTGATAAGAAGAATGTAGCAGCTCCCTAAGACGGCCGAGAAACAGCTCAGAGCATAGGGTCACTGCTACGGAAAGAAATTCAACAGCTGCCCGAGACGGCCGAAAAGCAGCTCAGAACACGGACAGTTGCTGACAAGAGAAATAAAAGTCAGCATCCACCCCGGACGGCCGGAAACAGCTCAGAACACAGGCGTGGTGTCGTCACCGAAGAAAGTGCAAGCAAGGGTTCGTCAGAGTCACATACAGCTCACTACCACAATAGACAAGCACAAGCATATTAATTTAAACATGCAAGAAATATCACAGAGCAATGCTTTAGGGCATATATCAGATGGTCAGCTTGCCTGGGGGTCGAAGGATACTCCGGGAAGAAGTGCGGAGAGTCCGCGAAAAGGATCGCCAGAAAAGATTTCCTCCGAAAGGGCTGATTGAAGGGCAAGGGCAAAATGGACATTTTCACAGTGTGACAACCTTGTGAAAATGATACCAATAGAACGGGCTCGATGAACTGAAGACGTGGGACTTGGATTCACCTGGATCGGAGTTGCGAGCGAGAAGTTGCGAGGGTTTTTCTGCCAGGGACCTTTCTGCAAATAAACTATTTACTTCTAGGCCCCTGACTGATTTTTTCTGGAAAATAATAAAAGAGCACTGTGCCACGGGCCAGCTTGGGCCGAAAGCTGCCGCGGCTGCCGCTGCTCCACTGGGCCGGCCCGCACCGCTGCTGATTCCCCTTTTTTAAAAAAACTGGTGGGCCACTGAAGGGCCAGGCCCACCTTATCTTCCTCCTCCCTGTTCGTCCTCTTCCCGCCGTGACAGAGAGACAGGGGCGACGCCAGCCGCCAGCCTGGCCGACGCCCTACTGCTCCCCAGGCTGGACGACGAGCGGAGGAGCTCTGCCACTCCCTGGCGAGCTCACCGGTGGCCGCGGGGTTGGCTGGGGTGGCCCGTAGCCCTGGCGCCGTGGCTCGGGTGCCATGGCCGGAGACGACCGAAGATGGGTGATGCTGGCGGGGCTTCCCGGCACAAACGAAGGGCGGAGGTGGCTTCACGAGCTCCTGGGGACGCCGAGGGTGCAGACGGAGAGGAGGGGAAGGACCAAGGGCAGGGGATGGCCGAGGGGGATCGGGCGGCGGCCTTCGGCCATTGAAAGGAGCAGAGAGCTCCGGGCTTGAAGAGAGGGGCTGGAGAGGTCGCTGGTATGGAGGAGGGCTCGGGCATGCGCTTATATAGCTGCGGGGGACGGTTCTAGACCGAGTCCGACGATGGCCGAAGCTCCTGGACCGCGGCGTCGTGGCAGTGCTTGAGCGGAGCACCTCCTGTCGGCACACCCAGCCAAGGAGCTAGGGGACGAGGCGGTGCAGAGGAGCAGGCGACATGGGCGAGCACGGGGAGCTGGGCGGCGAGCTGGGGACAACCAGAGAGGACCGGATGGCTGTCGGTGTTCTGGGAACAGGGGTACCCAGACTTGCCTGCCTGCGGCCCACGGCGTGGCTCCATCAACGGCCTGGTATGGCCCAGCTTCAGCGACAACAACTCAAGACCCTCGCGAGGGGCCAAGCCTCGCAAGGCGGACGACACCAAGACCTCCATGAGGAGCGGCCTCCTCAGGCTGGCCCTCGAGGAGCGGAGATCTCTATGCAAGCGTCACCTCGTGAGGTCCGGATGACGTGAGCCATGACGACCAAGGCCAGGCGGGCGCTAGCGGGCGCAGTGTACCGGCTTCCTCTTTGGTGCTAAAGAGGCAAGTGCAGGCGCGGAGTCCCGAGGAATCAGCCAAAGGTTTCCATTCCCGTGCAACAAGACCAAGACCGCCAGGACGGCAGGACGGAGGTCATCACCGAGCCCACCACGGTGTCACAACCAGAGGCTTTCGCAGGCGAAGACTACTTTTGTCAGGATAGCATGTACTAGTTGTCTCCCTTCGAATTTGGCCGTTGTGGGATCCCTTCCCGCCTTTCATTTGTGAAGAGGACCGAGGCCACTATAAATAGGACTTAGCCACCACCGTAGAGGGGGGATCACATCGGATCGAGATCACATCGGATCGAGTTCACATCGGATCCCCACTCCACCAGCTCACTCGAGCTCAAGAACACTTCTCCTCCTGAGGCTGTTCACCACTGTACTAGTTCATCCTCAGCCCCTCGAGGCCAATCCACCATAAAGCAGGAGTAGGGTTTTACACCGCAAGGTGGCCCGAACCTGGGTAAACTGTTGTGCCTCTTTTCCTTACAGTTCGTCGAGCTAGGCTGTGAGATTAGCGAGTAGGCAGACTGGGGAGGACGAGTTCTTCACACGCACCCCAGAGTTTGAACCTCTTAAGGGTTTGCGGAACCCGAAATTTGACATTTGGCGCGCCAGGTAGGGGTGTGTCGGAGCCTCTCTTCTGCCGGTCGATCCACCGCCGCTCCACCGCTTCCATGGCTGACGCTCGTCGAGCTCGCGATGAGCGCCAGGCCGCCCTCGCCACCCGCTTCACTCAGGCAGCGCCTGCGGGTGACGGCTGCCCTTGCCATCCCCCGTCTCCAGTGGCGAACGCCGCCACCGGCCCCGCAGGGCACGAGCAGCAAGCTTCGTCGCTGCACCCTTTTATGTGGCGGGATGGGCGCACCGCCACCCCATCGCTGACTCCGGCTGGTTCGTCGTCTCATGCTTGTCGCGGGCCGGCGAACGCGCAGGCTGCGTTGCTCATGGCGTGTGAGCTCCTGCGCTACCGCCCCATCAACGACCTCTACGAAGACTGGCTGGACCACATCGCCGAGCTTGTCAGCGCCACCGGGGACTCTCCTGCACCATCTCGCTCACTGCCTCACCCGCCGCCTGCTGCGGGTGACGTAGCCCACGGAGCACCTCCTCCACCTCCCCGTCAAGACGTCGCCCTTCGGCTAAGGCGTGAGGCCCCGCGGCGCGACCTGCCGTGCAGGGCGCCGGCGCGTGAAGATGAAAGCTGCCAGGTGGTGCAGCGGCCGCAAGAAGATGCTTGTGCACTCCCAGCACCGCCATGTCAAGACCGCACGCCGCCTGCAGCGGTGGCGCGCGAGCACCAAGACCAGGCTCCACATCCACGACGGGCTCCCGTGACCACAGCGGGTTGTCACGCATTCACTCCGGAGCTACGCAGCGTCGTCTGGCCAAGGAAGTTCAAGCCCGACCTGCCTCTGTGCTACGACGGCACCCCCGACCCTGCCGAGTTACTGCAGCTCTACGAGCTGAGCATCGAGGCAGCCAACGGCGACGAGAAGGTTATGGCGAACTGGTTTCCCATGGCCCTCAAGGATGGTGCGCGCTCCTGGCTCCTAAACCTGCCCACGGGATCGATCTCCTCCTGGGACGAAATGCGAGAGCGTTTCGTCGCCAACTTCCAGGGCACTCGCGACCGTCCACCGGTTGCGGGTGACCTGCGGTGCATCAAGCAGCAGCCAGGAGAGACCTTGCAGAAGTACATCCAGCGCTTCAACAGTGTCCGCCTCAAGATTCCCAAGGTGTCGAATGAGGCCATCATCTAGGCGTTCACTGATGGCGTCCGCGATGTCAAGATGAAGGAGGAGCTCACCATACATGAGGACCTGTGCATGGCTCTGGAGATGTTCAACATGGTAACCAAGTGTGCGAGAGCTGAGGAAGGTCGCCTCTCTCTCCTGGAGCTCCCAGGGGCTGACCCAGAAGACAAGAAGGCCAAAGCCAAGGACGTGAAGCACAAGGGACCAGCCGTGCTCGCGGCCGAACCAGAGATGAAGCGTGGCTGCGACCACCCAGAGTCATCCAAGGGCAGCCGCCCGTTCTACGTCTTCCACAACGTGCATAGCCACAACACCAACGACTGCCAGGAGCTCAGGGCCATCCGCGATGGATGCCTCGGTCGATGCCCCGAGCGTAGCGACCGAGGCTACGGCCGCGGAGGAGGCCGAGGTGGAGGACGCTAGGACGGCCGCGACCCCCGCCAAGAATGGCGCGACCAGCCTTGTGAGGACCGCTGGTAGGGCCAGCCTCGCGAGGGCCCCTGGAGAGACCAGCCTTGTGAGGACCGTCCTCAGGGCAACGCTGGCCTTCCACCGCTGCCGCCTCCACCAAGAAGGAACGATGACCACCACCAGGACGAGCGGGCTGGGGGCTTCCAGGAGCCTCGTGCCATCGCCTGCATCCTGGGCGGCGCTCAGGCCCCTGCCTCTCATCGCATCTTCAAGCAGTTTGCCCGTGAGGTGAACGCGGCCCTCCCCAAGCTCGAGGCAACGCATCCACTCAGGTGGTCCAAGTGCACCATCACCTTCAGCTCATCCGATCAGCTCAAGTGCGCGGCAACTGCCGGCGCTCTCCCGATGCTCTGCTCGCCTACCATCAGCAACGTGCTCGTCACCAAGACTCTCATCGATGGCGGTGCGGGGCACAACATTCTCTCCATCGAGACATTCGACCGACTCTAGGTGCCCTATGACTAGCTGCAGCCTACCAAGCCTTTCTCAGGAGTGACCAACGGCTCCACCACCCCGATAGTGCAGATCCGCCTCCCTGTCACCTTCGGCAAGCGCGACAACTGCCGCACCGAGCTCATCAACTTCGACGTCGCCCACATTCGCCTTCCATACAACACCATCCTTGGGTATCCGGCCCTGGCCAAGTTCATGGCGGTGACTCATCATGGTTACAATGTCCTCAAGATGCCAGGGAGCTACGGCGTCATCACGGTCGCCTGCGAGGAGAAGGACGCGGTGTGCTCTCTTGAGCGCGCCTACCAGGATGCGGCGGTCGAGAACCCAGACGATGAAGGCACCGTCTACCCTCCTGAGGCTGTCCCCAAGAAGAAGAAGCAGCTGCTCCGCCAAGGACCTCAGGAGAGCGGGGTGCCCAGCGGCACCACCTCAGGCCCTGCGCCCACTGACGAGGCACCTCCCTCTCTCGCATAGGAAGGCGCGCCCAGAGCCCCTCTCAGGCTGGGCTCGGGGGCTCTCCTCTGGAGGGCCTCTGACCTGGCCAACGTCACGAGGGAGGTGCTCGGGCACCATGTGGAGGCTTGCTTCGGCGCGCGCTTCTGCCAGGAGGGTACAAGGCGCGAGGTGCCAGGTGCTCAGGAGTTCATCAACAAGGCAATCGAGGAGCTTTAGGAGGCAAGAGCTATGCAAGGCGACCATCGCCCACCACCCGGCGTGGCTCCTTGTCCCGACGAGGACAGCGAGCTGCGCGTCTGCATCAACATCCCAGGGCTCAACAGGGCCGCATCTCAGGAGCGCTTCTGGCCGTCCCGCGCTGGCCGGTGCGAGGGTCCCCCTCACAGCTATGTTCGCATGCCTTTGGGCTTGTCGAGCGCAGCTGCTGCACTCCAGCGCCACATGCGGGGTGTCCTAGCGGCTCATGAGGCCAGAAGCCAGGCGATCCTGTCAAAGGAGGAGATGGATCCTCGCGAGCCCCCCGGGCCCCCAGAGCCTCCCGAGGTTCAGGGCCTGGGCGGCTCATGAGGAGCGACTTCTGCGCCACGCGTCTTCAGCTACTCCAACACCTCTTCAGCAACGGTGCCAGGTGACATTTTCTGGTTTGTTCAGTTGGGGGCGCCCCTCGGGCTGCATTATCCCCAAGCCGCTTGGGTCCATCCCTGCGGCATGTATCGTTTTGCATCTATCAGAACTAGCTCTACCTTATCTATGGGTTGATTTATGTTATCACCTGCTTGCCTGGTGTTCTATTGCCTCCGTGGCCTCCCGCATTGCTGACCAGCCTCTTGCTCATTCCGCAATGGGGGCTACACATCCTGGCACGTCACCTCACCAGATCCTCAGTGCCTTCATCTTCTTGCGGAAAGATCAGCGGCAGGACAGCAAGCACGATTATGAGTTATACTCTCCTCTCGGACTAACCCGCAGGAATCCATGGAGTTTAGCCATGGGTGGCCCCGTCGGCCGTCCCTTTTTCACGCAATTCACTTGCACGTTAAAGGGGGGCTCCTGAGCATCGTGCCTTACGAGCTCTTACTGACTCTCCAGCCCTCACCCCCTGGCCATGACCACGGCATCGCGACCTGGCATACCAGCGGCGGTTGAGCCTCGCTCGAGGGTCGGGACCCGAGGACGTAGAGCACCTAGATGAGTGGGGAGAAGGGGAGGTCGGCGTGAGCCCTACCTGAAAGCATCACTGCCAAGGCACAATCAAGCGCTGTGCAAAGGAATCGCTTCAGGCCTACTAAGATAAGTCACCCATGCATATCAGAGTGAACCTCATCGTCCGGTATTTTGATTCTTGCAATCTCGCTTCGGCAATGCCGCTTCCCTTTTCGGCCTCCGGGAGCTGCTTGCACGCCAAAGGGGACCTCTTGAGCATCGCACCTCAGGAGCTCTTACCGGACCTTGGGCCGCTCACCTCCTGGCCTTGACCACGACATCGCGACCTGGCATACCAGCGACGGCTGAAGCCTGCCTGGGGACTGGGACCTGCCGGCGTAGAGCACTAAGCTACCGCGAGAATGAAAAGAGGGAACCATGCCGAAGCAAGATGCGCGGCTGCAACATCATACTAGGAATAATAAACATTGGAGCAAAAGCATTATAGTTTTTTACATACCCCCACGGGGTTTGTCACAATTCCGCATAGGGAAACAAAAGAAGGAAACGTCAAGGGACCCCGGCTGCTGGGCATCACCGATAGCGCCGAGCGGACGCCGCTGCCGCGCTCCGGGCACGGCGAGAGCTCAGCGGCACGTAGCTGTCGTCACTGGACTCCGGAGAATCGCTAGGCTCGGGAGAGTCGCTGGATTCCCAGGAGTCGTCGCTGCTGCTGGAGGAGCTGCCGGCGAGGCCGGAGGCGGGCTCGATGTCCGCGGCCGCGCCACATAGACTGCTTCCCCCGGGGCAGCACTCTAGACACCGGCCCTCCTCAGCGAAGACCTTGAAGAACAACGTAGAGGTGCCATCGTACTCATAGTGGATGGCGAGGGCCCCCTCTGGACGGCAGGCGCGGGCGACCTCGCCCCATCCTCGGGTCATGAAGATGTCGCCTGGGGGGACGACCTCGACCTCCGCCTCCGTGGCTAGGCCGCAGCACCCGGCGTGCTGCAGCCACAGCTCAAGTGGCCCCTTCGGCGGCATCTCCTCAGCGAAGAACCTCGGGAGCTGGATCCACATGCGCGGCGGCATTGCCGCCCACACCACGAACTCACGCGAGGTCCCCTCGCCATGGGTTCACCGGCCTGCTGGCCGCGCAGCCTCGGTCAGTCCGCCGAGACCCCGGCCCGCGCGGCGCTGGGCATTACCGCCCTGTCCGGAGCCCTGCGCGCGGGCGTACAGAGGAAGCGGGAAGCCAGGCGGAGGCCGCTCGTACCAAGGCCGCATCACCTCTTGCCCTTCGCCGGCGTCGTCAGGGCGGCCGAGCCTCTTCTTCGGCGGAAGCGGCCCCGGCTCCTCCCGAGGGGTTTTTCCCTTCTCCGCTGAAGAGAATCTCCTAATCGGCGCCATGGATGCTACTGCAAGACGGTGAGACAAAGAAGAAGAAGAAGGAGCGGGCAGCGAGAAGATGGAGATGAGTGAGGGGGGCTCTGCCCCTCCCCTCATTTATAGCCGGAGGGAGGCCAACTGCTGGCCTCCATGATCCCGCGCGATGATGGTTTTTCTCTGCATGCAGCAGAGTCTTGTCAAGTCGAACGGTTGCCGAGGCGGCGTTGGGAAACAGAGACGCCCACGTCCCATCAATCGCCACGCGTCGACCAAGGCCGCAGGCGGTTAGGGCCCGCGGCGCTCCGCACTTGCCCCTTGGCTTCGCTTCGAAGCCAAGTTCGAGCGCGCCTTGGGCCCGGGGGCTACTGTCAGCGTTCTGGGAATGGGGGTACCCAGACTTGCCTGCCTGCGGCCCACGACGTGGCTCCATCAATGGCCTGGGACGGCCCACCTTCAGCGACAGCAACTCAAGACCCTCGCGAGGGGCCAAGCCTCGCGAGGTGGACGACACCAAGACCTCCACGAGGAGCGGCCTCCTCAGGCTGGCTCCCGAGGAGCGGAGATCTCTATGCAAGCCTTACCTCGTGAGGTCCGGATGACGTGAGCCATGACGACCAAGGCCAGGCGGGCGCCAGCGGACACAGTGTACCGGTTTCCTCTTTGGTGCTAAAGAGGCAAGCGCAGGTGCGGAGTCCCGAGGAATCAGCCAAAGGTTTCCATTCCCATGCAAAAAGACCAAGACCGCCAGGACGGTAGGACAGAGGTCATCACCGAGCCCACCACGGCGTCACAACCAGAGGCTTTCGCAGGCGAAGACTACTTTTGTCAGGATAGCATGTACTAGTTGTCTCCCTTCAAATTTGGCCGTTGTGGGATCCCTTCCCGCCTTTCATTTGGGAAGAGGACTGAGGCCACTATAAATAGGACTTAGCCACCACCGTAGAGGGGGGATCACATCGGATCGAGATCACATCGGATCGAGTTCACATTGGACCCCCGGGACGGATCATTCAGATCACCCCCACTCCACCAGCTCACTCGAGCTCAAGAACACCTCTCCTCCTGAGGTTGTTCGCCACTGTACTAGTTCATCCTCAGCCCCTCGAGGCCAATCCACCACAAAGCAGGAGTAGGGTTTTACACCGCAAGGTGGCCCGAACCTGGGTAAACTGTTATGTCTCTTTTCCTTACAGTTCGTCGAGCTAGGATGTGAGATTAGCGAGTAGGCAGACTGGGAAGGACGAGTTCTTCGCACGCACCCAAGAGTTTGAACCTCTCAAGGGTTTGCGGAACCCGAAATCCGACAACGGTGACTGTTGCCACAGTTCGCGCCGGCTGCCGACTAAAGTCATGGTCACCACCGGCACTACGCGTCCAAGTCACTGGATGGCCCTGGAACCTTGTCTAACATGTTGATCACTGCTTAAACAGATAAGATATGGCTCTGGGTGAACCCGGAAGAGTCTAGGTTGATCAAGGGGAGTCAAAATAGTTTCTGGATAAGATCTTGCAGTAGTTACAGAGATGAAATGGCTTGGTAAATGGGACTGGATCTTTGTCACAGTGAAATAGGGTAGGAAGGAGTAGATGCTGGTAAAATTTGATGGCATTTGGACAAGATTTGCACACACTTCCTTTGTAATGCCAAATCTGGTCCAAAAAATAGAATTGAAGCTGTGCTCAAATGGCTTGATTAAATGAGTTGAATTTTGGTGTAGGGTGATGATTTGAATATATGAAGCCACTGTAACAGTTTCATACCATTTGGGTACACAAAAATGGTACTTGCTTCACAGAGCTTTCAAATGGACAGAAAGTTAGGAAAATTGCTGTGGGAGAATGGGTTGGGGAATTGAGCTGGTTTTTGGTTTCCATGATTTATTTATCAATATTAAGCAGCATGAAAAATTTCAGCTCAAATAGATGAAGGGTTCAAGCACTTCCTTTGCAAACTGAAAATCTGGACATAATTTGCAAGTGGATGCTATGCTCAAACTTTGAACCATGGGACTTCGGTTTTGATGGAAATGGTGAAGATATGGATAGGATAAGCTGCACAAATTATTTGAGATTTTTCCTGGCTACCAAAATGGTAGTTCCTTTAGAAACTGCCCAAAATGCAATATTGGCTTTAAATAGGAAAAGTCAATTTCCCCTATTTAATTATGGCCAATATTTTTATGGGAGCTCAATATGATCACAAAGAACATCTCCACAAGTTTTCATGGACTTTGGAGATGGATAGATATTTTCCTGGATTTAATTCCTTTAACTGGCAGAAAAAGGAATTAATTATAAATGAAAAGTATTGCAAATGACTTGGCAATATTTTTTGCATATCCAGGGTTTATAGATGAAGGATGATCACTGGGAAAAGTTTGGGAGTCGGCAGATCAAAGGAAATTGGGGTTCCTTTGTAACGGAAGAGATTAGGGTTTTCCTTCCGGCAACTCGGAAGGTAGGGTTTCGGTGGCAAAACCCTGAGAATATAACTCGGGTGGTGAGGTTGGACTGAAGAGAATATCTGGTTGGATAGGGAAGGCAAGGTTAAATGACCATCTTCATATACCCAAGAGCTAAAGAAATCCAATAACACCGAGAAAAAAGACGGCAGTCAAAACCCGCGAAGGAAAAAAAACAGGAGCGAAAACCAGGGTGTCACAAACCTACCCCCCTTAAGAAAATCTCGTCCTCGAGGTTTCCGGGCTTACCTCCCGGTGAAGGGGGACTTACCTGTGTGTGACTTGGATCCATCATTTGTCTTGTCTTCATTGGTTCATTGACCTTTCAACTGCCTCTTCTGATGGACCATGCGTTGTCTCTGCACACAGCTTCCTTGAATCCTTCTCTTTCCTGTCAGGTGTACCTTTTTCCTTGGTAATGGTGTTGCTGGGTGAGGTAGCGGGTAATACCGACAAACAGCTCAGTTTCCATGGCCTGGAAGTAACTGCTGCGGGTTTCATTGCGATGCTTCGTACTCT
This sequence comes from Thinopyrum elongatum, assembly GCA_011799875.1. Taxonomy (NCBI): domain Eukaryota; kingdom Viridiplantae; phylum Streptophyta; class Magnoliopsida; order Poales; family Poaceae; genus Thinopyrum; species Thinopyrum elongatum. Next base: position 124,953,503 of record CM022299.1, on the reverse strand, counting down.
GACTGTCATTGGCAAGACATCCTTTTCTTGTACCAGGCTCACGTGCTCGTATGGCCTTGGGTGACTAGGGGTGGCTAAGGGTGACTTTATTTTTGCCGTGTCAGAATGCTTAGTTTGGCTGTGGGTTCGTATGAGATGTTTCCTTCTATCTTATGCATCCTGACTTTGTCCTTAGGTGATCCATAACTCAAGGAACAACATGACCGAGCTATTGCTGCTATCCTCAACTGAAATGTCAGGCATGATCACAAAGTAATCATAGACAGTAATCTCTTATTCCAATGATGTCATGATTTCTACGAGTTGTTGATGCTGATGTGCTTTGAGCCATTCTATCTGAATGTCTTGTTTCAAACTTTGGCGCTCGTGGGGATGGCTCTGTCATATATAGCCTCTGCAGTCCTTGCTATGACTACTGAGCTAAACATAGTATCGCTATCATCCAGTGTATCTTTTGGAGTATAGCCTCTTTATCTTGGTTGATGGCCCATCTTTAGGATGAGTATGACATGTTGGTTACATTGTTGTGGCCGTATATGCAAGAGTCTGACAAGGATTGGTAGTACCACTCTGTCCGTGAAGCTGTATCTTGTCGACCATCACAGAGATTGTTTGCCCACCACTTCTTTGTTCTTGAGGATTCCTTTGATGGGCTTTTCATGACCTGCCAACACGGCTCCTTGATTGTTTTCCCCGGTTTGTTGGGCTTGTTGTCACAACTTACTCTTGCATATCTCGTAGGGGTTGTTGTGCTCATATTCTTCTTTTCAACATGGGGCCGATGTTTCTCTGAACACAGTCATTCTCGTGTACGAGTGGCTCGCATGAACTGATCCACTGGACTGCATGCTCACAACATATGTAGGTGTAGGATAAATCCTTTCATAACCACTGAGTTCTGAGGCGGATGTGTGTCCAGACTAGTTCGTGCTCCTGACAAACTTCTTGTGGGCACAATGGTGTGTTGAAGAAGGCTGAATTCCTTATGCTCGAAGCTTTTGCCAAGGTAGCGTGCTGAAGAAGGCTAGGTATTGTACCTTAAAAGCTTCCCTTCATGTGGCTTGCTACGGAAGGTCAGGTACCTTATGCCGGAAGTTTTCCGCGGTAGCACGCTGTGGAAGATGGGAGTGTTGTATCCTAGAAGATTTCTGCACCAAGTGGCGTACCGAGGAAGATTGATGGTCTCGCGTCGTAAGCTTCTCTCAATAGCTTACGGAGGAAGGCTGGGTTCCTTATACCAGAAGCCTTTTACCATGTACGCAGTCGGATCTATGGCCGATTCTGGCTTCCTTCCAAAGTATCCAGAATTTTACCCATAGCGGAGCCAAAACTTGATATAGGCCATACCTTGACTGCAGACATTCTATTGTCATGCACACCGCTTGTCCTTCTGCTGGTCTGATCATTGCTGCTGTAAAGGTTGCACGACTGACGCGTGCCTCATGTTGATAATTAATCCGGAATTCCATATGTCGCAGGTAATAAGAAGTTGACGGATAATTCCATTTGGTTCAGCTGAGCTTCCAAGCATGTGAAGTTCTCATTGATCCTAGGCAACCGCAAACTTATCCACATTCCTTGCAGACCTTGTCACCGTGCCCAGAAATTTTGCATTTGCATTGGTGAATTCCAAAATATGCTTTGCAATTTGTACCAACGTACCGGCATTTTTTTGCTGTTCTTGGCACATTCACATTCTTGAAACATGTCCTCGGTGGGTAATCAATGATTCTTCAGTCCGTTGAAAAAAGACTTGGTTCAGCTCACTGACTGAAATAATCCTTGTATCGCGGGCTGAATAATTTGTCCTTACTGATATTCATTCTTGGTAACTCATCTGACTGCTCCTTAGGCATGATCTGTTCTGAGGCAAACTCTCTCAGGTAGATTCTATCCTTGTCAGTTGCACACATAGATTCTGCTTCTGACCCATTCTTCATTCTTGACAGACCCGGTGCTGCTATTCTGAATACTAGGCAGTTGGCTTGGCTTGACTCTTGCTGAATTGGGATTATTGGGTATTATCCCAGTTGTATGCTGGTCTTCTTGACGGCACTTGCGGATGGATCCAGTCAGAGCGAAGAAACGGAATCGACAAAAGAAACAAGAACCGCGAAAACCAAAAAGCAAATAAAGCTCAAATTTTGCGGACCTTAAACATGTGGCCGAAGATTCACTAGTATAACTAATATAGCGCACTCGATGCATCTCTAAGGATTTAGAAGGGAAACCACACAATATTCCTGGTAGCACTGGTGCCAAGCTCCTACTACTTCCTTAGGGAACATCACACTCGACTCACGACCATAGCCAAAATGGCTTAGTCAATGATTCTAGGGTTGTCGGGGAAAAGATGGAATTTATAGGCGTTTCCCATAGGAAACTAGAGTTAAGAAGAGAAATGCCATGGCTAGCAAGCAAGGTAGGGATATCTGGTTTACCTAGGGGTTTCAGGGCTCACGGGTCGTTGCATGGTGCGGATATTTCGTACCGGAGGCAAAGGCCACGAGAGTTGGGGTCTGATGGAGCCAAAACCTATGGGGTTGCCTTATGATCAATAGTAGCCGTGCCTGTTTGGCAGAGATGGCTGATATCCATCTGGGCTTTCTACTGAGCACAAGACAATAAAGTCTGGCTAGGGTAACCTATAGTCAGCATGGCTGCTCTGATACCATCCGTTGTGGCGCCCCGCCTGATTACCACTATAGCCAGACGGTCGCCACGCATGCCAGCCCAGGAAATCACTCTGGCATGCGCTTTTACCACAAGTATCATGAACACAGGCATTTCTATTAATGAATATATAAGTCTTACATGATAGTTTACAAGAGTGATGGCAGCGGAAAAGATCTATCTAAGGCAGCAGGGTCCTGGTGCGGCTCCAATCCACAGGGATCTGACTGGGTTACTCTCCTAGCCTGCGAACGCTCCGGCTCCTCAACGGCGGACGATGGATCCTTATGTGAACCTGGCCACATTGAAGGCCGCTGAGTACTTTTGAATGTACTCGCAAGCAAACCAAACTAACATATACACTAAGCAAAGCATACCATGGCATTCAAGCATGCATTTGTTATTAGAACAACATTAATTATCATAGCATAACTAGCTAGCAATATTGAGCATCATGCCAAAGCAGGGTTATTTAGCAAGATAACTACTGAAGTAAATGCAGTAAGGTAAAGCATATTAAGTAAATATTCCATACTCCGAATATTCTCCTGATCCAATCCGATGTTGAACCAAATCCAATCCAAGTCTTTCGATCATTCGACCACTTCTTTCATAGCCATCCCATTGCTAACATATCATATCCAGGTCATCATCTGATGCCTACACAAAGACGGGTTCTTCCATCATTATTATCAGTATTACGGTTGACCACCTAGTGAGGTCTGGATGGGCTGTCCAATACCGTGGACACGGCTATTCGAATAGATTTTACACTCTGCAGAGGTTGCGCACTTTACCCACATGATGGAGCACCTGACCTCGTGATCCCATTCGGGTGGACCAGCGTTGCTCCAACGAAACCCGCCTAACCCGTGACTCCTCCACCGTACCACCGGCAATCATTCTCCCCCGGAGTCAATCCCTGGGTGGCCCTTGTGTCACCTCGTGACACCTGCCACCGTCGTGGCCAAACTAAACTGTCCCAAACGGGGACCGCGCGCAAACAAACAACTGGGCTCACAAGGTTATCGCCGCCTACCGGGCCAGGGTAGCGCGCACGCATAACCTTCCCTGTCTGGTGGTATCGGTGAAAGAGCATAGAGCCAGACCAAGTCAAGGCCGTCCCATACCGACAAATGTGGTTGCACGGATAAGCCCAGACAGGTGACTCAAGATCAACCGACTAAGTTCATTTAGCAAGCTTAGTGGTTCATCACAATAACTTAACATGGTGGTAACTATGTGTGAGATAACAACTGTGGAAACATAACAACCTATCTCCATATAACATCACAATGAGTCATTAGTGAAACAATATTTAAATGGCAAGTTATCAGTTTACAAGTTCTAGCTGTAAGTGACGACCATCGGAACCCTTGCACAAAACCGGCAAAGAAACCAGTAGCCACCAGAACGGTCTTTACAACTCAGATCTGGGACATTACCGGAATAACTCAACCCCGGCTCAAGATGGCTGCAAAGCAGCTCAGAGCATGAGACAGTGTTGATAAGAAGAATGTAGCAGCTCCCTAAGACGGCCGAGAAACAGCTCAGAGCATAGGGTCACTGCTACGGAAAGAAATTCAACAGCTGCCCGAGATGGCCGAAAAGCAGCTCAGAACACGGACAGTTGCTGACAAGAGAAATAAAAGTCAGCATCCACCCCGGACGGCCGGAAACAGCTCAGAACACAGGCGTGGTGCCGTCACCGAAGAAAGTGCAAGCAAGGGTTCATCAGAGTCACATACAGCTCACTACTGCACAGACAAGCACAAGCATATTAATTTAAACATGCAAGAAATATCACAGAGCAATGCTTTAGGGCATATATCAGATGGTCAGCTTGCCTGGGGGTCGAAGGATACTCCGGGGAGAAGTGCCGAGAGTCCGCGAAAAGGATCGCCGAAAAAGATTTCCTCCGGAAGGGCTGATTGAAGGGCAAGGGCAAAATGGTCATTTTCACAGTGTGACAACCTTGTGAAAATGATACCAATAGAACGGGCTCAACAAACTGAAGACGTGGGACTTGGATTCACCTGGATCGGAGTTCCGAGCGAGAAGTTGCGAGGGTTTTTCTGCCAGGGACCTTTCTGCAAATAAACTATTTACTTCTGGGCCCCTAACTAATTTTTTCTGGAAAATAATAAAAGAGCACTGTGCCACGGGCCAGCTTGGGCCGAAAGCTGCCGTGGCTGCCGCTGCTCCACTTGGCCGGCCCGCACTGCTGCTGATTCCCCTTTTTTTTTAAAAACTTGGTGGGCCACTGAAGGGCCAGGCCCACCTTATCTTCCTCCTCCTCCTCCCTATTCGTCCTCTTCCCGCCGTGACAGAGAGACAGGGGCGACGCCGGCCGCCGGCCTAGTCGACGCCCTACTGCTCCCCAGGGCTGGACAACGAGCGAAGGAGCTCCGCCACTCCCTGGCGAGCTCGCCGGTGGCCGCGGGGTTGGCTGGGGTGGCCCATAGCCCTGGCGCCGTGGCTCGGGCGCCATGGCCGGAGACGGCCGAAGATGGGTGACGCTGGCGGGGCTTCCTGGCACAAACGAAGGGCGGAGGTGGATTCACGAGCTCCTGGGGACGCCGAGGGTGCAGATGGAGAGGAGGGGAAGGACCACGGGCAGGGGATGGCCGAGGGGGATTGGGCGGCGGTCTTCGGCCATTAAAAGGAGCAGAGAGCTTCGGGCATGAAGAGAGGGGCTGGAGAGGTCGCTGGTGTGGAGGAGGGCTCGGGCATGCGCTTATATAGCTGCGGGTGAGGGATCTGGACCGAGTCCGACGATGGCCGAAGCTCCTGGACCGCGGCGTCGTGGCGGTGCTTGAGCGGAGCACCTCCTGTCGGCACACCCGGCCAAGGAGCTAGGGGACGAGGCGGAGCAGAGGAGCAGGCAACATGGGCGAGCAAGGGGAGCTGGGCAGCGAGCTGGGGACAGCCAGAGAGGACCAGACAGCGACTGTTGCCACAATTCGCGCCGGCTGCTGACTAAAGTCATGGTCACCACTGGCACCACGCGTCCAAGACACTGGATGGCCCTGGAACCTTGTCTAACATGTTGATCACCGCTCAAACAGATAAGATATGGCTCTGGGTGAACCAGGAAGAGTCTAGGTTGATCGAGGGGAGTCAAAATAGTTTCTGGATAAGATCTTGTAGTAGTTACAGAGATGAAATGGCTTGGTAAATGGGACTGGATCTTTGTCACAGTGAAATTGGGTAGGAAGGAGTAGATGCTGGTAAAATTTGAAGGCATTTGGACAAGATTTGCACACACTTCCTTTGTAATGCCAAATCTAGTCCAGAAAATAGAATTTGAAGTTGTGCTCAAATGGCTTGATTAAATGAGTTGAATTTTGGTGTAGGGTGATGATTTGAATATATGAAGCCACTGTAACAGTTTCATACCATTTTGGTACACAAAAATGGTACTTGCTTCACAGAGCTTTCAAATGGACAGAAAGTTAGGAAAATTGCTGTGGGAGAATGGGTAGGGGAATTGAGCTGGTTTTTGGTTTCCATGATTTATTTATCAATATTAAGCAGCATGAAAAATTTCAGCTCAAATAGATGAAGGGTTCAAGCACTTCCTTTGCAAACTGAAAATCTGGACATAATTTGCAAGTGGATGCTATGCTCAAACTTTGAACTATGGGACTTGGGTTTTGATGGAAATGGTGAAGATATGGATAGGATAAGCTGCACAAATTATTTGGGATTTTTCCTGGCTACCAAAATGGTAGTTCCTTTAGAAACTGCCCAAAATGCAATATTGGCTTTAAATAGGAAAAGTCAATTTCCCCTATTTAGTTATGGCCAATATTTTTATGGGAGCTCAATATGATCACAAAGAACATCTCCACAAGTTTTCATGGACTTTGGAGATGGATAGATATTTTCCTGGATTTAATTCCTTTAACTGGCAGAAAAAGGAATTAATTATAAATGAAAAGTATTGCAAATGACTTGGCAATATTTTTTGCATATCCAGGGTTTATAGATGAAGGATGATCACTGGGAAAAGTTTGGGAGTCGGCAGATCAAAGGAAATTGGGGTTCCTTTGTAACGGAAGAGATTAGGGTTTTCCTTCCGGCAACTCGGAAGGTAGGGTTTCGGCGGCAAAACCCTGAGAATATAACTCGGGTGGTGAGGTTGGACTGAAGAGAATATCTGGTTGGATAGGGAAGGCAAGGTTAAATGACCATCTTCATATACCCAAGAGCTAAAGAAATCCAATAACACCGAGAAAAAAGACGGCAGTCAAATCCCGCAAAGGAAAAAAAACAGGAGCGAAAACCAGGGTGTCACACCCTATTAGCGCCGTACTCTCTTGCAATGACAAGTGAATAAACACTCATCTTGAGAATAACACATCTAGCTAGCATGGAAAATATTGGCCACCCCCTGTCGCTTCATGAGCGGTACGAGCACACAAAAAGGAAATTCATTTTGCAAATTAGAGATGGCACATACAAATTTTCTTAGAACGGCATGGACATACTGCATATAGGTAGGTATGGTGGACTCATATGGCAAAACTGGGTTTAAAGATGTTGGATGCACAAGTAGTATTTCTACTTAGTACAAGTGGAGGCTAGCAAAAAGATTGAGAAGCAACCAACCAAGAAACAAAAAATCACATAAGCGAGCAATAAGCATAACTAACACCAAATAATGCACCACAAGTAGGATGTAATTTCATTGCATAACTATTGACTTTCGTGCTTGCATAGGGAATCACAAACCTTAACACCAATATTCTTACTAAAGCATAATTACTCACCAACATGACTCACATATCACTATCATCATATCTCAAAACTATTACAAAGAATCAAGTTTATTTTGTCCAATGATCTTCATGAAAGTTTTTATTATATCCCTCTTGAATATCTATCACTTTGGGACTAGTTTCATATATTGCAATTGCTTTTGACAAGCTCAAACAAATCTAAGTGAAGAACATGAGCATAAAATTTTTCGTCTCTCAAAATAATTTAAGTGAAGCATGAGAGAATTTCTTCAAAAATTTACTAACTCTCAAATAAATCTAAGTGAAGCATGAGAGCATTTCTTCAAAAAATAATAAAGCACACCGTGCTAAAAAAGATATAAGTGAAGCACTAGAGCAATTCCATAGCTCAAAAAATTTAAGTGAAACATATAGAGCAATTCTAACAAATCATAGCATAATTTTGGCTCTCTAAAATAGGTGTGTCCAGCAAGGATACTTGTGACAAAATAGAAATCAAAACAAGCAAAGACTCATATAATACAAGATGCTCCATGCAAAACTCATGATATGTGACGAATAAAAATATATCTCCAAGTAAAATACCGATGGTCGTTAGAAGAAAGAGGGGATGCCTTCTGGGGCATCCCCAAGCTTAGTTGCTTGGTTCTCCTTGAATATGAACTTGGGGTGCCATGCGGCATCCCCAAGCTTAGGCTCTTTTCACTCCTTATTCCTTCATCCATTGTGATCTCACCCAAAACTTGAAAACTTCAATCACCAAAACTTAACAAAACCTTCGTTAGATCCGTTAGTATAAGAAAACCAATATTTACTTTAAGTACTGTAGAAAACCCATTCAAATTTTGTTATTGCATTATATCTACTGTATTCTAACTTTACCATGGCTTATACCCCCCCGATACAATAGATTCATCAAAATAGGCACACAATGCAAAGAAAACAGAATCTGTCAAAAACAGAACAGTCTGTAAAGATGTGAATTGTTCTCATACTTATGTAGCTCCAAAACTTCTGAACAATTAGTAAAATAGAGGCAATTTGTTTATCAATCTTGTGAAAAAATTCAGAAATTTTTGTCTCTTATGTGAATTTAAACAATTCGGTTACTGGACGCAAAAGTTTCTGTTTTTCAATAGGATCAAATCAACTATCATCAAAGCTATCCCAAAGTCTTTACTTGGCACAAACACTAATTAAAACATAAAAAACACAATCATAACAGAGGAATAATTGTGCAAACACTCAAGAACAGAAAGAAAAAGGCAAAAATAAGTTTTATTTATTGGGTTGCCTCCCAACAAGGGCTATCGTTTTATGCCCCTAGCTAGGCATAATGCATAGATTCAAGTATTGTCATGCTTAGTTTTAGATTCATAGGATGCCCTCATGATTGATTCATATGGTGGCTTAATTCTTGTTCTAGGGAAGTGTTCCATACCCTTTCTTAGTGGAAATTGAAATTTAATATTGCCTTCTTTCATATCAATCACGGCACCAATAGTACGTAAAAACGGTCTACCAAGTATAATTGGACAAGACGGATTGCAATCAATATCAAGAATAATAAAATCTATGGGCACATGGTTCATATTTGCAAGAATAAGAACATCATTAATTCTTCCCAAAGGTTTTTTAATAGTAGAATCCGCCAAGTGCAAATTAAGAGAACATTCTTCAATATCGGTAAGACCAAGCACATCACATAAAGATTTCAGAATTGTGGAAACACTAGCACCCAAATCACATAAAGCAAAACACTCATAATTTTTAATCTTGACTTTGATAGTAGGTTCCCATTCATCAAGCAATTTTCTAGGAATTGAAATCTCTAGTTCCAAATTTTCTTCCAAAGCTTTAATCATGGCATCTACGATATGTTTAGTAAAAGCTTTATTTTGTTCATAAGCATGGGGTGAATTTATCATGGATTGCAACAAAGAAATACATTCAAGCAAAGAGCAACTATCATAATTAAAGTCTTTGTAATCCAAAAGAGTGGGCACATCACTAGTTAAAGTTTTGACCTCTCCAAACCCACTTTTATCAATTTTTTCATCAAGATTTTCACCCTCCGAATTATCGGGACGCCTTCTAACTAAAATTGACTCTTGTTCAGTCCCTTTATCATTAATTTTAATTTTACTAAACAAGAAATCAATAGAAGAAACACCAATCACTTTAAGATCTTCATCATTTTTATGAAAGCAATCACTAGAAAACGCTCTTTCTAAAAATTCTCTTTTAGCTCTAAGCATAGAAGTTCTTTTCTTAATTTCACCCATAGAAACATATAAAGCTTTAATTGATTCATCAACCTTGGGTAAAAAAATTCAACTTGAGATTTTCTACATCGTGAGAAATTCTATCAATGCTTCTAGACATATCATCAATCTTATTCAACTTTTCTTCTGTCGTAGTATTGAAAACTTTTTGAGCATTGATAAATTATTTAATATTATTTTCAAGACCAGAGGTGTTCCTATTATTATTGTAAGAAGAATTACCATAGGAATTACCGTAATTATTAGAGGAATTTCCAGGAAAAGGCCTAGGATTAAAATTACCTCTATAAGCATTATTATTAAAATTGTTTCGTGAGACAAAATTCACATCTATGGGATCACTATTTTGATCAATCAAAGTAGACAAGGGAACATCATTAAGATCAATAGGAGCACTTTTATTAGCAACCAATTTCATAAGAGCATCAACTTTTTCACTCAACGTACTAATTTCTTCAACCGAATTAACCTTTTTACTAGTAGTTGCTCTTTCAGTATGCCATTATGAATAATTTGCCATAATATTATCAAGAAATTTAGTAGCTTCACCCAAAGTAATTTCCATAAAATTACCACCCACAGCGGAATCTAAAATATTTCTATAAACAAAGTTCAATTCCGCATAAATGTTTTGTATGATCATCCAAAGATTTAAACCATGAGTAGACAATTTCTTAGCATCAACTTCATTCTTTCCCAAGATTGTGCAACATGTTCATGCTCAAGTTGCTTAAAATTCATGATTTGAGTTCTAAGGGAAATATTTTTCATGGGCGGAAAATACTTAGTAATAAAAGCATCTTTGCACTTATCCCAAGAATCGATACTATTGCGAGGCAAAGAAGAAAACCAAATTTTTGCATGATCCCTCAAAGAGAAAGGAAATAATTTCAACTTCACAATATCATTGTCCACATCTTTTTTCTTTTGCATATCGCATAATTCTATGAATGTGTTTAGATGGGATGCGGCATCCTCATTAGGAGTGCCGGAAAACTGATCTTTCATAACAAGATTAAACAAAGCGGCATTAATATCACAAGATTCCGCACTAGTGGCGGGAGGAGCAATCGGAGTGCTAATAAAATCACTGTTATTGGTATTGGAAAAATCACACAACTTGGTGTTTTCTTGAGTCATCGTGACTACGCAAACAAGATTGCAAACAAAAATAGATCTGACGAGAAAAAGGCGAACAAAAAAGAGGGCGAATAAAACGGCAAATTTTTGTGAAGTGGGGGGGATGAAAACGAGAGGCAAATGGCAAATAATGTAAATTGGAGGGAGATGAGATTTGTGATTAGGAACCTGATAGATGTTGATGATGTCTCCCCGGCAACGGCGCTAGAAATCGGTAAGTTGACGGGAGACTATCTTGACTTGATCCTCCCCGGCAACGGCACCAGAAATCCTTTCTTGATGGCTCGTGTCCGCGTCAGTATTTCCCCCAAGAGGAAGGGATGGCGCATCATAGCTACGGTAGATATTTCCCTTAGTTATGAAACCAAGGTATCAATCCAGTAGGAGAACAAAGCAACACTATGTAAACGGTACCTGCACACAAAGAACAAATACTTGCAACTCGACGCTTATGAGGGGTTGTTAATCCCTCTACGGGTAACGGCGCCAGAAATTGTCAAGTTTGACGGGATAAAAATTATGTAGATTGGATAAATAGATCTCGATAAAATGCAAAATAAAATAAGTAACAAAAAAGTGCAGCAAGGTATTTTAATTTTTTTGGAATAATAGATCTGAAAATAAAAGCGAATAAAAATAGATCTCAAAGCAAATATGATAAAGAATAGACCCGGGGTCGTAGATTTCACTAGTGGCTTCTCTCGAGAAATAGCACACGGTGGGTAAACAAATTACTGTTAGGCAATTGATAGAAGATCGAATAATTATGACGATATCCAAGGCAATGATCAATATATAGGCATCACGTCCAAGATTAGTAGACCGACTCCTGCCTGCATCTACTACTATTACTCCACACATCGACTGCTATCCAGCATGCATCTAGTGTATTAAGTTCATGGAAAAACGGAGTAATGCAATAAGAACGATGACATGATGTAGGAAGATCTATTCATGTAGGAATAGCCCCCATCTTGTTATCCTTAATAGCAACGATACATGCGTGTCTTGCTGCCCCTTCTGTCACTGGGAAAGAACACCGCACGATCGAACCCATCACAAAGTACCTCTTCCCATGGCAAGAAAAATCGATCTAGTTGGCCTAACTAAACCAAAGATTCGAAGAAGAAATATGAGGCTATAAATAATCATGCATATAAGAGATCAAAAGAAGACTCAAATAATATTCATGGATACAGATATGATCATAAACTCAAAGTTCATCGGATCCCAACAAACACACCGCAAAAAAAGAGTAACATCAAATAGATCTCCAAGAGACCATTGTATTGAGAATCAAAAGAGAGAGAGAGGAAGCCATCTAGCTACTGCCTACAGACCCATAGGTCTATGATGAACTACTCACGCATCATCGAAGAGGCACCAATGAGGATGATGAACCCCTTCGTGATGGTGTCTAGATTGGATCTCGTGGTTCTGGAACTTGCGGTGGCTAGAATTGTTTTTCATCGACTCCCCTAGGGTTTCTGGAATATTTGGGGATTTATAGGGCGAAGAGGCAGTGCGGGAGGCCACCGAGGGGGTCACAACCCCCTGGGTGTGCCCTAGTGGGTTGTGCCCACCTCGGGCCTCCCCTCTGGTACTTCTTTGGCCCATGTTGTGTCTTCTGGTCCAAAAAAATTTCAAAAAGTTTCGCTGCGTTTGGACTCCGTTTGGTACTGATATACTGCGAAGTAAAAAACAGCAACTGGCACTGGGCACTATGTCAATAGGTTAGTCCCAGAAAATGATATAAAGTTGCTATAAAATGATTGTAAAACATCCAAGAATGATAATATAACAGCATGGAACAAGAAAAAATTATAGATACGTTAGAGACGTATCATCATCCCCAAGCTTAATTCCTACTCGTCCTCGAGTAGGTAAATGATAAAAATAGAGTTTTTGATGTGGAATGCTACCTAACATGTTATTCACATATCCTTTTCTTTTGTAGCATGGACATTTGGACTTTTATATGGTTCAAAGCAATAGTCTAGTTTTGACATGAAGATTTCAATACTCAAGCATATCAACAAGCAACCATGTCTTTCAAAATATCAACACTAAATAAAGTTGTCCTTGGCCCATCATGCTCAATCATCGATCCATTCATGAAACACACTCGCATATTAGCTACATCCAATGCTCAAGTATGATCATAGTGCCCCTTAGTTGGTGCTTTATAAGAGAAGATGGAGACTCAAATAAAAATAAAAATTGCATAAAGTAAATAGATAGGCCCTTCTTAGAGGGAAGTAAGGATTTGTAGAGGTGCCAGAGCTCAAAGCTTAAATTGAGAGATAATATTTTTTGAGAGGCATACTTTTCCCGTCAACGAAAACGACCGAGGGGGCACAACCCCCCTGGGCGCACCTGTGCTCCTAGGCGCGCCCTGGTGGGTTGTGCCCACCTCGGGCCTCCCCTCTGGTACTTCTTTGGCCAATGTTGTGTCTTCTGGTCCCAAAAAAATCTGCAAAAAGTTTCGCTGCGTTTGGACTCCGTTTGGTATTGATATTCTGTGAAGTAAAAAACAAGCAAAAAAACACCAACTGGCACTAGGCACTATGTCAATAGGTTAGTACCAAAAAATGATATAAAGTTGCTATAAATGATTGTAAAACATCCAAGAATGATAATATAACAACATGGAACAAGCAAAAATTATAGATACATTGGAGACGAATCAATGTCTACTACACAACTTTATTCTTGTAGACTCGTGTTGGGCCTCCAAGCGCAGAGTTTTGTAGGACAGTAGCAATTTTCTGTCAAGTGGATGACCTAAGGTTTATCAATCCATGGGAGGCGTAGGATGAAGATGGTCTCTCTCAAACAACCTTGCAACCAAATAACAAAGAGTCTCTTGTGTCCCCAACACACCAAATACAATGGTAAATTGTATAGGTGCACTAGTTCAGCGAAGAGATGTTGATACAAGTGTAGTAATGATAGTAGATATTTATTTTTGTAATAGGAACAATAGAAAACAACAAGGTAGCAATTGATAAAATGGAGCACAAACGGTATTGCAATGCTTGAAAATGAGGCCTAGTATCGTACTTTCGCTAGTGCAATCTCTCAACAATGCTAATATAATTGGATCATATAACCATCCCTCAACGTGTGATGAAGAATCACTCCAAAGTTCTCAACAATGCTAACATAAGAATAAATTGTTTGTAGGGTACGAAACCACCTCAAAGCTATTCTTTCCGATCAATCTATCCTAGAGTTCGTACTAAAATAACACCAAGCTATTCTTTCCGATCGATCTAACCAAGAGTTTGTACTAAAATAACACCATATGATACACATCAACCAACTCTAATGTCACCTAGATACTCCAATGTCATCGCGATTATCCGTGAGTTGATTATGCGATATGCATCAAACAATTTCAGATTCATAATACTCAATCCAACACAAAGAACCTCAAAGAGTGCCCCAAGATTTCTACCAGAGAAACAAAGACGAGAACGTGCATCAACCCCTATGCATAGATTACCCCAATGTCACCTCGGGAATCTGTGAGTTGAGTTCCATAACACACATCAAGTGAATCAATATGATACCCCATTGCCACCACGGGTATTCATAGCAAGACATACAACAAGTGCTCTCAAATCCATAAAAGTATTCAATCTGATAAAACAAAATCTCAAAGGGAAAACTCAATTCATCACAACAAGATTGAGAGGGGGAAACACCATATGATCCAACTATATTAACAAAGCCCGTGATACATCAAGATCGTGCCATCTCAAGAACACGAGAGAGAGAGAGAGAGAAATTAAACACATAGCTACTGGTACAAACCCTCAGCCCCGAGGGTGGACTACTCCCTCCTCATCATGGTGGCCGCCGGGATGATGAAGATGGCCACCGGTGATGATTTCCCCCTCCGGCGGAGTGCCAGAACGGGGTCTAGATTGGTTTTTCATGGCTATAGAGGCTTGTGGTGGCGGAACTTCTGATCTAGGGTTATTTATGATGGATTCTCTATTTATAGGATTTTTCAGCGTTGGAATCACGCGAAGATGGGCCTCGAGGTGGGCACAACCCACCTGGGCGCGCCTGGGCCTCCTCGCATGCCCAGGTGTATTGTGCTCACCTTCATCACTTTCTGGTCCTCCCACGAAGCTTCTAGTGCCTCTGTTGTTCCAAAAAAATCATCAAAAAGTTTCATTGCATTTGGAGAACTTTTATTTCTGCACAAAAAACAACACCACGGTAGTTCTGCTGAAAACATCGTTAGTCCGGGTTAGTTCCATCCAAATCGTACCAAAACCATATAAAATTGTTGTAAACATGGCATGAATACTTCATAAATTATAGATACGTTGGAGACGTATTAGCATCCTCAAGCTTAATTCCTACTCGTCCTCGAGTAGGTAAATTATAAAAGAAATAATTTATGAAGTGTGAATGCTAGCAAAGTGCATAAGTTTGATCAATGATAATTTCAATCACTTTTCCTAGCATCATAACAGCAATTCTTTCTCATAAAACTCACCATGATAAAGTAGCAACCAATTCACATGTTAAGGTTCAGACAATGAATTCTCTTGAAACTCAACAACCTATATTCTTAGTCACCAAACAATTGCAATTCAACTTATTCAACAGAGTCTAAGTAAGAGCTCCACATACTCAATCATCATATAGTCTTCTATGATTGCTAGTACTCAAAGCATATTTTTAGAACAACTGGCATCCATCGAACACAGAGAAAGATAGGGGCTTAATGTTTCGCCTCCCAACTCATTTATCATAGAGATAATTGTCAACAATAATAATTCACGATCAAATATATTTGACTGGTCATATGTGCCTAGATCTTTCCCCACCACATGATGCTTGCCAACTAGAGAATAATTGAGGTCGAAATGAGAATTCATACTATTGACTCTTTGCATAAAAGTAAATACTGAAAAGTAAAAGATAGGCCCTTCGCAGAGGGAAGCAGAGGATGACATGCGCTTTTTATTTTTGGACGCCCAAACTCTTAATGCAAAGGAACGTCATGTTATATTGCCCCTTATGATTGCAACCTTTATTTTGCAGTCCATCGCTTTTATTACTTTGCCATCACAAGGTCGTACAACGCTCAATTTTCCCTTACAATAAAAGATCAAACATATTTAGGAGCAATTTTTATTGCTTTATGCACCGATGACAACTTACTTGAAGGATCTTATTCAATCCATAGGTAGGTATGATGGACACTCATGGCAAGAAACTGGGTTTAAGGGTTTTTGGATGCACAAGTAGTATCTCTACTTAGTACGAATTTTTGGCTAGCATAAGATCCTAGGCAAACACCACATGTTGGAGGATCCATAACAATATAAGTTCTATGCAAATATACATGACCATAACTCATTACGTTGTCTTCCTTGTCCAACTTCAACTAATTTGCTCAAGTTTGAAAATAATTAATGGGTATTCACAATCATAGAAGATGTCCAAGCACTGGTACAGCGAGGTGCTATACAAATGGTTTTTAACCCCTTTCCGCGCCGGCGTTTTGAACCGTCGCCAAGTGAGCGACTGCAATAGGGGGGTCCTTCCCACACGACCCAGAAACCATCGGGGATAGGGAGCCTTGATGCATACAGTTGTCCCTATAAAACTATTTCTGATATCTCGAATATCTGAAACGCTCCATCCTTGCAACTCGTTTGTGCTCGCATTGCCATCGCAGTCGGTATTCTGTGGTGCTATGTTTATGATGCGTGACCCATCACAAACAGTTCACGATTATAGAAGTAGACAATCACACAGATTTACTTTTCCTCGATTGTATGCGATTCGATGTAAGAGCGCACAAAGTTGTCGCTATAAAACTATATGCGAAGCTTGAATACATCCCACATGATTCATCCATCGTACCCACGTCGGATGAAGACCTATCGTACGCGTTCTTCTGTGACCAAACATTTGTGATGCGCACAACATCATAAACAGTCCATAATTGCGAAGCGTGTGTGATAAGGTGACTATCGCAAACATTTAATAAGAAAGAACTGTGTGCGATGCTGTTGTTAATCGCACACATTTTTTCTTGGCTGATCGTGTGTGCAGTAGAGATTGATCGCACACGTAGTGGACCATAGAAACGTGTGTGTGATCTCCATGTCTATCGCAGACGTTTCGCTTTCGCAAACGGTGTGCAGTGTAATCCCTAATTTAAAAATCACATGTTTTGAATTTGAAAGTAGGCAATCACTTATTTCATATCCAACCATGTTTATTACAAATATAGGTTCAACCACGAATGCATAATTCGATGCACAGGTACATATACTGAAGAACTACAGAAGCACTAAGTAAAGAATGATGAACCACAGTCACTACAAAAAAAATACACTTCCGTGATGATACGTGTTGGTCACAGTAGGTCGCGTTTTCTGTCATGCATGTACATTCATGACGATTTTATGACAGAATCAAGATAGTCATACCTGTGCTGTCGTAGAAGTGTTCCATGACAATACCAAAATTATCATCACGGAAGTGTCCACTTCCATGACGATAAATGGCGCGTCATGGAAGTGTTTTCGTCAAGGGTGATCGACACGTGGCATCCACCGTAATGGGTCGCTGTTAAGCTATCGGGTTCCGGTTTGGATCCGATAACCCGTTAACAGCCCTGACCAATGGGGATTTTCCACGTGTAAAATTCTGATACGCCGGAGGATCCACGTGTCAGCTCAGCCTTGGGACAGATGTCATCCAGCCAATGGACGGGACGCGCCTATGATAAGTCGACACGTGGCTCAGCCCAACAGAGGCCCATTCAGGTGAAAAGGCTGGCCCATTTGACTTGGTCAAAAGGTAGCGGGCCGGCCCACGGAAAGCCTGTTAACAGCCTGTTCGCATATAGCCCATTTACAGCCCGCTAACTCACGGCCCGTTATGGCCTATCTGAATTGGACCCAGTAGCGTCATCTGGGTTGTCCAATATGATTCCTGCCTGTTGTAACTTTTGGCCCATGTATGGCCCATGACGTCTTTCGGCCCACAAGAGACCCTTCGTAACTCTGGGCCCATTAAAGGCCCATGGTGAAACTGGCCTACAATGAACAGTGTATCACTTTACACCCATTAACGACCCATTATTCCTTTGGGCCGTTTCCAACCCGTGTTACCTTTCGGCCTGCTAAGGGCCCATTTATTCTTGGGCTCATTTCCAGCATTCGGTTACTTACGGTCCGTTACTGGCCTGTTCCGCTTGTGGGCCAAATTCAGCCCATGGTTACATTCGGCCCGTTTGTGGCCCGTTAACCCGTTGGGCTGTTTCCATAGCTTCATCAAATACGGCCCATTAATGACCCGTGATGCCTGTCGATAGAATTAAGCCTGTTATACATTTCGGCCGATTAACGGCCCGTTATGGTCGGGCCATAAACACACGATTTCCACTCTAGCCCGTTTACGGCCCATTTTGTGGATCGTTATAGTATGGACCATGTTTGGCCAATCGATCATGCAGCTCGTAGAAGGCCCATTGATTATATGGCCCGTCGAAGGCCCATGGATTATATGGCCCGTAGGAGGCCCATGGTCACTATAGCAGGTAGCAGGACCATGGTTACAACGGTCCGTATGTTGCCCATGGTTATTGTGGCCTAGTTATAAAAAATAGGTTATTGTGGCCACTAGAAAAACGTGGAAAAAGAACTGCAGTGACTACAAGCAAACAACTAAACAAGACAATAAGGAAATAAATAAGCAAACAACTAACGCTAGGCTATTACGGCTATTACACATATTACATCCACTGGGCATCAAAGTTCGCCACCAGTGCAAATATAGGGAAGAAAGTAGCATATCACATACACTGGTTGTCAAAGTTGGCGACCAGTGCAAATAAACGCCACAGCAAAACAAGTCCAGAACTGAAACCACTTCAGAAGAGATCAAGAAACAATATCCTGGGTACCCAACCTGCTGGCAAGATGCTTAGCAAGCTTATTAACTTTCTCTTGTTTGGCGCTTAAATCCTCCAGCGCTTGCTGTTGCACCAGAAAGTATGCATCTGAATTCTGCAGGGACTTCCTCAGTCCTTCGGCTTCTTGTGGCAGCACATCTGATCGATGTCTTTCAACTTGAAGTTGAGACTCAAGAAGCCGAACTGATTCAGGCAGAGAGTTCAAAGATCTTGTGCCAGCAGTAGTGGCGAGTAACTCGAACACTACATCAAGACAGGAATTTGGGATTGTCTCACTATCTTCAAGATCGTTTTTATCAGCTTTCTTGGAGATCAACAGGGATGTCTCACTATCTTGAACCTTATCTGCATTACTTCCTTTACCACTGCATAACGGGGTACTCTTCTCCAATATTTTGTCCGCATTCTAAAAGAGAAACAAGCAGACACATCACAGGTTTACCATGTTGTATATGAAACTCATTTTGGTAAACCAGTTCAGCAGTAAGGTGGATAGGATAACAGCATGAAACAAACATATATCTATGTACTATGGCACTGTATGATCTATATCATTCTAGTGTATGTTGTCAAATCAAGATAGAGACAGTTCAAATCATATCTGTTTAAGACAAAGCAGCATAGATAGAATATAAGTGCGGGAAACCACATAGCATGACATGAGAACATAATTGTTTATTCAATTGAAACTGAAATCAACATAGAGCAAGTTACAACAGCAAACGAGTTAAAGAAACAGGTTTAAAACATACCTGTTGCACCATTGGAGTTTCAATTGCATCCTTCAAATTTGAAATTAGTTGGTATAAGTAAATACAGTAATGCAAGAGCAAAGGAGTATGAACCATAGCTACGGAACCTAACCTGAGAACAATTCTTCTTCTACTTTAAGCATTAGTTGGGGTTCAGAGTGGTAGTCCTTGTGCTTTGGGCACTGCAGTTGCCTTACTAACTGCTCGTGTTTGGGTGCTCTGTGGTGGAGACGGTGCTGTGTCAACTAGAACTAGGTTACTATCTGCTGGGGTTGGGGTTAGAAGAGGTGTAGCTGGTTGTCTGTCGAACTGGGTAGGGGTACAATCTGCAAGAGTCTAGGTTATGTGTGGTGGGGCTGGTTCTTGGGCAAGTACAACTGCAGTTCTATCTGCATCGACGGGTAGCACTATCTTTTCTAAAGACCGTGTTTTTACTCCCTTAGATACTGCCATCACCCCCTCCAATTCAAATGGCTGATAAACAAGAAAAGTAATTGAATGTACAGACATTGTATGATAGACAGGTGCAATGGATAGTGGGGAATAAAAGAGGGCATGAAATAATTCACATTTATGTTGTCTAATCAAACAGCATAGCATGACACAATTTCAAATATATGATGGCTAACTAAACAGGATAGCATGACACAATTTCACATATATGATGGCTAACTAAACAGGATAGAATGACATAATTCAAAATATGATGACTATGCAAACAGGATGACATGATATAACTATATGATGTGTCTATTAAAGTGGTTGGCATGCTATAATTCACATACATGCCGTCTATGGAAACCAGATGGCATGATATAATTCACGGATAGAATGACAAAATTCAAAATATGATGACTATGTAAACAGGATGAGATGATATAACTAATATGATGTCTTTATTAAATGGGATGGCATGGCATAATTCAGATACATGTTGTCTATGTAAAAATGATGGCATGATATAATTCAAATACTGTATATGATTTATGTACTAAGCAAGTAAGCAGATGGCAATCGCATATATGATGTCTAAACTAAGCAGATGGCATTCAATATTTTGTATATGATGTCAAAACTAAGCAATGCAAGACAACATACGCATGGTATGAGTAATATAGCCCTGCCAAGTTTGAGCATACACCTCAGGGGGAAAATAGGACTGGTCATCTGTCTCTGAATCCTCCTCTGAGGAGCTCTCTGTAACCCACAAGATATCTGCTTCAGCAGGTAGCATTGTCTGCTCTGAAGACCTTGTTTTCACTCCAGATTTTTCCATCACCAATTCAAATGGCTGATGCACAGGAAGAGTAGTTGAATATAAGAACATTGTCGACAAATGGAATACGTGATACAAAAAAAGGATGGCATGATATAATTCACATATATGATGCTTGGCTAAACAGCATGGCATTGCATAATTCACATACATTATGCCTTGCAACAAGATAGCATTGCATAATTCACATATATAATGCCTTGCAACAAGATGGAATTGCATAATTCACATATATATGGTAATTAGACACTAAAGAGGTGGCATTCACACAAAGAATGTCTAAACTAAGCAAATGACATAGCAAGGCAAGATATCATATGCACGATATGAGCAAGATAACCATGCCAAGTTAAGAGCATACACCTCGGGGGGGGGGGGGAATAGGACTGGTCATCTGTCTCTGAATCCTCCTCTGAGGAGCTATCCGTAACCAGTAAGATATGCGCTTCGTGAGATAGCATTGTCTGCTCTGAAGACCTTGTTTTCACTCCAGATTTTTCCATCACCGTGTCAAATGGCTGATGCACAGGAAGAGTAGTTGAATGTACTTACATGGTTGACAAATGTACTATGTAATGAAAAAAAAGGATGGCATGATATAATTCACATATAAGATGACTGGCTAAGCTGGATGGCATTGCAAAATTCACATATATGATGCCGGGCTAAACAAGATGGTATTGCATAATTCACATATATGATATAGAAAGTAAACAGATGTCATTCACACAAAGCATGTCTAAACTAAGCAGATGACATTTTTAATGTATAAAGTGAGCAATGCAAGGCGCCAGATGCATGATATGACCAACATCAGCATGGCAAGTTAGAGCAAAGACCTCAGGGGGTAAATAGGAGTGGTCTGCTCCCTCTAAATCCCCCTCTGAATAGTTATCTTCCTCTTGATTACAATCTCGAATGGGGGAGGGGGGCTGCCTTTGCGCCCACCATGGAGCGACGTCTGCATGAAATTTTATTGCCACGCAAGGCTCGTTTCTTTTGCTCTACATGTTCAGTACCATTGTGTATAATAACTGACATGCATAGGAATAAAACATAGTGAGAGTATGTAAGGAGTGCATGCAGAAATCTAGAGTGATGGTAGCAACCTGTGGACAGACCCAAAACCAGTGATAGCAGGCAGATAATAGCTGCCGTTAAAAAATACAGATAATGGCTCCTTTACTGTTTGTTTCCCACCCAACATGAAAGTCATAGTAGACACCCGAGATTAACCAGGTAGTAAACATATAATATTCATTGCTGCGCCGATATGTACCCCACAACCATTTAAAAACTTAAGTTTGAGCATTAGTTTGGAGCTGACTCGGAGTCTAACAGGTGAAGAGGACGATAAAGTAACAGGTAATATTAAGCCATGCATAACATAAGCAGACACGAAAGGGTGCGACCTCTCTTGTGGACCCGTGTAGTCCTCAAGGTCATCTGCTCAGTTGATGATGGTAATGCAGTTGTGGTGGCTGCTGGCGGCGTGGAAGAATATCTGAGGCGGTGAAAGATAGTCTGGAGGGCGGATCCCTGCTGTGCTGGACCCTTCCGTTGATGGAGCAGCTGAGCTGGGGTGGACGACGGCGCGACAGGAGCGGAACAAACCACACAAGGTTTTCTTCGAAACCTATATGTAACAGAAGTAATTCTGTAAGGGCTCATTTGAATTGGAGGATTCTAACAACGCAGGGATAGGAAATACACAGGAATAGGATAGGAATGCACGTGTAAAATAGAGCATTTTCAAATACAGGATTTCTGTCAATCTGGGTGTTTGGTTCACCGGAATGCAAAGAAGCATGGTCAAATTAGGTCAAACCACAAGAAAATGTATAGTTATAATGCTATTATGCTACTATCACTTAGTCTTGTTCTTCATGAATAAGAATTTAAAAAGGAGGGCCAAGTGGATATTAAAATTCCTAAGGTTTTTCTTTGAAAGAGACACTAAAGGAACAAATAATACTTTGGACCCAGGCCACTGCCCTACTAGCTAAACTCCCAGGCCCATCTACACATGCACAGCTCCAACGCGCAGAAATAAATAATGATGGCTTTTGAGAGAGTCCATCATGGATAGCTAACTTTCCTAGTACCCACTGCTTGTCATATAGGAGAAACTAATCATATTCCTCATTACTACGCATGCTAAGTGGACAATATATATAACCTGTAAAGTAAAAAAACAATGCAACAAGTGTACAACCTCTATGGCGAAGCCATGTCGATCCCAGCATCATTGGGTTGGTAGCTGAGGATGCTGGGGCTGATGTGGCTATCGGAGGAGGGGAAGAAGATCTTAGGCGTCTGGAGGTGGAGTCAAGGTACTGCTCCGCTATGATGGAGGGTTTCGTCGTTGGAGCAGCTCCGGTGAGGTGTACGACGGCGAGGCTGAAGCAGGACAAGAGAGACAACATTAACCTGAAGTGGTATTCTAATAGCATCTGCAATAGATGATGTAAATAAAATACATCACCAAAAAGTGCTAGATGTAAAATACATCAGCCGCTCATCTCTGAAATTAACTGCCGAAACTGAATTTAACTATCGAAACTTAATTTTGCTGTCGAAACTGAACGCACTAGTAGTAGAAAAGCAGTGCACTAATAGTTTTGGCCACTCGAGCACTAGTGGCAGAGGAGCTGTGATCTAAATTGATAGCCGCTCCAGCAGGGAATGTACTACCAGAGAGCAGCCGGGGCAGCTAGTCCTGCAGCAGCAGCAGTAGCACCCAGAGCAGCAGCGCGTGCGAGAGCCAGGGCAGCTGGTCGTGTAGCAGCATCTTGTGTAGCAGCAGCAGGGGCTCGAGTGAGAGCCGGAGCTGCTGCTCGTGCAGCAGCAGTGCGAGCAAGAGTAAAGCAGTAGTGCAAGCAAGAGCAAGAGCAGCAGTGGGAGCTAGAGCAAGAGCAGATGAGGCAGGGGACCGAGAGCAAGAGCAGAGCAGCAGCGCGACCGAGGGTCAAAGCAGCAGCAGCACGGCCAGTTAGAGCCGGAGCAGCAGTAGCTCCTACTAATGTGGACGTCTCCGCCGAGAGATCGACGCCATGGAGGAAGTGGCCGGCGACGCCGCCGTAGATGGAGCCGCGCCATGGCGGCTCCGGATCGAGCGTCGGCAGCACCGTGAGATCGAATCAAGGAGAAAATGCAGCGATTACTGTAGAACCTCTTTGGTGACACCAATTAGGTCTGAGCTTCATCCCAGGAATCGGTGATGGTGTTGCTCTTCCAGTGGTGCAGGTGAAGACGGCGCTGTGGGAATGTAGGTGGCGCGATAGACGAGGCGAACATCGGGGCAGCTCCTTGGAGGTGGAGGACGGGGTGGCTGAACCGGCGGGACGATGAGATCGACGACGGATCCTCATCCGGTGTGGTGGATGAGGGACGTCGAGCTGTTGCGGTGGACGATGTCATCGGGGAAGAGGCTCTGGCTGGGTGGCGGACGGAGGAGGGTGTGGGGCTTCGCGGGTTTTCGCGGCCTCGGTGTACGAATGGGGGCGGAGGGGATGGGAGAGGGGAACCATGGCTTAGGGATGCCCTTGTCCAAAATGTGGGGTAAGTTATGAAAGTAGCCCCACCGATTTGAACTAGGTGGTTCTTTCGTTTAAGGGGTATCACGGGAATTTTGCGTCTCGGGATTTCGTAGGAGGTGGGAGTTTTCGCGCGCATTGTAATTTTGGGATAGCAAGGCACAGGTTGAGATGGAGGGAATTTTAGGAGCACAACGAGACAAAGAGATATCTTAAAATTTTGGGATAACAAGGCGCGGGTTGAAATTTTCGGACAAGCCTAACGTGTATACTATATCAAATCAATTCGCACTTCCCTCGACGAAAAAACAAAAAAGAAATCAATTCGCACCACACAAGAGAGTCTAGTCCCGTGTACTGTACCAAATCAATTCGCACTACAAATGCCATTCAAAACTTTGAATCCATGTTATGTTCAATTAAAATATTTCGCTAAGTGTATAATGCATGCAACCTGCTACTCAAATGAACATTTTAGTGCATTCCAAATGTATATACTATGCTTCAATATGAACTAAATTTGAATTTGTTTCTCTATTTGAATAAGATCTACAATCATGATTGTTGTCAAGTTAAACCATTTCAATTCGTTTCTCTATTTTAATAAGATCTACAATCATCATTATTGTCAAGTTAAACCATCGTTTGTATATTATCTTCATAGCACACCACATGATTACTGCCGAGTTAGATAGGAACTATGTGTACTATATTAACTCAAACTTGATTTTTTGAATCCACTTTATGTTGATTTCAAATCACAGTACATTTCAAGCTCTAGCTAGATCTTCATAATCTAAACCATGTCTCATATGTATAATGTGTTTATCACATAATGTATGGTGCCCCGCCCCCTACGCCTACAAGTATTTAGCTGTGAGTTGCAAATGCCACACATTATCACAAATTCAAATAAAATGTGAGATGGTCGATATATAGTATGGTTTAGATTGTTCGACATTTAGTTGTGAGCTGCAAATGCCACATATTATCACAAAATCAAATAAAATGTGAGATTGTTCGATATATGGTATGGTTTAGATTGTTCGATATTTAGCTGTGAGTTGCAAACGCCACGCATTATCACATTATAGTATAACATGTCCAAAACCACACCACGCGTATCACCGCTATATTCATGCATGCATAGGTTTATAACACTACGATCTCTTATTCAAATATATGAATCCACTTTCATATCGAATTATGATCTTTGTTAGTCTCTTACACCCACACAATCCTCTAACCTTTGTAGCTAACCCTAACTTTCTCTCGTGCCTGCACACGCCCTTCTCGCCCTCCCCCTCCCTCAGCATTCTATCCATCGCGCACATTCATGTTTTTTTCTTTAGGTCGTTCTCCCACGGTCTCCACATCTCCTTCTTTCCGACACACACCGATCGATAAACCTCTCTAGTGATGTCTGCCTACCACATACACACACACTTTCCTTCTCCTCCTTTCTCTGTCCATGCCTCATGTCTCTCATACGGTCCCACACATGTGTAAACTCTCGCCCCTCTTTTCATCGATCTCACAATCGCACACTCCTCCCCCTCTCTAGCTAGTAGGCCTCTCGCACCACCTCCTAGATCCATCTCTCTCTCTATCCGTCTCTCTGGGCCTTATTTGCCTCTAACAAATGGATGTACACCGACCGATCTCCCACTATACATATAGCTAGCTAGGTCATTTATAACTCATTTTCCGCACGCGCCGATCGATCTACCTCATTAGTTATGTCTCTCCCTTCCTCCGACACACAACAATTGATCCACTGATCTAGTTAGGTCTGCTTACCAAACATATGGTCCCCCTTCATCATCCATGCATGCCTCCTGACACATCTATCACGCACACGCACACACAGAAACACATCCCCACTATTCTTGATATTGCAGTTGTACCATCAGTTTGTCTAGTAGGCCTCTCCCACCATCTCCGAGAAGCAACTCCACCACCCCTCCGGCACTCTACCTCTCTCTCTCTCTCTCTCTCTCTCTCTCTGTCCCAACCTATTTCCCATCCTTCACTTATGTATGGATGTCGGATTGCATCGACTACCTCATCACTGTCCAAAATGGGGGATACCACTATTCATACATGGATGGACGAGGGACTCCGCTGACAACATCAGTAGATGAATTTTCTCATGGAATGCTATTAACGTTGGACCAATCTCCCTCAAGACATGGCTAGGTCTCTCCTTCTCAACACATATACGAGTCGATCTACCTATCTAGTTAGGTCTCTGCCTCCCCCCCCCCACCACACACACACACACCGATACATCGAGCGCTCTAGTCATGTCTCCCCGCCACACACAAACTTGCCCTCTCCCCTCTGACGTTCCGGTAGGTTAGTCGCCCTATATCTTTGACGTGCACACACACAATTTCAATGGCTCTCTTCATTGATCTCGCACCCACACACTTGATCCTCTCTTCGACTCTATCGATATGTATGACCCCTCCCTCTCTTCTTGTGGATCGCCCCCTCTATATATGATATAGATAGGCCTCTATTTCACACACATTGCATGTGTCACATTTTTGTTTGAGACATCATCGACACATATTCCCACAAATACATTCACGAAATCACCCCCCCATAACAAAAAACACTCACGAACGCACACGGCATCTCTCTAGGTTTGTATCTCTCTCACACACACACCCACGGAGGTGGGGGACGTGCACAAAGAGAAGAGGTGCACGCACGGCGCATGTACTCCCGTCTCTTTCCCAACCACACCCGCGCGGGTACACGGTGGAGCTCATTTCTATACGAAAAGGCAGCCCACGTGGTAATTTGACACATGTACTGGTTGTCCACTTGATGGAGGATCGTGTACCGCGGGTGAACAAACAAATTGAGACTTGACGCGTTATTTAAAAAAAGAGGCAAACCATGTGGGGCCTACCTTAGAGGCAAGGATCTATACACTGGAGATGCTCTGTACTACTTTTGATGTGTCCCGTCAACTCGCAGAACGAGGAGAAGCTTGCTTAGTACGCCCTCTCCCCCGCCCACGCGCGCGGCGGCTCGCAGGACAAGGAGAAAATTTTACTACTCCCTCCGTTAGACGTATATATACTCCTCGTCCCTACCTTGTTTAGAGAGATTATCATATTGTTTGAAATATATGTCTTTTAGCAGATTTCAATATGAACTACTAGTACATACTCCAAACACTGATGTATATAGACGTATTTTAGAGTGTAGATTCACTCATTTTGCTCTGTATGTAGTCCATATTGAAACGGACATAGTAGTACTCACTCTCCCTCGCCCCTCACCCCTCGACTCTCGCCCACATGGTGGACATGCAGCAATTCATTCGGTCTCAGATAGCCAGAACCATATACTGTAGTACCATCATTGCTCGACTTCCCGAAGAGGCGAAGAGCCAAGCGCAAGGTTATAATATTTTTGAGATGCCAAGCGTAAGGTTTATAGGAGAACGAGTAGTAGTAGTACTAGTAGTACATAGTGTATGAGGAAGAAGCAACAAGAATGTATGTTTTGCATGACAGTCTCTTCTTACAGAATGTGCTAGACCTAGTGGACCTCATTGTTGCAATGGGAGTATCATAGATGGCACGATTCAGAGTGGTGGGCAGCGGGAATAATATTCGGAGCTACTTAGTCTTAAACCCCATGAAGAAGTCCCATCGAAAGGAATAGCCATCCTCTACACATGCTCCTATGTCAAATGAGTAAATGGGACAAAAAGAGAAAGAGACAAAGTAAAAAAAATCACCAGCCTTAGAGCCAGCCCTATTGTATCAGTGAATGATATTTCTACGTCGTGATTGACATGGCTATCTTATTAACCTTGCTGCGGAGGTAGCAACGGATTTTTATTTATTTGTGGAGGTAGCAGCGGATGGATATTCAACGAGGAGTGAAATGATGGCTGCTTCCTCGGTTAAACATAGAGAAAGGTGGGCCTCGTGATGTGATGACTCATTAGTCATTATTACTGCCTATACTCTTTGCGCATATAATAACCGTGTGGTATAGTAGTTGGCTATACTTTTAATAACCATGCGCGAAGAGAAGAGGTGCACGCACCCACGCACGTACTAGTAGCACTCTTTGCGTCTTCCCCAACCACACACGTGACACGGTGGAGCTCATTTCGGTACAATGATGCAGCCCACGTGATAATTGGACGCGTCTAGTAGCACTTAATGGAGGGTCGGGAACCACACATGAACGGTGCCGCGTTATTTAAAAATATTTTTTT
The DNA here is from genome assembly GCA_011799875.1 of Thinopyrum elongatum. Taxonomy (NCBI): domain Eukaryota; kingdom Viridiplantae; phylum Streptophyta; class Magnoliopsida; order Poales; family Poaceae; genus Thinopyrum; species Thinopyrum elongatum. Next base: position 124,924,887 of record CM022299.1, on the reverse strand, counting down.
TTTCTTCAGTGGCACGTACGTAGTATAAATAGGTTCATATGGAGAGAAAAAGAAACCACTCCACTATATATACATAGCCAGGAGCCTACACGGTTGCTTGCTGGGGTTGCTCTCTTCACACTCTCTCGCACAAAACGACTGTGGCCACATCTCTAACATCCGGGCGGATCACGTCCGCCGGGGGAAGGGGTGGATGCTTTGTGTAGATGCAGTCGCCGTCACCGACGGCGAAAACCCACTGTCGGCCCATCCCGATCAGGGGTCCCCGCCATTCTCTCTCACGAAGCTGGTGCGGTTGCCTTCGCCCCTTGCTCACTGCCGCGACGTGGGAAGTTGCCGCCTCCCGCCGCCCTCCTCTAAGCTAGCTACATCCCGACATCCCTCAGGTACAACTTCCTTTACAACCGGCTTGCACCACTGCCCCAGCTGCCCACATCGCTCCATGTGGATATTTCTCTACTTCTTTGGCCCGCACGTACCTCTACTGGCTTCTACTGTATTTGTGATGAGTTTATGTCTCATAAAAACTAGTCCCACTAGTCTTATTCTAATCACACTTCAATTTCTTTGCCATAGGGATGCTCAACTCGATTTTAGTGAAACTGCACAAAATGATCCGATGGTCAAAGGGTTGGAAACTTCATTCCTTTGGAAGGTTCAACCTCACCAGCAAATTAAAGCCTGGTTAGGGACTAGGGTTCAAGGCCTAGCGACTGCATGGATTGTTTTTTTCTTTAGTTGTCTCTGTTCCAAAGTAAGTGTCAACTTTTGTGGCGCCCCGCCTGAGTACCACTGTAGCCAGATGGTCGCCACGCATACCAGCCCAGGAAATCACTCTGGCATGCGCGTTTACAACAAGTATCATGAACACCGGCATTTCTATTAATGGATATATAATTCTTACAGGATATATTACAAGAGTGATGGCAGCGGAAAAGCTCTATCTAAGGCAGCTTGGTCTTGGTGCGGCTCCAATCCATAGGGATCTGACTGGGTTACTCTCCTAGCCCGCGAACACTTCGGCTCCTCGACGACGAATCCTTATGTGAACCTGGCCACATTGAAGGCCGTTGAGGACTTTTGAATGTACTCGCAAGCAAACCAAACTAACATATACACCAAGCAATGCAATCCATGGCATTCAAGCATGTATTTGGTATTAGAGCAACATTAATTATCATGGCATAGCCTACCTATCTAGCATTATTAATTATCATGTCGTAGCAAGATTATCTAGCATGATTAAACATCTAGCAGTATTGATCATCATGACATAATAGGGTTATCTAGCAAGATAACTACTGGAGTAAAGTACAATAAAGTAAAGCATATTATGTATATAATCCATACTCCAAACACTCTCATGATCCAATCTGAGACTGATTCAAGTCCAATCCAAGTCTTTTGGTCATCTGACCATCTCTTCCATAGCCATCCCATGGCTAACATACCATATTCCTGACAATATCTGATGTCTATGCATGACAGGTTCTTCCACCATTATTATCATCATTACGGTTGACCACCAAGTGAGGTCTGGACGGGCTGTCCAATACCATGGACGTGGCTATTCGAATAGATTTTAAACTCTGCAGAGGTTGTGCACTTTACCCACACCATGGAGTACCCGGCCTCGTACTTAATACATGTTCCCATTCGGGTGGACCGGTGCTACTCCAACGAAACTTGCCTAACCCGTGACTCTCCCATCGTACCACCGACAATCATCCTCCCCCGGAGTCCTGCCCTGGGTGGCCCCTGTGTCACCTCGTGACACCTGCCACCGTCGTGGCCAAACTAAACTGTCCCAAACGGTAACTCCCGGGTTAAACAATCAACTAGGCTCACAGGGTTATCGCCGCCTACCTGATCAGGGTAGCACGCACGCATAACCCTCCCTGTCTGGAGGTACCGGTGAAAGAGCATAGAGCCAGGCCAAGTCAGGGCCGTCCCATACCGGCAAATATGGCTGCACAGATAAGTCCGGACAGGTGACTCTACATCAACCGACTAAGTTTAGTTTATAAATCCAATTCAACATCTCCATCATTGCACCATTACACCGACAATTATAAGCAAGAATCATCACTTAACAGCATATCAATATCATAGTACTGACAGTCATGGCATGAAATCATAGTATTAACATGATAGCAATGACACAAATATTTGTTACTAGCATGGGTAAATATGACATGAAAGCAAATCATGATGTTATATGATGAATATCACTAGCATCTGGTACAGATGAAATAACAGAATTATGCTGGTGCAGATTAACAGATGATCTAAAGGGTACTGTAATATGCTCACAGAGTGCAAGCAAAGTTATCACGCAAGTCCGGAGCTCATGATAAGAGGTTGGCTTGCCTGGGGGTCGAAGAATACTCCAGGAAGAAGTGTGGAGAGTCCGCGGAAGAATTCGCCGGAAAAGTTCTCTCTCAAAGGGGGCTGATAAGGGGCAAATGCAAAATGGTCATTTCCACTATGTGTAAACATTATGAAAATGACTCCATCGGAACGGGCTCGACGAGACGAAGACGTGGGCGTTGGATTCACCTGATTCGGAGTCACGAGCAAAAAGATGTAAGGGTTTGAAGTCCAGGGACCAATCTATAAATAAAATGTTCACAGACAGGCCCCTGGGGCTGAACCGAAAGCGTACTGGGAAATATTAAGTTTTCTGAAAGAGAAAACGAACTTTCAGCAGCAGGTAAGTGGAAATACGCTTTGTCCAATGGAAAACATACTTTCGCAAAGTACGCTTCCACTTAAGTTGTGGGGCCTGCCGTCCGAGTCACTTACACCTGGGCCCCATGGCCTTCTCTCTCCTCCTCCCGCCCTGCTTCTTCTTCCTCTTGACCCGGGCAACAGAGGGCGGCCGGCCGTCGCTGTTGCCGTAGCTCCGGTGGTCGAGGGCCCGTGGCGAGGGGCGGGATGGAAGCGGCGCTCTAGGCCGCGCCGGTGGGTACCCGAGGCAGCAGTGGGGAGGCTCGGTAGAGGGCGGCCGAGAGGAAGGCGGACAGCGATGATGGAGAGCTCGGGGTCGAGGCTGCGGCCTGACCCGGGAAGAAATGGAGGCGGGTAGGGCTTGAGGATGGTAGCAGTGGTCGTCTGGTGGAGCTAGAGGAGCAGAGGTGGCCGGGGTATGCAGAATTTAGGCGAGGTTCACCGGCGGCCATGGCGGCGATGCCGAGCGGGGAGAGAGGGAGAGCTCAAGGCTCGGGCTTGGGGTGTTCTAGGGAGGAAGGGAGGAGCTGCTGCGGGTGCGGTGTGAGCTCGAGATGGCTCTGGCCGTGGCTATTTATAGCCCAGGCGACAAGGAGGATAGGTTTGGCCGCCGTGGCCGCCTTATCGGCGCACTGGAGCTCGTGGGTGGCGTGGCTGGATGGTAGCGACGACGAGAGGCTTCGGGGAGGAGCAGGGGAGGCCAGCTGGTGCTTCGGGAGAGCTCGGCTCGTCCGTATACGGCAGCGGGTCACGGGAAGAACAGCGGCGGCGATCGCCGTGGCGTGAGGAGAAGGAGAGAGAGGAGGGGGAATGGTCTAGAGAGGGTCGGCGTGGACGCAGGGGAGCCCTAGTACACACTCAGACAAGCAGGGACTGGCTGGAGGCGACTACCCGGAGCTGACAAAGGTGCAGAGTGCCATTTCTGCATCGCCACCGTGTGGTCACCACGTGCATAGCACATTCTAGCACGCCTCTTCTCGTCACACCTTGTCAATTAGATGCATGACTGCTCAAATAGATGGGACAAGTGGCTGGAACCACCTAGATAGCTCTATGATGAGTGAACCTTGCAGAAACAGACTTTAACAGCAAAATTGGGTGGATTTTTCTGGAGAAATGGATGAGGGTAGGGATCTGAGACTTTGTCAAGGTGAAGTGGGGTAGGAAGGACTATATGCTGGCAAAATTTCAAGTCATTTGGACAAGATTTCCACCCACTTCTTTTGTAATGCCAAATCTGGTCCAGAAAAGGGATTTTGAAGCTGCACTCATCTGGCTTGATGAAATGAGTTCAATTTTGGTGGAGGGCGATGATTTGAACATATGGAGGTACTGGAAAAGGTTCAGCTCATTTGGAAATGTCTATATGGTACTTCCTTCACAGCACTTCCAAATGGACAGAAACTTGAGAAAAATGCTAGGCACAAATGGATAGATGGATTGAGCTGGTTTTTGGTTTCCATGAGTGATTTATCAATGATAACCACCATGAAAAATTTCAGCTCAAATAGATCAAGGGTTCAAGCACTTCCTTTGCAATTTGCCCAACTGGACAGAATTTGCAAATTGGTGTTGTGCTCAAAATTTAATGGGTGGAACTTGGGTTCTTGATCGAAATGGTGGATATATAGATAGGAGAAGCTCCAAAATTTATTTGGGATTTTTGCTGGCTACCAAAATGGTAGTTCCTTTAGAAACTGCCCAAAATACAATATTGGCATTAAATAGGAAAATGCAATTTTCCTTATTTAATTATGGCCAATATTTTTATGGGAGCTCAATATGATCACAAAGAATATCTCCACAAGTTTTCATGAACTTTGGAGATGGATAGATATTTTCCTGGATTTAATTCCTTTAACTGGCAGAAAAAGGAATTAATTATAAATGAAAAATATTGCAAATATCTTGGCAATATTTTTGCATATCCAGGGTTTATAGATGAAGGATAATCACTGGGAAAAGTTTGGGAGGCAACAGATCAGAGGAAATTGAGGTTCCTTTGTAACCAAGAGGATCAGGGTTTCCCTTCCGGCAACTCGGAAGGTAGGGTTTCGGCGGCAAAATCCTGAGAATAGATCTTGGGTGGCAAGGTTGATCTGAAGAGAATCTCTGGCTAGATAGGAAAGGCAAGGCTATATGGCCATCTTCATATTCCCAAGAGCTAAAGAAATCCGATAACACCGAGAAAAAAGACGGGAGTCAAATCCCGCAAAGGAAAAAAAACAGGGAGCGGAAACCAGGGTGTTACAAACCTACCCCCCTTAAGAAAATCTCGTCCTCGAGATTTCCTGGCTTACCTCCCGGGGAAGGGGGACTTACCCGTGTGCGACTTGGATCCATCAGCGGTCTTGTCTTCGTTGGCTCACTGACCTTTTAACTGCCTCTTCTAATGGACCAGGTGTTGTCTCTGCACACAGCTTTCTTGAATCCTTCTCCTTCCTATCAGGTAAACCTCTTGTCCTGGTAGTGGGGTAGCGGTAATACCAACAAACAGCTTAGTTTCCTTGTTCCGGAAGCAACTGCTTCGGGTTTTATTGCGATACTTCGTACTCTGACAGTCAGGGCGGGACATCCTTTCCTGGTACCCGGCTTACATGCTCGTATGGCCTCGAGTGAATGGAATGACTTTCTTTTTGCCGTGTCAGAATGCTTAGTCTGGTTGCGAGTTTCATACTGATGTTTCCTTCTGTCTTATGCATTCTGACTTTGTCCTTAGGTGATCCACACTTGAAGGAACAACACGACCGAGCTATTGCTGAAGGGTCGGGCATGATCACAAAGTAATCATAGACAGTAATCTCTTATTCCAATGATGTCATGGTGTCTACGAGCTGTTGGTGCTGATGTGCTTTGAGCTTATTTCATCTAAATGCCCTTTTTCGAACTCCGTCGTTCATGGAGATAGTTCTGTCATACATGGCCTCTGTAGTCCTTGCTTTGACCACTGAGCTGAACATAATATCACTATCATCCGGTGTATCTTTCGGAGTATAGCCTCTTGTCTTGGTTGGTGGCCCGTATTTAGGGTGGGTATGACATGCTGGCTGCATTGTTGTGGCCGTATATGCAGGAGTCTGGCAAGGATTGGTAATACCTCTCTGTTCATAGAGCTGTATCTTATCGACCGACATGGAGGTTGTTTGTCCACCACTTCTTTGTTCTTGAAGAGTCCTCTGATGGACCTGTAACGACTTGCCAACACAGCTTCCTGATTGTTTTCCCAGCTTGTTGGGCTTGTTCTCACAACGTACTCTTGCATATCTCGTAAGGATTGCTGTGCTCAGATTCTTCTTTGAACTATGGGGCCAATGTTTCTCTGAACACAGTCATTCCCGTGTACAAGTGGCTCGCATGAACTGATTCACTGGACTGCATGCTCATAACATATGCAGGTGTAGGATGAATCCTTTGATAACCACTGAGTTCTGAGGCGATGTGTGTCTAGACTAGTTCTTGCTTCTGACAAGCTTGTTGTAGGTACGATAGCATGTTGAAGAAGGCTGAATTCCTTATGCTTGAAGCTTTTGCCAGGGTAGTGTACTGAAGAAGGCTGGGTACCGTACCCCAGAAGCTTTCCTTCATGTGGCTTTCTGCGGAAGGTTAGGTGCCTTATGCCAGAAGCTTTCCGTGGTAGCACACTGTGGAAGATGGGAGTGTCGTACCCCAGAAGATTTTCTCACCAAGTGGCATACCAAGGAAGATTGACAGTCTTGCGTCGTAAGCTTCTCTCGGTGGCTTGTGGAGGAAGGCTGGGTTTCATATACCAGAAGCCTTTACGATGATATGCGGTCGGATCTATGGCCGATTCTGGCTTCTTTTCGAAGTATCCGGAATTTACTCATAGCGGAGTCAAAACTTGGTATAGGCCATACCTTGCCTGAAGATATTCCATTGGTCACACACATCGCTTGTCCTTCTGCTGGTCCGCTCATTTCTGTTGTAAAGGCTACACAACTAATGCAGACTTCATGTTGATAATTAATTCGGAATACCCTTTGCATTCAAACCAGGTGTTACCGATAATAAGTAATTGACGGATCATTCCATTTGGTTCGGCAGAGCTTGCAAACATGCGAAGTTCTCATTGATTCTGGGCAACTGTGAACTTATCCATTTTCCTTGCAAACCTTGTTCACAGTGCCCGGAAAATTTTGTATTTGCGTCGGTGAACTTCCAGATATGCTTTGCAAATTTGTATCAACGTACCGGAGTTTTGTTGCTGCTCTTGGCACATTCACATTCTTGGAATATGTCTTCGGTGGGTAGTAAATGATTCTTCGGTCCATTGAGAAAAGACCCGGTTCACCTCACTGACTGAAATAGTCCTTGTATCATGGACGGAATAATTTGTCCTTACTGGTGTTCATTCTTGATAACTCATCTGACTGCTCCTTAGGCATTGTCTGTTCTGAGGTCAATTTTCTCAGGTATATTCTAGCCTTGTCTGTTGCACATGGATTGCTTCTGACCCTTTATTCATTCTTGACAGATCCAGTGATAATATTCTGGATATTGGGCAGTTGGCTTGGCTTGACTCTTGCTGAATTTGGATTACTGGGTATTATCCAAGTTGCATGCTGGTCTTCTTGACGGTGCTTGCGGATGGATCCAGTCGGAGTGAAGAAACGGAACCGACAAAAGAAACAACAACCGCGAAAACCAAAAAGCAAACAAAGCTCAAATTTTGCGGACCTTACACACGTGGCCAAGGATTCACTAGTATAACTAGTATAGCGCACTCGATGCACCTCTGAGGATTTAGAAGCAAAACCACACAATGCTTCTGGTAGCAATTGGTGTCAAGCTTCTACTACTTCCTTAGGGAACATCACACTCGATACACGATAGCTATGGTCGTGTGATTCTAGGGTTGTCGGGGAAAAGATGGAGTTTATAAGCGTTTCCCGAAGGAAACTAGAGTTAAGGAGAGAAATGCCATGGTTAGCAAGCAGGGTAAGGATATCTGGTTTACCTAGGGGGTTCAGGGCTCACGGGTCGTTGCCAGGGGCGAGCATCTTGTACCGCAGGCAAAGGCCATGAGAGTTGGGTCTGATGGAGACAAAAACCTAAGGGGTTGCCTTATGGTCAATAGTAGCCGCGCCAGGTTGGCAAAAGATGGCTGAAATCCATCTGGGCTTTCTACTGAGCACAAGACAATGAAGTCCAGCTAGGGGTAACCTATAGCCAGCCTGGCCGCTCTGATACCATCCATTGTGGCGCCCCGCCTGAGTACCACTGTAGCCAGACGGTCGCCACGCATACCAGCCCAGGAAATCACTCTGGCATGCGTTTTTACAACAAGTATCATGAACACCGGCATTTCTATTAATGGATATATAAGTCTTACAGGATATATTACATGAGTGATGGCAGCGGAAAAGCTCTATCTAAGGCAGCTTGGTCTTGGTGCGGGTCCAATCCACAGGGATCTGACTGGGTTACTCTCCTAGCCTGCGAACACTTCGGCTCCTCGACGACAAATCCTTATGTGAACCTGGCCACATTGAAGGCCGCTGAGTACTTTTGAATGTACTCGCAAGCAAACCAAACTAACATATACAGCAAGCAATGCAATCCATGGCATTCAAGCATGTATTTGGCATTAGAGCAACATTAATTATCATGGCATAGCCTACCTATCTAGCATTATTAATTATCATGTCGTAGCAAGATTATCTAACATGATTAAACATCTAGCAGTATTGATCATCATGACATAACAGGGCTATCTAGCAAGATAACTACTGGAGTAAAGTATAGTAAAGTAAAGCATATTATGTATATAATCCATACTCCAAACACTCTCATGATCCAATCTGAGACTGATTCAAGTCCAATCCAAGTCTTTCGGTCATCTGACCATCTCTTCCATAGCCATCCCATGGCTAACATACTATATTCCTGACAACATCTGATGTCTATGCAGGACAGGTTCTTCCACCATTATTATCATCATTACGGTTGACCACCTAGTGAGGTCTGGACGGGCTGTCCAATACCGTGGACGCGGCTATTCGAATAGATTTTACACTCTGCAGAGGTTGCGCACTTTACCCACACCATGGAGTACCCAGCCTCGTACTTAATACATGTTCCCATTCGGGTGGACCGGTGCTACTCCAAGGAAACTTGCCTTTCCCGTGACTCTCCCATCGTACCACCGGCAATCATCCTCCCCCGGAGTCCTGCCCTGGGTGGCCCCTGTGTCACCTCGTGACACCTGCCACCATCGTGGCCAAACTACACTGTCCCAAACAGGGACTCCCAGGTTAAACAATCAACTGGGCTCACAGGGTTATCGCCGCCTACCTGATCAGGGTAGCACGCATGCATAACCCTCCCTGTCTGGAGGTACCGGTGAAAGAGCATGGAGCCAGGCCAAGTCAATGCTGTCCCATACCGGCAAATGTGGCTACACAAATAAGTCCGGACAGGTGACTCTAGATCAACCGACTAAGTTTAGTTTATAAATCCAATTCAACATCTCCATCATCACACCATTACACCGACAATTATAAGCAAGAATCATCACTTAATAGCATATCAATATCATAGTACTGACAGTCATGGCATGGAATCATAGTATTAACATGATAGCAATGACACAAATATTTGTTACTAGCATGGGTAAATATGACATGAAAGCAAATCATGATGTTATATGATGAATATCACTAGCATCTGGTACAGATGAAATAACAGAACTATGCTGGTGCAGATTAACAGATGATCTAAAGGGTACTGTAATATGCTCACAGAGTGCAAGCAAAGTCATCACGCAAGTCCAGAGCTCATGATAAAAGGTTGGCTTGCCTGGGGTCAAAGAATACTCCAGGAAGAAGTGTTGAGAGTCCGCGGAAGAATTCGCTGGAAAAGTTCTCTCTTGGAGGGGCCTGATAAGGGGCAAGGGCAAAATGGTCATTTCCACTATGTGTAAACATTATGAAAATGACTCCATCGGAACGGGCTCGATGAGACGAAGACGTGGGCGTTGGATTCACCTGATTCGGAGTCACGAGCAAAAAGATGTAAGGGTTTGAAGTCCAGGGACCAATCTATAAATAAAATGTTCACAGACAGGCCCCTAGGGATGAACCGAAAGCGTACTGGGAAAGATTACGTTTTCTAAAAGAGAAAACGCACTTTCAGCAGCATTAAGTGGAAATACGCTTTGTCCAATGGAAAACGTACTTTCGCAAAGTACGCTGCCACTTAAGTTGTGGGGCCTGCCGTCCGAGTCACTTACACCTGGGCCCCACGGCCTTCTCTCTCCTCCTCCCGCCCTGCTTCTTCTTCCTCTTGACCTGGGCAACAGAGGGCGGTCGACCGTCGCTGTTGCCGTAGCTCCGGTGGCCGAGGGCCCGCGGCGAGGGGCGGGATGGAAGCGGCGCTCTGGGCCGCGCCGGTGGGTACCCGATGCAGCAGTGGGGAGGCTCGGTAGAGGGCGGCCGAGAGGGAGGCGGACGGCGGCGATGGAGAGCTCGGGGTCGAGGCTGCGGCCTGACCCGGGAAGAAATGGAGGCGGGGAGGTCTTGAGGGTTGTAGAAGTGGTCGTCTGGTGGAGCTAGAGGAGCAGAGGGGGCCGGGGTAGGCAGAATTTAGGCGAGGTTCGCCGACGGCCATGGCGGCGATGCCGAGCGGGGAGAGAGGGATAGCTCAAGGCTCGGGCTTGGGGTGTTCTAGGGAGGAAGGGAGGAGCTGCTGCGGGTGCGGTGTGAGCTCGAGAGGGCTCTGGCCGTGGCTATTTATAGCCCAGGCGACAAGGAGGATAGGTTCGGCCGCCGTGGCGGCCTTATCGGCACACTGGAGCTCATGGGTGGCGTGGTTGGATGGTAGCGACGACGAGAGGCTTTGGGGAGGAGCAGGGGAGGCCAGATGGTGCTTCGGGAGAGCTCGGCTCATCCGTATATGGCGGTGGGTCACGGGCAGAACAGTGGCGGCGATCGCCGTGGCGCGAGGAGAAGGAGAGAGGAGGGGGAATGGTCTGGAGAGGGTCGGCGTGGACACAGGGGAGCCGTAGGACACGCTCACACAAGCAGGGACTAGCCGGAGGCGACTACCTGGAGCTGACAGAGGCGCAGAGCGCCGTTTCTGCATGGCCACCGTGTGGTCACCACATGCATAGCACATTCTAGCACGCCTCTTCTCGTCACACCTTGTCAATTAGATGCATCACTGCTCAAATAGATGGGACAAGTGGCTGGAACCACCTAGATAGCTCTAGGATGAGTGAACCTTGCAGAAACAGACTTTAACAACAAAATTGGGTGGATTTTCTTGGAGAAATGGATGAGGGTGGGGATCTGAGACTTTGTCAAGGTGAAGTGGGGTAGGAAGGACTATATGCTAGCAAAATTTCAAGTCATTTGGACAAGATTTGCACCTACTTCTTTTGTAATGCCAAATCTGGTCCAGAAAAGGGATTTTGAAGCTGCACTCATCTGGCTTGATGAAATGAGTTGAATTTTGGTGGAGGGTGATGATTTGAACATATGGAGGAACTGGAAAAGGTTCAGCTCATTTGGAAATGTCTATATGGTACTTCCTTCATAGCACTTCCAAATGGACAGAAACTTGAGAAAAATGCTGGGGACAAATGGATAGAAGGATTGAGCTGGTTTTTGGTTTCCATGAGTGATTTATCAATGATAACCACCATGAAAAATTTCAGCTCAAATAGATCAAGGGTTCAAGCACTTCCTTTGCAATTTGCCCAACTGGACAGAATTTGCAAATTGGTGTTGTGCTCAAAATTTAATGGGTGGAACTTGGGTTCTTGATGGAAATGGTGGATATATAGATAGGAGAAGCTCCAAAATTTATTTGGGATTTTTTCTGGCTACCAAAATGGTAGTTCCTTTTGAAACAGCTCAAAATGCAATATTGGCATTAAATAGGATAATGCAATTTTCCTTATTTAATTATGGCCAATATTTTTATGGGAGCTCAATATGATCACAAAGCATATCTCCACAAGTTTTCATGAACTTTGGAGATGGATAGAGATTTTCCTGGATTTAATTCCTTTAACTGGCAGAAAAAGGAATTAATTATAAATGAAAAATATTGCAAATATCTTGGCAATATTTTTGCATATCCAGGGTTTATAGATGAAGGATAATCACTGGGAAAAGTTTGGGAGGCAACATATCAGAGGAAATTGAGGTTCCTTTGTAACCGAGAGGATCAGGGTTTCCCTTCCGGCAACTCGGAAGGTAGGGTTTCGGCGGCAAAATCCTGAGAATAGATCTTGGGTGGCAAGGTTGATCTGAAGAGAATCTCTGGCTAGATAGGAAAGGCAAGGCTATATGGCCATCTTCATATTCCCAAGAGCTAAAGAAATCCGATAACACCGAGAAAAAAGACGGGAGTCAAATCCCGCAAAGGAAAAAAAATAGGGAGCGGAAACCAGGATGTTACAACTTTAGTACAAGTTTGTACTAAAGTTGGCATAGTTGGCATAAAGTTAAGGCACTTATTTTGGAACGGAGGGCGTATTGGCTATGATCTGTGAATCATTGAGATGCAATAGCATGCATGTTAGTCTCCTTTGTATTTGATGGAATGTTGCAATGGGGCAACCTTGGATGCAAGATACATGAAATAGAAGCTGAAAGCTACATAGCATTGTACATTTTTCGCTTCTTTCGTGTTTTCGCTGAGCTGCCGTGTTTTCGCTGATTTCACACTCCTCCACTGTAAGAGTGGAGAAAATTGTAAAGAGTGGACACGCTCTACCTCCTTTCACCGAAACGTGGGACATCCAGCATCCGGTGCACGTGTCATGCACCAAATTAAAGTGTACAGCACAAGTGAGACTCAGCACCATCGTACCACCTCAGTAATAATGACCAATGGGCCATCAAATCACATAGACCCGGCAGTAAGTTGGACGGACGAAGCAACCATCACTCTTCGTTGAATCCGCTTCTCCCTTCAACGCACGCGCCAGTGAGAGGTCGCATCCGCTCTGCCCGGGCATGAATGCGGCACCGATTCTCTGGAGCGGCGCTGACCGTTTCGGGCGGGAAGCGTGCGCGGGCGATGGAGGGGCCTTGGGTGGGCCAGGGTGGTCAGTCAGAAGCGGGCGTGGCAGCTGTCCTGACCGGACGCCCGGAAACGAGAGGATGCACCGACTCTCGCGACTTTGTAGTTTAGTACGTAGTACTACACACCATCTCACTGTAGGTCGATGTGTCGCTCTAGCCCGCTTACATGGCATTAGTACTACACACCATCTTCTCTTCTTGTAAGAGCAAGTACAATAGTGGTCTATAAGCTCGCTTACATGGCATTTTTGCCTATGTTGAGGAGAGAGACAAGGAAAAAGTAAAGGAGTGGGCTCTCATGCAAGAGCCAGGCTCTAGACATGCTCCTAGGCGAAGGCATTTAATGAGAGGAAAGAGATAGAGAGAAAGTGAAAAAAATATGAGCTTATAGCCAACCTTATAGCCCACTCTATTGTATGACCAATTAATAATGTTAACTCCTAGTGGCATGGCATGTCCATATAACCAGCAGTTGGCTATACTATTAACCATGCTCTAACACACACACACGCTGTTAAAAAAACACACACACGCACACACAGGTTCATAGAATAGGAATATCGTGGGAGTGGGAAGCCACAGGAAGTGAGATAAATGGAGTACGTACAAGAAGAGAAGAGGTACACGCACGTCCGTCGGAGACACAGTCGCTGCCTCGCACTATAGCGTTTAGAACACATAAAAAAATAAGCCAATAATATTTATTTTTTGTTGGCATGTATTAGCAGTTTACTACTTCCTGGCTAATCTCATTTTCTTCGTTTTACCATATTATTACAGTCTTATTTTCACTTCTTTCCACCACATGCTCACATTCCAAGGTGCATTAAATTGATGCATGCAAGGATTAAAAGAAACCAACCAGTGCTTGTAACCATTCCTACTCATTTAGTGGTCGTCCATGAAAATATTGTAATTAATGCAGATTAAAGTTTGAGTAATTTTGTAAACTACGAGACGGAGTACATTTCTCCACTCATCAACTGCCTTGGTTGATGAGATTTCAAATTTAAGCCCTATAAACCGGAAAGGAGGGAGTAGTTAAAAAATTTGGTCAAACTTTGACAAAAAATATATGACGTGGCGTAAAAACCTGGACGGAGGTAGTTGTACGAGATACGGTGGCACACTGACTTAGGCCGAATACAAGTGCACGCTCATTATTGGAAGAAAGCAAAGTGTACATACAAAGTAATTAAAATTGAATTTCTCGAAAATATTTAAAATTGGAGGATGGTGCAGCCCACCTTTCCGATATTTTGACCGTGTGTGGTTCAGTTGTTGTTCACTTCGAAGGGTCATGTACCACACGTGAACGATAGTAAGCGTGACCGGGAAGCGTGCAGCGTTAATTGCGAGTTGACTCCTTCGAGCGTTAAATTTTCTTCACGTATTAGCATTGCCCTAGTATTTTTCTTCACTACGTTAAATAAAGAGTTCCATTTCGTGCACAATTTATAACAATTTTTAGGGAGAGAAAAAGAAAACCACTCCAACTATATACGCTGCAGCCTCGGCACTTGTTTTCTAGGGTTTGCTCTCTTCACACACTCTCTCCACTATATACTTACACACTAGAGCCTCAGCGCTTGTAGTTGCTCTCTTCACACTCTCTCACCCTCTCCAAATCTAAACAAGACTACGTTGGCCTCTCTCTCTCACTCCCCTCACTGCTGGTCAAAGAGCCAGCAGGATCCCGTCTGCCGGGGAAGGGAAGGAGGCTTAACGCTGTCGCCGTCAGTGAGGGAGGGGGGAATCCACTACCAGCGCAGCGGTTCTCTTTCACCCAGCGGCGGTGCGGGAGGGCCTCCGACCCCTTCTTCCTCGCTACCGTACATAGTGTGGGCAGATCGGCCTCCGGCCGCCCACTGAGGCACACCTCGAGAACCTTAAGGTATAATTTACTTAATCCACATGCATTGCTCTAGCTGCATGTTGATTTTTTTCGCTTCTGCACTCGAATCTAGGTGTTGGATCATTCAGGAAAGTAGTGGGGAAAGTTGTATAGAATGAATCTAGGACGTGGTTCAAAGAGGAAAGGAAGGGGGGAAAGTAGTACAGACTGGCTATCCAGGACCTACGTTGGTCGAAAAGGGAAAATAATGACAAACGTAGTACGCACATCTATAACAAACTGATCTTTCTATGGGTGGGGGACAAGGCTGTAGAGTTTGAGCAGGACTAGATTTGCTGCCCTCACATGGGGAAAGGTGTCTAAAGATAACAAAACTGGGACCAACACAAATATGCTCCTTAGTTGTTTGTTCTTTGTTGCAACAGACTGTGCATCACCCCTTTATACATCGGTAGATGCACTTGGTGCTGGTGCGTCCACTGTCCCGTACAACTCTTTAGCTGTTGTTAATCTAATAATGCCACTGGAAAATTGAAGCAATGCCATAGTTAAAAGCAAATTACATGCTTAACAAATTTTATTGTTAATATAATCTCTCTGTTAATATGAATCAATGCCACTGTTTGAGAAATGCTACTGTCTTGCTATCTTTCCCATTTAGATAAGTAAGATGCTACTTTTTGTGGGCTTCTGTGTCATCCACCGTTATTGACCAGTAATTCTTTCCTTTGCACCTCTATGTAAACAGGGTTATCTACTTCACCTCGTTGCTATTGCGACCTTTTGTTGCATTGTGATGTCACTTGAATTACGTCGGTATTTCCCCAAAGAGGAAGGGATGATGCAGCACATGTACGGTAGGTATTTCCCTCAGTGATGAGACCAAGGTTATCGAACCAGTAGGAGAACCAAGCAACACTACGTAAACGGTACCTGCACACAAAGAACAAATACTTGCAACCCGACGTAAAAGAGGGGTTGTCAATCCCTCCCGGGTAAAGAGATAGATAAATTTGTAGTAGATCGGATAAATAGATCTCGCGGGAACGCGAGATAAAATAAATAACAATAAATTGCAGCAAGATATTTTTGGGTTTTTGGATTAATAGATCTGAAAATAAAAGATGCAAATAAATAAAATGGCAAATAGCAATATAGATCTGAAAGTATATGATGGGAAAATAGACCCGGGGGCCGTAGATTTCACTAGTGGCTTCTCTCGAGAAAAATAGCATACGGTGGGTAAACAAATTACTGTTGGGCAATTGATAGAACTTCAAATAATCATGACGATATCCAGGCAATGATCATTATATAGGCATCACGTCCAAGATTAGTAGACCGACTCCTACCTGCATCTACTACTATTACTCCACACATCGACCGCTATCCAGCATGCATCTAGTGTATTAAGTTCATGGAGAAACGGAGTAATGCAATAAGAACAATGACTTGATGTAGACAAGATCTATTCATGTAGGAATAGACCCCATCTTGCAATCCTTAATAGCAACGATACATACGTGTCATTTCCCCTTCTGTCATTGGGATTGAGCACCGTAAGATCAAACCCATCACAAAGCACATCTTCCCATGGCAAGAAAAATCGATCTAGTCAGCCTAACTAAACCAAAGATTCGAAGAAGAAATACGAGGCTATGAGTAATCATGCATATAAGAGATCAAAAGACTCAAATAACTATCATGGATTAAAAACATAGATCTGATCATAAAATCAAAGTTCATCGGATTCCAACAAACACACCGCAAAAAGAGTTAAATCAAATAGATCTCCAAGAGACCATTGTATTGAGAATCAAAAGAGAGAGAGAGAGGAAGCCATCTAGCTACTAACTACGGACCCTACGTCTACAATGAACTACTCACGCATCATCGGAGAGGCACCAATGAGGTTGATGAACCCCTTCGTGATGGTGTCTACATTGGATCTATGGTTTCTGGAACTTCTGGCGGCTGGAATTGTATTTTGTCGACTCCCCTAGGGTTTCTGGAATATTGGGGTATTTATAGAGCAAAGAGGCAGTGCGGGAGGCCACTGAGGTGGGCACAACCCACCAGGGCGCGCCTGGGCCCCAGGTGCGCCCAGGTGGGTTGTGCCCCCCTCGGGGCACCCCTCTGGTACTTCCTTGGCCCAACTTGTGTCTTCTGGTCCAGAAAAAATCACCAAAAAGTTTGGCTGCGTTTGGACTCCGTTTGGTAATGATTTTCTGCGAAGTAAAAAACAAGCAAAAAACAGCAACTGGCACTAGACACTATGTCAATAGGTTAGTCCCAAAAAATGATATAAAGTTGCTATAAAATGATTGTAAAACATCCAAGATTGATAATATAATAGCATGGAACAATCAAAAATTATAGATATGTTGGAGATGTATCAGCATCCCCAAGCTTAATTCCTTCTCGTCCTCGAGTAGGTAAATGATAAAAACAGAACTTTTGATGTGGAATGCTGCCTAACATGTTCATAACATAATCTTTTCTTTGTAGCATGGACATTTGGACTTTTATATGATTCAAAGCAATAGTCTAGTTTTGACATGAAGATTTCAATACTCAAGCATATCAACAAGCAACCATGTCTTTCAAAATATCAACACTAAAGCAAGTTATCCCTAGCCCATTATGCTCAATCATTGATCCATTCATGAAACACACTCGCATATTAGCTACACCCAATGCTCAAGTACGATCATAGTGCCCCTTAGTTGGTGCTTTATAAGAGAAAATGGAGACTCGAAAATAAAAATTGCATAAAGTAAATAGAAAGGCCCTTCGCAGAGGGAAGTAGGGATTTGTAGAGGTGCCAGAGCTCAAAGCGAAAAAGATGGAGATAAAAAAAATTGGGTGGCATGCTTTTCCTGTCAACGAAAATGATCGAGTAGTTCACAATACTTTCCATGCTAGATACTCCCTCCGTCCCAAAATAAGTGTCTCAACTTTGTACTAACTCTAGTACAAAGTTGTACTAAGGTTAAGACACTTATTTTGGGACAGAGGGAGTATATCATAGGCGGTTCCCAAACAGAAAATAAAGTTTATTCCTTTTTCCACCATACTTTCACATTCCATGGCTAACCGAATCCACGAGTGCCGTCCATACCAACACTTTCCAAGGAATTTATTATTTGACAACATAAAGTAAATTCATTTTTCATTTCGGGACTGGGCATCCCTAATACCTTTGTCGTACTCTCGTGCAATGACAAGTGAATAAACACTCATCTTGAGAATAACACATCTAGCATGGAAAAATATTAGCCACCCCCTACCGTTTCATGAGCTGTACGAGCACACAAAAGAGAAATTTATTTTGAAAATTAGAGATGGCACATACAAATTTGCTTAGAACGGCATGGAAATACCGCATATAGGTAGGTATAGTGGACTCATATGGCAAAACTGGTTTAAGAATTTTGGATGCACAAGTAGTGATCATACTTAGTGCAAATGAAGGCTAGCAAAAGATTGAGAAGCATCCAACCAAGAAATGAAAAATCTCATAAGCGAGCATTAAGCATAACTAACACTGAATAATGCACCGCAAGTAGGATATAATTTCATTGCATAACTATTGACTTTCGTGCTTGCATAGGGAATCACAAACCTTAACACCAATATTCTTACTAGACCATAATTACTCACCAACATGACTCACATATCATATCATCATATCGCAAAACTACTACAAAGAATCAAGTTTATTTTGTCCAATGATCTTCATGAAAGTTTTTATTATATCCCTCTTGAATATCTATCACTTTGGGACTAGTTTAATGTGTTGCTTTTGATAGCTCAAACAAATCTAAGTGAAGAACATGAGCATAAAAATTTCCTTCTCCCAAAATAATATAAGTGAAGCATGAGAGAATTTCTTCAAAATTACTACTCTCAAATAAATCTAAGTGAAGCATGAGAGAATTTCTTCAAAAATATTAAAGCACACCGTGCTCAAAAAGATATAAGTGAAGCACTAGAGCAATTCCATAGCTCATAAAGATTTAAGTGGAGCATAGAGAGCAATTCTAACAAATCATAGCATAATTTTGGCTCTCTCAAATAGGTGTGTCCAGCAAGGATACATGACTAAAAATAAAAAGTAAAACAAGAAAAGACTCAAATCATACAAGACGCTACAAGCAAAACTCATGATATGTGACGAATAAAAATATAGCTCCAAGTAAAATACCGATGGTCGTTAGAAGAAAGAGGGGATGCCACTCTGGCATCCCCAAGCTTAGTTGCTTGCTTCTCTTTTAGATAATATCTTGGGATTCCATGGGCATCCCCAAGCTTAGGCTCTTCTTACTCCTTATTCCTTCATCCATCGTGATCTCACCCAAAGCTTGAAAACTTCAATCACACAAAACTCAACAAAACCTTCGTGAGATCCGTTAGTATAAGAAAACTAATCTTTACTTTAAGTACTGTAGAAAACCCATTCAAATTTTTTTATTGCATTATATATACTGTATTCTAACTTTACCATGGCTTATAACCTCCAATACAAACCATAGATTCATCAAAATAAGCACACAATGCAAAGAAAACAGAATCTGTCAAAAACAGAACAGTCTGAAAAGATACGAATTGTTCTCATACTTCTGTAACTTTAAAAATTCTTAACAATTAGGAAAACGTAGGAAATTTGTATATCAATCTTTTGTAAAAAATGAAGAATATTTCATTGCTTCTGTAAATTTATATAATTAATTTACTGGACATAAAAGTTTCTATTGTCCAACAAGATCAAATCAACTATCACCCAACATGATCCCAAAGGATTTGCTTGGCACTAACACTAATTAAAACATAAAAAACACAATCATAACAGTAGCATAATTTTGCAAACACTCAAGAACAGAAAGAAAAAGACAAAAATAAATTTTATTCATTGGGTTGCCTCCCAACAAGCGCTATCGTTTTATGCCCCTAGCTAGGCATATAGCAAAGATCTAAGTATTGTCATCTTTGGTTTCCAACTCTTCAATCAAACACTTAGAATTCTTCAAAGATTTTTCATATAAATTTTCAACAACAATACTTCTAGGAACCAGTTTGAGAAATTCATTCTTGCCGGTAGGGTCCCTTATCACATCAATGAAATCGGGGTGAATACTAATCTTCTTAAGGTCTCCTTTATTATTATTACTAGAAGTTGCACCCTTGTTCTTAGTAACTTGAGAAATTTTGCTAATTTTTACGGGAGTTTTTTCAATAGTTTTAGCGGAAGCAAAAGCCGTGCTTAGATTACTAAAGATTTCTTCCAATTTATCGATCCGAGATGGGCTTTCTTCAATTCTTTCATGGATTACGGTCCCCTTTTCTTTTAACAACTTAAGAACTTCTCCCGCTTTTGACCCAATTTTACTAGCAAGATTATGTATCTTTTTATCCAAGTTCTCAATGTGCTCTTCGATAAGCATTTTCTTTTCAATAGCATCTAGCCTTTCCATAACATGCTCAAGAGTTAAAGTTGTTTCATTAACCATAAGAGGTGGTGATCCCACTAAGTTTCCCATAGCATTAAAAGCATCTAGAGAAGGACACATCAAGAAATTCCCATCGATAATTGTATCAAGGACAAATCTATACCAAGTAGTGATGCCCACATAAAAATAGTGAAGAAGAACAATGGTGGATTGCTTATGAATAGATCTATTATGAGCATTGCAAATCCTATACCAAGCATCTTTTAAATTCTCCCCTCCCCTTTGTTTAAAGTTAAGAACTTCATTCTCGGAAGTGCACATAATAGAGGAAGAACTATCCATAATGACAAAAAGTGACAAACAAAATTGCACATGAAAATAGATCTGACGAGAAAACGGCTAACGAAAAAGAGGGCGAATAAAACGGCAAATGTTTGTGAAGTGGAGGAGATGAAAACAAGAGGCAAATGGCAAATAATGTAAATTGCAAGGAGATGAGATTTGTGATTAGGAACCTGGTAGATGTTAATGATGTCTCCCCAGCAACGGCGCCAGAAATTCCTTTTGATGTTGCTTGAACTACGTCGGTATTTCCCCAAAGAGGAAGGGATGATGCAGCACAGGTACGGTAGATATTTCCCTCAATGATGAGACCAAGGTTATCGAACCAGTAGGAGAACCAAACAACACTACGTAAATGGTACCTGCACACAAAGAACAAA
Organism: Thinopyrum elongatum; assembly: GCA_011799875.1. Classification (NCBI taxonomy): domain Eukaryota; kingdom Viridiplantae; phylum Streptophyta; class Magnoliopsida; order Poales; family Poaceae; genus Thinopyrum; species Thinopyrum elongatum. Next base: position 124,904,078 of record CM022299.1, on the reverse strand, counting down.
TACTTGCAACCAGACGTAAAAGAGGGGTTGTCAATCCCTCCCGGGTAAAGAGATAGATAAATTTGTAGTAGATCGGATAAATAGATCTCGCGGGAACGCGAGATAAAATAAATAACAATAAATTGCAGCAAGATATTTTTGGGTTTTTGGATTAATAGATCTGAAAATAAAAGATGCAAATAAATAAAAAGGCAAATAGCAATATAGATCTGAAAGTATATGATGGGAAAATAGACCCGGGGGCCGTAGATTTCGCTAGTGGCTTCTCTCGAGAAAAATAGCATACGGTGGGTAAACAAATTACTGTTGGGTAATTGATAGAACTTCAAATAATCATGACGATATCCAGGCAATGATCATTATATAGGCATCACATCCAAGATTAGTAGACTGACTCCTGCCTGCATCTACTACTATTACTCCACACATCGACCGCTATCCAGCATGCATCTAGTGTATTAAGTTCATGGAGAAATGGAGTAATGCAATAAGAACGATGACATGATGTAGACAACATCTATTCATGTAGGAATAGACCCCATCTTGTTATCCTTAATAGCAACGATACATACGTGTTATTTCCCCTTCTGTCACCGGGATTGAGCACCGTAAGATCGAACCCATCACAAAGCACCTCTTCCCATGGCAAGAAAAATCAATCTAGTCGGCCTAACTAAACCAAAGATTCGAAGAAGAAATACGAGGCTATAAGTAATCATGCATATAAGAGATCAAAAGACTCAAATAACTTTCATGGATAAAAATATAGATCTGATCATAAACTCAAAGTTCATCGGATCCCAACAAACACACCGCAAAAGGAGTTACATCAAATAGATCTCCAAGAGACCATTGTATTGAGAATCAAAAGAGAGAGAGGAAGCCATCTAGCTACTAACTACGGACCCGTAGGTCTACAATGAACTACTCACGCATCACCGGAGAGGCACCAATGAGGATGATGAACCCCTCCATGATGGTGTCTAGATTGGGTCTGTGGTTTCTGGAACTTGTGGCGGCTGGAATTGTATTTCGTCAACTCCCCTAGGATTTCTGGAATATTGGGTTATTTATAGAGCAAAGAGGCAGTGCGGGAGGCCACCGAGGTGGGCACAACCCACCAGGGCGCGCCTGGGCCCCTAGGCGCGCCCAGGTGGGTTGTGCCCCCCTCGGGACACCCCTCCGGTACTTCCTTGGCCCAACTTGTGTCTTCTGGTCCAGAAAAATCACCAAAAAGTTTTGCTACGTTTGGACTCCGTTTGGTATTGATTTTCTGCGAAGTAAAAAACAAGCAAAAAACAGCAACTGGCACTGGGCACTATGTCAATAGGTTAGTCCCAAAAAATGATATAAAGTTGCTATAAAATGATTGTAAAACATCCAAGATTGATAATATAACAGCATGGAACAATAAAAAATTATAGATACGTTGGAGACGTATGACACTGCACAAAACACTTTTGCTTTAAGAGTGTTTTGTGCAGTTCAACCAAAATGTCACACTGACAATGTTGCTTGATTGCTTGATCTTAGTGGAACTGCACAAGAGGAGATCTGACTTCCTATCTGTGTTGGCAAATTTGTTTCAGATCTTCTTCTTGTGAGTTGTTTGAATTCCGCATCATGAGAGGTCAATAATAGCCTTCTTCCACATGATTATGCAGTGTGCTTTCATATGTTCTGCTACTTATATGGTAATGTTGCTTGATTTTAGTGATCTCCACAAAAGGAGACCAGACTTCCAATCTGTATGTGCACCGTAATATCCCATTGAGATAAGATAATGATATTTCACAACTGTTGGCCTGTATTTTGCTACTGTCATCAGAAAAGTAATGTTGTTGTTTAGTGCTATACTTGTGCTCCCTAATTGACATGCCAAATCTTACATTGAAGGCAAAGCTTATCTGTTATTGAACCAAGTGATGAAGGGGAAGAACAAGCGGAAGAAGAACAAAAATCAACTCCCGATGCTATAATGAAGCACTGGAACTGTGATGATACAAGTAACGATATAGTTTTGCATCTTTATTTATTGCTATGGCTGGAACGAGCAATTGTTTCGCCACTGTGATTTGATGCCACTCTTAATGTAATATGTAATTATCTCTACTTGTGCAAACAGGGATCTTGTTTTGAAGATAACATATATTTTAGTGGAACTGCACAAGAAGATGTTGGAAACATTAAACTAATCAAGGAGTTTATAGTAAGCATGGCAACCACAGTAGATAATAATGGATGGTTCCGAAGAAGTGCTTCATCTGCATGCTCTACACAATAAGCCTCTTGACAAAGGTTGGTACCGGCCCACGGATTTCATCCATATGATTGAGCTTTGTCATCTCTATTGGTGTTGTGCTACTGTTTAGCTACTCTCATGAGAAAGTGGTATTGTTTCGCATGTTAATCTAAGGCTGCTCATAAATTGATGCACCGGTTTGCCACCGTTATAGCCACTGATAAAATTAAGTAATAATACAGTTCAAGTTGAGCTGCTGTGTTTGGTATCATATCATTTCCTACGAGGAGAATGAGGAGATGCATCTCTTTGTGACTATACATTTCATCAGTTACTCCCTTTGTTATTGTAATGGTTGTTTTAAATATTTCCTTTCCTTTTTTTCGAGCAAACATGGATGCTAGCATTTAGTTGTTCTCTTGTCTTTGCACAACAGGATCATCCTCCTCTGAAGAAGAATATGGAGTACGTGAAGTGCCTAGTTCCGATTATGCCAGGATGAAGAAGCCCAGTCTATCTTCTCATCAGAAGGAGCAGTTGAAGGATGGTTACATTACTCCCCACAAGACCAAACTAACTTCAGCTCAGAAGGACTCACAGATTTCCATCTTTTTTGCTGTGCTGGGCAAGTACAATGTTGTTCTAGGATTCTTTCTGGTGAGTTCCATTTTTTTAAATGTGTGCTCTGCATGGACCATGTATGTGCCTATTTAAACTGTAAATTCATAATACAGTTTGCTTTACTAATCATTTTTTGTATTTATGCAAACAGGGGTGCTCAGCTCGATTTCAATGGGAACTGCATAAAATGTTCTGATGGTTCGTGCCCATTATACTTCATCATGCACAATACATCGAATGTTCTCGAATCATTCATTTCCACCTCCAGCCACAAAATTAGCTACAAGAAAGGAGGTGCCGATATGTTCAAGGCATTGCAACATATAAAGGCGAAATCATACAAGCTACGCGTGAATTTGGTTTATTTTGATGGAACTGCACAAAAAGAACAGCTGGTTTATTTAGCACGAGGTGCCATGTCAATGTCTGAACTGATGGCAAACCCCACCCATTCCACAATCGTAGGCATTTGATATTTTGGAATGGGAAAACCTTGTCAAAGTTTGCTCATTGATGTACGCAAAAAGACACGCATTTGATATTTTGGAATGGGACAACCTTGTCAAATTTTGCTCATTGATGTTAGCAAGAAGACATGTGTTTGATATTTTTGAATGGACGCCCTTTGCTGTCAGTAGCATCGATCGATTTTTCTTTACTCTTTAGTTGTGAAGTACTACCTCCGTCCAGGTTTATTGGTCCCCATTGTAATTTGTGCCAAAATTTCACCATAAATTTAACTAACAAAATCTTAATGCATGTCACTAAAAATTTTATCATTGAAAACTATGTTCAAATACGAATCCAATGATATAATTTTTGTTAACATGCACTAACATTTTGTCAGTTAAATTTTTGGTCAAAATTTAGCACAAATTACAGAGGGGACTAATAAACCAGGACGGAGGTAGTAAATATTGGCTCTGACATGTGAATCACTGAGATGCATAATCATCGACTGTTTTGAATGTTCTCTATGAATTGCCAGGCCTGTGAGTTTGATTGCAATGTACATGCAAGCTAAAAAGCCGGTCAAACTTTTTGTACGTGTGAAACTGCTGGAAATGAGGTGATCACCGTGTGTCCTGGGAATAATGCTAGTACGTATTGTTTTGCATGTTCATCCAATGCCAGCGATACAAGAATTCAAACTAATCGAACTAAATTCATTCATACACGGCCGGATTTCATATAAACATGCCAGATTTCATTACATTTCATACATTCTTCAACTAAAAAGGGGTGCGATGGAGGTATAATTAATTAACCTAATCTATGATCTCCGGCGCCCATTTCTCATGTCCGGCTGAGCCGAACAGAAGCTTATTCTCCAGCACAGCTCTCCGACTCCATGTCGCCGCCAAGAAGCTAATCGGCCGTCAGTGTTCAACCCGCCAAGCTTGGCTTCAACCGGAGGGTCACAGCGGTGGCCTTACTTGGACCCGAGCGGCGGTGATCTACCGTGTTCTACTCTTTCTCGTTTTCTATGTGGCGCGGCCTCGTTGCCAGCAGGGCGAGGCCTCGACGAAGCCGGTGATGTCCTCTGTCTTGATGCCGGCGGGGCAGCGCCTCGGCGGAGTGGGGGAAATCCTCCCCCTCGTTGCCGGCAGGGCGGGGCCTCGCCGGAGCCGGCAATGTCCTCTGCCTCAGGGCGGGGCGGGGCGGGGCCTCGACGGAGCAGGGCCTCGCCAAAGCCGGCAAAGTCCTCCGCTTCGGTGCCGGCGGGGCGGGGCCTCGGCAGAGCCGGCGGTGTCCTCTGCCTCATTGTTGGCAGGGCGGGGCCTCGGCGGAGCAGGGCCTCGCCGAAGCCAGTGAAGTCCTCCGCCTCGGTGCCTGCGGGGCAAGGCCTCGGCGGAGCCGGCATTTTCCTCCGCCTCGTCGTCGATCTCGCAAAACAGCGCCTCGCCCGCTTCATCGCCCTCTTTGTAGGCGGCCGCAACCTCCGCCACCCGCATGCGGTACTGCCAGCGCGCGAGGTGGCTCTCGCGGGCGGAGCGGTACGACTCGAGCAGCGCCTCCTGCTCCGCGGCGATCTGCTCCTCCGCTTGCAGGTGCTTCTGGAGGACATGGTGGTTGTAGGTGGCGTCGGCCTGCGCCTCTCGGAACTGCTCCTCATGCTTCTGCCTCACCATGTCCATGTATTGGGCATGGTCCTTGCTGATGGTCATGGTGCAATGCACCGGCGAGGATGGCGCGAAGGAGGGGGTTGGTGCCGGATCGTCGACTACCATGTTCTCCATTGGGACGTCATCGTCCTTTGGCTGCCTGCCGGCCAGACAGTCGGCAGCAATGGCTGCCATCTCCTTCTTGTCCATTGTCCGCCCATCCCGAAGAGCGCTGGAGCGCGAGGAAGCCATGGTGGGAGTGGTGTGGGCAGGAGAAAGGGAACGGAGGCGGATGACTGTGGCTCTGGCCGGCGCAGCAGTTTATATAGCAATGGTGGGCGGCGGAGGGACGGACGGGTGGCGCCGGAGTAGCCGCCTCGGCAACCATGTATCATTAATGTGGGCGGCAGACGGATGGACGGACGACACTTGTGTCGTTTGAACACGGAGCAATCGCCTGCACCGGGAAGTGGCGCGGGCGGCGCTGACCGTTTCGGGCGGAAAGCGCGCGCGGGCGAGGGAGGCGGTCTGGGTGGGCCAGGGCGGCCAGACTTGTGCTTGGCAGCGGGTCGGTCCAGCAGCCGGACATGCTGGCTCGCCAGTGAGCTTGTCGAGCTGAGCGACCACAATCAGACGAGATGGACATGTCTTCCGACCAGGAGCCGGCGCCACTGCCCAAGCCAGTACATGCCGTGTTCACCATAGAGCAGGTGCGGCCGCACTTCGATGCCCTAATGGCGGAAGAGCTACCAGCGCAGGAGCACCTGTGCTGCAACCTCCGTCTCCTCAACGAGCACCAGCTCATGAAAGGACGAATCGCCGGCGACCAAGCGAACGACAATGCCGTCGCGGACATGTGGCCCTATGATCCTGGCTTCCTGAATAAGCAGCGGGCGCTGTATTAGACCATCCGTAGGGCCCGCGAGGCCCTCTGCGTTGTCGTTCGAGTTATTGCGCTTGCCGTGATGCTGCCGTCTCGCGTTGTCAACATGGTCAACGAACATGAGGAATGAGGAGATGACTTAACTTGGAGAGGATGACAGTGGGGACCCACCAGGGCCATAGCCGCACGTACGCAAGTGCCTCCTTATTATATACAACTATAATTTTTTTTCTTCCTCCTGGTTTCCTGACATCACGGTCCCACACCATTGTCAACCTATATAATCAATAAACAAGAGAATTGCACAAGGAGCAGCCGACAGCTGGGACCCAGCAGCTCGAGTAGTATTTGTGTTTTTGAGGTGTGAGCAGAGTTTTTCTTGAGCGATGTTTTTGTTGTTGTTCAGAGGAGAGCAGGGAATCAACTGGGCGAGCTGTGGCCCGTCTAGCCCAGGCTATTATTTTATGTCGACCAAATATCCAGCCCAGATATTAATTTTTTTCAAACTGAAAATGGCTAGCCCAGCAATACTTTTTTTTGAGGAATACCCAGCCTAGGTCAACTTGTTATTCTCCGCCCCGCTGGGCTGCAAATCTTTCCTAGGAGGGATGCATTAGGCTTAACAAGAAAATAGGCTTTAAGAAATAATAAATGGGATGTAATTATAAAAACTGGGTTGTAACTATAAAAAAATGCACCAAACACGTAATTAGTTAAAAAAAATATTATTTTCGGATTTTGAAATTTTAATTTCATTACTTGTTGCGCGCGCACTATTTCGTTGGATTTTTATGTAATACAAATTTATTTTGAAATTATATTTAATCTGACTAGAATTTTGGGATAAAAATATTTCGGATCCCATCAAAATGTGGGAAATTTTATTGAATTATGTTTTGAGCGGTTGGTTGAAATTATTAATCGTTGTCCTAGCTAGAAAATGGGCTGTAATTTTAACAAACTGTAAATGGGCTGTAGTAAATTCCATTAGAATTCAAAAATGGGTTGTACATTCTTACAAATCGCAAATGAGCTATATGTTCTCTGCCACACACTTGTGGGCCTACTAGGTTGACGCGTACGCAAGGCTTTGTCAACTTATAGTCAACACACGGTTCTAGCAGCAGTGGCCGTTGGATGTCCATCCAACGGATGTCGTGCTTCTTCTTCAATCTCGGATATTCTTGCTTCAGCCGCCCAAACCACCACCGGCGGTACCGCCTGCTACCGCCTCCCGTGGCCGGCTGTGCTGCCACACAGGACTCACCGGCTCACCCTACTCCCATCGCCGTCCAGGCCATTCCTCTACTCACCAACACCTCCTGTTATTCTCCGGCAACGGCAGCCTCACACCGCAGCCGAACCAGTGAACCCTCGTACTCCCCTCCGCGTGGGCATCCACCTGCCTCGTCTTCCCTGGCTCCGCGTCGTTCCCTTCCTAGGCCTCGCCGTCGTCCACCGCCTGGGTGCTGTCCGCGCGGCGTGGTCAACGAACGACAGCCATCGGAAGAGGACTCTACACGGTGAGGCTGACAGATGGACCCACAAGCTACATCTTCGCACGCAAGGAAGTGCATCCATATTACGGGCAAAAAAATGATTCTTCCCCTTGACAGCTGGGACTCACGAGCTATATCTTCGCACGCAAGGAAGTGCGTCCTTATCCTCCCTGACAGCTGGGACCCACCCGATCGAAGCGTACGTAGTGTTTTCTGTCTGGTCGCGAACGTGTACGTACATACTGGTTGATCGGTCTCTCTGCAACGATGAACCTTGGCCGAGCAAGTAGCGGCACGTGTAGTAGTAGAGCCACCGACGTAGCAGTTCAGGCAGTCCCTTCTAAACCTTGTACACGTACGTACATCCACATACGGGTGGGGTCTCGAATGCCTAGCTACTCGCGCATACGTATGGCCAGGGCACGTGTACATGGAGAGGCAACGGGCGGCAGCAACGGCGTCCTGTTCATCGGAAACCAACTGGCTGGGTCGGAACGGAGAAACCGTGTCGTGTTCATCGGGAGACAACGGAATGCGTCGTGTTCATCGGGAGCCAACTGGCTTGGACGGAACAGCCGAAACGGGGTCTGGCAGTATGGAGGAAACGGCCTTTTGTTCGACCGGCTACGGTCAAAACGGGATCCTGTTCATCGGGAGGGGTGTGGCGTACCGGAAAACAGAGGAAACGGACTTGTGTTGGAGCGCTACGGTCGAAATGGGGGTCCTGTTCATCGGGAGGGGTGTGGCGTACCGCAAAACAGGACTCCACGGGCTATTGTTCACCCACCGTCGACTTCCTTCAGCTTCCGCCCTGCACTGTTCATCCACCGTGCCTTCCTCCTGCCTCCAGCAGCCACTGTTCATCCACGGGCTACTGTTCATCCAGCACTCCACCGGCTACTGTTCAACCAGCCCTTCATGGGGTCCTGTCATCCACCCCCAACCAATTCGGCTGTGGCGGCCTCCTCTCTGGGTCCTGTTCATCCAACAACAATAGCCTACTACCACGGCGTCCTGTTCATCCAACCCCAACCACGTACGTCTCGACTCGTTCATCCAACCCCCACGTTCACTGTTCATCAAGAGGCAGCAGGTTCGATCGGCTTCAGTAAGCAGCAGCAGCGATCGATCGCTCGGGTTCAGTTAGCAGTAGTAGCGAAGGAATCACTTGGGTTCAGTTAACAGCCAAGGGATCAATCACTCGGGTTCAGTAATGTAGCTAGTGCAATCGCTCGAGTTCAGTTAGAGCCCAACACCTCGCTCGGGTTCAGTTAGAGCCCAACGCCTCGCACACACACACGTATGTGTACGGGAGAAACGCGCAAACCTTCGTGCATCGCTCGGCCCTGACCACCCATCGTAACCGGGAACTCCCCGAAATTTTCCTTGCCCTCGCTTCGACCACAATTTTTTCTGTCATGGACGGCCCAAAGAATGTCATGCAGGTGCGTCTTCGGCCCGCCCAGGATGAAAAGCCCATTTTCTGTCATGATTTTTTGTCATAGAAGTAGGAGCCCACCACATCTATGATGATACTAGGTTTTGTCACAATTATCGCCATAGAAGTGCCATAAGCATGACAGGAAAAAAATTCGTTCAGGCCAAAATGTCACGGATGTGTCTTTTTTTTGTAGTGAGTTGTACTAAAGACTGTAAAGAGAGAGGCGAAAGACA